>JAKWJA010002491.1:44090154-44794704 GCA_027704765.1 Solanum habrochaites
TAACCTTATCTTACACTCATATTAAGCATCGTAGTTCGATATTCGGACTAAGTTACTTAACTCGTACCAATTTAATACGCCTATTAGATAGAAGACCTAAATCAATGTTAATAATTTGTTCCTATTAATACCTCTTGGTCGGCAGTAGCATGAATGCGAGTTCTAACGTTGATCAGCCGATAAAAGACTTCTAAGAGAAAGAATTCTTAATACATGCAAGACACTATTTAGAATTGTTATTTTAGCAGGGTTTATCTATTATTTGCCTATGCGTTCCCACCAAACCTAGTTATGGAGTTAGTTCTCATCTCCATAAAACACAATATTCAAAGATATCAAAAGAATTCATTTGTACTACCTTCAATGAGAAAAGAATAAAACCAAAAGGTGCTTGATTAATCACCAACAAATCACCAACAATCAATCAATGATAATCCGGAAAAGTCTAACCTAATCAAAGAGAATCACTCCTTAATATGATGTCTAACTATCTGGTAGTCTAACCTCAAAAACGAGGTTTTGAAACTATTTATATAAAAACAAACCTAATGACACAAGAATTTAATGCCTGGAAATGTCCAAAAATGCGATGGGTTGACGGACCCACGCGACGGGAACGTCGTATCATGACGGACAGTAATGGACTCCGTCGTCCCATACTTGGCACTTTCTTCTATTGCTTTCTTCATTCCCCTCACGGCAAGTATTGACGGACCGGTATAGGCACAAAGGTCCGTAGAGGGTCTTCGTTTCAAATACTTCAACTTCTTGGAATCTGGGTACTGGGGGATCAACTTCTCTGAACTCCACGACGAACCTGCAGAAAGGACCGTACATAGCCATGAAAGGACCGTAACAAGCTTCGTAATCCCACACTTGGTTAGGACTTCACCCATCTTCCTTCAGGCAGCTTGCACTACGTGCCACCTACGGACCGTCACAGGCACGAGGACGTCATAAAGCTCCGTAGGTGGTCTCTTCGCATTTTTCGCCAAAATCTCCGCATTCAGCTTGGACAGATTTCCTGCAAAAACAAAGAGAAAATGATATCAAAATTTTTTCAGCACAAAAAGGCTTTTGGACACACTAATACTTAATTTTGGTTATATAATGTTATGTGTATTTTCTATACCGTAAACCACGGTATATCAACACCTCAACTTAAATTCGTTGTTTGTCATCAAGCGACGCACTATGACTCACTACGCAAATCCTTTTTTTGTACAATCAGAGCCATATTTGATCCTTGCCAATCATTTGGCTGTCAGGCGCATGGATTAATCTCATCACCAATATTAGGCCTGAATTTTTGTGGATCAGAAAATCGAGCACAGAATCACAATGAATTAACCACCTATCCTCGTAAATCTCTCACCGAGGGTGCTAAACAATTTGTATTGCAATAATGTCCTCACTTTAGAACAAATCCTCATTTTCACACAAATGATTTCAGTTGAGTATACGGATTACTTTTCACACTCGCTCCAGAACAATCCACACTATTCATACATATTGCACATAAGCTTGCCCTAATTTATTGCCTTAATTGTTTAGCTATAAACCCTTAGGGATCACGATAGGCTTGGTTAAGCTTGTAACTATGCTCAGGGGTTCAGGTAGGGTAATGTAGGTATATTTTAGTGACTTTTTGCCTCCTGACATTATAGGCTAAACCTTCCCTCATTTCTATCATTTTATCTCGCCCAGTTTTCAGATTCTTTTACCTTGCTATTTTTCTCTTTCTTATTTGGTGAGTGACTCTCTTGCTTTCTTGTTTGTAATATTGTATATTTTCTTATTCTTTAATTTTCTTTCAACTAATTTTGAGTCACTTACTTTTATTCTTTCTCTCTCTTTGTTCTTTCAAACCCCACTTTCCAGAGTATTCATCATAATGCCACCCTACAACTCATGGCGTTGCCATGAGTCCAAGGTACACAATACATAAAGTTGGGTCAGGGCCAATACGGAGGGTTGTTACTGCATTAGCCACCCCTCAACGTATGCTTTTGCCTAGCTGAGGTGCACATGTCCAAGAGGGACCAGAGCCAAACACATTGTTCTCGCAAGCTCGTTAGGTAAAAAGAAAGGTATAATTTTAAGCTCAGATTAGTTGGATTCAAAAGAAGGATAGAATTCATTTGGTTTTTTTTATTTAGGCTAGGCGAAATGGGATTTGTTGAAAAAGGGCCTATGATCCTTTCCTAATTTCTATTACAACTACTTGCAGCAGGACTAACCAGGCAAGTTCAGCTAAGTCCAATAGTGGAATTCAATTCTCCTCACCACTCACTTGACATGCTCATCACTATACCAGTTTGTAGACACCTAGTTCGAATTTAAGACTTAGGGTAATGAAATGGTTTGGAACTCTATTTCATGCTAGAGCCACACAATTACAGGTTACTAGGCCAGTCATGCTTATTCAAGTTATCAGGATATATTTTAGCCATCAGCCTAGAATTAAAACTATGTATTAAAAGGATATTATAAAACATGCCGGTTTTCAACAGAAAAAGTAATCAGCTTTGGTGGGGAAAAGACACAGGCAAAGAAAAACCCCAAAAGAGGATAGTGGAATTGGGCTACTCAGACTTCACCCTAAAACTCACTATCCATTTACCCCACCCTCAACAAAAAAGCATGCAAATGGTCCACAATGCAAAAAATGTAAATACTAGAGTGTCGGTGATGAAGCAAAAACATGTGGGCAAAGCGTCGTCGATCAGAAAGATGGTGGGTCCGGTTCCCCAGAAACCACGTCCGCTTTGCAAAAATGGACACCCCTCAGGGATGTCCTTCAGCAACAGTTCGCACCATCAGTAGAATTGCCGCCAGCGATATATACAGTGCAGGGACTAAGACGCCCCAGCCGCTAACTCTGGACGCTCTCATATGGTCGCGCCTCGTAAGCAAGGGAGTCTATCCGGCAGCCTCCATCTCCCGTCTTCCGGCGTCTTCTTCACTGCTCGCGCCTCATCCTTGGCCGACCCCTCGCCTCTTGGCAATCTCTCGAGGGGGGGAGGTGTGGAATTTCTGAAGTAGTAAAAGGGCCGAGCACGGATATCCTCAGCAGGCTCGACAGAAGGGGCCCAGACTCCGGCACCCTTGACACTAGGATCGTGTAGATGTCGCAACGAATATGCGACTGCAGCCTGAAGAGTCGACACATCCACGGAGAGGGCGGGTCGGGCTAACACTCTCAACTCAAATGGTCCAAAGCTGGTTGACCATCAGCCAATCTCCGCTCTGTAAACTGCTGCATCTTCCTCTCTAGACGTGCTCAGACTCTGTAATCGACTACGGCATCCACGGTTGAATATGGTTTGCAGAAGGGTGGAAATGTGTGCCTCTAGTTTTTGGACCCCTACAAGCGGGACCAGTAACGGTAGAGGGGCCTGTGCGAGGAGGAGCTAGTGGCTGTTGCTACTACCCGGGGATACTCGACAGGCCGGTATGTGTCAGGGACGGCTTGTGTCGCTTGAGGGTCTGGCTACCGTTTATACGAAAAGATCATCAGCAAAGTGCGGGAAGCTCTGGAGGGGCCTTACGTGGATCCAATCATTGGCTAGTCTCTATGAGGACGACGTAGACAGAGCCCTGCGGGTCCTAAGCTTATCGAGTTGCCATTATGGGCCAACTGCGCCTGCAAAGGGCAAAGATCATACCGGGAAGGCGGTATAGGTAGTAGTGACTTGATGCCATCTCGTGCATGACTGTGGGAGAAGCCATGCGTAGTACCTCGAAGACAGCTATCATCGACGACCATCAACACTGCTCGATCACCAGGTAACATGTTACAGCAGCTTGTGGGGGAAAGGCAGAGAGAGTGGGAGGACGAGCAGCCACAAGAACACGAACTTTTGCGTATGAACGTGAGGTTGGCCTTCTTAATGGCCCCCCTTCGCTCGGGAACCCAATTTTGCGCACCATCTCTATCTACTGACAGGGAGGTGGAGGGCCATCCACCTCTTGGGGGTCTCTTCTCAATTGCTGGCTCTCGCAAGAATGTCCATCCTTTACTATCTGCCAGGGTAGTTCAAACTCGGCAGTGAGTGATGGGGGTCCGAGTAGTTAGCATCTTCGCAAATCTCGCCGTTATAGGAAAAACGGCGGATGGCTGGAAGGGAAATGTCAACCTGCACGCCGGAAACGAACATGCTCCAATAGGGCATGTTTAGCGGGGGCAGCCCAACCTTGTCGATCGTGATCGGAGAGAGTCGCTACGTAGGATAGTTTTAGACTCTAAGACCTTCCCTGCTTTTTGTATCGTTCCCAACGGACGTGTGTCACTCTAAGCGATTGCCTGGTGAAGAGGGGTATGGATCTCCGGCATGTGGGAAGACTTCCCTGAAGTACAGCCGCTCCAAGGTTGAGGTTCGAGTTATTATCCCTTTATCGGTTTTCGGAAACTGCGTCGGAAGTAACGTAAACTTTGAAACTGGCCGTGCGACACACCACGATTTGGTCGGGTCAGCGGCTGGGTGGGGACTTGAACTGGTGCACCGGACTGTAGAGTCTGAACGCAGCTCATCAGACGAGGCCGAAGCTGCAGAAGTAGTGGCGGGGGAGGGACACTCTGAAGGCAAGAATTTCATCGGACAATGACACGCCTAAGGAGCAAGCGCTCCTTCTCATTTGTGGCCGACCCAGAGGGTGTGCCGGTCAGTGTGCGCTTCCTCATCGACTGGGAGCGCAGTGACTACGCCGGACGCACAGCTTGGGTGTGAGATCTAGGGGCTCGATGCAGAACGGGAAGGGGCGGAAGTGCTTGGGGGCACGTACTCAGGGTCACGCTATAATCAAGAGCCGATGACCATGGGGCAGAAGGAGCGACAAGACTTAGACCCCGCGAGCGAGGGTGCGGTCTTTGGCTTGGGTGCAGAGAGATAGTTACCTGTTAAAGGATCATATTAGATGAGTGGGGCAAACAAGCACAGGCAAGGCCAGTACAATAAAACATTGAAAAATAGTTGTGTTAGTGATATTGAAAACTGTATCCACACGACGGGCAGATGAGGCCTCGTGCTGGCTAGACGGACCGTCATGAGTCCGTCGTGTTGTATTAGTCTATGTATATATAAAGAACCCTGAAGAGGCGGGTCTTCTGACATCATCGACGGTTTTCGAGCAGGACGGGGGTGGGGGGGGGGGGAACCGTCGGTTGTGGATGACGGTCCGTCGTAAGTGGCCGTCGTAGGACACTGGAAAATGTTGGGAGAGACCCTTAGCAGAGGGGTCTCTGACCATCATGCGGGCGTGCAGGACGGACCGTCGTGGGTATGGACGGTCAGGTCGAGGACACTTAGAAAATTTTGGGGAGACCCTTAGAAGAGGGGGTCTCGGACCATCATGCGTGGTGCAGGATGGACCGTCGTGGTAGGGACGGTCCGTAATTGTCTCAGTGGATGAATGACACTTGGAAAAAGTGAGAGACCCTTAGAAAAAGGGTCTCTGACAACCAGGAAAAAACGGTTGTGCAGGTTGGAACGTCTTGAAGACAACTGTCTTCACATGTGTGTTGGCGACAGGGTGCTAGGGTTTTTGGAACGGACCCTACGACGATACGGTGTGTGCGACAGTCCGTCATCGGGGTTCATCCATTCTGAATAGCAGTGATAGAATGGGGCTACCTATGCAGCCCCGATGACCCACCTGGTCTTGTAGGTTGTGGACCCTATAGGTGGTCTATCCCAACGACTAGGAAACTTTCAATGCAAAAAGCACCTGAGATGTCTAGGGTTGTCAACATGCAAATTCGAATTTTGAGCCTAGGTTTAGACATAATCATATAAAGGAAACAATTACTACTAAGAACTACAGCTAATATAATACTAAACAAAAATGCAAGATAAATGGAGGATAAATTTAGAGACCAACCTGGGAAAATGGAGAAAAAGCAAATGGAGAATGATTCAGTTGGCAAAGGTAGACACCTACCAGCAGCAACACGATAGTTGATGATAATATAAGCTTAGGAGGATTTTGGGGGCAATGATACGTGAGGGGGGAAATGTTGGAAGTTAAAAAGAGAGGGGAGATGAGAGGAATATGAAAGAGTGGGGTGAAAATGGAGGGGTTGGGGTGTTAAACGGTCAGATTTTGGAAAAGGGTCGAGCCGGGTCGGGTCGGGATCATTCATTAATACGCGACGGTTTTTTTCCCCGACGACGGTCCGTCGCAGTTTGTGACGGCCCGCCGGGGGGTTTGTTGGTTCCATCGTGTGTTGCCCCTAGTTGCAAAACGACAAGAACAAAACGTACATCGCGTGCGCGGATGCATACGACGGTCCGTCGCGGCGCAACGGTCCGTAGATGTGTCCGTCAGGACTGCTGCAGGGTAATTTTTCTGCAGAATTTCCTGGTGGATGTGCCTGCAATTCAAAACCATTATAAAAAATGCTTTACCATTCTAAAAAAAATGTATAAGAATTGGGTTGCCTCCCAACAAGCGCCTGATTTAATGTCGCGGCAAGATAGGGAAACACTGGATTACTCAGACTTCATCAAGATGGTTTGCCTCTGTTACTTTTTCCGATGCTTTCTGCCCAAAATTAGAGTTTATTCTATCTCTATTCCTTTTAAACGCACCCTCCTGGATTTAATCAACGCTCCATGAGGGAATACTTGGGGTAATCAACTAAGGGCCGTCCATTTGGACTTTGAGCTTGCCAGGAAGACAAGGACCCCAGCAACTGTTCAAGCACCAAATCCCCAACCCATACACTCTTGTTTGAATTTTTCTGTCCGTCTCCTTCTTCATTTTTAGTTGTGCGCTTATGGCAATGAATCGATGGAGCTCCCTCGCCTACATGGTCTTACAATGTTGAAGGTTCGCTTCTTCTTATTCAACCGGAAAGTCATCTGTCCCTTATCCATACCTCAACTGAGGCTGACCTGTAGCAAGGAATGGCTCCCAAGAAAGGAGGCACTCAAAGTCGAGACCTCACAATCAAGAATAAACAAATCAGCCGGAAAAATGAATGATTCCAACCGCCCTTACTAGACATCTGGAGTTATTCCCTATGAGGCCTGTTCACTGTCGCGATCGGGCATCAGTAGCCGCCACGAAGGGGGTTTTGGATCCCCCAAAACTCAACTTCTTGGTCAATGAGTGGGCATGAGATTTTTATGCTTGCCCCCATATCAAATAATGCTTTCGTAAAATTGTAATGACCCAACTGTAAAAGGAATAGGTGAACGCACCCGGATCTTCTTTCCTTTTGTACGAGGGATCTTTGTAGCTAGCAATAGCACCTACAATGCTGTAGTCTATCATCATCCTTGAAAGTGGATCGATTCTTTTTTGGTACCAGATCTTTCATAAATTTAGCCATAACTGGGCATTTGTTTAGAGCTTCTTAACCAAAGGGACCGTTGATATAAAGCTGTTCAAAATGTTATAAAACGCGGTATTATATTCCTCGGTTTTTTCACGAATCTTGAGGAAAGGTTGGTGCGTGGCATAGGGGGTCGATGGTTTGCCTACCACCCAGGTAGTGTTTGCCCATACAGTGGCAATCATTCTGGGGTTGGATTTTGGACAGGTTGCTAGGAAGAGGCTCGGTGGCCTGGGTTCACTGTCACAGATTAAGATGGCCACCTTGCAATTCGATCGGCTTAAGAGAAATTGCATGTGTATCAACTTTTTGCCCACACTAGCTAAATCACAACCTCAACTCTTTAATGTGGTCATCACCTAGCATCAAACTCCTAATCATTTCTGTGCCAACATATCATCAACTACGCGTCTACTATATCACGTCCCAGGAGAACTTAACGATTTTGAGGAGGGATATATGGCCCATTCCGTCGTTTATTAGCGTAGTTACCCCTGTTAAAGTTGTTGTCGGGGTTTGTAGTTACATTTCGGAATAATGAACCTCCAGTTGTAGTTCCCGTAGTTACGACTTGGTTCCCTCGACCTTGGCCGCCAATTATTATCCTGATTTGAGCCCTGGGTGCTTGTCGGAAACCCCCCATTGTAATTGAGCATAGGAATCCCCTCATAGTAACATTCACCGTTTAGGGCGGGTGGTGGTTTTTAGCAAGTAGTTGACTTGCATTAATCTTTCTGCACCCCAGTGACCATGTTTTAGTACCAACCCAAGCTCGTTCTCATCTGAGCCATTTCTCCCGAAGTTATTCTGTGCTGGGTGGTTGTGAGTGGGACTGCACTGCAAGGTGTTTCTCCCTTGGATCAGACTTCCTAGTACTCAGGCTTGTTATTCCGGGGAGATTTTTCTAATTTTCAGCGATCTCAGCATAAGGACATTCTCCATAAGATCACCGCTTATATGTCCAACACTGCTTTGTTGTTATCATCTGTCCCTATAGAAGTCTTCTTCAGTGATAATCATCTATACAGTGATTTGGAACACTCTCAAGAATGAGATGAATCTATCCCAAGAACTACTAACTTGACTCCTCCTGGGGTTTAGTGCCCACAAAGTATTCAATCTGTCTTTGTGGTGTAGTTTCTTGGATTACCGGATAGTAGCGTGTAAGAAGACATCCCTTAGTTGATTCCAAGTAAAGATGGAGTGGTATGGGAGCTCGAGACACCAAATAACAGCCTCTCCCGTTTAGTGAAGAGGAAACACTTGAAGCCTATTACACTCGATCCAAAAACAGTCCATCACCCACACAACTTTTACACACTGCCATTAACTTAGCCTATATGGGCCATGTGGATCCTCAGAAGGTTAGCATGAAAACAAACCTCGGCAGTGAGCATTTGCATCAGAATACTAGGTACAAAAAAGTGTGGCCTGTGGTTAGAGGAGGCAAAACCAGTTGACCATCCGAATATGCTATGCTATATAGCTCTGTAGTATGCTTGGAAGTGGGAGCGGATATGTCCCCCGTTGATTTCACCGGGACATCGGGTAACAATATGACCATGAACATCACGTGAGCTGGGATGTTCTGGTTCGTATCCTCATCATTTATTACCAATTTCGATTCTTGCGAAGTGTGCGCTCTAACCGTGATCGTAGGGAAACAACGGTCTCTTCCTCTCTGTTATTTGGCAGACAAGGAGGATAGTTCTGAAAAGAAATCAAAAACAATTAATAAAACAAAGTAAATCAAGCACGAAAATATCAATAAAACGATAGTAATAAGTTCAAGTAATCAAAGCTAAATCCCCTGGAGCGGTGCCAAAAATTTGGATACTTCAAACTTACTTCTTAAAAAGAAGAGTAAGCGGGTGTCAAGTAAATAACCCAACTAGTGCAGGGTGGAAATCGTTCCCACGAGGAAATAGTATAGGACTTAAACTTCAACTCTGTTATTACTATTGTTCGGTTGAATTGGAAGAATTCATGAAAGTAAAAACATTAAAAAGGGGGTGTATATCTCTAAATGAGTAAAAGAAACTTAAAGAATTGAAAGAGACACTTCGAAGCAGTTTCGACGTTGGATGTTAATCAAGACTACCAAACAACAAGTACCCTAGGGTTTAACGTGTTCCCCACAGGTTCATAACTTGATAATTCTAACTATAAAAATTGTTTCTAGTATCTTGCCATTGCAAAGTGATAAGTTAGATTCTACAATCCGGTACGGCAGCTGAAAATCCACTCCGCAACTGGCGGCTCGTTGTGTTGCTTCCTAACCCTTATCGTTTACCTCATCTGAAGCATCATATTCGATGTTTGACAAGTTATACCTCGTACCAGATAATACTAGGCCGATAGAGAGGAATACACTACATCTATGTAATAATTCGTTTCCTAATTATCTACTCATTGGTCCGGCAAGTAGCATTAAGGCGAGTTCTACCGTTGATCAGCCGTTAACAGACTTCTAAGAGAAAGAATTATTAATACATGCAAGACACTCTCTAGCAATTGTTATTTAGCTGGGTTTATCTCATTATTTGCCTATGTTCCACACCCCTAGTTATGGAGTGAGTACTCATATCCATAAACACAATATTCAAATATATCAAAAAGGAATTTCATGTACTTACTTCACATGAGAAAGAATTAAAATCCAAAAGATTGCTTGATTAATCACACAAATCCACCAACAACAATCAATGATAATCCGAAAGTCTAAAACTAATACAAAGGAATCTCATAATATGAGTCTAACTATATGGTGTCTAACCTCAAAACGAGGTTTTTCGAAATATTTATATAAAAAAACAAAAACCTAAATTACACAAAGAATTTCTAATTGATGAAATCGTCCAAAACGCGGCGTGGGTCGACGGACCAGCGACGGACCGTCGTAGTCATGACGGACCGTCATGGGACTCTCGTCGTCCCATACAGTGTGCCACTTTCTTCTGCTGCGTTTTCATTCCCTCGACGGCAGTTAAGTTGACGGACCGTCATTAGGCACAACGGTAAGTCGAGGCGTCTTCGTTTCAAAATTACTTCAACTCTCGAATCTGGGTATGGAATACTTCTCTGAACTCCACGAAGAACCTGCCAGAACGGACCGTCATAGCCATTGACGGACCGTCAAAAAGCTTCTAATTCCCCACAATTGGTTTAGACTTCCCATCTTTCTTCAGCAGCGGCACTACGCTGCCAACTACGGGACCGTCACAGGGCACGACGGACCGTCATAAGCTCGAGGTGGTATCTTCTGCAGTTTTTAGCTCAAAATCTCCGCATTAGCTTTGGAGATTTCTGCAAAACAAAGAGAAACTTATATGTCAAAATTTTTAGCACAAAAAGGGCTTTTGGACCACCTAAACATAAGGATAAAAGTATTAATATACCGTGGAACCACGGTATCATCAGTAGGAAGTGATGAAGGCCATGGCACACTTTGCCATGGGCATTTTTTCTACATGCATATGGCCTAATAGTATTTCTTCGGCCGCAGTGAAGTGCTCACTTTGACTTGTTTACAAACAAAGGACAATCGCACGTAGCACTCGATGTTGGTGCGATTACACTCAACTTACTTCTAAATAAGAAGGAAGCGGGTCGTGCAAGTAAATAACCCCTCTAATGAGTTGGGATAGTTCCCAACGAGGAAAATAGTTTAGAGTTGACTTCAATCTATTATTACTATTGTTCAGTCAATACTTCCTTGGAAAGCAAAATGATTAAAGGGGGGGGGGGTTTCTATTTCTAAATAAATGAAAATGAACTAGCGAAATAAGAAAAGGAGACAACTAACAGCTTCAAATGTTGGCGTTTAATCAAATACTAAAAAGTAAACTAGGGTTTACGTTGTCTCACAGTTGGGCTGTGTATCGGTAGATCGTTCGGTTTTGAAGTGATCGGATTGTCTTTGGTTATCGGTGGTTTGTAGAGATTTCTAAACGTTTATCGAAGAAACATTAAGATATTGACTTATCGGTTTTTCATTGTTATCGGTTAGGTTATCGGTTTATCCGTTAAGATTTGACACAAAAGAAAAAACATTTAAAATCACTTAAAAACAAGGTGACAAACAAAATAAACCATGCACTTGAGTTCACATGTTACATATTGGTCAAAAGCAACCAAAAATAAAAGTAGGAAATCAAACTCTAAGTCGAAGACTTTCTATACAAAATGGTATAAATATAATTATTTAATTTAGTATCGGGTTATCGGTGAACTCGTTAAGAAAAAACTTCAAACCGTTAAGAATCGATAACTCGATAACAAAAAAAAATCAAAACCGTTATCAAAACCACTACACCAATAACCCAATACTATAAACCAATAACTTTTTTATCGGTTTCAGTTCGATTTTGAACACCCCTACCCCATAGGTTCATAACTTGATAATTCTAACTATAACAATTCTTTCCTAGTATCTGCCAGCAAAGTGATAAGGTAGTATTTCTCAATCCTTGGTCCGACAGCTAGAAGAAAATTTCACTCCGCACCTTGGTCGGCTACGTGTGTTGCTATACTAACCCTTTATATTTACCTCATATTAGCAATCTATTCGATATTTGACTAAGTTGTGACCTCATTTACGAATAAATACTAGCCTATTAGTAGTTACACAAATTCTATGTGGATAATTCTTTTCCTATTATCACTCCTTAGTCGACAAGTAGCATTAGGCGAGAGTTCTAACATTGACCATCCGTTTTTAAAAAGATTTCTAAATGAAAGATTATCAATAATACATTGCAAGAAAACTATTCTAGGAATGTTAGTTAAGTTAGGTTTTACATCATTATTCGCCGATTGGTTCCCACAACCCTTTAGTTATGGAATTTAGTTACCCATAGCATAATACAATTATTCAAATATATGATATAAGAATTCATGCACTTTACTTCAATGAGGAAAGAGTAAAAACCAAAAGTTCGCATTGATTTATCCACCAACAATTCACCAACAATCAATTCCAAGAGTCTTAAAAATATTCCAGAAGAATCTAAAAAATAATCAGAATCTCACAAATAGTCTAAAAAATAATCAAGAGTCTAACCTCAAAAACATGTTTTTTCGAACAACCTATTATGAAAAACTAAAAACCTAATTAATAAGGACTTATGTGATGGGAAATCTGTCAAAACGCGGCTAGATCAGACCTTTTGCGACGGATCCTGTGGTCAGATTTGAAACCGTCATGGGACTCCGTCGTTCCATCCTTGTGCAATTCTCTGTGCCTATCTTAATTACCCTAAACGGAGGTATGACGGATCCGTAACAGGCACAACGGTCCGCGAGGGTCTCGTTCCAAAAACACTTGAAATCTTGGAATTTTGGTACTAGACTTTTACTTCTCTGATCTTCAAGACGAACAGCAGGAGGACCGTCATGACACGACGGTCTGTTCACGCACTTCGTAACCCCACACACTTCGGTGTCAGACTTCCCCCCCCATCTTCCTTCAGCCGCTATGTATACGAGTCACCTATGGGACCGTCAGGAGCATTGACGGACGTCACAAGCTCCGTAGGTGGTCTTTTGGAGTTCTTGCTCAAAAACTTCGCATCATCTTTTAGACTAGGTTTTCGCAAATAAAGAGACACTTACATAAAAATTAGCACAAAAAGGCTTTTGGACACACTAAACTTAAGGAAAAAATATTAATAATACCGTGAAACCACGGTATATCATTGTCCCGTATTTTGATAGAAATAGTGTCCTTAAATGCTTTTTTCCTCTATTAGTAATGAATAACCTTGTGTTTTAGGTATTTGAGTTTGAGGCAAAGCATGGACACTAATCGGAAAAAAAAGAGAGAAAAGGTTGAAAAGAACAAAGAAATGAAGGCTTGAGGATTGCCGAGTCCACTTGGCAAATCACCGATAGGTCTAAAGATTGGATTTTGTTTAAATGTACTGAGCCTTGAAGGAAAATATCAAATTGGCGGTGTGATGGAGTAGTCAGCGTATTGCCAAGTAGTTCCGCGAAGCAATATTATATCGCCATATGATCCAAAAAACAAAGATGTTGGGACTAAGCGCAAGACGGTAACGAAGTAGCCAAAGGGCGAATCGACGATTCCGACTAACTGTGATGAGTGATCCGCTGAAACACAAATCTTTGAAAACTATAAGTACTTGTTAAGAGTTTTTAGCTTAAAAGAAGAAAATTATATAATAGAATCGAACTTTATTGAATAGTATCGAATTTCAGAGTGTTTTATTAGTTTATTTTTAAGCTCTAAGTTTGAGGAGGGTTTTACAAGAACTTGAGGATTCAAAGGGTTTCATCTCCAAGGATTTGGACTTGGGTATCTTAGATTTTTCACTCTTGGAGTGTAACAAGACTTAAATCTTCATACCCATTTGAATTAAGATCATTCCGGTATAAATTTCTATCTCTTGTAGATGTGTAGCTAAAACCCACAATTCGTGGAGTGTGGTTTTGTGTATATGGGTTAAATTAGTTATTGGGTCTTCCTTGCTGATAGTTTATTTGTAGTTTAAATGTGATTTTGTTTAGTAGTTGTGGGTGAATTTAATGAGATTGTAGTTGCAAATATTATCTCATATATGTGTTATTGTCTAGCTCGAGAGAGAGATTGTGAACCTAAGACTACTATATTGATGGTCGGTAGGAGCGGGTCGACATGAGGTTCAACTCGAGAGAGTGAACCCTAGTATCATTCCCACACACTCAGCTCGAGAGAGTCAGTGGGCTAAGGGGAAGATTTTTCTTCATGCGGAAAGCAGGTGTTCAAGAGGAACCCATTTAAAACGGGGTAAGTTGCAAGAGAGAGAGTGCTTATTGTAACGACCTGTTTAGTCGTTTTGAGCAACAGATTTATTCTGGCAAAAAACTGTGGCAGAGGGGTGGGTGCGGAGCCACGACGGACCGTCAAGGGAATGCACGGACAGCGTGGAGGGTGTTGTCGTTTTCCAAAAACACTTAGAAAATCTGAAAATTGGGTAATAAAAATCGACTCTCTGACCGTAACGACGAAATGGCAGGACGGACCGTCCAGGGGGACGGACCGTATAGCGTCTTTTTGATGGGGAAATTGTCTCGGCATGGATGCGACGGACAGCAGGAGGCCGGCAGGCGCGGACGGCCCGTCCCGGGCTACGCATCCCAGTTCGGTCGGATTTCTTTAACGTTTTAAGGACGTTTTTGACGTTCCTGCTTTAATTATAAAGTTAGAGGGTTAATGTTAAACGGTCATAATTACTTGGGGGGTAAAAGAGGTAAACCTAAGTTAAGTAGGGGTTATATTCATCTTTCATTCTGAATTACATAATAATTAGGGTAAAAGAAAGAGGGTTGAATAATGAAAAATAGAACGAACAAGACAGAAAGAAAAGAGAGGAGAACGAGTAGAGAGAGAGAAGGAACGAAGAGGCAACAAGAAATTGAGGATTTGCTTGATTGATCACATTCTTGGTGTGGAGCGGAGGGGTAGTTATGGTTTCTTTACACTATTCGTAGTAAACTCTTTAATAGCGAATGATATGTGTTTGGGTAGTATTATGGAGTCTTCTTTATGCTTAATTGTGTGTATGCATGATGTGATTTTATATATAATGATTGTGATGATAAACAAGCATGAGGAGCTATGGAATCCAAATCTTGATATAAACATAAATCTCTTTTTGAGGATGATGACGCCTTGGTATAAAAGAAGGGTTGATGAATTAATAGAATGAGATGTTAGGGATCGGAGTGTCAACGTACCGGACACATCGGGAATTAGGGGGACGGGTGTGTCACGAACCGGCACGTAGATGTGGGTGATCGGAGGTGTAACGTACGACACATAGAATTAGTGGACGCGGTGTCACGAACCGGCAAGTACGATGTAGGGGATCGGTAGTGTCACGTTACCGACCCATAGAATTAGTGGGACGGGTGTAACGAACGACAGTGATGTAGGGATCGAGAGTGTCAGTACCGACACATAGCATTAGTGGGCGGGGGGGGTCACGAACCGACACGTAGATGTAGGGGATTGGAGGCACGTACCGACACATTGATTAGGGGATCGTGAGTGTCAAGTTCCGACACATAGTAGTAGGGGATCGGAAGAGGGGCACGACCGACACAAGGAATAAAGATAAGGAATCTTGAAAGCTACTACTATACCAACCAAAAGAACATGTATCCAAACGAGTATGGTATGGAGGCTTGAGTCCTATAGATATGATGGTGATATTTTAGTAATGATGTTGTACTTGTTGCTGGCACAGTAAGAATATTAGTGATTTTATGATGTTATCTGAGATATATTGTTTTCTATTTTGAGTGGCCGATGGATCCATTCAGAATTGGGTTGTACGGACCCCCTACTTTTATGGTTACCTTTTGTTTATTTGTGGAGTGTAGCAATACGTGCCGTCATCTTCGAATCAACAGAGTTCAAGCCAGTCTTTCGTCACACCGGATCGTCAGGGTGAGCTAATGCTCAGCTTGGGACTGGATATCAGTCCTCATGTCTTGATGCCTTGAAGTTTCGGCATTAGAATAGCTTTATTTATTTAGCTTCTTAGAAATACTCTTAGTAGTAAATTGATCATTAGATGTTATTGTGGTGATGACTTCAAGATTGTGGGGAATTAATAGAAGTGGAATTTTATAAGTTATTGAATTGTCATTTTAATTATGAGTTTAAGTCTTCACGCATTCTCGGGATGTTGATATTAAATTGAATTGATTAAGGTTTAGATTGGTTGGTTCGCTAACATCGGAGGGTAAAATGTGGGTGCCAGTTGCGGCTCGGTTTTGGGTTCGTGGACAAACTTGGGTATCAGAGCATTAGGTTGTGGTCTCATCACACAAGAAAAGGTCTAGTAGAGTCTGAAGGAACGGTAGGGGCCGACTTTACTTTTCTTTGAGAGGATTATAAACTTTAGGAAAAGGCCATTCTTCTTTCTTTCTTTCGGGCTATACTTGGATCAATTGGTTATCTAGTGATACAAACAATTTGGTAGTCTGACCATCTTCACTCTATTCGCAGATGCGTTAGAACTAGCGCAACGACTACGACAACATCAACATCAGCAAGACAAGATGCATCTGAGCCAGCACCGGGGATGTAGCTCGAAGTGCACAGTGGCAAGAGGTCGCGGTAGAGGTCGTGGTGAGGACGTCTCTAGAGGGGACGAGGACGGCACTTAGCCATCTGGGTGCTAGGGCGCGTGAATCTCACGACTGAGGAAAAGTAAAAAGTAGTAAGAAAGGGGAGGAGGGGAGAATGAACAAGTACGGAAATGAGGAAATGCCAACCCAACCTACCCAGAGATGATCAATCAGGTTTCGCTTATCTTAGTGGGTTGTCCTGCTCAGGGACAGGCACCACCATGTTTTCTGAACCACAACTCCGGTTTCAGAGGTACAACATGCAGGCACTATGGCTCCTCGTTATCGGATGCCTCAACTGGAAAGAGGCAGTTTCCACGTCTGACTACTGGGCCTATATGACGATTGAAGAAGCATGAATTTTTAGTGTAAGTGCTTTGAAATTGAAACCTCAGTCTTCAAGGGTGCCAGAATCTGAGGAGCTTAAGATTTTCTGGTTGATGTCATGCCAGCTAATACAACGATGGGTATAGTAGAACGTTTGGTGTTGAGTTCGTGAGTTTATAGGTCAGGGAAACGCCCAAAATGTCGGTGGCGTGTAAATGTTGAATGTCAACCAACAGAGGCACACTATAGACTGGGCCTCTTCTCTAGTTTGTTAGGAAACGTATATCCCCCGTACTTTGAGGGATAGGAAAAGGGATGACGTTTTTGAAGCCTAGAGCCAAGGTTATGGATGTCGGGCAATGCATATGAGGCTAAGTTCGTGCACTATCCAGAAATGCCACCCAACTAGGTTTCAGTCTACAAGAGCGGATTTGCCGTTTGGAAGGGTGTTGAGGGTCAGGAGTGCGAATTTCAGCATTACAGGTAAGCGGTCGGCAAATTACTCCAAGAAGTGGTAGATTTCGTGGTCAGAGGTGGAAGGAGTGAAGACCGATGATTCACCACGGCATCGACATCAAAGAGGTTGCGAAAAGGGGGTGAGTTTAATGTTCTTACTCTAGGGACAAGGTCGGAGGTACTCAGTCGACCCATCAGTCTTATTTACAGATGTGGTTGGGGGTCCACTCAGACCGGTCACACTTCATCGAGAGAACCCATGCCGACTCCAGAGAGTGTTATGGATGTGGGGAGAATGGACATATTAGAAGAATTGTCCAAAACAGAGTTATAGACCCCAAAGCTCGAGCAGAGGTGGTCATTGGTAGAGGCGTTATTCGGAGGACGTTGGTGGTCGACTGGGTTAATGGTGGTCACCAAACGGCCGGGATGAGGGCAAACTGGAGCCACTACAATCACAACATGGTAGGGCAACGACAAACAAACGAAAGGGCCCATTGTATGCTTCCCTGGGAGATCCGAGGCGGAAGACCATCTGATGCTGTCATCACAGGTAAATCTTCTGGGTTGGTGATTGCATGCTTCCGTATTGTTGAATCCTGTGGATCCCCATTTTCTCATGTATCTTCCTCATTGCTTAATGGGCTAAATTTCACATGTGAATTACTGATACGCCTATTCGGTTTTTTATGTTCTACTCCGGGGGGGAGTTTGTTGTAGTGAAAAGGTATATAGGTCTTGTTGGTGAACTTTGTGGGGGTAACCACCTATGTATATTGGTTATCTTAGAGATGGTGAGTTTGAGGTAATTCTTGGGGAGGACTTGGGCTTTCTCCGCATTCGGCGATCTTGGATTTGTAATGCTAAAAACGGTGACGTTTAGCCAAGCCTTGGTTGGGACAAGATCATTAGGTGGGGAGGGTGACTACACTCCAATCCGGTGCGTATATCTCCTGTCTTCGTGCTAAGAAAAGGTTAGTAAAGGGTGTGGTTTAACTTTCTGGAATATCAAGGATGTGACACTACCCAAAGTACCTTCGATTGAGGCGTTTCGGTGGTAACGTGAGTTTCTTGATGTATCCTGCAGATCTTCGGGTATGCCCCCAGATAGGGATATTGACTTCTGATTGACTTGAACCGTGTACACGCCCCATTTCATATCCCTCATAGAATGGCCCCGCGGACGAGTTAAGAGAATTAAAATCCCAACTTCAAGAATTGTTGAGCAAGGCTGTATTAGACCAAGGCACTCCTTGGGGTGCTCGGTTTTGTTTGGCAGAAGAAGGATGGGAGTTCTCGGATGTGCATAGACTACCGACAGTTTTGAACAAGGGAACCATTAAAGACAAGTATCCTCTGCCTCGCATGATGACTGTTCGATCAGTTACAAGCGTGCTGTGTCTTCTCTAGATGACTTGAGATGCGGTTACATCTTGAAAATACGGGCACGGGTGCCAAGACTGCTTTTAGAACCAGGTTGGGCATACGAAATTTGTAGTTGATGTTCTTGGTTACGAAAAAGCCCATGCTGCCTTTCATGAGTGTGAGGAATGGGATTTTTAAGCCATATTTGGATCTTCTTTGTGATCGTATTTATTGATGATATACTGATATACTCTAAAAGTAAGAAGGAACATGAGGAGCTTGAGATTGTGTGGGAAAGTTGAGGATAAAAAGCTTTATGCAAAAGTTCTCTAAGTGCGAGTTTTGGATAGATGCAGTGTCCTTCGGGGACACGTGGTTTCTAAGGATGGAGTTTGAGGTGGATCCCTCTAAGATCGAAGTGGAGTGAAAAATTGGGTACACTAAGACCTACTAATGGTGTCGAACTAAGGAGCTTTCGTTGGGCTTCCGCTAAGCTACTACCGCCGATTTGTCAAGGGAATTCTCTTCTAGTGCTTCCCAACTGGACGAACTTGACTAAGCAAAATGTTGCCATTGTATGGTCGGATGAGTGTGAGAAAGCTTTAAGAAGGCTCAAGACTATGTGGACTACTGCACATTTCACCTTGCCAGTGGAAGCAAGAATTCATGGTGTATTGTGATGCATTCTTATTCGGGTTTGGGTTTTTGGCCCAGTGCTAATGAAGAGAGAATGTGGATTGCATTATGCTTCAAGACAATTGAAAGGTATGACATGAACGTAACTATCCAACCATGATTTGGAATTGGCGCGGTAGTGTTTGGCAGCTAAAGCAATGGAGACACTTTATTTATATGGGGCAAGTGTGAGGTCTACACGGATCATAGTCGTCTACATTATTCTTCAATCAGAGAGATTGAAAGTGGAGACGAGGAGATGGAGGAACTACTGAAGGACTACGACATCACTATTTTTACCATCCGGGGAGAGCGAATGTTGGTAGCGGATGCTTTAAGTAGAAAGGCGGGAGAAAGCATGGGAAGTCTAGCTCACTTGCAAGCTTCTGGGCCCATTGGCTAGAGAAGTTCAGATTCGGGCTAACGACCTGGTATTGAGGCTTAGAGAAATGAGAAGGGAGGATTTTACGCTTGTGTGGAGGCAAGATCTTCCTTCCTGATAAGATTAAGGGGAAGAAGTTTATTTTATGATGAAAAATTGATACGGATCGAGAGATAAAGTGTTGCAAGGAGAGGCTAAAGAAGCGAAGTCGATTGAAGAAGGTGTGGTGAGGATTAGGGAAGGGGTATATATATGTACCTCGCGCGATGATTGATCAAAACTATTCTTGAGGAGGCTCATAGTTCAAGGTATCGAGACACCGGGTTGCAAACCAAGATGTACCGTGACCTAAAGCAACATTTTGGTGGAGAAGAATGGAGGTGACAGTGGGATTTTATTGCAAATGTCCAATACAAATTGCAACAAGTAAAGGATGAACACCAGGGGGCAGGGCCCGGAGGAACACTTCAGAGAATGCCCATTCCGGAATGGACATGGGAGAGGAACGCAAGGACTTCGTGGTGGTCTTCCAAAGACATTGGGGCAAGTATGACTCGATTGGCGGTGATTGTTTGATAGGTTAACTAAGTTCATTACTGCTCATTCACTTCGGTTTTAAGGTGACTTACAATGAAGAGAAGTTAGCCAAACTCCTTTACCATCCTCAGAAGTGGTTCGATTGCATGGAGTTCTCCAACTACCATCATTAGGATAGAGGACGCAGTTCCTTCTAAGTTTTGGAAAGGAAAACACATGGATCGAAGGAAGAATGGGTACTAGTTTGGACATTAGTACCAGCGTTACATCCACAGACGATGGCAGTCTGATGCGAAAGATTCAAGTAGTGGAGGATATGCTTCGTGCATGTGTGATAGATCGGTGGGTGGCCATTGGATAGGTTCTTACCCTTAGCGGAGTTTTCATACAATAAATAGCGATTCATCAAGCATTAATATGGCTCCCTTGAAGCATTGTATTGTAGGAGGATGTAGGTCTCCATGGTGGTTGAGTGCATTCGAGGTAGGACCTTGGGGTACTGATCTTTGAGGGATCGATAGTAGAAAAAAGTGAAATCTATTCAAGAAAGAGCTTCTAGCGGCGCAAGTTAGACAAAAGGGAATATTGCAGATCGAAAGCGTTTTAGAGATTTAGAGTCATGGAGGGTGAACAAAGTCTTGTTGAAAGTGTCACCAATGAAAGGGGTTGATTGCTGGTTTTGGGTAAAAAGAGGAAAAGCTTAGGTCCAAGGTACATTGGTCCTTGAAAGACTTAAGAGAGTAGGGGCGGGTGGGTGAGTTAGTTGCCTCCAGGGCTGTCCGGAGAGTACATCCGGGGTTTCATGATCGTCGATGTTGAAAAGATACCATGGGAGGAAAATACATATCCGTGGGATTCGTTTTGCTTGATGAGAACTTGTCTTATGAGAGCGCATGTTGCTATTTGCGATAGAGGAAGGTCGAAGTTGGGTCACAGGGAGATTGCATCCATCAAGGTGCAATGGAAGCATCGAACGGTTGAATTTTTTGAGAAGCCACTTGGGAGAAGGAGGAGATATGCGAGAAAGATACCCCACATCTGTTTTTGTTTGACAGATTCAGGATTCCTTTTTGCCCTTGTTTTCCGTTCTTGTGATCGTCGGGGACGAACGATGGGTAAATGGTATATTGTTAACGACCTGTTGAGTCGTTTTGAGAAGAAACGATTTTATTCTGGGGAAAAACGGTTGGCGAGGGACGGAGGCCACGACGGACCGTCAAGGGAACGCACGGAATCGTCGTTGGTGGAGGGTGTCATTTCAAACACTTAGAAAATCTGAAAATTTGGGTACTGAAAATCGACTCTGTGACCGGTCACGACGAAATGGCAGGACGGCCAGTCACAGGCGGACGACCGTCATAGAGTCTTTTGATGGAAATTGCTCGGCTGGATTTGCGACGGACAGCAGGACGGACCGTCGCAGGGCGGACGGCCTGTCTACGGGCTACGCAATCAAGTTCAGGGGTCGGATTTCGGATTTCTTTACCCGTTTTAAGGGACGTTTTTTGACTATTCCCTGACTTTAATCTATTAAAGTTAGAGGGTTGTTAATGTTCATAAGTTAACTTACTGAGGTACAAAGAGGTAACCTTAAGTTAATTAGTGGGGTATTATTAGTCCATCTTCTTCATTCTTAATGACATAATCATCGGGTAAAAGAAAGAGGGTTTGAATAAGAAAAATAGAAAGAACAAAGAACAGAAAGAAAAGCAGAGGAGAACGTAGGTAGAGATAGAGATGGAACGAAGAGGACAACAAGAAATTGCGGACTTTGCTTGCTTGATCACGATTCTTCGGTGGATGTGGTTATGGTGCTTTACACTATTCGTAGTAAACTCTTAAATAGAGACATGATATGTGTGGGTTAGGGTAGTATTATGGAGCTTCTTTATGCTTAATGTGTGTAATGCATGATGTGATTTTATATAATATGATTGTGATGAAACAAACATGATGGAAGCTATGAATCCCAATCTTGATATAAAACCTAATCTCTTGAGATGATGACGCCTTGGTATAAAAGAAGGCTTGATGAATTAATAGAATGAGATTAGGGGATCGGAGTGTCACGTACCGACACCAGAATTGAGTGGGGGACGGGCGTTCACAAACGCACGTAGATGTAGGGGAGCGGAGAGTGTCACGTACCGGAAAAGAGAATTAGTGGGACGGGTGTCACGAACCGGCACGTAGATGTAGGGGGATCGGACGTGTCACGTACGACACATCATAAAATTAGTGGGAGGGTTGTCACGAAACCGACACGTAGATGTAGGGGATCGGAGTGTCACGTACCGCACATGAATGAGTGCGGACGGGATGTAACGAACCGACCACGTAGATGTAGGGATCGGAGTGTACGTACAGGAACATGTGAATTAGGGGATCGGAGTGTCACGTTCCGACACATAGTAGTGGGGACTCGGAGTATCAAGTACGACACAAGAGGAATAAAGATAATAAATCTGAAAGATTACTAAATAATCAACCTAAGAACATGATCCCCAGAGTATGGGTAGTAGAGGGCTGCAGTCCTAATAGATATGAATCGGTGATAGTGTAATGATGTTTGTACTGTTGCTGTCACCTGTTAAGAATAATTGTTTGATTTATGATGTTATCTGAGATATATGTTTTTATTTTGAGTTGGCGATGATACTACTCAGTTAATGTGGGTGTATGACAACCTACTTTTATGTTTTCCTTTTGTATTGTGGAGGGTAGCCAAGTGACGTCATCTTCGCCTCAACAGTAGTTCAAGCAGTTCTTCGTCAACACCGGATCTTCAGGGGTGAGCTAATGCTCTAGCTGGGACTGGATCTCCTTCCGCATGTCTTTGATGCCTTGAAGTTTCGGCATAGACTAGCTTTTATTTTTTAGCTTCTTAGAATACTCTTAGTTAAGTAATTGATCATAGATGTTTTGTGGTGATGACTTCCAATTTTGGGGAATTAATAGAAGTTGATTTTGAAGTTATTGAATTGTCTTTTAATTATGAGTTTAATGTCTTCCGCATCTCTTTAGTTGATATTAAATTGAATTGATAAGGTTTAGATTGGTTGGTTCGCTCACATCGGAGGGTAAATGTGGGTGCCAGTCGCGGATCGGTTTTGGGTCGTGACACTTATCCCCCTTAAAGTCTAGCCTAGTGACAGTTATTCTATGAGTTTTTTAGCAAAAGCATGTACCCAAAAATCTCTTTTACCCTTTTTCCTTGTAACGATCCAAAAAAAGGGAAAAATAAATAAGAATAAATAATAGGTACTCAAGATGATTTAATTGTTAATTAAAAATCTAAAATTTTAAGGGCATAATGGTCCTTTTACCTATTAATTAAAATAAATTAGATTTGTATTAATCTAATTTAAATCCTATTTGACTAAGTCTTGAATTTAGTCTCCTAATCCTAATAACACTCTATCTCTCTCTCACGTTCTCCATTTTTGTCACGTTATTCTGTCAAGCACAACAAACACCAGAGAATACACCGACAGTTCTTACGCTTGAAGAACTCACAAGAATTTTTAAGTGAAAGAAAAAGTAATCAAAACGTCAAGGGTAAGAGAGGTTCGTCGAGTGAGGTGTAAGTTGAAGTAAATTGGGAGTGGTTTGGAGGAGTTTTCCGGGTAGTAACATCAACGTTTGAACATCGATTAAGGTATGGGTTTCTTCTCTCTTGGCTCCTTTCCCAAGAGGCCCCTTACGATTCAAACTATTCATCTCGAAACTAAGGTTGTTCCCAGTTGAATGCCCTTGTCACTAGCTCCCTATGATCTTAGGTTGGGTATTCTTGTTGGTAGAATTTAGGGATACTTGTTTGTGGTGACGATCTCGTTTCGAGTATGTGTTCATGATAATGTGATTATATTTTGTGTCTTTTGGGAATATGAATGTAAATACGTATGTATCTGTGCAAGATTGTGATCATGATTTTGAGTTTTTCTTTAGCATGTTAATAGCATAGAGGTTATTCGGGTTTTATGTGCAATTAGAGTCTCTTAAAATTGTAATATTCACATGGTTGAAATGCTATAAGTTCTAGTTAAAATAAATGATCAAATCATCCCTCTAAACTTGTCTTAAGAACCTTAACGAATGTATAAGAAATAGATGTTAAATTAACCCGCAAAAAAAGATGTATAAAATTGTGGAATAATGTTCCAGAACCTGGAAATAAGTTATAGATAAATTCTGGAAATTTTGAACAAAAAAATAAATATATAAAAATAGGTGAGGTCTGCAGGAATCGAACTCGGGACTTCACCAAAGTAAGCCTTAAAAAAAAGGGGTGCCAGCCGCGCTCGAACCGGGGGGGCTAGGGGCCGGCGAATTCACAGAGGAAAGAAAAAAAAATGGGCCAGGGGGGAATCGAACCCTTGCCCCTTGTATTGCGCGGAAAAAAAAAAGAGAAGGAAAAGAAATGGGACTGGGGGGATCGAACACGCGACCTTGGGGAAGGAGGAGGAGAAAAATTATTCAGAAAATAAGTGGGAGGCGTGCGATTCGAATCCACGACCTCCAGCTACGCGCGAAAGAAAGAAAAAATGGGGAAAAAGGAGACTCGAGGCGTTGGAATCGATCCCACGACCTCAAGGCTGAAGGAGGGGCGAAATTAATTAAGAAAAGAAGTGATACTGTGGGGATTCGATCCCACAACCTCACTGTTGCTCGCCCCATTTACATAAATTAATAATAGAGGGGCTGTGGGGATTCGATCCCACAACCTCACTGTTGTTCGCCCCATTTACATAAAGTAATGATAGAGGGGCTGTGGGGGTTCGAACCCACCACTTCACACCATCCTCTTCAGCGAAAAAAAGAGGAAAATAAGGGGGTTGTGGGGGTTCGAACCCACAACCTCCCTAATGAGGCGAATTTAATATTATATATATATATAATATATATATATATATATATATATATTATATTATAATATATATATATATATATATATATATATATATATATATATATATAAGGAGATTTAATTAAATTCTAATTAAAATAGAAATTAATTCTTTTATGTAAATGTTGAGATTTAATTTAGAATTCTAATTAAATAGAATTAATTCTTTCACGTAAATATGGAGATTTACTTTATAATTCTCTTAAAAAAGATTAATTCTTTCATCTAATATTGAGATTTAATTTATATTCTAATTAAGAATAGAGAATTTTATTCCCTTCAGTGTAAATATTGTGAGATTANAGCTTACTACCGCCGATTTGTCAAGGGATTCTCTTCTATTGCTTCCCAACTGACGAAACTTGACTAAGCAAAATGGCCATTGTATGGTCGGAGAGTGTGAGGAAAGCTTTCAGAAGCTCAAGACTCTGCTGACTTACTGCACCAATTCTCACTTGCCAGTGGAAGGCAAGAATTTCATTGTGTATTGTGATGCATCTTATTGGGTTGGGTGCAGTGCTAAAGCAAGAGAAGAATGTGATTGCTTATGCTTCAAGACAATTGAAGTGCATGAACGTAACTATCCAACTCATGATTTGGAATTGGCCGCGGTAGTGTTTGCACTAAAGCAATGGAGACACTATTTATATGGGTCAAGTGTGAGGTTACACGGATCATGTAGTTACATTATGTCTCACTCAGAGAGATTTGAATTTGAGACAGAGGAGATGGATGGAACTACTGAAGGACTACGACATCACTATTTTGTACCATCCGGGGAAGGCGAATGTTGTAGCGGATGCTTTAAGTAGAAAGGCGGGAGACAGGGAAGTCTAGACTTCACTTGCAAGCTTCTAGGCGCCCCATTGGCTAGAGAAGTTCAGATTCTGGCTACGACCTTATGAGATTAGAAGTAAATGAGAAGGGAGGATTTTAGCTTGTGTGGGCAAGTATTCCTTCCTTGATAAGATTAAGGGGAAGCAGTTAATGATGAAAAATTGATCCGAATCCGAGATAAAGTGTTTGCAAGGAGAGGCTAAAGAAGCGAAAGTCGATGAAGAAGGTGGTTGTGTTGTGAGGATTAAGGGAAGGGTATATGATCTCGCGTCGATGATTTGATCAACACTATCTGACTGAGGCTCAAGTTCAAGGTATTCGATACATCCGGGTGCAACCAAGATGTACCGTGACCTAAGCAAACACTTTTGGTGGAGAAGAATGAAGCGTGACATTGTGATTTATTGCCAAATGTCCAATTGTCAACAAGTAAAGTATGAAACACCAGAGGCCGGAGGAACACTTCAGAGAATGCCCATTCGGAATGGAAATGGGAGAGAAACGCAATGGACTTCGTGGTTGGTCTTCCAAAGACATTGGGCAAGTATGACTCTATTTGGGTGATTGTTGAGGTTAACTAAGTCTGCTCCTTTCATTCCGTAGGTTAAGGTACTTACAATGAAGAGAAGTAGCCAAACTTTACATCTCAGAAGTTGTTCGATTCATGGAGTTCCACTAACATCATATCAGATAGAGGTACGCAGTTTACTTCTAAGTTTTGGAAAAATGCATGCAGAATTGGGTACTAGGTTTGACCTTAGTACCGCGTTTCCATCCTCAGACCGATGGTCAGTCTGAGCGAACGATTCAAGTGTTGGAGGATATGCTTCGTGATGTGTGATAGATTCGGTGGCCATTGGGATAGCTTCTTACCCTTAGCGGAGTTTTCATACAATAATAGTATCACTCAAGCATTATATGGCTCCCTTTGAAGATTGTATGGTAGGAGATGTAGGTCTCCCATTGGTTGGTTTGATGCATTCGAGGTTAGACCTTGGCGGGTACTGATCTTTTGAGGGATTCGATAAGAAAAAGTGAAATCTATTCAAGAAAAGCTTCTAGCGGCGCAAAGTAGACAAAAGGAATATGCAGATCGAAAGGTTAGAGATTTAGAGTTCATGGAGGGTGAACAAGTCTTGTTGAAAGTTTCACCAATGAAAAGGGTGATGCGGTTTGGTAAAAGAGGAAAGCTTAGTCCAAGGTACATTGGTCCCTTTGAAGTACTTAAGAGAGTAGGGGAGGTGGTGAGTTAGCCTTGCCTCAGGGCTGTCCGGTACATCGGTGTTTCATGTGTCGATGTTGAAAGATACCATGGGAGGAAATTACATATCCGTTGGGATTCAGTTTTGCTTGATGAGAACTTGTCTTATGAGGAGGAGCCTGTTGCTATTTTAGATAGAGAAGTTCGCAAGTTGAGGTCAAGGGAGATTGCATCCATCAAGGTGCAATGGGAAGAATCGACCGGTTGAAGAAGCCACTTGGGAGAAGGAGGCAGTATGCGAGAAAGATACCCACATCTGTTTCAGATTCAGGTATTCCTTTGTTTGCCCTTGTTTCCTTCTTGTGATCGTTGGGGACGAACGAGGGTAAATTGGTATATATTGTAACGACCTGTTTAGTCGTTTTGAGCAACAGATTTATTCTGGAAAAACTGGCAAGGTGACGGAGGCCACGACGGACCGTCAAGGGAACGACGGATCGTCGTGGAGGGTGTCATTTCAAAACACTTAGAAAATCTGAAATTGGGTATGGACTAAAACGACTCTCTGACCGTCACGACGAAATGGCAGGACGGACCGTCACAGGCGTGACGGACCGTCATAGAGTCTTTTGATGGAAATTGTCTCGGATGGATGCGACGGACGAGCAGGACGGACCGTCGCAGGCGCGACGGCCTGTCACGGGCTACGCAATCCCAGTTCGGGTCGGATTTCTTACACGTTTTAAGGGACGTTTTGACTAGTCTTGCTTTAATTATAAGTTAGAGGGTAATGTTAATAGTCTAATTACTTGAGGGTTAAAAGAGGTAACCTTAAGTTAATTAGTGGGTTATTATTCCATCTTCATTCTTAATTACAAATATTAGGGTTAAAAGAAGAGGGTTTGAATAAGAAAAATAGAAAGAAAAGCAAAGACAGAAAGAAAAAGAGAGAGAACGAGTAGAGATAGAGAGGAACGAAGAGGACAACAAGAAATTGAGGAATTTGCTGTGATCACGATTCTTCGGTGGAGGTAGGTTATGGTGTTTTTTACAATTCGTAGTAAACTCTTAATAGCGAATGATATGTGTTGGTAGGGTAATTATGGAGTCTTCTTTATGCTTAATGTGTGTATGCATGATGTGATTTTATATATATATGATGTGATGATGAACAAACAGATGAAGCTATTGAATCCCAACTTGATATAAACCTAATCTCTTGAGATGATGACGCCTTGGATAAAAGAAGGCTTGATGAATTAATAGAATGAGATTAGGGACGAGAGTGTCACGTACCGACACCTAGAATTAGTGGGACGGGTGTCACAAAACGGCACGTAGATGTAGGGGATCGGAGTGTCACGTACCGACACATAGAATTAGTGGGACGGGTGTCCGAACCGGCACGTAGATGTAGGGGATCGGAGTGTCACGTACCGACACATAAAATTAGTGGGACGGGGTCACGAACCGACACGTAGATGTAGAGGGATCGGAGTGTCACGTACCGACACATAGAATTAGTGGGACGGGGTCACGAACCGACAAGTAGATGTAGGGGATCGGAGGGTCACGTACCGACACATTGAATTAGGGGATCGGAGTGTCACGTTCCGACACATAGTAGTAGGGGATCGGAGTATCACGTACCGACACAAGAGGTAAAGAATAAATCTTGAAAGATACTAATAACTCAACCTAAGAACATGTATCCCAAACGAGTATGGTATAGAGGCTTGAGTCCTCATAGATATGATCGTGATATTGTAAAGATGTTTGTACTGTTGCTGTCACCTGTTAAGAATATTAGTTGATTTTATGATGTTATCTGAGTATATTGTTTTCTATTTTGAGTTGGCCGATGATACCTACTCAGTACTTGTGGTTTGTACTGACCCCCTACTTTTATGTTTTCCTTTTGTTTATTTGTGGAGTGTAGCAAACGTGCCGTCATCTTCGGACTCAACAGTAGTTCAAAAGCCAGTCGGCGTCCCATACCGGATCTTCGAGGGTGACTAATGCTTCTAGCTTGGACTGGATCGCCTTTCCTCATGTCTTGATGCCTTGACGTTTCCGCATAGACTACTGTTATTTATTGTAGCTTCTTTAGAATACCTTAGTTATTAATTGATCATAGATGTTCTTGTGGATGATCCAGATTTTGGGATTAATAGAAGTAATTTTAGAAGTTATTGATTGTCTTTTAATTTGAGTTGACAGTCTTTTCCGCCCTCTTTATTGATATTAAATGAATTTATAGTTTAATTGGTTGGTTCCGCTCACATCGGAGTGTAATTTGGGTTGCCAGTCGCGGATCGGTTTTGGGGTCGTGAGCACTTATCCCCCGTAAATCTAGCCTAGTGCCAGTTTTTCTATGAGTTTTTTTAGCCAAAAGCATGTACCCAAAAATCTCTTTTACCCTTTTTCCTTGTAACGATCCAAAAAAAGGGAAAAATAAATAAAATAATAATCGGTACTCAAGATGATTTAATTGTTAGTTAAAATCTAAATTTTATGGCATAATGTCCACCCCTGTTTCCTTTTACCTATTAATTAAAATAATTATATTTTGTATTATCTAATTTAATCCTATTTTGACTAAGTCTTGAATTTAAGTCTCCTAATCCGACTAACACGCTATCTCTCCTCTCACTTTCTCCATTTTTGTCAGTTATTCTGTCAAAGCCCCAAACACCAGAGAATCAACCGAAGTTCTTTACCGCTGAAGACTCCAAGAATTTTAAGTGTAACTAAAAGAATCCAAACGTCAAGGTAAGAAGTTTCTCGAGTGAGGTGTACGTTGAAGTAAATTGGGAGTTGTTGTGGCGGAGTTTTCCGGGTAGGAAGCATCAACTTTGAACAGCGATTCCATGTATGGGTTTCTCTTCTTCTCTCTTGTCTCCTTTCCCAAGATCCCCTACGATTTCAACTATTCATCTCGAACTAAGTTTGTTCCCAGTTGAATCCCTTGTCACTAGCTCCCTATGATCTTAGGTTGGGTATCTTGTTGGTAGATTTAGGGATACTTGTTTGTGGTGACGATCTCGTTTCGAGTCATGTGTTCATATAATGTGATTTATATTTTTGTGTCCTTTTGGGGAATATGGAATGTAAATACGTATGTATCGGTGCAAAGATTGTTATCAGATTTTGGAGTGTTTCTTAGCATGTTTATAGCTAGAGGTTATTCCGGTTTATTATGTGCCATTAGAGTCTTTAAAATTGTAATATTCATGTTTGAAATGCTATAAGTTCTATTTAAAATAATGATCAATCATCCTCTAAACTTTCTTAAGAACCTACGAATTTATAATAAATATATGTTAAATTAACCCGCCCAAAAAAAATGTATAAAATGTGGAATAATGTTCAGAACCTGGAATAAGTATAGTAATTCGTGAATTTTTGAACAAAAAAATATATAAAAATAGGTGAGGTCTGTCAGGAACGAACTTCGTACTTACCAAATAAGCCTTAAAAAAAGGGTGCCATCCGCGCTCGAACCGGGGGGCTAGGGCCGGCGAATTCACAGAGTAAAGAAACAAAAGGGCCAGGGGGAACTCGACCCTGGCCCTTGTAGTGCGCGGAAAAAAAAAAGATAGGAAAGGAGAATGGGACTGGGGGATCGAACATCAACAGCGCGACCTGGGGAAGGAAGAAAAAATTATTCATGAAGATAAGTGTGGGAGGCGTGCGATTCCGAATCCACGACCCCGCTCGCGCGAAAGAAAGAAAAAATGGGGAAAAAGGATACTCGAGGCTTTGGAATCGATCCCACGACCTCAAGGCTGAGGGAGGGGCGAAATTAATTAAGAAGAAGTGATACCTGTTGGGATTCTGATCCCACCACACCACCCTCCCTGTTGCTCGCCCCATTTACATAAATTATAATAGAGGGTCTTTGGGGATTCGTCCACAACCTCACTGTTGTTCGCCCCATTTAACATAACGTAATGATAGATGGGCTGGGGGTCGAACCCACCACTTACACCATCCTCTTCAGCGAAAAAAAAAAGAGGAAACTAAGGGTGTTGGGGTTTCGAACCCACAACCTCCCTAATGAGGCTAATTTAAAATATATATAATATTTATATATATATATATATCTATATATATATATATATATATATATAGTAGATATATATATTATATATATATATATATATATATATATATACAAGGAGAATTTGAATTAGATTCTAATTAAATAGAAAATTAATTCTTTTATGTAAAATGTTGAGATTTAATTTCGAATTCTAATTAAAATAGAATTATTCTTTCACTGAATATGGAGATTTACTTATATCTCATTAAATAAAGATAATTCTTTCATCTAAAGTTGAGATTTAATTTTATATCTAATTAATAATAGAGATTTAATTCCTTCATGTAAATATTGAATTTAATTTAGCATTCTAATTCAAATAGAAAATTATTATTCAGAAAATGGTTGAGATTTATTTAGAGTTCTAATGTTATGTTATTAGAAATAAAAATCAATGAAATATAAGGATATCCAAGTGATTTCAAGATTTGGGTTTCCCAATGCCCAAAACTCCCCGTATTGATAAACATAAGTCAGATCATTAGTAATATTTCAAGAATAATGCCATCTACTTAGATTAAAAAGTCAAGATCTTGACAGATATAACAAGATACATAAGTCTTGTAGTGGTGCAATAATTTTAGGAAATAAGAATCACTTAACGAACTATAAATACGGGCCCCGGCTTGTATGTAGAGACACATAAGTCTAACATACGTTCAAAACTTAAGTGAACACAGATGTACGTATACAAATGAATGAATCTTAGGAGGGTTAGTATGAATTGTAATTACGGTAATGGCCAAATCATTTGGCATATGATAGATTGACACTATTGAAATCAGAAATGAACTGCACGTAATAAAGTGAGTAACTATGAAAAACAAAGGTGCTAATAATGAAAGAATGGATGGTGACAATCGTGATGTGAGGCTAATGTATAGATGAGAAGCCATCTTCTCGAATGAGTCTAAGTACATGTTACCAATACGTACTCCCATGATAGTGTAAGTAATGAAGAGACTTTCTCTAGAACACTGCTCAATGAACATATTGAGTTAAAAACACTTATACTAATGATTGTAAGATGAGAAATCATCTATTAGCTATGATGTCTCATACTAGAAGCCAACTCCATGATTATGATTTAATTAATGAAACTTTATACCAAGCACCGATAGGCTAGCTATGAGCGGATGCCTTCTTGTTCGTTCAGGAGGGCGGATGTTCACGTAACTCTCATGAGACAACTTCCGCTTGGCGGTATGGGTATCCCTCCTCTCCTATGCCTTTGAACCTATTATTGCCCACTATAGGTTTTGGCGGGGTTAATTCCCATATACGTCGCAGGTTATTGAGTCACATTTGGGCCGGTGATTCGACGCTCTTTTCCGATTGGGGGAGACACTAGATTTTCATGATGCTCACAATGATCTATGTCAGTTAAAGTTAAAGTTCCCAATGAAGGATGGGGCCACGAAGCCTCAAATGAATCAGATAAAGAAATGAATGATACCGGACAGGTGTTATTATATGATAATCAGAGGTGAGCAAGATTTTTTGAGTAATGGCAATTAGTTATTCCCTGGATTATTCTGATCATTGCACAACACCCTCTGAAAATTCTTAAACTACAATCCTCGGTATAGGCTGGTGTTCACCTGGCCTATGAATGAATTAAATGAGGTACATTGAAGGAATGAAGCAACTCTGTGATTTTTGCTAAAGAGGCTCCTAGTTGAGGTCCCATCTGTTGATCCCTCATTTTGGAAAGTCTTAAGCCAGTCCATGATAACAAGTTCATGGCATATGAAATGAATAATATGAAAGAACTATGTGTTATATGTTCTGTGCTATATGAAAGATGTTAGGGGGTGTGTGTGTAACGATAATTATAATGTAATGATGCTGTCACTCTCATGGGCATACCTTTCCCATCTCAATTGGCACGTGCACTGACTTGACTTTCAAAAAATCATGCATGTCGTTTAGGAAGAGCATTCTTTCTCATGCTGTCCCCTGATGTAGCTTGCTCTACCCTACTTATTATAAGTGTGTACTAATTCCATACACACATCTACTTTAGGTGCAGGCACAGGTGGACAGTAAAGCTACCGTTCGTGTGTTGGGCAGCTATCCGGGACTCGTCAGCATTCATGCCGGATTTTGGTAGGGTCCTCAATGGCTTTCGAGGATTTTCGAGGTATGCTACTGTTTTACATTCTAGCGTATTTTTAGAGTTGAGGCTAGTGGAGCAATGTTCCACTAGGCAGTTTCTTTCGCGGTTTTTGGTTCGAGACTTTTGTATTGGTGCTATTTTTGGCCGATATCCAATTAATACTTAATGAATTATTGTCTTTCGTTTCTTATCTCTAAATGTTGATGGTTTGATGATTGAACGATTACAAAATATTAAGAACAGCTGTTTAGCAAGTAATGATTAAAGCATTAAAATTTTTCAAATTTTCCGCTAAAAATAACCTATGTAAAGTAAGAATGACGTAAGTAGACTTGTTTGCGACCTCTGAAAGGTCAACGATGCTGGTCTCGTCTAGGTCTAGATTCCAGTCGTGACAAAGTTTGTATCAGAGCCTTAGGTTAAATTCCGAGAATAATAAGTTCACATCATCCACATTGAGTAGTTTCTAAGTTATGGTAGTGAAGTGCATCACTATCCTAGATTAGAGACTGCATGATGCTTAGAAAAAAATTTCCTTCTTCTGATCTTATCGTGCTTTTCCTAATGTCAGAATTCTTGGTGTTATGAACGTGTGTAACATCAATCCCTGTTGTTTTCAGAGAATGAACACTTGGAGAACTAAGGTCTGGGACGTGAGGAGCAGCAGCTAGGTGTAAATCAAAACCATCCAGCTCCAGCTGAAGGAGTGGGCCATGCATTCACCAGCCAGGTTTACTGATGTTGAGGTGAGGGATCTCTAGCCAAGCTGGCACAGGTCATCACAATGCAGGCTTAGGCTATGACTCCCAGTCAACCGAAGGAACCCACTGATTCTCAGGCATGGCAGCACAGACTGCCGATATTTCACGAGATGACTCCTCCTCTATTCACAGGAGGGGTAAGACTTCAGAGTAAGTATCATCAGAGTTCTAGACAAGGTGCATAAGATCCTTGTGGCCATGGGGCCAGCTGATATTGAGAGGCTAGCTGGCTTCTTCTTACCAACTCAAGGATGTTGCACAGACTTTGTGCAAGATTTGGCAAGATAGTCTTTTCCTAGGTGGAGTGCCCAGGAACATGGAGCTGTTCAAGACCAACATTTTTGGAAAGATTCTTCCCAGAGAGATGAGGGAGGCCAGGTTGAGGAGGTTTCATCACCTTAAACAAAGGATCTGTGAACGGTCATAGGAGTATTCCCTGAAGTTTGTGAAATTATCAATATGTTATGCCCACTTCTCTTGTGTCTAACAAAGAGACGAGATATAGAATTCTTGACATATTGCTTATCGATATCTAAGAGGAGTGTAGGGAGCTATGCTGCATGACAACCTGGACCTTTCCAGGCTTATGGTACATGTCTAGCTAATTGGAGGAGAAGCAAGAATGAGGAAACACACTAGGGTAGGGAAAAAAGTCAGGCAAGCTGATGATCTTTTTTCAAGGAAGGTATTATTGAAAATCAGGGATAAACCCAGTTTAAGAAGGGACTCATCCCACCAAGGGGAGTCGAAGTTCAATCCAGGGTTCGCCATTAAGTAATTCTAGTTCCGAGTTAGAGAAACCATGAGTATGATACACCCGCAGGAGAGGACCACCTTGCAGGAAGTGTTGCAACTACATGGAGGCGAGTGTATTAGGGGCTACTAATGCCTTGTTTATAGTTTTGGAAAACTCGGGTCACAGTGGTGAAGGATTGTCCGATTTAGGGAGAAGTCAAACAGGGAAGGAGAAGAGTTCATTCTAATTGTCCAAGTGAAGAGGCTACAAAGAGGCAACAATTTCTTCGCCACTCAAGTCTAGGGGTGGCAGAGGAAGCACTTCTGATGAAGTCTTGGGTGAGTGCCTTAATTAGTCTCTCTTCTGTATTTACTGTGAATGATGTGTATACACTACGATATGTGAGACCTTCCTACCGTAGTCTATAATAGTGTCCTTAACTCTTTCGCATTTTGTTGGCTAATTGACTAATTGTGCATAGCGATTAAGTTATGATCGGATTGACATTAAGATGTGTACTGTTAGTGTCATTTGGAGACGAATGTTCCTAAAGGGGGGGGGGGATAATGTAACGATCCGAAAAAGAGAAAAATAAATAATAGGTACTCAAGGTGATTTAATTATTAATTAAAAATCTGAAATTTTAAGGGCATAATGGTCCTTTTACGTATTAATTAAAATAAATCAAATTTAGGTAATGACATTAGGTTATTATTGATCATTGCACAACAAACACGATGAAAGTCTTAAACTACATCCTAGGTATACCTGATGTTCACACTGGCCTATGAAATGAACTGAAATGAGGTATGTATGAATGAATGAAGCAGACTCTGTGTTTGCGAAAGAGGCTCCCTAGGTGAGGTCCCCGTCTGTTGATGCCCTCATTTTTGGAAAGTCTTAAGGTCAAGTCCCTGATAACAAGGTCTCATGGCATAATGAATGAATAATATGAAAGAAACTATATGTTTAATATGTTATGGTTCTATATGAAGCTGTTTATGTGTTTGTGTAGTACATAATTAAATCTGATGCATGTCACTCGCATGGCATAAACTCTTCCCAATATCAAATTGGCCTAATCCCATCCACTGCTTGAACTTCCAAAATCATGTCTTTGGAAAGACATATTCTTTCTCATGCCACCAATGTCCCTAGTGTGTGCTGCATACACCCATAAGTAGTAAAGTGTGTACTATTCCATACAACATCTACTTTTAGGTGCAGGCACAGGTGGACAGTATAGCTACAGGTTCTTTGGTCGCAGCTATCCGGACATCAGCATTCCTCCGGAGTTTGGTAGGTCCTCATGCTTTCAGGATGCTACTGTTTTACATTCTAGCTAGTTTTAGAATTGAACTAGTGGGAGGCATGTCCACTAGCGTTTCTTTCCCGTTTGGTTCAGACTTTGTATTGGTGCTATTTTGGCCGTATACAATTAATACTATTGAATTATTCCTTTCAGTGCTTATCCTTAAATGTTAGATGGTTGAATGAATGAACGATTACGAAATATAAGAATGTTTTAGCAAGAATGATTAAAGAATAAAAAATTTCAAATTTTTTCCGTCTAGATTTACCTATGTAAAGTAAGAATAACGTAAGTAGGCTTGTTTGCGACCTTTGAGAGGTCAACGACGCCGGTCTCGTCTGGGGTCTAGATTCCGGTCGTGACATTCCTATCACATCCCAAGTCTCTTTGATTAACACTTTTTGTTAATTTTGCTATTTTTACTTGTGAAAAAAACCCCCATTTGATAATTGACGCTTGCGTTACGTCACCCCTTTTTGAGTTAGTATGTTTTTATTCGACAATATCTTAGTTATGACTAATTAGAACTAGATTTTGCTTTGCTATTTATTATCACAACCACTCCCTGTGGAAACGACCCCAACCCTTGGTTGAGTTACTATACTAAAGTACAATTGTAGACACTTGCATTGATAGTTTTGTCTTTGATGACATCACCAATCAGCCTACAGTGGCCATCCTTAATGATTTGCCGCCTGATACAATCAAACTTGGGTATGTTGACCCTTTGGCTTGTAGTGAGCAAAATACAGTCTTCCACCCAAAAACGCCTTGTCTTGCCTTAGGTGGCTATCTCCATAAGCTTCTTAGCCTCTAAATCGTTTGCATGCCATCCTTAATAGCATCTTGGATGTCATAATAGAGCTGTAATGATGGCAACAAGCAAAAAATGCTCGCAGAATTGATTTAAAAGTGGAAAAAAGGGTAGCTTTCTTCCAGGCAAAAACTTTGTGTTTCACACTTTGATGAGTGAAACCTCTTGTCCCCTCAAATCCGATGTGTTCTTAGCGTGTGTGATCCAATTATGACATCTATTATTTTTTTTGAATGAGCCTCCTCTGCACCTAGACGAAAGATAGGGCATTAGACCTTCCTACTTAGTACGTCAACCACTACATTACCCCTTTCAATCTTGAACTCCAAGACCTAGTCAAATGTAGCTAGAAAGTCTTGCCACCTAACTTGCTTCGGGGTGATCTTATTTTGTGACTGGAAGTAGCTAGTGATCACGTTGTCTATATTGACCATGTTGTCTGTCTTGACTACGTTATGATGTTTTCCCTTTCTCTTTATTTTAATCCTTGTTGAAACTTTATCTTTGATTTTTAATATCGCATGTGTTGTGTCTAAGTTGTCGTGTTTATTGCATGTCAAAATTGACTGGTTTTCTTGGTTATATGGGTAAAACGTAAAATTAGTTGATTAATGGTACTTGTTGTCATGCCACGAGTCTGCATCCTGAATGTGGCCGGCACTTGGGAGCCATTGTTGATCCGCAATTAAATATTTGGCCTGACTAACTACTTAGCGGAAGACTAACTCAAGTAGATTTAAGTTTTAATACAAAATTATAATTTTAAGTCTTAAAACTTCTCATAATTCAAATTATCTGAAAATAGTATATTGAAAACTATATAAAAATAATGTGATAATAAAAATAATAGTTTACCAAAATAGTTTAAAGGAAATAGTGAAAGAAACTCAACAGTACCTATATATGAAGCCTCTATAGTTCAACATGAATGTTATGACTACAGCCACGATACCTCAAAACTACTAAACTGAAAGACAAAAGTGGAGTCCTCTGATTCAAATAAGACTCACCCAAAGCTAACAAGAAGTGTAAAATGATCTCAATGAAGCGCTTGTTGATGACCTTGAACATCTGTAACATCATCATGAAAAGAAGACATGTCTAATGACATTAATACATTAGCATGTAATATATCTGAGAAAAATAAATAATGAAACTGAAAAAGTTGAATCAAGGTACAAAACTGAATGTAATGCATAAGTATGAGTGTGTATATATATATATATACACACACACACACAAAATCCGTAAAACTTCTTACGATTCGTAGGTCGATTCCGTAGAATCAATCTCAACAAAAGTTTCCGTAACTTTTTCTTTTCCATTTTCCGAAGTTCCTTACAAAATCAAAATTAGGTTGGCTAAAAAAAGTTCTGCAATTACATTATCTTTTCTTAGGGCGCGTTTGACCATGCGATATGGTATCGTGAGATGAAATTGAAATTTTGTTTGGACATGCGATATGGAATTTTGGTGTTGTATATTTTCTCATAATCATAAAAATTCATAAGTTCTAAAACTATTAAAATAACCGAATTGTTTATTCAATATGATCAAATAAACAAAAAAATCATAAAATTGTATAATAAATTATTACAAAGTTATTGTTTTCTCCACTTAAGTATTGTTTCTTCAATCAATATATTTGAGTAAAAAAGGAAACACTTTCAACGGGCTCTTCAAGATTTTATTACTCAACAATCGTGGAATTAATGCGTAAAGTGACTATAGGGTTATAATGAGATAATAAATTTTATTCGTAAGAATAATAAATGTTTTAAAAAGTAATGATGTGATCATAAATTTTATTTACATGTGAAATAAATGGTTATAAGATATAAATGTGGGGTTATTTTAACAAAATATAAACACGTGGATCAATTTTTGTATTAAAATAACTCAAATCATAATATGATATTCCCATATCATGGTTTTTGGAGAATATAGTATCACATCTCATGATATGGAATCATTAGATGGAATCAGCGTAAAATAACATGTCCAAACGTTGATTTCATCTTATAATACCATATTGTGATATGGTATCACATGGACAAACGCCTAGTTAGGGTTTGAGGAAACTATACTAGGTCATTGTTCCTTCAATATTTGATTCTTATCATTTTCATACTAATAATTAAAGGTACATGTCGTATACCTTTTAATATGTTAATCATGGCAAGAGAGTAATTCTATTAAGATGAATATCCTTAGTTCTTCAGTATAATGTTGAATATCATTCTCTATAGATGTTGGCTCTGCACATATGCTAGTAGAATCTCTTAGTCTCTTTGTTTTAATATAATTATTGAGATTTTTTTGAATTTTTTCTAAAGCTTAACCTTTTATGTGTTATACGACTTCTAGTCTTCACAAAATTAACCCTACACTCAGCTAACTTCTAAAATTATGTTATTGATACCATTTAATCGATATCACAAAGTGTACTAGATATATTTTTTTCTTGGTGAAAAGTTAGTCCTTTCCTTTTCTGGTATATATGAAGGCTGAAATTAATTTTTATTTTCAAGATAATTTTTTTTTTCAATTTCAATTCATATGAGAAGTCAAATATAATTTTTTTAAAAAAACCTTGTATGTATTTTTTAATCTTCATTTTGATAGTTTCAAATAAAATGTTCCCTTCTCAAATTTATAAAAACAACATTTATAAAAACAGTAACTAAACATAACTTTATTTAATTTCAATTTTATAAATTTTAAAATTCATAGCCAAAACATCTATTTTTAGCTCATATTTGACTAACTTGGAAACATAAGTCTTTAAGATAATAGTTTTTTAAAATTTTGCTTGAACGCACATATACTTGAAAAAAAATTTAAATTTTGTGAAAGAAGATCAAAAAAATCAACTCAAATTGATAGGAATTAGATTTTAAAAAATTTGAAAATAATTTCCACAAAGATTTTCCTTGTTTACTCCATTCAATAGTGGAGGGCGAATCTGTCAATTTGGTTGCCTGCTTCCCTTATTGTGCTCACCACCTCTTATCATTCAAGTTCAAAAATACATAGAATAGAATAAGAAAGAAAATTATAAATTCAAAGGCCGTCTCAGTCAGTTTTTACGGCTCTCTCTATATATATACTTGTGTATTGTCTTAACTCATTCATCCTCTTTCAGACTGTAGAGAGAGAAAGCAAGTCGGCCACAAGTCATCATCCGTTTGCCTTTGCTTTTCAGATCCATTTTCATTTCCTTTTCGGTAATCTAACCTCTCTTCTTCATCAGATCTTGCTTTATTTACTTGCTTCTTTGCTTTCAATTTCTGCTTTGAGATCTGCTCTACTTACTCATGTTGAATCGCTGCTTTTTGTTCTTCTGATTACTCTACTGCTCTAATTAGTTAGTAAAACTTAGATTTAGGTGTGGTGTTCTCTTTGATTTTTCCAGATCTGTTGTTTTAATGGTCAATCTGTCATGAACTTGATCTGCTCTCAATTTTCCTAGATCTACTTTGTTATTAGTACTTGATCTCTGCATACTCATTTTGGTTACCAGCAAATTTAGCTAAACTTTGATGGATCTTTTTTTTTTTGGCTGCTATACGGAAAAACAAAGCATGTTTTTATGATTATAAGTGTCCGCCTGTTGATCGAGCTCCAAATTGTCTGGGATTTAGATATATCAGTTTACTTACTAACAAGTAAAACCTTATATGACTAGAGACATTTAGTTGAGTTCTGAATCGATCTTATGATGTTGTGTTATGTGTTGATACCTTCATGTATATGTTTAGGTTACTAAGTGTGCTGATTTAACTTGCTTTTACTTTCAGTTGATTAAAAATGGCCGACGGTGAGGATATTCAGCCCCTTGTTTGTGACAATGGAACTGGAATGGTTAAGGTAGTCCTTGTTCATTGACTGTTGTTTTTACAGGAAACACTTGTCATTTATGACATTTCAATTTAGGCCAACTGCATATCCTTTTTATGGAATGATTTGTGTTTTGAAATGTAGGCAGGATTTGCTGGTGATGATGCTCCTCGAGCAGTGTTTCCCAGTATTGTGGGTCGTCCCAGGCACACAGGTGTTATGGTCGGAATGGGACAGAAGGATGCCTATGTGGGTGATGAAGCTCAATCTAAGAGAGGTATCTTGACCTTGAAATATCCCATTGAGCATGGTATAGTCAGCAATTGGGATGATATGGAGAAGATATGGCATCATACTTTTTACAATGAGCTTCGAGTTGCTCCTGAGGAACACCCTGTTCTCCTGACTGAGGCACCCCTTAATCCCAAGGCCAACAGAGAGAAGATGACCCAGATTATGTTTGAGACATTTAATGTTCCTGCTATGTATGTTGCTATCCAGGCTGTGCTTTCTCTGTATGCTAGCGGTCGTACCACTGGTTCGTACTGGGCTTTTTGTGATCCAACTTTGTCTGCCCAATGAAATAACTCACTCTGTTTTAATTTTGACTTAATATATTACTTTTGACAGGTATTGTGTTGGACTCTGGTGATGGTGTTAGTCACACTGTCCCTATCTATGAAGGTTATGCTTTACCACATGCCATTCTTCGTTTGGACCTTGCTGGTCGTGACCTTACTGATAGCTTGATGAAGATCCTCACCGAGAGAGGTTACATGTTCACCACTACTGCTGAACGGGAAATTGTCCGTGACATGAAGGAAAAGCTTGCTTATGTGGCTCTTGACTACGAGCAGGAACTTGAAACCGCTAGGAGCAGTTCCTCCATTGAAAAGAACTATGAGTTGCCAGATGGACAGGTTATTACCATTGGTGCTGAGAGGTTCCGTTGCCCAGAGGTACTCTTCCAACCATCAATGATCGGAATGGAAGCTGCGGGTATCCATGAGACTACCTACAACTCTATCATGAAATGTGATGTAGATATTAGGAAGGACCTCTATGGCAACATTGTTCTCAGTGGTGGCTCCACCATGTTCCCTGGTATTGCTGATCGGATGAGCAAGGAAATCACTGCTTTGGCTCCAAGCAGCATGAAAATTAAGGTTGTTGCACCACCTGAGAGGAAGTACAGTGTCTGGATTGGAGGATCCATTCTTGCATCCCTCAGCACATTCCAGCAGGTGAGCTTTTGTTCTTCTTTGCGTTAGTTTTTTTCCAGTACAAATTACATTAGCTAGTGACTAAATATTTGTTATTTTTGTGCTTGATCAGATGTGGATCTCAAAGGGCGAGTATGATGAGTCTGGTCCTTCCATTGTCCACAGAAAGTGCTTCTAAGGTGCTGCTATATTTACTTAAAAGTGCGAGTTTCCTGTCTGTTTCCCGGTTTTGCTATTATGTCGCCAGTCATTTTGTTTTTTTGATGGGATGGAGAAGTTTGGTGGTGGGGGTTATGAATGCAGGGTAACAAACAACATATTGCCAGAATTATCTCATGTTTCCATTTAATGTGGTTAATATTCTCTACATACTTGAGAGGTGCCTGATGCATTGCCCTCTTCTGTCTGGCTACGCCATCCCTTGGTCGAAGTGTCTCTTTTTTAGGTTGTTTGTAGTTGAAGGAGAGTGATTGTGATGTTTTCTCCTTGTCTTTTCTCTCATTTTCTCCTTTTATCTGATTTTTGCACTTTTGTGGTTCTTTTTTTTTCTTGGACCCAATAATGTCAATATTTATTGAATGAGAAAATTCCTATATCATATCAGTTTGAGGAAATCATTATTATTTGTGTGGATACAGGAGTTTTGACTCTTTATAGGCGATATTTTGTATTCTATTGTTGCTGTTTTGGATGTGGCTTCAGAACTTCCTTAGTGCATTTGCTCTTAAATCTGTTTGGCATTTTGCAGTAAAATTGAGGCTATAAAAGCTTCATTGCAGATTACGCAGGATACATACATTTAGTGAATTTGACCTTCTATTTTGGGACAACTCTACTGTGGGGAGGGATTGTTGAATTTTTTTCTTGCATGAGTTCATTGATGGTATTATTTTAATTAGGAACGAGTATTCGGTACTTCGGTTTGGCTGGATATACTTAATGCCGCAACTTGATTGTCGTTGGTTCTGGTTTTCAGTATTGCGGTGCCAATTCCTGGGTGTGGTTGTTGGTTCTTAAAATTTTAAAAAATGGGTTTCAATGTATTTTTAAAAATGTGCTATTATATATTCCTCTCGTATTATGAATTATGTAGTAGTAATATAAGTAACTGGTGGTCACTGTGATATAACTACAGCATCAACTAATTAACTAATTCTAGCCGCTCAGTAATTATTTCTCTTCTTTAATCTAGTATACCAAGCATCGTGCTGAACTTGACATCAATTTCTTAGCAATACTGATTTACATACTAAAACATAACAAGATGAGGGCTTAAACAAGAATGATGCAAGGGTGTGTTCAGCATGGAATACGAAAATGTTTCTCAACTTTGGTTGGTCAAGATATCTCTTTATCCTTGAAAATATTTTTCTGAGTGGTTCGAGGCCATTCAACCTAATAATACTAAATAGGCTTAATGGTTTGTCAAAATGTCTTTTCATCTTTGGAAAGATTTTTCCGAGTATGGTTAGATGGCATGCAACCTAATAATATAAACCTAATAATATTAAATAGGATTAAGTCATTTAAATGTGTGCCTGTTGAATACCTTAGTTCAAAGGTTATTGAAGAAATACATAAAAATTTTCTAAACTTGAAAGCTTAGTACTTCAACTTTGTGGATAATTTTTTACCCCCAAATCTCGTATCAAGTGAATTTAGATGCACCCAAATCACTGACATAATAAGTGGCATAAATGCAGATGCGTTTGACAAAAAAATTAAAATGAAAAAGATAAGTTGGTTCACCTTTTTTAGCTTTTCAACCATTCTTTTTCATTATTCATCTTTCTCACACCCCACCATCCTACCCTTTGGTACTAACAACCCACACTTTCTTCTTCCTTATAGTCTACTACCCCTTGCCGCCTTCAACCGCCATTGCACCACCCCATTCTTCTTACTCAAACACCCCTCTCCCTATCTCTGCTCTTCTTTAAAACTGCCCACCATTTCTCCTTCTTTGAAGCCGACATACCCCCTCTTTCTCCTACTCCAAACCTCCTCTCTTTCAATCATCATCTTCCTCGTATTTTTCTCCATCATCGTTGAACTCCCACTATTTTTTTTTTCTTTATTTTTGATCTTTCACTCATTCATTTCTGATTTGAAGAAGAGGATCTTTATTTTTATCACGATATAAATCAAAATTGATATCACTAATTTTCAAAATTCAAAAGAGAAGATTATTGGTGTTGAAAATTGTTGCTTCAAAATCACTATTTAAGGCAGTGTTTTTTTAATGGTGATGAACTTGTATTTTTTTTATTGTAAGATTAATCCTACTTATTTCCTAATTTTTTTCTTTCTGAAATTGTTAATAAATAAAAGAAAAACTTAAAAAAATCAAAATTTAAATAAGTTTCAAAGTGGTACTGACGTCGCAGTGTTGTGGCACTGATGTTCACTGATGACATGTCGCTTGTGAGATGCACTTGCCACTGTGAGACTTATATTATAATCTTAAGGTGATAGAAAATTCATTTCAAATGAGATTAGGGGGGGGGGGGGGTAAAAGAATTATCCATAAAGTTAAAGTGCTAAAGTAAGTTTTCCTGCCAGTTCAGTTTTTTTTTCTTCTGGGAAAATACATAATTACCCCATTAAAGTTAGACCTGTTTTGTAAAAAGACACTTGAACTTTGCGAAGGTTCTATTACCCCACTAAACTACTTTCAACAAAACTTAATACGTCATTTTCACTTATTTTTGCACCTGCTGTGTTCTCACATTGCATGAGCGCGTGAATAGTTTAAAAACAACCTCTAACCAATATAAAAAAGCCATGTGGCGTTTCAAATTGAATTCTTTTAAAAAAAAATAAAGATCTATATTCCCCAAATCAATTAGAACACCATTAGCAACTATTGAAGCTTGTTGGAGTGTCTACGGCCGAGCACTATAGTATTTCTCGAAGTTCTATTTACGGTCAAAAGATGAGTACTCAGTTAGTCATCCTCAATTCTGGACCCGTCATTTGCTTCACCTATCTTCTTTATCATTGCGATGGTACAATTTATCATAGTCGACATTTGATATTTTTGACGGGTATGATGAAAAGATAACAAAAGTCATGAAATGAAAAAATGAAGAGAAAGAATGTCATTATTAGTCACCATTTTATTTGACGAAAAAATATTTCCGACAAAAATTGCAAATTAATGGTGGTTAGCCATGGTTACTTCAACCATTTTGGTGCTAAACTGCTAATATAAGTATTTGTATAATCCAAGAATAAAATAAAATCATGACTGTTTTCCTAAAATTATAATGAAATTAGCATAAAAATAATAGATTTATTTTTGTTTACCATATCGAATTGAAGTTAATTGTCATTTTTTATTTGTTGAAGAAGGTTAGGGAAAGGGGAGAAGTAGACAGGAATGGAGAAGTGTTGGGAATGAATCCCCCCCCCCCCCCCCCTTATTTATAATAAAAAAGTTCTTTTTTCATATTTATTTTTACAATTTATGACATTTAAACGTGGTGGTTTGAGATTGGGGCGTGAAAATCACACATTTTCTCACAACTGGGTTTAACCGAAAATGAGGCAATATTGTTACTTTCAAATTGTTCACGGGGGAATTAGGACCCCCACAAAGTTTAAGTCTATTGTTCAGGGGGGTGTTAGAACCCCACAAATTTTAAGTCTCTCTTTACAAAAAGAGTAGTTCAAAGTGGACTTTATGTATATTCTCTTTTATTTTTTATTTATTTTTCCAAAGTTATTTCTATAAAATATAAAACGCTGACATGACAACGAAAAGTGTGTTCCACCCTCCTTAAGAAAACGATTGAAATATTTGAATCTTTTTTTATTTCCAACTTACACAACTCCTTTTATTTATAAAATTAATTAAAAAAAATAATTAAAAAAAAGGAAAATGCATAAGTATCTCTCCCCTCCACCACCAACATATGTCTGAAATCTCAGAGACATACTTATACTATACTAAGGTCTTATTACCCCCTGAGCTTATTTTATAAATAATTTTCTACTCCTTTTCGGCCCACGTGGTACTAGCTTGAAAAAAAATGTCAACACGCGCTCGACCCACAAGATAGAACCACGTAGGCCGAAAAGGAGTAGAAAATTATTTATACCGATAAGTTTCAATGTGGTATAGGCACCTTAGAGATAGTATAAGGTTCGTTTGGTAGAGTGTAATAAAGAACAATGTCACATAGGATGTATTAATACCTTCCATTACTATGCTATGCATATATGCTTGCCTTATTAATGTTGCTTTTCTTATACCTGTTTGGTTGATGTATTAGAAAAATAAATCTTTGCATAATTTCCCTATTTAAAAAGTGTGTTTACAAAAATACCCCTTACACTTTATTCTTTATATACTTCCTTTGCAACACGGTTGCTTGCTAAAACATCAAAAATTTCTTTGCTTAAATATTATGTCTCTTCCTAATTCTTTTTTTTTTCAACTATAAAATTAAAAAGTTTGTTATTACATTGAAATAAGATTAAATACAGGAAAAAGAAGAAGAAGATGCCAAACTCTTCATATATGTGAAAGTCATATATCCAGTGATTAAAAACATTCACAAAAGGTCAGCAAAAATGATCCGAAGTCAGTTGGAAGACCTCACTATTACTTATGTTACAAAAACCAAAAATAGTCCTAATTGAATTACAAAGATGTTCCAATCCAATGGAAATTTTAGGGTTAACTTGTGCACTATCTCCTAGCAGCTTCCTTCCTCTTCAGCTGCCATTGCCTGCTTCCATCACAAAATTCAGGGAGTTCATCTAAGCTCCGTCTCTTCAACTCTCACCTCAATTGTGTTCCCGAATTCCATTAACTGCTCGAAGGAATCAAAGTGTTAATATGAAATGAAGCTAATAACTTGACTGAACTGCTTTACAAGAGAAAACCAAAATTATTCAAGTTTAAGGCATAAGTCCTCCATCTTGGCACCTTTTCTTTTCCCAAGGAATTGCATTCAGCAATCATATAATGGAAGTCGTCAATGTGTGAAGGTAACGAAAAGAGGTAAGGTAAAACTTTTTGATATATGACTGGTGTCTACTTCGATTCTTCTTTTTGTGTACTCCTGAACTCCTAGTTCGTATCAAGTGGTCTCACAAAATTGTTGTGATAATCAAGACGTGCAGAGTAACATATGTCGAAGAGGCGCAGTCCTGCGATATAATCTTATGCGATCCCAATATATGAGTCCACTTAACACAACCTCACCAGCTCCACACAACTCAACGTATGAATGACAGGAAGTATCATTGACTACCTACAAAACTGATGTACTTTAAGATTAGAGACGTTATCTTAAAACCTTTATGTTACAATACAACAACTCATCATTCGATCCATCCCAATTAATGTGGGCGGTAGTAAACTAAGCAAAAGAGTGTAAAGACTTGTGAAAAATAAAGCAATCAGAAAATCTTTGCCTTTCCACAAACTGGACATGTTTTCACTTCTATCTTGCCACTCGTAAATACAAGCGTAGGCCATAGTAATGAGAACATTTTGTAAATATCTTGGGATTCTCTGGTGATACTCCGCAAACGAAAAATCGCGCTTTGACTTATTACGCGATCAAGAGAATCATCCAACCTTGTAGATGAATTATTAGCTAGTTACGTAGAGCAACTTTATTGTCAATCTGTTTGGGGCTTTTTTTTGGAAAATAGCTTTTTTTACATCACAAAATTAACTTGACAAAAGATCAAAATTTTGGACAAATAAGAATTGTTATCGATAGATTTATTTAAAATTATAAAAAAATATATTTTTTAAACTATTAAATAAATAAACTTAAAAATAACGAATTTTGAAAATGTTAGGTCAAAAGTGGGTGTCAACAAGGTTATATGAAAGTAAACCTAGATTGTCACATTTAAGAACTATTGGGTGTTTGTGTCTTGACAAAAGTCTTGTTGAACATGACAAGATGATGCCAAGTTCTAAGTCTACAGTCAGAGACACATAAAGGTTATGTTTTATTTGATATTACTACCAAAACATTCTTTGTTAGCAGAGATGTTGTATTTAGAGAGGATCTATTTCCTTTCTCACAGATCAAGATATCTGAAAGGCATTCCTTGTTTCGAGATCCACTGCCAGACTCATCTGTTCTATTTGATACTGTAATCATTTAAATTTATACATATAAAGTTCTAAATGATTTCGGATTATCTTGAATCCTTAATATATTAATCCAAATAAATATTTTGGATTGATATAATTGAGTTAATATTTAAGTCCAATAAATATGGATTTCATTAAAGGTCTAAATTAATTGATTTGGGCTAAATGGGATGAACCCAATTTGTTAAACGCCAATCTCATCTCATTCTATAGCCCATCTCCACTTGGCGCCACGTGTGCATATGTGGCATGCCAATCCATAAGAAAAACCATATAGAATAATGACAATGTTGTCAAGAAGCCAATCCCCTCCCATAAAGCCCCAACTCGTCATGGGTCCACTTTAATCTAATTGCTGAATGAATCCCTATTCCATCGCATACTTCCTCTAAATCTAAACTATAAATAGGTCCTCAAATTCGAAAAGTAGAGAAGCAAATTCTAACAAGAAGCTAAGATAACTCTGTTGTACAAACGCCATTTATTCTCTACAAAGCGACAAGTTTAATAGAATTCAACATTCAAGTTCAAGAACCATCAAGATCAGACCACACGAATTCAAGAAGACAATCTCGAAGCCTGATTTCAATAAAAGTCCAAGATCAAGATAAAGTTCAAGTTCAAGTATCATGGATTCAAGACAAGATTTTAAAACCATTGAATTTATATTTTGAAAAGGGCCGATTCATAGGAATTAAATAAGATTGTAACACTCACATTTGAAATAAAAAATCGATTGTTGCTGATAAAAATTTTTCCGTTCTTGATATGGTTTTCCGTCGACGCAGAGTGTTTATGATGTCTCAACAACTTCTGTCTGGCCGGCACCAGTGGGGATTGGACTAAAAAAGTAGTAGATTGGTCCGACGTGGTGGGCGTGGGACACAAGGCACTTTTATTTTGCGGAAAGAAAACAAAATTGTTAAGACATATGGACAATAAATGACAACCTGTACACATAAAAATAGTGTACAGAACACACATGACAAATCACTATTGTCTCTAGGCGGGCTACGAATCATGTATGATAATCCCGATCTGTGATTGTACTCTCCTACGATTTATACCATGATTCGAGCGCCGCAGTGGCATATTTCCTCGAACTAGAATGATTGTAGATTTGACTCTCTATGTGAATAATCCATCAATGTGTGGAGTATTCGGATCTTAATCTCTTTATGTAATTCCGAGATGTCTTTTATGTAATTTAGTACTTTATATAGCAGAAACTAGGGTTAGAGTTGAGGAGCCTTCCAGAATCCGTCTCTGGTTGAACACAATTTGTAGACAATTGAAATTTTGTGGGACTGCTACCATTTGTTTTCAATCGAGTAGGACTCTACAAATTGTGTTCAACTCAGATACGGATTCTTTAAGGCTACTCAACTCTAACCCTAGTTTAGTGTCTATATAAAGGATCTAAATTCTCTTAAAGACATCTCGAAATTCCATACGGATCAGTATCTCGAATACGTCCACAATTGATGATTATTCACAGAGAGGTCAAATCTAAATCATTTCCTAGTTCGAGAAAATGCCACTGACGGCCGCTCGAATCATTATAAATCCTAGGAGAGTAGAATCAGAGATCAACAGATTGTAGCCTGCTAAGAAAAATAGATTCCATGTTTCTTTCATATTTTATTGGTTATGGGTTATTTATTGTCCCTATGTTTAAAATTTGTTGTCAAGGACAAATTCTGGACGCCCAAATGGGACAATCTCTACCTCTCATCTCAACTTGTCAAACGCAAAGAAATCTCAATATGACTTCCATGAAAACAACTCCGATTCAACTCCTCTAAGGTCCCTAGCTCCACGTTCTCTACTTAAGGTTGAAGACACCTTGGAGTTACCTTGGGAAGTTTTGAGTTTTTTATTAGAAGGCAAGGCTGCTACACTAGGGCAACAAACGCTTCAAGTGTCGTCTACATCAACCCCTGTGTTTGGGACTTCGACTCCAAAGGAGCAGTTCCTCCACAATGCTCTATAAGGTGACGTAGTGTTTGCTGAAAGTATGAAGAGCCAGAGACCAGGACGTTTGCATAGAGGGTGATGAGGGTTAGATTCTTGTAACTAGGTCGAGACGCCACAAGTCAAGCTTACTAAAAGATTATCTGATCAACCGGTTAGAGAAAAAAATGTGAGAATCAGATAAGAAAAAAATCAATCAAGTGCCCCAAGAGGGCAAGGTTGAAGTGCATCACTACGAAAAACCTCACGTCTTGTGACTCTCGAGGAATTCTTGCCAAGCTTTTTCGACAGCAAGTCTACTCAAGTCGCAAGGTCGAGGCATCATTTGTCAATGTATAAAGGACACACAATGAAGGTGTCTCCTACTGTAAAAGAAGGAACAAACGATGATCCGCACCAAAAGGTCTCCTGGGGAAGGAAGAAAAAAAGCAAGGGAAATCTCAAATGATTTCTCTTTCATCTTCTGAAAAAAATCTATTGAACTTTCTTTCCAAGAAGCACATGTCAGTTGGTACTAATCACATTTAACAGATACGGACTTCTATTTGGTGAAGCACTACACATCATCCTTTGTATATGGTGGGCATGTGCGAAAGAAGAAATAAATAAATTCTTACAGATGAAGGAATCTGGAGTCAACATTTCTTATCCATCACATTGAAGGAACTTGGCATCACAACTGGGAACCTAGTGAAAGTCGTCTGTTTATACAAGGATTTAATCACGGCGGGCAGAGGTACATAGCTCTATATAGAGAATCCACATGGATATTTGCGATCAAGCGACCATGGATGCATGTGATTGACGAAAGACATCATACAATATATACTTGGTAGGCTTGGTACATGAGAATAGAATTCTCTCATCTTCTTACTATCACTGTTTGAAATATCTTGAAGGGGGAATGAAAGAAAGTAGTTGCAGTGATATCCTTTCACCGAAGTGTAGACACACTTTGGGATGCGAAATTCTATAGGAGAAGTTATTTTGTTAACCCGGTCAAAGTCCATGACGTCACAGTCATCAAGATTGATAATATCATAAGCAAAGAAATTGATGCAGTATCGAAATGTTAAAATTGATACTAAAGACTCTTGTCCCATCTTATTGAAGGGAAGATCACTTTCTTCAAAGAAGAAACAACTTCTATGCTTTGTCTATATTCAAAGCAAAGAAAGAACAAATCACCATCTAAACTGAAGAAAATGCATAAGAGTGGCTGCTCTTCCTATCAACGGATGATGCAATACACTTGTCTTCTAAGTGCCAGAAAGTCAGTTCGCTCAAGATCAAGTGCTAGATATGCTCTCCCTACAAACGCCCAGAGCAGGTTTTGATCCGCAATTCCTCAAGTTATTTTTGAAGGCATGATCCAACCCTAGCGATCCTCATGCTAGGGAAAATCACATAAAAGATACAAATAGTACAGCGCGTGAGCCTAGGTTACAGCCAACCGCCGCCAATTCCGCATATCCATAATAAGGGCCAGTAATAACTATAACTTTTGAAGCATGAGTCACTGCTCCCATAAAAGGCCTTCTGTCCCTTTGATCTGACTTGGTGCGCGACAACAAGATTTGTGTGTTTAGAGGTTAGGTCCTCTGAAAAGAATAAAAGAACCTGAGGTTATTTAAAACGTTACATTGCCCGTCACATTTGATTCGAAAGGATTTTCAGAAGTTTGATTCCTTCTAGGATGTAGGCGACGAGTGGAACTTATGGTTTCTTGTAAAGAGGAGCTACTCACGGCAAAGGTTCATACGATGGTTTAACACAAGAGCGCGAGGAAGATGAAGTAAGTGTAGGTTCCTCAAATCATGTACAATCCAAACTGAGTGCGATTCTTTGCCTCAGAAAGAAGATTGTGGAAGAGGTAAATATTTGTCTCGTGTTGTCCATATATCAGCAATGACAATGATCCCTGTGGAAGAGAAAGATGCTAAAGATTCCTCCATCATAACTTGAAGAAGGAGTAAGATCACAATGATCCTTTTAAAGAAAATGTTAACCTTGGTAACTGATGACGATTCCTAAGCCCAACTTACGTGAGTGGCGTTTCGAGAAAAGTGATGAAAGTCGTGTACATGAATATACTCAAAGAGTAAGAGATGTATGCGCTTGGAGGTTTTACAAATAAAATGCCTATTTAATCTCTAGTAGTAGCGGTCCATCAATTGGCATCAAAATGGTTATCTTCCAGTTTAAACAAGCTCAAAGACTTTAGACCAGACTTGATTCCGTGATAGACAATGAGTCAACAAACTCTTGAGCAGACGTTATTCGTGAGATCAAAATATCCTACTGGATGTCAAGTATTGTTCCTGCGAGGAAGAAGAATGGTCCAATTCGAGTGCTTTGACTTAGAGAATATCAATAATGCATGCCCTAGATGAGTTTCCTTCCAGTCCAGGTTGATGATTGATGCCACCACTGTTTATAGGCAATGTTTCATGGATGGTTCTTCTGGAATATAATCAAATCCGCATTGTCCCAAAGAGAAGAACTCACCGCATTTTCGCGCGCCAAAAGGTATTTTGCTACAAAGTGATTCCATTTGGTTTCAAGAAGGTTTTGTCCCCCCCCCCCCCCCCCCCGCCACCATATCAAAAGGCTATGCAAAATCTTTGTACGACTTGCTCCATAAAATGTTGAATTTTTGTTGATGATTGTAGTAAAGTCGAGAAGAGGGTGATCAATTTGAAAGACTTAAGGATGTGTTTGAGTTACTCCAAATATCACTAAGATGAATCCATGAAATGTGCCTTCCGAGTTTACATCCGGCAATTCTTGGCTTTATTGTGAGACATCGGGAATTGAAAATTGATCAAGCCAAATTTGATAGCAATATCAAAGATGCCTGAACCCGCGAGATCTTCTTAGTTAAAAAGTCTCCCAAGGAATAGCCTACTTGAGAAGGTTTCATCTCAAATCTAGCGGTGAGATGTCAACCATTCAGTCATCTCATGAGGAAAGGTGCTCCTTTTAATTTGGACGCAATCAGTATCGAAGCCTTTAAAAGTATCAAATGTATCTAGCGAAACCCTCCGGTTTTTGGCATGCCCCTGTACTATAAACCATTGGATACTCTACATTGCAGCCCAGACAAGGTCTGTTAGTATCCCTGGTTAGTCAAGAGAATAGTGAAGTCAAGAAAATGCTCTTTTATTAACTTAAGTAGAACGTGACGCCAAATTGACCTAAATTATTCGCCCAATTGCAAAGTTATGCTTGGCACTGGTCTTCTCAATTCAAAAGATGAAGCATTTATTTTCAAGCTCTGTTGTCCGCCTTATTTCTAGAGCAAATTCCATCAGTTTGTTTTTATGTCAAAACCTGTCCTAGTTGACCGACTAGCAAGATGGTACCTCCAATTTCAACAATTTGAGACTGTGTACTCCCCTCAAAAATTCTTGAAGGACAAACACTAGCTGTATTTCTTAGCAGACCATCCTTACCAAATGATTGGGAGTTAACTAATAGTTTCCTGATGAAGATTCGATGTTAATTGAACTCAACCTTCTTGAAAAATGTCTTTGCTGGCTGCACACGCGGCGGGGGGGAAAAGCTGGTGCTGGTGTGGTGTTTCATCACTTCAACAGAAGAGATTCTACCATTCTCTTTTTGACTTTAAAACAATGTTGCCTCCATAATGTTCGTCTGAATATCAAAAACTGATACTGGACTTTAAACAATGGTCGTTGACGATGAAACCATTACATTTACATGCTTTGGTGACTCTCAATTGGTGATTATCAAACTCTTAGGAGTTATGAGGTCAAAAAATCCTAAATTGCGACCTTATCAATGAATTATCTCAAAGTTTATACGATGTCTGGGGATGTAGACCCTCACATGTGCGTCGAACAGATAATAAGAAAGCTTAGTTCTTGGCTACTCTAGTTCAACGCTAACCCTTCTTATCAAACCAGTAACTGTCTGGTCAAAATGGATCGTACCACCCGTTAAATGAGGAAAAATATTGAAAATAAGATTGATCATATCGTCGCCATTGTTTGAAGCTGCAAGGAAGATTGGAGACAACCCATCATTGACTACCTTGTTATGGGATACTTCCAGAAATCCAAGAAGAAAAACGATCATCGTCCGTGCACTCGTTTTCCTTTACTACAATGATACATTATAAAAGATACTTTGATGGTATGTTTATTTATGATGTGTTGGTGAGAGAATAAGCGATTCCAAGCTCTGCAAGAAGCACCACTCAGGAGTATGTGGATCACATCAATCTGGACCAAAACTCATTTTCACAATAAAGAGGGATGGGGTAATTACTGCCAACCATGTGAAATATCTTATATTATGCTAAAAATGTGATGCTTGTCACTTTCATGGCGAATTTCATTCCATCATCCACCCGAAGTATTGCCACCAACCATCTATCTTGGCATTTGATGCTTGGGGACTGGATATTGTTAGGACATTCCCAAATTCTTCTGGTTGACACTTGTACATCTTGTACTGCAACTGATTGCTTTTAAAATGGGCTGAAGCTGTCGCTCTAAAAGAGGTGAAGAAAGAGAATGTTGCAAATTTTTATCTAGTAAATATTCATCGATCGCTTGGCATCACTCGATATATAATACCGACAAGGAAAACATTTGATAACATTTAATTAACAAGATTGTGATCTTTTGACTTTAAGCGGTAATCTTCTTGTATCATGCTGCGGCTAATGGTCTTGCTGCAGCATTCAATAAAACTCTATGCAACTGCTCAAGAAAGTTGTCTCCCAAATCCAACGGGATTGGCAGGAACGAAGTCCAGAAGGCTGGTTGGCATATAGACAACATATCGCACACCAACTCAAGCACACATATTCACTTGCTTTTGAGTTGAAGTCAGTCCTTCCACCGAGCGTCAAATACCCTCCTTAAACTTGCTATTCAAGAAGCGCTCACTGAGGAAGGAAAACCTCGATGCGTCTTGCTGAGTTAGAACACTTTGATAAAAAGAGGTTAAAATCCCACCAACCTTGAATGTTATCAAGATCGTCTATCTCGTGCTTTTAATAGAAGGTTCTCTTAGGTCTTTCAAGTTGGAGATCAAGTTCTCGCGGGATAAGACCAATCAGTACTTCGCACAAGTGTGGGGCAAATTTACCTCAAGTGGATGACATATGTCGGACAAGAAGCATATTCCAAATGGTGCTTACAAGCTTGTTGATTAAGGATCGGTCCTATTAATGCCAAATTTTAAAGGATACTATCCTTGAAGGAGAGATTCCTCCTTAGGTACGAGCCTAACACATGTTCTCTGGGCCCGCAAGAGTATAACCCTGTGTACCACACAACCACAAAAAAAAAGAATAATAACTTGAATCCCCAGACTACGTTTGTGATTGATCCTCTTTATTGAGGACGTAGGCGCTTAGAACCAATCTAAGTTCCAGTGCATGATTGTCAAAAAAATGTTCCATTGATCTATTGCATGAAAGTCAAAGCGATATATATGTTTATTTTTAATCTTTGTGTCATCAAACTTAAGACTTTTCACGAAGTATTGATTGGGTCTATGGAATACTCTTATTAGTACGGTGGAAGTCCTTTAAATTAGATCAAGTATTGCCATTGGAGTCCTTTATATTCTTCGAGTTTATTATTTGAAGTATCCAAATTCCTAAGTATACAGGTAATATTCAAATAACTCTAAGTATGAAGGTAATACTTCAAGGAATAGAGTAGAAAGTCTCCAAAGGCGTATGTAAATTGAATTTCCATGCCTAAGGGGTGCGCGAGATTGTCCCTTTCACTTATCTAGCTTTGTTGAAGATTATCCCTCAATAGATCATTGAATTTCTATGTTTTTTCATCACAAGGTTGGACAAACTTGTCCTTTGCACCTTAAGTTGACTTTTTTCACTGGGTAAGTATTTAAAAGGATCTTTAAAAATTTTTCATTCTTAAGGGTGGAACAAACCTTGTCCCTTTGCACCTTAAGTTGACTTTTTCACTATTGTATATTCAAAAGGACTTAAATTTTTCATGCCTAGGTGGAACGATATTTGTCCCATTGCACCTAATTTGGGCTTTGTGCGAAAAGCCCAAACAACCCTTATCCTTCAAACGGATTCTTAATTTCTATGCCTTAATGTGGACAAACTTGTCCCTTTGCACCTTAGCTAGAGTTCCGACGGTTTATCTTTAAAAGATCTTTAAATTTCCATGCCCTAAGGTGTACAATATTTGTCCCTTTGCACCTTAAACTGGTCTTTCACGGTTTTATTATGTCTCAGTGGTTTAAGGCTTCAGGACCTTGTACACCTTGAGTTTATTCTTCAAGGCGGGAGCGTACACGATATACTATTAAAGCTTTAAGTTGTTTAAACATTCGGACACCTTGTAACACTGTGAGATTATTTTCCAAGGGGAGCGGTACACCGGTATTCTTTAAGCTTCAAGTTGGTCAAGCTTATCCTTCAATGAATCTTTAAATTCTTATGCCTTACGTGGACAAACTTGTCCCTTTGCACTTACGCTAGAGTTCCGACGGATTTATCCTTTAAAAAGGATCTTAAATTTCCATTCTTAAGGTGGACAATATTTGTCCCCCTCTTGCACCTAAACTGGTCTTTTCACTGGGTTTCTCCTGTCTCTATTTGGTTAGCATTCGTGACCTTGTAATACCTTGAGGTTATCTTCAAGGCGGGAGACGTTAACATGGTATCCTATTAAAGCTTCAAAGTTTGGTCAAGCGTTCGTGGCCTTGTAACACTTGAGTTATCTTCAATGCGGGAGCGAACCCGATATTTTAGTAAGCTTCATGGTTAAGCAGTCGGGACCTGGTACACCTTGAGGTTATCTTCAAGTCGGGAAAGTGTTCACGGTATTCTAGTACAACTTCAAGTGGTTTAGCATTTTCGGTGACCTTGTAAAACCTTGAGGTTATTTTCAAGGCGGGAGCTTACACGGTATTATAGTAAAGCCTCCATAGTTGGTTAAGCATTCGGTGGCATGGAACACCTTGATACTTTTTATTTGTTTATTTTGTTAAGGCTGGACCTTAAGCCACATTTTTATGTGAGAAATCCTTCCATTATTGTAAACCTCTCCATACAAATATAAAATTCCTTTTGCTGATCTATCAAAAAAAAAAGACGGGCCATACAAGTGAAGGAGAGATTGTTTACCCGTCAAATGTTGAGAGCAACGAAAGGTATAAATCTTGAATCTTGGATTTTTGTATACCTTTATGTATAGATTAGGATCACCAAGTGGATGGTGATTTTGCACATTCAACTTCCAAACATTAGGATTTGTTAGTAAGTCACACTCAAATCTGAAATTTTTTTAGCCTAGGCCAGAATTAGAGCTAACTTCAAAAAATCATATAGAAAGATTCTGAATGATTTTAAATTTTGAAATTTTGGATATGTTGAGATCGAAAAAGTCTAGTTTTCGGAAATCAAACGGTTTCATGATTTTGGATTTTTCCTACAATGAGATATGAATTTTTCCCTACGACGAACATGTCAGGGGCCTTGGTAAAAAAGTGACGAAGTTTAGAATGAACAGATCTAGAGCTAACTTCAAAAAATCATTTAGATATATTGAGGTAATTAAATGTTAATTTTGGATATGTTTAGAGAATAAAGTCTGTTTTTTTCTAAATCAAACGTGCAATGATTTTGATTTTTTTCTACAACGAGATATTAATTTTCTAACGACGAACATGTCAGGCTGTAAAAAAAGTGACGATTTTTAGCATGACAGAATCTAGAAGCTCACTTCAACAATCATTTAAACTGAATCTGAGGTATTCAAATTTTGAATTTAGAGGGTATGTTGGTGATCTAAAAGTCCTAGTTTTCTGAAAATCAAACGGTTGTCATGATTTTGGATTTTCTACAAAAACGAGATTGAATTTTCTATTCCTACGCGAACATGTCAGCTGTAAAAAAAGGTGACGAATTTTAGCAATGAAGAATCTAAGGGCTAACTTCAAAAAAATCATTTAAAATGATTCCTGAAGGTATTAAATTTTTGAATTTCGGGTGATGTTTGGAGATCTAACAGTCCTAGGTTTCTGAAAAAATCAAACGGTCATGATTTGTTTTTTCTACATGAGATATGATTTTCCTACGACAGACATGTCAAGCTGTAAAACGTGACGAAAATAAATAGAAAAAGAAGAAGAAAACTACCTTGAGTATGCCGCCCCTTTTTCGTCGAGCTCACAATCGTAATTGACGATAATTATGGAACAATGTATCTATTTAGATGTCAATGTCATGTGGTGGGGATAGAATCCTTCTCCTAGTTCAATTACAATTTCTTGATTGCTTGGACAATAAACTAATATGAATATGAAATTGAGGTAGGATACAATTGCCTATTCATTACAACTTTTCTTTTTGGCTTGGGCATAAAACATAGATTGAATATGAAATTGAGTAGGATTACAATTGTTAATTCAATTATAATTCATTTTTTACTAAGGTGAATTATAACCAGTTAATGCTTCAAGCCTATTCTCTACAAGATCAAATAATCTCGACAAGACGTGAAGCAGTGGGGAATTTTGCCAATTATTTAAAATTGTATTAAATAAAAGTTATAAAATGATTCGATTAATTGAATGCAAAATTATAAATCCAAATAAATAATTGTGGATTGATTAATGAGTTAAATATTAGAACAATAAATAATGGATTTAATTAAAGTCTAATTGAACCATTTTTTAAACCCATCTCATCCTCCATTCTAAAGTGCCCATCGTTGGCGCCAACGTGGTGCAATGATGTAGCATGCCAATTCAAATAATAAAACCAATAGAATCCTGACATGTTGCAAAGATGATAATCCTCTCCATACAAGCCCAAATGCCATGTCACTTTATCTGATTGGCTGAATGAATCCTATTCCAATCGCCACTCCTCTCATTCCTAAAACTATAAATAGGGGTCCTCATATTCGAAAGGCGAGAGAAAATTCTAACCAAGAAGCTAGGAGAAACGCTGTGGTACAAACGCCATTTAATTCTCTACAAGCTTCAATTTCAAGAAACGATCAAGATCAAGACCACCGAATTCAGAACAAGCTCGAAGCCTTGAGTTCAAATAAAGTCAATATCAAGTAAAGTTCAAGTTCAATTAATCATAGATTTTCAAAGAATAAGCGTAAAGCCCTTGATTTATCTTTGAAAAGGGCTAATTCAGAGGAAATTATAGAGATTGTAACACTCAACACTCGCATTTGAAATGATAAACTCGCTTGTTGCTATATTTTTCCGTTATTGATTATTTGTTTTCTCGACGCGAATTTTGAAACATAATGAAAAAATAAATAAATCATACAAATAAATATTAGAAACGTGATTTTATTCATCAAGATTGTGAGTACAACAAAATCTGTTCCTCCCTTGATTCTACTCTCTTAGATGATTTATCCATGATTCGAGGGCCGTGTTGGCTATTTCCTCGAACAGAAGATTTAGATTTGACCCCTATCATATGATAAATCATGTTATTTGTGGAATATTCGAGATATTGATCCTCTTTGTGGATTTTCGAGATGCCTTTTAGGGGATTTAGTACCCTTTATATAGGAATAAACTAGGGTTTTAAGTGGGAGTACCTCCAGAGAATCCTTATTTTGAGTTGAACACAATTTGTAGAGTCCCACCCGATTGAACGCAATCTGTAGAGTCCCACAAAATTTCCAATGTCTAAGATCACCCATCCACTGTCAGTTCTTTCAAGCACCTATTTCTAACAATAATGAATTATCCTGTCTTGAAGGCTCATTAGTGTTACCAGATGTGTTGAGGTTATTTCTCCTGATGTTGTCATAAAATTTTTTATACCAACTAATCAAGAAGATATACACGAATCAAACATACCCCTCTGAGGCTTAAAGATTTTGTCGCCTCAAAATTTCATTTATAAGTGACATACCTTGTATGCAATTATATTAGTTACAATCATCTTTCTGCTATTTACCAGTCATATATTACTTTTACATCTTCAGCTAGAGAACGTACCGCCTATTCGGAAGTTGTGCAAGACACTAGGTGGATAGATGCTATGAAGGTTGAGATTGAGGAACTTGAAGGTAATAAGACTTGGGAGATAACTGATCTACCACCAGAAAAAGAAACATATTAGCTGCAGGTGAATTTACAAAACTAAATACAAGTCCACAGGAAAGATAGAAAGGTGTAAAGCAAGGTTAGTTGCTAAGGGGTATAGTCAGTTGGAAGGTATATACTATCGAGAAACCTTTTCACTTGTGGTGAATATTGTGAATGTAAGGGCAGTGATTTTTTTAGTTGCTTCAAGACACTGGTACATTCATCAAATGGATGTGTTCAATGACTTCTTACAGAGTGATCTTGAAGATGAGATTTATATGCAACTCCGTCAAGACTTTATTAGTAAAGGAGAGAAAGTATGTAGACTAACAATGTCCTTACATGGACTTAAACAGGCTCCAAGACAGTGGAATCATAAGTCAGTATGATCATTCCTTATTTGTCAATAAGTTAGATGTAGGTATTATTGTGGTGTTAGTATATGTGGATGATATGATGATTACATGCAGCAATTTGAAGTCAATAGAAAAGACAAAGCTCGAGTTGCAACATGTTTTTAAAATGAAGGCAAAGAAGCAAACTATAGTTTCCAAGAGCTCAGCTGAAGATGAATACAGAAGTCTTGCCTCCCATGAGGTAAATTTGACTGGTCGGCTTCGTAGGAGTGAACTCGTTACTCGTCTCATAAACGTGAGGTCATCAAATGACCAAGCTTCACGGAAGTGTGGTTTATTGATGGGGAACCTTCACCAAACCGACTGGCCCTTTTCCGAATTGACTCTACCAAAGTGATCCATGATTCGTCAGTGTAGCGACCTCAGCATAATGCATCAACAAACTTGGGATTTAATTTTCATGTCCTAAAGGAATCACAAGATTGATTTGGGGTCTAAACTATACAAATTAGTATGTCACCGAATCAGAAACGACATTTTAGACTCAATAAAATTGTCAAAACTTTTTAGGGATATAATCTTGACAAAAAATAGGTTCCATATGCAACTTTTGTTGTAGCAAAAGTTCAGAAGGTATCTTAAAATGAGTGTAGAAACCTTAGGAAACTATCAGAACTGTGAAGGCTCTAAACACAAAAATACAACGAAACAAAAAATGACCTAGAGGGTCATTACACCTTGTTTAACTAAAATTGAATGATATTAGGTCTATAAAGGATAAGATGAGTTGTTCAAAGATGAGCAAACACTCTTAAGTATGGGACATAATTTTGGATGTAATCACATATTCAAAGATCATATTTTACACATGATTTAGATATGTATCGAGTATAATCTTATGAATATCCTTGCATTTATTGAATATATGTTTTAATAGAGATTAGTAGGATAATTTCAAGCCAAAACATGAATAGAGCACAACTTTAAGTATCTCAAATTGAAACACTACCAAGTGAAGTCTGAAATGGAGTATGTGGTGTCAGGTGACCTTCCTTAAGATAAGCCTGTTGTAAAATTATTGGAAATCACGTAGCTTGAGGCGTGCCTATGGCAATGTCCTTAAGGATATTTCACCCGTTAAGGCGTATCCCCCAGGATTCAACAAGTTCTTCTAATACTAAAACTAGGATCCAGAATCTAACAAAGAATATATTTTACCTAAGAAAACCCAACAAATTAATAAGGAAGAAAAACTATTTTAATGTAATCTTTACTACTCTCTTTTTTCTACACCAAAGTACTATACATAAGTATATATGTATATGGTAAATTTCATACCATTAACCGTACACTTTCAGACCAAATCATTACCATAAAGTCTATATACATATTACGTAAAATTCTATGGAATTCTGTAACTCCCCACTTAAATGGCAATAGATTAATGCCATAAGGGCAATCAATCACAACCATAAGAAAATCAACCGTTGGCAACATACTTAAATGCCTTAATATACTGCTAATAGGTTAAGGTAATTAAGATAAAAATTTGTAATAAATAATTTCAAATATATTTCTTAAACTTCTTAAGATAATAAAGCTATTTTATCAACAAAGCCTTGTGCCATACCTATTTTGAAAATAAGAATATAAGACACTTGAAGAAAGAGATTGGAGTCTGAGTGTACCCTGCACTGCAATTGCTATATATATGTCATTAAAATGGTACTTTTAGGGTTAAGAACTATTTCAAAGGTTAGATATAAGTATTAGAAGTTATTACTCATAGAATAAAAAATTTATCGTTCATAGTGTTGAAGGTGTAATTTAGTTTATAGTAGATTATTGTAGAACAAACAAGTTTCTCTTGCAAGGTATACATTATAAAAAGATATTGCATATTTTTTTCAACATTGATGTTCTTAGTAGTGTAAGTTATTAATGTCATTGTTTACCATTAATTATCAATAACTAAACTCATTACTGGGATTATGAAACTTAGAGTAGGGATGATGAGAATAAATTCTTATGAATGAGTGATTATGTGTGTTAGAGTTCTTTTGTAAATTTTTTTAATCGGTGCAAACATCAAGAAATCGTACGTATTTTGACTTGCTATATAAAAGAGATAAAGATTAGGAAAAAAAATCATTGACAAGAATTTAGAGATGCCAATCTCCACCTTATAGTTTGAGCTCAAGAGATGATAGCTAACCCGAGGCTTCTATATTGATGAACAAATTAATTCAACGCTCAAAGTGCCGACAAATACTTAGAGTGTTATTTCTTAATTTGGCCAAGAGGCTTTAGGAAACTTTTAGATTTACTAGTTTTGCACAATAAGTATACTGAATGAGTTGATAATAAATTATCTGTTTGAGTGTGATGTCAAAGAACTATAATCCTAGTTCATCTACATTGTTCATAAAAATCTAAGTAATTAGTAATTTTTCATAACCCTACACCAATTATCCAATAGTAGTTACTAATTAGAATGTAAATTTCAAGTTATAAACATCTCTAACAATGTAATATCTGAGATTAAATCTCAACCTAGTTCGGTTATTATATTTTACAATCAACGAATTTTGTAGCTCTGCGAGACTACACCCTTGGCTGGACTGACACTCGTGACCATTGCTTGCCTCGAGAGAACCCTTAACTTGACTACTTAACTCAACGGAATACAATAATCACTCTTATAGGAAATAACAAACTTAACTGAACTGATTAGTAATACTATCTAGAATGTTTTAAAAGTTTAAAGATTCAACTTGGCCAAAATGGCACATGAGTCTCAAAATATAAAATCTGAAATAAATAGAAACAATTGAACTACTAACTATCCGTCTATGAAGCCTCTAAAACTACTTTGATGAATGTTGGGACAGACCCCACAACATTCTGAAATAGAAAGACTTGAAAGCATAAAAGAAAAAAAAAATCCTCCGGAATGAAAGGAGGCTCACCATTGACTCTGGGATGCTCAACTGGATCAAAAGTGCGCTGGATATCGATCCTCGTTACCTGTGTCTACATCATAAGACAATGCAAGCTAACTGACATTAGTACATTGAATGTACGAGTATGCGAGTTGGAATGCTAACGCTACGCAGCTTGAAAAGGAGTAAGAAAGAACACTACGTTGGGCTTGTTCAATCATGGATTTACTAACTCCTATTCAATATATGCGTTTAGAAGTAATGCAATTTAAGAAAAATTGACTGAAAATGCTGTGTATGTAAACTCTGAATGTATACAAGTATAAAAAAAAAATATCTGGATATGCATATAAAAATACAAATAAACTTATGATAATGAAAATACAATACTCTGGACGGGGAGCTTCTCTAATCGACAACCAATCATTAAGATCATAGTGATGAACAACGGTACTGACCCATGCTTTACCTGACCATCCTTACTTGCCAGAGTATAGGACATGGAAATTGCCTAATGAATCATTGTAATGCAAAACGGGTCGTTCTAAAAGTTTTGATCCTCTTCTACCATGATGGGCTACATGATTTTCATGGAGATAATCACATCCATACATCGGTGCTCAATACTACTCCTAAAAATATACTGGCTCTTATGTTTTTAAATCATACTACTTCTGTGGTTTGATATCAGTGCCTAAAACTTAGCTTTAACAACTCTTTTTGAAATCATAGTCTCACTGCTTGCTTCATTTTATAAAGATATTACTTTTGTCTGAAAAGTAGCCCGAAGGCTCTTTACTTGTTTAAATGTGAAAACATTTGTAACTCTTAAGGTCACTTAGTCCTCTTATAACTTTTGAGAATGAACTCAACTCTTTATATTCGCTAACTTGGAACTTGATCTTAAAACAGTTTAAAAGGTTGTTAAAGAACTCTTGGAGAACTTTAAGAACTCACTTGACGTTGCTACTTAACTTGTAGACTTGACTCTTAAACTTCTTATACATTTATCTAACTTTCCTTGATTGAAATTATGGCATTCAAGGATCATGATCTCATGTTTATAGAGATCTCTGATGTTAGATGTACTTTAAAGTGTTGGAACAACAACGAAATATAGGTAATCCTAGGAACTAGTATGAAAAGAAAAGATAAATAGGAATTCGGTGACCCCCGCACCAGAGCCCGATGGACAGAGGTTTTCCTCAGGCGCTCTGGCTGGTGCGGCATGCTAGAGCCTGACGAGCAGAGTCTTTCCTGAGGGGATCTGGTGCTGTGGCTACAGGCCTTTTAGATGGGTTTTCTGACTTTTCTTCTCCGATTTTCATTTTTAAACCTCCCAAACTTCCATGGATCTTCCCTCAAACACTTAGGATCACTAATATCCTCAATATCCACTAGTTTAGACTCGTAAATAGCCTGAAAACCCGAATCAAAACCACTAAAGTCACACTACAACTCTACCAATAATATTTCAACAATTTTTCATCAAGAACTTCAAGATTTACCATTCAATCAATACAAAACTTTTTGAATTAAACATATTGGTGAGTGGGTGAATGAACCCAACACAGAAAGATCTCACATACCTCGATAGGGATCACCCCCCCCCCCCCGATGAATTCCACTAGAATCTCTTGGTGTTCTTGATGAAATCTTGCTCGTTTCCGCTTCTTCTTCTTCTCTTCTCTTTTCTCCCAAACCCTAAGCATAAAATGTATTTTTCTAATCTGAACTAAAACCTGGTTTTACCCCCAATTTAATATTTAAAATAAATTAGGATATTAATAGGGTGAAAAGATTACTTTACCCTTACTAAAATCCGGATTGGAATTTCCTCTGTCCAACAACTCAACTTTCGAACGGCATAGCTCCCTCATATGACATCGAAAATGCGCAAACTCGGCGCCGTTGGAGAGATCCTCCCAAGGGATTTCCAAGCATATAAGAACTCACCCTAACTCCTCCTACTTAGGAAATTTTCCATATTTACCTACATATTTCCAAAAATGATTAATCTTGGTTTCTTATCTTATTCTTAGTTATTTCAAGTTATGATATGTTACAATATCTCCCCCTTGGGAACATTCGTTCTCGAATGAGAACTCTTCACTAAGCTGAGGATAGTGACTTCATTTAAACACTCAATTACAAAAGCAAATAACAACCTGCTTACACATAGTCACATAAAATGCTAAGAAGAGAATTTTAGTACCTTGATCTGCATTCTCTCCGAATTCGAAGAGATGTGGATAATTCCTCTTCATATCCTCCTCAGCTTCACAAGTCGCTTTTTCAAAGAATTGGTTCCTCCAAGTGACCTTGATCCTATGTCCTCAGCTTGCAAACTTGATGATCCAAAATATGAATAAAATCTCCTCATAGGATAAGTTATCCTTAATCACAACATTCTTATTGGTACAATCAATGAAGGATCACCTAAGAATTTCTTCAACATAGACATATGGAATGCCGGATGAACTAACTCTTGGGGGTGTCTCCAACTCATAAGCCACATTGCCCACTCTCTTGGAGATTTCATAAGGTCCAATATATCGAGGACTAAGTTTTCCCTTCTTAGCTAACCTCATGACACCCTTTATGGGTGAAGCTTTCAGATACACCCAATCGTCCACCTCAAACTCTAACAACCTTCTCCTAACATCTGTATAGGATTTTTGGCGAATTTGTGTTGTTCTCAATCTCTCTTGAATCACTTTCACCTTATCCATAGCTTGGTGAACTAGATCTGGTCCTATTAATCTTGCTTCACCAACTTTGAACCACCCAATAGGATATTTGCATCTTCTCCCATAAAGAGCTTCATATGGAGCCATTTGGATGCTCGAATGGTAATTGTTGTTGTAAGCGAACTCAATGAGAGATATGTGATCATACTAATCCCCTTGAAATAGATCAAACAAGATTTCAACATAAACTCCAAAGTATGGATAGTACATTCTGCTTTTCCATCCGTATGAGGATGAAAAAAAGTACTTAAGTTCACCTTTGAACCCAAACCTTTCTGGAAAGATATCCTGAACTATGCAGTAAATTATGCACCTCTATCTGAAATAATGGAGACTGGAACTCCATGAAGTCTTACCACTTCTTGAAGGTACAACTTAGCATAACTTTCGATTGAATAGGTAGTCTTTACCGACAAGAAATGGGTTGACTTTGTCATTCTATCGACAATCACCCAAATAGAATCATGCTACATGCAAGATATAGGCAACCCTATGATAAAGTCCATATTAATCATCTCCCACTTCCATTCCATAAGTTTTATAGTTTGATCAAAACCTCTAGGCGTATGGTGCTCTACTTTCACTAGTTGGCAATTTGGGCACTTTGAAACAAACTCACTAATATCTTTCTTCATGCCTTCCCACCAATACACCTCTCTCAAATCGTGTTACATCTTGGTGGAACCCATATGACTGGAATATCTGGAGCTATGAGCTTCCAACAAGATTCTTTCTTGGAGTCCATCCACCCTAGGTACACACAATCTACCTTGATACTTTAGTACTCCATCTCTCCCCTTTTCAAAAGCCAATACCCTTACTCCATCTCCCCCTTATTCAAAAGTCAATACCCTTTGGTTATGGACACTCGCCTTCAAATCAAGCAAAATGGGGTCTGGGCCTTGTTTCTCTTTCACCTCTGACACTAATGATAACTCATCCCCATTAATCATCACTATTCCTCCTTTTGTGCAATCCATAAGTCTCTAACTCCCAGGCATGAAGTCTGTTCACATCTTTAGCTATCTCCCTCTTTATTCTTCAACATAGGCGGTACTCCCCATGAATAACCTGCTTAAGGCATCAACAACCACATTAGCCTTACCTGTGTGTATAAATTACTTATGTCATAATCCTTGAGTAATTCTAACCACCTCCTCTGTCTGAGATTTAGTTCTTTCTGAGTGAAGACATATTAAAGGCTTTTGTGCTCAATGAATATGTAAATATGAACACCATACAAGTAGTGATGTCATATCTTCAAAGCAAACACTATTACAACCAATTCCAAGTCATGAGTTGGATAATTCTTCCCATGAACCTTCAACTGTATGGAGGCAAAAGCTATAATCTTGCCATTCTTCACTAGCACACAACCTAAACCAACTCTTGATATAGCACAGTACACTACAAAACCTTAAGTACCCTCTGGTAAGGTCAAAACCGGAGCGGTAGTCAATCTCTTTTTCAACTCCCATAAGTTTTTCTCACAAGCCTAAGACCATTGAAACTTGACCATATTCTGAATTAGCTTAGTCAAAGCAGAAGAGATAGATGAAAACCCCTCTACAAATCTTCTGTAGTAGCCAGCCAAACCTAAGAAACTTCTTATATCTTTTGGAGATGTGGGTCTAGGCCAACTCTGGACTTCTTCTATATTTTGGGTATCAACTTTAATCCCATCACCCAAAATAATGTGGCCCAAGAATTCCACAGACTTAAGCCAAAACACACACTTGGAGAACTTCACATACAACTTCTTTTCTTTCAAAGTCTGAAGTACAATCCTAAGGTGACTAGCATGATTTGTTTCATTCCTTGAATACACCAGTTTGTCATCAATGAAGAAAATGACAAATAAATCTAAATAAAGTTTGAAGACTCTATTCATAAGATGCATGAATGTTGTTGTTGCATTTGTCAAACCAAAATACATAACTAAGAACTCATAATGCCCATACCCGATTCTGAAATCTGTCTTTGGAATGTCACATTACCTAACTTTTAACTGATGGTATCCTTATCTAAGATCAATTCTTGAGAAGCAAGAAACACCTTGAAGCTGGCCAAAAATATCATCTATCCTTGGAAGAGGATATTTATTCTTGATGGTCACGTTATTCAACTGACGGTAGTCTATACACATCTTAATGGAACCATCTTTCTTCCTCACAAATAAGACCAGAATGCCCCAAGGTGAGACAGTTGGTCGAATGAAACCTTTATCTAATAGATTTTTCTGTTCTTCTTTTAGCTCTTTCAACTCTAGTGGTGCTATTTTGTATGGAGGAATAGAGATAGGACGAGTATCTGGGATGATGTCTATGCGGAAGTCTATCTCGCTTTCAGGAAAGACTCCGGGAAGATCATCATTAAAGACTTCCGAAAACTCAGTGACTATAGAAACTGACTGAAGGAAAGGTACATTAGCACTTGAGTCATTAACTCAGACTAAGTGATAGATACACCCTTTTGAAACTAACTTTCTCGCCTTAAGGTACGAAATGAAACGACCCCTAGGCATTTCTGAATTACTACTCCACTCTATGACTGGATCATATGGAATTTGAAACTTGATTACTCGAGTTCTGCAATCTATTGATCCATAAAAGGTGTGGAGCCAGTCCATACCTAAAATGACATCAAAATCTACCATGTCTAACTCTATTAAATCAGCCATAGTATTACTATGACTGACAAAAACAGGACAATCATGATAGACTCTTTCTGCTAGAATGGATTCGCCAACGGGTGTAGAAACACAAAGGGTTCACAAAGTTTTTTAGGAAGAATCTCAAACTGGTTTGCAACATAAGGAATTACAAAGGATAAACTTGTTTCCGAGTCTAACAAAGCATAAACATCAAAATTAAAGAATTTGATAATACCCATGACAACATCTGGAGAGTTCTCTTGCACTTAGCGGCTAGTGATCGCACAGAGACGGTTAGCCCCTCCACCAGTACCGAAAATGGCTCCTTTAGGTTCAACCCTGTATGGTGGAGGAACTGATGAAGATTAAGCTCTATCACCCCCATTACCACCGTTGTGCTAACTCTTGGGACATTCTTTCATTAAATTCCTGGTCTGACCGCACTTGAAATAACCCGCGGAGACTTCACGACATATGCAAAGTGATTTCTACCATTCTTGGCGTAGGCAGGAGGCTTACTACCTCCTTGCGCCACACTACCCTGTGAATATACAGGCCTAACTTGGGAGTTCTGACCATTACACCCAACTCTGTCTATGGGCGCATGTGCACTAGTAGATGATGGTGCATACCCCTTCTACTTTTGAAATTGTGGTCGATTCAAACCACTCTTTTGTTACCCAGACTCATTCCCGTCTTGGACTTCTTGTTTCTATTATTATACTTTTCCTTCAGCTTTTGCTCTTCAACTTGCTGCACATAGACCATTAGCCTGGATATGTCCATGTCGCCAATCAACATTGCAACCCTACCCTCTTTACTTAAAGCATGACCCAAACCAGCGACAAACAAACTCATTATGTTTGTCATATCCTTGACCATCTCCGAAGCATATGGAGACAGTTTGGTGAACTTCAACCCATATTCATGAAAACTCAGGGAGTCCTGATTTAGAGTAAGAAACTCCAGTAGCTTTGCTTCTTTCAGTTCTCGGGGAAATAAGCACCCCAAGAAGGTTTCTTCAAAGCAAGCCCAACTTGGATATGGTGTATCCTCAGCTCTACCATCCTTATATTTATCAAACTAGGTTCTAGACACACCCTTAGTTGATACGCATCTCACTCAACTCTCTCAACACCAACCACATGCATCACATCGAGCACATTCTTCAACTCTTCTACAAAATTTTCCGGTCCTCAGTGGTGCTTGAGCCAGTAAAGCTTGGGGAATTCTTCCTCAAGAATTCTCGAATCCTCAAAGTGTCAGCCCTTCTTGTCGAGCCCCTCTTTGTTGCCCAACTTGGTTGGTCACAACTTGACTTAACATCCAGATAGCCTCACGGAACTCAACATTAGTAACCTCCCCTTGAGGTTACACTTCAGGAGCATTGGGTAATTCTTGTTCCCGAGCTTCTACATTTCTCCTAGATGGACGACCTCTTGCTGCTCTTTATGGATACATTATTATCTGAAACACACGCAAGCACAAATCAAATAAAGACTTTTAGAGATAACTCCAATGCACGAAAAGGGATATGAAAGAAATGAGATATTTTCTAAATGTTGTAGCTTCGTAATCATAGATGTGGCGCGCTTCACACCGATGACTAAGACCTTACATACACAGATTCATAGACTTCCTAGGACTATTGAACTCTGTGCTCTGATTCCAAGTTTGTCATGCCCTGAGACTACACCATGGGCGGGACTGGCACTCGGTGACCATTGCTGGTCTCGAGCGAACCCTTGGCCTGACTACTTAACTAAGTTAGAAGACAACAATCACTCTTATAAAAACAATATAGCTTAACTGAAGTGATTAGTAATACTATCTAGAATGTTTTAAAATTTTAAACATTCAACTTGGCCAAAATGGTACTTGAGTCTCAAATATAGAATCTGAAATAAAGAGATACAACTGAACTACTAACTATCCATCTATGAATCCTCTAAAATTATTTTGATGAATGTTGGGACAGAACCCACAACATTCTGAAATAGAAAGACTGGAAAGCATAAAAGAAAAAAAAGGATCCTCCGAAATGAAAGGAGGCTCACCATTGACTTTGGGATGCTCAACTGAATCAATGGTGCGTTGGATGTCGATCCTCGTTACCTGTGTCTGCATCAAAAGACAATGTAGGCCAACTGGTATCATTACATTGAATGTCCGGCTATGCGAGTTGGAGTGTTAAAGGACACTTAAGATTGAAAAGGAGTAAGAAACAATACTTACCTTGACTCTATTCAACTCAGGATTTACTAACTCTTATTAAATATATGCGTTTAGAAGTAAATTTAATACAAAGAAAAATCAATGAAACATGCTGTAAACTATGAATGTATAGAAGTATACAAATAATATCTAAGATGTATGTAAAAATACAAATAACTGATGTATATAAAAATACAATACTTTTGTGGGAGCTTCTCTAACCGACAACCATCACTTAAAAGCTATAGTTATATTATAAAATTACTCGGCCCACGCTGCCTGGCCATCCTAACCTTGCCAGAGTATAGGATCTGAACTGCCTAATGGATCCACTAGTAAATTGCGAAAAAGGTTCATCTAAAAAGTATGACCCTCTTCTATCCATGATAGCTACATGGTTTTCATGGAGAATAGAGTAAATTTGAAACTCGCATCCCCACATCGGTTCTCAATACTACTTCCAAAAACATACTGGCTTTTATATTTTTAAAACATATTGATTTTGTGGTTTGAGATTAATGATCAAAACTTAGATTTAATAACTCTCTTGGAAATCATAGTTTCCCTGCGTTCTACATTTCATAAAGCTACTACTTCTGTCTGAAAACTATCCCAAAGGCTCTTTATTTGTTTAAATGTGAAAACATTTGTAACTCTTAGGGATTACGTAGTCCCTTTACAACTTTTGAGAATGAAATCAATTGTTTACCCTTGCTTAACTTGTAACTTTAGTCTTAAAACAAGTTTAAAAGGTTTGTTAAAGACTCTTGGAAACTTTAAGAACTCACTTTAACTTGCTTCTTAACTTTTAGACTTGACTCTTTACTTTTTTTTACTTTAATCTAAACTTTCCTTGAATTGATTTATGGATTCAAGAATCATGATTTCATAATTATGGATGATTTCATGATGTTTAGATGTACTTTAAAGTGTTGTAATCAACCAATAAATGTAGGTATATCACGTAGGAACTAGTACGAAAAGATAGGGGGAAAATGGGAACTCCAGGTGACCCTTGTGCTCTGAGAGGCGCGGGGCGCTAGAGCCTAGCGGACAGTGGTTGTCCTCAGGAGCTCTGGCTGGTGCGACATGACAGAGTGTGACGGACAGAGTCTGTCCTGAGGGGCTCTGGTAGGCGTGGCGCCCTAGGGCCTTTTAGACGGGTTTTCTGACTTTACTTCTTCGATTTTCAATTCTAAACCTCCCAAACTTCAATGGATCTTCCCTCAAACACTTAGGATCAGTAATATACTAAATACCCACTAGTTTAGACTCGTAAAATAGCCCCAAAACATGAATCAAAACCACTAAAGGCATACTACAACTCTACCAATAAGATTCAACAATTGTTCATCAAAAACTTCAAGATTTACCATTCAATCAATGAAAAACTTGTTGAGTTAAGCATATTGGTATGTGTGTAAACGAACCCAATACTGAAAGATCCAACATACCTCGATAGGTATCACCCCGACGAATTCCACTAGAATCTCTTGGTGTTCTTAGTGAAATCTTGCTCTTTTCTCCTTTCTCCTTGTTCTCTTCTCTTTTCTCCCAAACCCTAAGCATAAAAAGTAATTTTCTAAATTGAACTAAAACTTGGTTTTACTTTAATTTAACCCTTAAAACAAATTAAGAAATAATAGGGTAAAAATACTACTTTACCCTTTCTAAAATTCGAATTGGACTTTCCTCTATACAACAATCCAATATACGAAAGGCATATATCCCTTATACGACATTAAAAATGTGCAAACTCAGCGCCGTTGGAAAGATATTCCAAGGGCTTTCCAACCATATAAATAACTCGCTCTAACTCTTCCTAAGTTGGAAGTTATGGCCGTTTGAAAATGACCAAAAACTTATTTTTCATACTTAGGAAATTTTCTAGATTTTCCTACATATTTCCAAAAATGATTATTCTTGGTTTCTTAGATTATTCTTAGTTATTTTAAGTTATGAGATTTTACAAGTTTAATCTTGTAGAAGGATATAGTTTGAGTGAAACTAAATAACGACCTCATTATGTCTCATTTTGCGACTATTTTTGCGGTCTCCTTTTAAAGTTTTTTAGTAGTGAGTAAGAAAAAGATTAAAACAATACAACAATTGTCATGTTCCCATGGTTGGGTAACAATATTTACCCCCCAAATAAATGCCTTAGAGTAGCAATTAAATTTATTAATATGGTGTTGGATTTTAAAAGGTGTCAATGAAAAATAAAGAGTTTGCGATACTTATGAAGAGTTGTGACTTTTATGAAAAGTTGTGACTTTTATGAAAAATTGCGACTTTTATGAAAAGTTGTGACTTTTATGAAAAATTGTGACTTACCACCTAGTTCGCTTACACCTTGGATTTAGATACGGATACATCGTCGAGTAAGACCGTTCTATCCTGGAAGGATATACTCGATTAACCTCGGGTACTTGAGGGGAATAAGTTTCTTAAGGGGACATTGTGCATTCAGCGGACTTTGCATTGTTTGAGAAAAATATTTTTATATTGTTTCTAATCTATTTCTGATTCAATTTTCTCTACTAGTTTTAATTATCTAGTTTAAAACTACTCTTTAGACTTTGTCGTTTCTTACCAAGTTCTTCAAAAATTTGTTCTAAGTATCTTAGAAATACAAGATGAACAACAATCTTAAAGAAATTATTATACTGTTCGTGTTTTTTTTGTATTCTATTGATTGAGATAAATAAATCATGAAAGTAGAAGAATAATGCATTACTTCCCCAGAATTTGGTGTTTCTTTTTAGCAAGGTCGAAGTGAGAATGTACTAAAAGAATTAGTGGTATTTCAATTAAAGATTACAACAGGTTACCTTTTATTATTTATCTAAGGAGGAAAATATTTTCTAAAAGTTAACAATTTTGATATTTATCTTGTATGTCTTTGGAAAAAGATTTGCGAATCATATGATTTTTTGAACGAATTTTCTTTGGCAAAAAGTGTTGCTTCTAAAATTCTTTAGCTTGCAGAATGACATGCACATTTCTGTTTGACAAAATAAGATGTCAAAATGTTATAGTTGGAAAACTATCTTAAAAGAAAAGCATATATATGTGATAATCTATGAATATATTCAACTATGTTCGGAGACTGAAAAAAAACTTTTGTAGTTTTATACTCCATGTGAAATTTGAATTATGTCTGATTTTTGTAGACTAAAATTTTTTGTAGTTTTCTACTCTGGATAAATTAAACTATGCAATTGATTTGAAGAATATGAAAACTTCAAATAATAAGTCAATTTTGTACTTTTGATTTTCTATGAACTTCACTATTATATAAAAACAAATTGTACAAAAAAATTTATCTTTATTATTAGTGTTTTAAATACTAAGTGATATGTCCAATTCTGATGGAGAAAAAATACCAGTGACTTAGAGTTTGTGATTCTGTACCTCTATAGAATGAACTTGACATTGTGTAAAAATTGCCAAATGAAATTAAAAGCACTCTAATTTTGTTGTAGAAAAATATTTTCAAAAGTGGTTTCATGTTGCCAATGACACTTTGATAGCATGAGGAAGAAAATATGTATAAAAATTATTTTCAACTATTTGAAAAATATTTTTGACATCATATTTAAAATGTGGGGGGTTCTTTGCTTGTAATAAAGATAAAATTAGACTTAGCGTCTAATTTTAACTTGGAGCACAAGATATGAAATTCAGAGATATTTTTGTATTATGTTAGACCCACAAAATTCTTGGAGTATATTTGATATTGTGGCCGTTGAAATTCTCTTTTACTAGTATATGGTATGAATAGTATAAAACTATCAAATTATATGTATACTTGTTTAAAATGATTGATTTCTTTAATGAAAAAGTGTCATTTAAAATGTTGTGATTTTCATGAAAAGATATGTCTATTAAATATAAATATTTTTTTCGACATGAATATTGGTGAATAGTCATTTGTCATGTTTTTCGAAAGAAGCATTTGGACTATATTGCCTTTATTCGACCCGATGAAACTTTGTTCATGGATAATTCTATAACAATCAAATTGAAAATTATGAAAATATCCTTCTGAAAAGGACATTTCACAAGGTGATGACTCTAAGCGATGTTTGTATTACACAAAATTGCAAGAAAGAGGAACAAAATATTTGTGACAAAAAGTAATACCGCGGAGAGCTTTTCAAACTCAATATTTTTATTTGTTCTTACTTGTTTGAGTTTATGACATGAACACTTAGGGCATGTCAATTACAAAATCTTGTAAGAAAAACCAATCAACTTAGAAGTTTTGTCTAACTTTGAGTGCAATAAATAAAAATGTCAAGTTTGTGTGGAATCTAAGTATGCTGAGCATTCTTATAAATCTGTTGGAAGAAATTCTAATCCTTCAGAATTGATTTACACTGACGTTTGTGATGTGAAGTTAACACTATCTCGTGGTGGGAAAATTTATCTCATAAGTTTCATTGACAATTGCATTAGAATTGATTATGTCTATTTGTTGAATGGTTAAGATGAAGCAATAAAATGTATATACAATATAATATTGAAGTTGAAAATCAGTTGGAAAAAATATAAGAAGTGATAGGGATTGAGAATATAAATCTTCTTTTGCAGAAATATGTTTGGAAAGTGGATTTATTCATCAAACTACTGTCATATTCACTTCAATCTAATATAATTGCATAATGAAAAAAAAATTGAACTTTGGAGGAAATGATGGTTACATTACTTATAAGTTCATATTTACCACAAAACTTGTTTGGAGAAGCTATCCTTACAACAAAAGAGAACAACAAAAAGTTGTATTTTCATAAAGAAAGCAATAAAAAGATTTGTTAGTTCAGGACACAATCTATTCCATATGAGAAATGGAAAGGAAGAAAAACCAACTTGAAATATTTCAAAGTGTGGGGGTGTCTATCCAAAGTCCAAGGTCATATTTCTAAAAGAATTAAAATAGGACCAATGACAATGGACTGTAAAATTAGACTTGAGTAGTCTAGAGAAGGGCCTAAAGGACCTTGCAAAGAAAAAAATGGAGAATGTACTTAATAGGGAAAATGACACTTTTAGTCCCCGTGTTAAGGGCTATTTCTTATTTTTGACCTTGTGTAACTTAGCACTATTAACCTTTAATTATATCAAGTGATTGATTTTAATCCTTCCACTAACAATTCAAAAAAAATTAATAGAGAGTTCACCACTAGAAAATTTGGATATTTAAAACTTACTACTTGAGAAATAAAAAACTTAAAAAAAGAATCATTCGCATTATAACCTAGTTCTGCACAACGGAGAAGTATCAATCAATACATTTAGCCGATTAAAATGGGATGATAAATTTACTTTCTTTGAATTGTTTGACTAACTGAGAAATGGCCAAAAGTTGCAGCAGTACCATTGAACAATAGGCTTTAATGAAAAAATTCCCCATTTATTAATAGAAAAATCCAGCTCAAAATCAAGAAAAACTAAGAAGACACAAGGAGAATTGAATAAATCAGAGCAACAACATACCAAGAATCACAAATGCATTGGTAATGTTTCAGTAGATCCAATTGAATTTTGTTCAAATGTAGCTTAGATGACTTCACGTTTGTTAGATTAAGAGAGAAATTCCATGCCTATTAGGTGGGTTTTGTTTAAATGTATCTTAAATGAGCTATCGTTAGTATATCAAGTTCGTTTTGTTAGAAAATGTAGCTCAGATCGATGAGCTTGGTTTTCAAGATATAGACTGGAAATACTAAACCTTGTTCTTCAAAGTGAGAGAATTAAAATGAAATACCCGAATTGCCTCTTTTAGCCATGAACTTTTTGTTAATTTTTTTGGATTTGTTAGTTGAAGGATTAAAATCAATTACTTGATATAATTGAAAGTTAATAGTGCTAAATTAGATAATAAAGGGACTAAAATAAGAATATAGCCTTAACACAAGGACCAAAAATGTTATTTTCCCTACTTAATAAATAGATTTAGCGGCGTAGTAAATGTCAAAGGACATCTACTTCCTTCGAATATGATTTTATAATATTTCTTGTGTTTTCTGTAGACTTTTATCCTTTTTGAAAATTTTTTGTCAATAGAGAGATTGATTCAATCTTGAGCAACCATATTGAAAGTTTATTGATTTTCTTCTAGAAAATAAACTTTTGGGTTCAAAGTGAATCTTCAGAAGGAAAATGAAAGTTGATGGAACTATTGGTAAATATAAAGCAAGACTTTTTGTCAAAGGTTGTAGACAATAATAAGATTTTGTTTGTCGACACATACTCAACAGTAACTTGAATTACATTCATTCGTTTGTTAATTGCATTAGCTGCGGTATATGGCCTCTAAATTTATCAAATGAATTTGAAAACAAATTTCATAAATAGATAATTGGAGGAAGAAATTTACATGGAACTACTCGAGGATTTTGTGGGTCCAGGTAAAGAAAAAAAGTGTGCAAACTTGTTAAGTCACTTCATGGACTAAAACAAGCACCCAAACAATGACATAAGAAATTTGGCCAAACTATGTTGGTAAATGGATTTAAGAATGGTGCAAGTGATAAATGTGGTTACATTAAAACACAAGGTCATTGTTTGTTTGTATATTAGTGATATATTGATCGTTAGTCGATACACTGATGACATAAATGCTACTAAACATATGCTAGAAAGCAATTTTGATATAATGATCGTGGAGTTAGTGATGTGATCTTAGGTATAAGAATCGTTAGAACTCCAAGATTTTTAGCATTGTCACGATCTCATTACATTGAAAAGGTACTTGACTAGTTCAAATATTTAGATTTTAATATTGTCAAGACTCCAATAATGTGAGCTTTGCACTTCAAATGAACTAAGGTGAAAGTGAATCACAATTGGATTATGCTAGGTATTAGGAAATATGATGTATATCAGAAAGTGTATGCGATCAGATATAACATGTGCTATTAATAAACTGAGTCGGTACATGAGTAATCCCAATCAAAATCATTGTATGCAAATGAAAAGAGTTTTGGGATATTTAAAAAGATACTCAAAACTATATCTTGCAGAAGATATAGTGATGCAAATTGGATCACCGGGATCAAATGAAGTAGAATCGATGAGTGTTATGTATTTACTTTTGGTGGTGGAGAAATCTCTTTGAATTTTTCCAAAAAGACGTGTATCACTAGCTCTACAATAATCTCTGAGCTAGACACTCTAGATAAGGTCGGTGAACAAGTTGAAAGATTTCCAAATTTCTTGATAAATATTCTTTTTAGCCCAAACCTTTGGCATCAGTATGCATATACTTTGATAGTAAAGTTGGAATAGGTAGGGCATGGAGCATGATGTATTATGGAAACTCTCATCATATAACACGTAAACATAATACCGTTAGAAAATTACTCTCTAGTGAAATTATCACAATTGACTATGTAAAGTCAAAGGATAATGTGTTGGATCCACTTAGAAAAAGGCCTAACTAGAGAGAAAGTTGAAAGATAATCGAAGGGAATATGTTTACTACTTTGGACAAATCATCATGGTGATAACTCTATCTAGTATACTGGAGATCCCAAGATTTTCAAGGAGAAAAACAAAGTTGTGATTGACGGTTCGACATTGTCAATCAACTCAAACCATTCTCATGATGAAGACAATGTTCAGGAATAAGGTTAAAAAATTAAGGCTTGTTAATGAGTTAATAAAACTTATAGTTTTTTTAATGAGTTTCTAAGTTTGACAGATTTGACCAAATAGTGTATCTACGCGATAACACGTTTAGAAATCACCTATATGAGTGTAAAGTGTAAGTCACTTCAAAGAGGATGATTGCCAAAATTTAATTTCTCTATACACTCATGAAATCAGGAGGTGTTCATGGCTAAAATTAACACAACCGTAAGAACCATAAATGGTAATGGGTTAACTGTGTGACATATGCTTATCTAGGCATACAACAAATATCGACGGTTCAAAGATATCGCGTTTACCGATTAATCGAGTATATCCGACATGTGTTCACTATGAAAAATGAAGGGGAAACCTACTTATCAGATGCATTTAATTCTTGCTTGTAAAATTTACATACTTGTCCATTTCTTTGTCTTGGAGTCATTCTCCATTTATGAGAGAGTTGAATTTTAAAACGTGCGAATGAAAAATGATGTGTTTGCGACTTTTATGAAGAGTTGTGAATTTATGAAAAATTGTGACTTTTATAAAAGGTTTTGGCCTTTTTGAAAAAATTATGACTTTTTCAAAGGTTTGTTACCTTTCCGGTAAGGCACAATAAGAACATTCTCACACAAACCATTATTTTTTATTTAAGGGATTTCCTCTCATTTTAGTTGAACAATTTTTTTTAGACTTCTTCTACTACTACTAAATCTAATATTCTGAGTGTACTTTACTGCCGTTGAGTGGTTCACTAGCACCGTGATTTTAGGTACCAATACACCAATGAGTAAGATCGTTCTATTATAGGAGGATATATTTCATTAACCTCGGGTACTTGAGGGGAATAATTTTCCTTAAGGAGACATGATCATTTAGTGGGCTCAATTTTCTTTCTTTGAGAAAAATATTTTTATATTATTTATGTAACACCCAGAAAATTTTCTGAGCTAAGACTCGAACCATCCTTCGAGGTGAGTAAATTTTTCTGACAAATTTAAAGTTACTTGAGTATTAAGGTCATTTCACTAGATTTAGCACCTTGAGTTCCAAAGAGGATTAAATTGAAAACAACAAAATCTGAAATTTTGCAAGTTAAGATAACTCCTAGCATATGATAAGTTAGGTGTTCTACAAGATATATTAGGAAAGATCTTTGAATTATCTTTCCAACGCCGCCGAGTTATCTAAGTTCTGAGTTGGGATGAGTGAGATCTGACCTTTTGAAGTTAGGATGTCCAATTAAGGAAATTAAGTCGAAAATAGTAAGGGGTATTTCATTTTTTTCCTTATACAATCAGATTTAATTCATTATTAGTAATATTTTAAGGGTCTAATTATATTAGGTTCATTTTTATAATCCTAATATACGCCTAGGGTTTAAGTTGAAAGTTCAAGAAGAGAAAAGAAGAGGAAAGAAGAGGAAAGATGAGAAGATCAAGCGTTCATTGAGATTCTTGTGTCTTGTTATGGAATTTACCATGGTTTTAATCCCTAAGAGGTATATAATATTTCACAGTATTGAGTTTGTTCATCCACACGCCAAACATGTTAATTTCAGTGTAATTTCATTCTCAAAAAGTTGATGGATTTAAGTTCTTGATAGTGTTCTTGAGATTCATTATAAATCTTATCTTGTTAGGGTTTTGATGATTTGTTAAGATGAAATTGATTGTTTGGAGTGTTGTTTTGAGTGTATTAGTGTGTACTTAGGTTGGGTAATTAATATAAGAAAAACTGGAGAAAAGAAATCGATTAAAGTGATTTATGGTTAGAAAAGAAGAGGCAAAATTCGTCGAAAGATTTCCTGGGGAGATTTTGGGGTAGCGCACCTTCAGTGCGCCCAAATGATGTCTCTGTATTTAAGGGCTTGTGCCCCGTGCCTGGAATGTGCTAGTGTCGCCTGCCTCCACTCATATTTCATCGGTTATCCCGTTTGAGCTCATTTAAAGTGTATCTTCACTCCTTTTGATTCTAAACACTTTAAACTACCTCTAAACACTTAAAAATCATTCATAAAATGAATCATAACCTTGAATTAATAATGCAAACTCAAGGTAAAGTTAAGATTAAGTTTTGAGAGTTCTTCCGAACCTTTTGAGAGAGTCCCTTTGAGTCTTTTTTAGAAGTCTTCTACAACTTCTAATAAACATTTTTCGAGACTCGAGAAAAGTGAATATGAGGATGAAGAGAATTTATTCGTGAGTCTACTTTGTCATCATGAGATCCTTCATATCACGAACCATAACTCTTGAATTTAATTCAAGAGAGAGTTAAGACTAGAGTTCAAGAAAGCCTTTGAGTTCAATTGTGAATCTTTTGAGATCAACTATATATTTGAACGAAGTTTTGAGTAAGTAAGTCTAAGAATGAGAAGATTTGTATACATGAGTTCCTTACTGATATTTTGACCCTTGAGTCAAGTCGTTCATGCTCATAACTCCCACATGAATCCCATCGGTTGAGTAGCTTTGAGAGGAGTTGTATCTTCAAGTTCTATGTCTTGAGTATTGAGTTCCTAATCTCCTTTTGAGATTATATTTCTAATCATGAGACTATTATATGTTACCCATGAAGTCCTTGAGTTGAATTTTTCATGCCCATAATTTCGCATGAACCCAATACGTCAAAAAGTCTTGAGATGAGGAATACCTTTGAGTTCTTGAGTTGAGTAGTTCATGCGCATAGTTCCACATGAACCCTCCAAGTTGAAAATCATGAATCATCCAGAAACATGAGATCATGAATCTTGAATCCATACTTCAATTCAAGAAAAGTTAAGAGTCAAGTTTAAATGTTAAGAAGCAAGTCAAAGCAAAGTTTATAAAGTTATCAAAAGTCTTTTACAAATGTTTTAAATTTGTTTTAAGACTAAAAGTTTCAAGTTAAGCTAAGAGTAAAGAGTTGAGTTCACTTCTCAAAAAGCTATGGGGAACTAAATATTCCCAAAGAATTTATAAATGTTTTCACATCTAAGATAAGAGGAAACTATGATTTCAAAAGGAGTTTTGCGCAGAAAAGGAAACATCGATTTCCAAAAGAGCTTTTAAAAGCTAAGTGCTGAGCCATTATATCAACCTAAAGACAAGAAGTTGTTTAAAAACACATGGAAAAAAGGTATATTTTTGTGGGAGAAAGTATGGAGAACCGATTATAGGAGATGCGGTCTAATAATCAAGTCTCTATAAAACATGTAGCCGTGATGGGTATTAAGGAGTCATACTTTAGATTATCACATAATTTAAGCTGTGGATCACTAGTTAAGGTTTTATGTGACGACAAAGTATAGGACAATTGTAGCAGCGTGGACAAGATGTTGTATCACCACTTAGGCTCATAGTGGTGATGTCGATTTAGAGAAATCGCTAACAGAACACTCTATTATTGATTATATGAGTAAAGTTAAGTTGGGTATTGACATTTTTCTTTAACGAACTAAGGATTGTTTATGTTTTATAATGCTTTCTATATAGTGCCTGCATATTCTTGCTTATATGAGCATGATAGTGACAGTATCCAGAGCCGAAATCATATCTTGAGTTGAGTATCTAATACTTTGAGTTGAACATCTAATCTATGAAGTGAGTATCTTATCCTTGAGTACTTTTGAGTTGAGTAAGGGTGAGTAGTTTTGAGTATTTTTTCTGGAGTATTCATTGAATTGAGTCAGTTTGAAAGATGTAAAGTATGTTCCATTTTATCAAGTTTAGCTTATATGAGTTTTATAATTCCCCTTACATTTGGTACATTCCATGTTACATGAGCCATTTGGTTGCATCTTATTATGTTTTTGCAAAAACAAGGTATTTAAGATCTGCATAGGGAAGCTTCGTGATAATTGCGAGCTCGACTTAGCTATGCGTGAGCTCCTACTTCTGGAGGATTTCATTTATTTTTAGTTTAGGGGGAGGGTGGGGGGGAGGTGGGGGGGAGATTGTTAAGATGTTGTATTTAAGGATTCTAGTGCTGTGAGTGTGGGGTTTTGGGGAGGGAGGGGTTTTTTGTCAAAGTTCATTGGGGGTTTTTTTTTGTTCATTGTTTGGGTTGTGGGGGTTTTTTTTGGGTTAGTTTTTCTTTTTTGAGGGAGACCGGTCTTTTTCAGGATGTTGTGGGTCTGTCCTGACTTCGTCTTTGTTAGTTAGAGGTTTTATAGATAGTCAGTAAAGTTGAGAAGTTTGTATTATTCATTTATTTTGTTAAATGTTTTAAAGACTAAAGTTGACTTTTATGGCGAGTTGTATAGATTTTATTGTATAAAGGTTTCTTTGAACTTAAAGTTTGTATTTAAGTTTTATGAACTTTGATTTAAGTCTTAAGCTTTTGCATTCTTAAGTTAGTCTTCTACTTGTAGTCAGTCAGAATAAGGGTTTGCTTGTGGACCAACAATGGTTCTTGAGTGCCAGCCACGTCGAGGGTATAGACTCAGATTGTGACAATTTAATTTGTTTCTGATTTTATTTTCTCTACTAGTTTAATTATCTAGTTTAAAAATACTCTTTAAACTTTGTTTCTTCTTAGCAAGTTCTTCAAAATTTTATTCTAAAAATACAAGACATTGGATCCAGTTGTCTTTGCTGAGTAATAGTACCATATGTTAATTACCAAACCCATAACTTAATCATGAACACCAAATAAAATAGAAAAGAAAAAAAATGGTAATCTCTAATATTTCTTTTTTGTGCCTAATAACCAACCAAAATTAAAGGTAATAAAATGTACTTGCGAAAAATTACTTGTCATAATTAGAGTAGCAAAAAAAAATGTGAAGCCAAACGAAAAAGTCTCTCGACCATAGAAGGTGATATAGCAGGCAATAAAACATTTAATGTGTCCTTCATATATTCATCCCTTGAAACATCAATTGACAACATCATTGCCTCTTTCCTCTCTCCAATATAATAATTTGTCTAACTCAACAAGGCCTAAAGGATATTTGATTTGATTAATTTTGTTAATCAAAAGGCAAAAACAATGGGAGCATGTGCAAGCAAGCCTAAGGTCTTGGAGGGTACCGCTCCTCATGTGTTGGGAGAAGACATCATGAACAACAAGAAGCAAGAAGGAATTGTGGGCGATGATGTTCCTAATAAGCCTCACTCTCTCAGTAATTTGTTCAAGGAGGTATGGTATTCTCAATTATTACAATCAATTTTCTTTCTTTGTATATGTATATATATGCAAATGTAATTATCCTAATGTTACATGCATTTTGTAATCTTATATATCTCTCCCTTTATCAACGTTACATCTTTCTTTGTTTTGGTTTGAACCCATCGGCAACCTCTTGAATTTGGCATCAATTTTTATTTAGACATCTCAAATAGGTTTTCTTCATTTTAAGCACCTCAAGTAGGATTCCGTTATGTCATTTTGACACCTTTTTGCCAATCAACTAAAATTACTAAGTGTGTGTAACACACTTGTGGATGACATGACATGATGACTAATTAAAAGCTGACATGTGACATTTGAATGTAAAAATAGTAATTTTAAATCAAATGATTAAAAAATAACTAATTTATCAGCAAAATTAAATAAATAAAATTACCTATTTTCTACCATCTCACCCCACCATTACCCCATCTGTCTTAAGTCCCTTTTACCTCCCCAACTCTACAACCATTTTCTTGATTCTTCTTCCAATTTTTTTTTTTTTTTGAATCATTAGATTTTAATTTTTTTAAAATTAATTTTGAAAATTATATATGAAATTCTTCTAATTTTTTGAAAGAAAATGTGTCTTGTTCTAGTTTTTTTTTTTTCAAAATTAGTGTGATGATTTTTAAAAATTTTGTTCTTATAAATGTTTTTAAAATTAGTGTAATAATTTTTTAATTATTTTTTTCATATTTTGTTAGATTTTTTATCATGAAATTTCATGGGGAGATGAAATTAAGTGATAGGATAAAAAGTTGAAGAAGAAGAAAGAAGCAAAAAAAATTCAAAAAAAAAAACCCTCATTGCGCTTCAAAATGGGTTGACAACACACACAGATGTAAAGTCAGCAAACAGTATCAAAATGACATAGCGAATTAACATGAATGTCAACTGAATAAAGTAGTGGAGAGCCTAGTGAAAATTAATGCCAACTTTAGGAGGCTACCGATGGATTCAACCTTTATTTTGAAAGGCTTTATAAAGATGGAATACTTAAGTAATGAGTTGTTACGTGTAAGATATAGGATACAATAATCTCAAGGATAAAATATACTCTCTATTTAAAAAGGAATTATCTTTCTTTTTTTTAGTCTGTCTCGAAATGAATGATCTTCTTTTCTTTTTTAGTCTGTTTTAAAAAGAATGACATTTTTTTTTCTTATAACATTTTAGTTTTAATTTTTGATGTGTCATGTGTAAGACCATAAAGTTAAAGGATAATTTTGTACATTTGACATAAGCTTAATTTAAGACCACAAGTTGAAAAGTTTTTATTTGATCAAATTCCATACCAAGCCATACAAGGCTACTCTTTTTGAAACGAAAGAAATAATTGATTACTATTATTTATTTCTATCATCATGTATACACAAGTGATGAGATATGTATATTGTGAAATAACTTGTGTTGCATAGCGAAATTGGTTAGGTATTATTTGATTGGACGTAATTACGAAAGTGTTAATGTATGCAGGGAAAAGGAGGGTCAGAAGAAGTGAAAGAGGAGACATCCACAGAAGCACAGCTACCAAAGACGGAGGAGACCCCAGAAAATAAAACAGAGGAAATAAAATCAGAGCAAGTTATAAAATCAGAAACAGAGACAACTACTGAGGCACAGAATGAAGAAATAAAATCAGAAATAGAAGACAATGAGGATGAAGTAATGAAATCAGAAACAGAGATTTCCAGTGAGAAGAAAGTTGAAGATATTGCAGTAGAGGAAGAGAAACCACCAAAAAAACCTGTCGTTGAAGAAAAGAAATCAGGAAAGTTTTGGTGGGACAAGTAAACTAATGCTATCAAGCCTCCTTAATTACAGATGGTATGGTATAAGTTTTTTAATGGAACAAGTTGGGATGAGCAACACTTCAAATATTTCATCCTCATTATCATACTACATATATTTTCACCTTATATTTGACATAATTTACTTCTAATTTTATATACAAGTCACAAAGTATGTTTTATTTATGTGAATGCAAGTGTATCCGACTTCCAAATTATTTTGATACATTTCAATCTTTTAATTTGTGACACAAAGTATAATTATTAATGAAGGAGCACTTCAAGTTCTTATCAACTTTTAATTGTGAATTTTGTTTTTTTTTTCTCGTCTAAATACTTGCGTTCACTATACATTAGATGGGAAATCGGGATGAATATTAAAGAACAAACTAAATTTACTAAAGGAATTATGTTATTATCATGACCAAAAAATGCACTTATGTTTTCTCATCAAGATATATCAGCCTAAATTTAAAATAAATACAAAAGTAAAAATAGATTAACAAAGTAGAATATCATACAATTTTTAGTCATCAAACGATAATATAGATTAATAATGATTAGAAAAGTAAATACATAAAAAAAACTCTGTAAACTTGACATAAAAAATTACTTTAACACTTTAACTTTACTAAGATTTATTTAACCCCTAATCTAGTAAGTGAATTAAATATCACCCTAAAAATATACTCTCTTTGTTTATTTTTATTTGTCATGTTGCACTTTTCAAGTCAATTTGATTAACTTTTAGAATTAATTTTACATTACATTAATTCAATATCTTAAACAAAAAATTTAGATATTCAAAAATTATATGAGAAATATTATAAATTATCATTTTTTATATATCAATATGTTGAGAAATAATATTATTTGAGTCTAAAAAATAAAATTTATAACAATTAAAAGTGGACGAAGTGAATACTACCTATGGAAAAGTATTCATTTATGTGCCATTGGCACATCAGTGCTACATCAACCCACCACACCACATGCATCCCTCGCATGCTCAATCTGTAAGAATTCTTTTTTAATTTTTAATTTTTATTTATAATACATTTATTGCTTAGTTACAACTTCTTTTCATTATATTTTTAAACACTAATTAATTTACGAAAATATTGGCCAATTGGAATGAATATTTTTTTTTTAAAAAAATCTCTTCCATAACTCACGGTTACTTAAACTGTCATTATATGTCATTAGCGTTAGTACACAATTTTTAGTTTCCTAATTTATTTGAGACAGAACCAAAGTCATTTGCATTGATTTAATGATTTCACAAAAAAACAAATTTCTTCCTATACCCTGCACTTGCATTCCCATTGTTATGGTTAGTTCTTAAAAATAATTTTTTCTATAGTTTCATTTTCCTCCATTGAAAATATTTATTTTTCATGAAATTTAAAAATTTCAAAAACAAATAATCAAAATGTGTGAGTATAGAATAAAGAAAATTGTGTGGGTGCTAAAATTTCTTATGACTTTTATGTGTGTATTTTAATAAGAATTTGATAGGCTCATATACTTTGTATGTAGCGTGAAGTTTGAAGAAAGAAAAAAAATAATTGGTTTGAAAGGTTTGAAGAAGGAGAAAGGGGGCGGTGGGTGGATGGGTGTGAGGAAGAAGAAAGAAAAAAAGGGATCAGTTTTTTTTCTTTTTTTAAATAAAATAAATTATACCTATTTTATGCACCCAAAGTTTTTTTTTGTCGGCACACGCCAGTTATTTGAGTGGTTTTTAATTCACCTCTAGTGTAAATAAACGCCCGTAAAATTGAATTGCTAACACAAGTTATGTTGTAAAGTTCAAGAGAGTTTTTATATATTTACTCTAATAAAGAAATTTTATAGTATATTTTCACAATCAATAAGTTAAAATTTAGTATTAAAAATAGAATTTGTAACAAAAAACAAAAATAGTATTGAAAAGAAGAAAATCGAGCCTATTGAATGCACAGTGTATTCTTAGGAAATTATTACCCTCAAATATCCGAGGTTATTGAATCATTTCATAATACTCATTCAACAACCATTATATTCAGCTTGAAAAGCTCTTAGTGAGATAGTCTTTTCTTAAGAACATGTTCTTAATTATTACAGTTTTTTCACTAACAAGCACTAACTTAAACCCATTTTTAACAAGTCGTTCGACTGAAACTAAATTTCTCCTAATTGTAGGAACATGCAAGACTTTGTTTAGAGTCAACAACTTGCCAAAAGTCATCTTTAAACTTTCAACATTCTTCAATCTTGGTACGGTTATAGTATTTTCCATGAAAATTTCTTTTATTGAATTTAACGGGAATGTAGTTTGCATATGCTTTATTTTTTTTACCGAACAAACATGTTGAGTGATACCAGAGTCAAGAAATCATTTCTTTGGGTTTCCAACCCAGTTGCACTCCTATATCATAAAAAAGAGGTCATCTACCAAAAATAAAAATGATTAATCTCTATCAATAGACCTGCTAAAGCTTCAAACCATAGTGTACTTAGTATTGATGCTATAGAGAGACATGTTTTCAGATCTCGCAAAGAAAAATATCCTTCTTTTGTGTTATTTGTTGGAATAGATAATATGTTGGTCAGACTTATGAGAGCTAGTATTAGAGCAGTTCTCAAGATAATTATTCTAGAAGCAGTTAGAAGGTTGTTAAAGTTAGTTAGCACAATAACTTTCCTTTATATAGACATAGCAATGTAAAAAGATTTTCTTAGATGCTTTTAGCTTAATGAGAATGAGTTCTCTTTCTTCCATTATACTCTGTATATTCTTCTTTCTGATCCTTTGCATCTTCTCGATGATGATTACTCCATAAGTTCACATGGTATCAGAGCTTGGGTGTTCAATAAGGAGTTCATCATCAATTTTTGGTTGTTCAACTTGTAGTTGTTCAGCTGTATAGAGATTGGTTGTTGATTTGCTTATTACTTGTTGATTTGCTTATAACTGTTCTTTTAGAGTTTCGATCTGTAATCCATGGCTATTGATGAGTCCAATGAAGCAACAATTGTTCCATGTCATTCGATTGAGATCGATCATTATCATCCCCTGTATTTGCATCCATGAGATACCTCAGGTAGCTCTTTGGTTTCATTCAGCTAACGGGTCTTGAAAATTATGCTATCTGGAGTAGATCTATGCGTATTGCTTTACTAGGAAAAAGTAAGCTCGAATTTGTTTATGGGAAGAATATTAGAGAAGCATTTCCTTCATCACGTCATGATCTATGGGAGAAGTGTAATGCCATTGTTTTATCATTGATCATCAATTCAATAAGAAAAGAACTCTTGAGTAGTGTGATTTATGCCTCAAATGTATCAAAAGTTTGGAGTGACCTAAAGGAAAGGTTTGATAAGGTTGATGGATCGCGAATTCATTTTCTGCACAAGGAGATTCACTCTATGTTACAAGGTAGATTTATTGTTTCCAATTATTTTTCTAGGTTGCGTGACTGGATGAATCTCGATGCAAATCGCCTGCCCATGCTGTAATTTCCTGAATCTAGGGAAGTACATGCCATTTGATTATAGAGTTTTACTCAGTTTCTCACTAGTTTAAATGAGTTCCTACGCCTCCAGTAGAGTCAAATTCTGTCATGACCCTACTCCTCTACAATAAGCTTTATTCTATGGTGATCTCAGAGGGAGCAAAAGATCTCTTAGAAAATCAGGTTAAAAACATCAGTATTAATGAAGGAGCTGCATTCTGTACGAACAAAAAAAAAATTAAGTCTAATTCCAGAGGAGGAGGAGTAAAATTTAGGCCAATTTCTAGTCAAGGTCACACTGGAAAGGGCATACTAGGTATGGCTACTACAACTCTGGGTCGAGCAACTCATGCAATGCCTCAAGCTCTAGCTCTAAACACACGAAAAATAGTTATCTGTAGTGTGATTATTGTCATTACTCTGGCCATATGAGTAATCGTTGTTACCAGCTGCATGGATATCCTTAATATTTTAGACAAAATTCAAAGAAGAAGTTTAACTCCCACTCAACTTCATCATCAGGACATGGCAATGCTGTTAACTTTGCTAGTGAACATGATACTTCATCAAACATGGATTGTTATGCAGGTAACTCTAGTAATTCATTGGATGCAACTTCATTCAATCCTATAGGTGCTTTTGTACAACAGTCTAGATCTTCTTAGTACTCTCATCCAAGTGCTCCATATTTTACACCTGAGCAATACAATCAAATTCTACAGATGATTGGAAAAAACAGTAAGACTAGTGGTACTGCTCTATCTGCAGGTATGGTTAGTCTTTCTAATAAATGGATAGTAGACACAAGAGCAACCAATCATATGGATAGTGATCCTCGTCTACTATCCAACACTAGATCTCTTATTGATACAAGTAAAGGTAACATTATGCTACCTACTGGAAACACAACTAAAGTGAGTCACTTAGAATCTTCTACAATTTTAGGAAGACAAGACATACATAATATGATGTATATACTTGAGTTCAAACATAACATGTTATTTGTGTCCAAACTTACCAAGGAATTGAACTTCTCAGTCCATTTCTATCCTGATTTCTATACTTTTCAGGATCTCTTCAGTGGAAGGGTGAAGGGGACTGGTAAACATGTTCAAGGTATGTATGTGCTGGATTCTTTATACATGAATGCAGAACGTGACAAGCCTGAGCGCATCAAGTCTAGGTGTCACTCTGTCTTAATAGAGAGTTCTAAGAATAAAGCAGGCATAGATCTATGGCACAGAAGATTGGGTCATGCTCCCTTACATACTATAACATTTCGTATCCAAAACAGACCAAAAATCAGTTTTTCTGAAAATCTACAGTTGCAACAGACGATGGCCATCGACGGACCGTAGTGTGACCCACGGTCCGTCTGACACATCCGTCAACGGGGTTAGAAACCCCCAAAATCTCAGCCCAGGAAAATTTGGTTAAGTCATGATAGACAGACGGACCTACGGTTCATAGGTCAAACTACGGTCCGTAGTCCATGATCGTCAATCGACACCATATTCACCCACACTTTAAAAAGAGCCACAGATGATTAGCACGGTCTGTAGATAGACCGTAGGTGAGAAATAGCAGACAGTTAGGGGGAAAATACAGTTGGGTCAACTTAAAATGATCATAACTCTCAGTACAAAATGAATTAGGTGTCCCATGACCTACCAACAGATAGATAATTTAATTAGCTTTCAATAACCGCCGACCTTGCAAAAATCCAACCTTTGAGTAAAAGTTATTCATGCCAGTTAGTAAAGGGACCTTGGTCGAACAGGCCCAAACATCGGACAAAACGAGGACGTCGATGGAACGACGGGACCGTCAGTCATGGTCGTCGTTTGGTCTGACAGCACTTTACCCAGGTGGTCTTGGTTCTTTTCCCACTTCGTTGTTTAAACCATAAGATACATCCTTTAGACCATAATCATCAATTTTAGTCAATTTAAGCCTAAAAAACAACACCTAAAACTATCCTAAGTCAAATCAGTAAATTCAAAACCTAGAAATTAGAAGAAAGAAAGCGAACAAAGGTCAGAACCCTAGTTCAAGAACCGCAACAAAAGTTCCAGGAGTTCCAGAGCCACCAAAATTAAGTGTTCAGTATGACTTTCACAAGGTTCCAGCAGTTCCAGCCCCGGAAATCTAAGTGTTCATCTATGAATTTCATTCACTAGGTATGTGAGATTCAGTTAGTGGGTCTTTCACTTTTGGGTCCCTCTTTCAATCCCAATTTGATTCTCATTTATCGTATGGAGTTTTTAGACAAGGGTTTCTAGAAATTCAACGAACTTCATGATGGAATTAAGTAGTTATATGTTCAAATCAGATTATCATGCAGTATTCAGGTTATTGCAGAATTCAGACCCTAGCGGTTATTTCGTTAGTTCTGAAGTACACCTGCTAGGTCAGATACTTCAGGTATTTTAGAACCTTGCCTCAGTTATAAATGCATAATTACCAGATAATTGTGGATCTTGTTTTGCATATTCAATTTTGAGCTATCAGTTTTTACAGAAACTAAGTAAATCAGTTGATACATAAGTTATGGGAGTAGCTAATACGAGTTGGACTAGGTTTCAGCGTACCCAATAGTCCAGAACTTCTAGCAAGTAGGTTGTAAGTACCTCTATGGGACCAATACAGTTTAGTGATCACGCAAGCATGCCTTTATTACACGTGGCAGGGTAAATTGGGTCCTCTCGATGGAGCGTATAAACACAGGACTCACATTTAGCTAATGTGGTTTTTTTATTATCGATTATATGAGTTTTAACATTCAGTCAGACTCTCTCTGATTGACCAGTTATCAGTATAATTAGTATCCTGATTCAACATGTTATAAAGTAGTATTGCATTAAGTTCGCTCAGCATTCTATATCAGTTCAGATTATTATACGTGCTTTGGGCTTGTTCAATTATGTTGATTCGCTTATTTATCCTACATGCTAGTACTTTTCAAGTATTGATGTATACGGCGCTACCTCTTATCGGGATTTAGGTTCGGTTCTCTGCACCAGATCACCACATAGATCGATTTTCTATCTTCATTTTAGCAGATTCAGTGGTGAGTCATCATTCTCTGAGGACAATAGCACGAGTTTCTTTTCAGTGTTTAGTCTTTTAATTTTAGTTTTTGCTAGATTTAGCTGGGGCTTGTCCCAGTATTTCTAGTCCAGTTTAGAGGCTATTTTCAGATATAGTTACTTTCAGCTTAGTATTGAGTTAATATTTCCTTTGTATTAAACTCATTGTTTTCAAATATCTCAGTTATAGAATATGAGTATTTCCCATCTTTTCAATCTAAAATTATGATTTAGTTTCCGCAACAGTTTATTATTTTTAGTATGCTCATGATCATGCCAGCAGGCTTAGCTTGGGATCACTAGTGGTCCTAGGTTTCATGTCCGCATCTCGGAGGTAGCTCGGGGTGTGAAAAAACTTGGTATCAGAGCACTAGGTTCAAGGGTCCTAGGATGTCTGAAAAGCCGCACTACGTAGAGTCCTTTTTCATGGGTGTGAAGTGCACCACATCCAATGAGAGGGAGACTACAAAGTGTTGGGTTAAGTATGATCTGATTCCATTCTAACTCGACGTTATGCGCTTAAGATCATGCCTTCACATAGAGCTTAGTCATGGAATGATAATGCACACAATGCTAATACAGCTCCTCCAGTCCCAGATCAGGAATTCTCCAATGTTGAGTTCAGAAATGCCATACAGATGTTGGCTCAGAGTATGACTAACTAGAACAATCGCGTTCATGCTCATGTGAACGAAAATGGTGGATCAGTAGCAGCAAGGGTCCGTTAGGATGAATCCGCCTGAGTTCTTAGGATCGCAAGCTAATGAGGATCCTCAGAATTTCTTGGATGAGATCAAGAAAATCTTTGAGGTCATGCAAGTCACTGGGAATGATCGGGGGGAGTTGGCTCATACCCGTTGAAAGATGTTTGCCAATTTGGTACCTCAGTGGAAAGATAATAGGGGTTGCAAAGCAGCTTCTTATCATTGGGAGTGTTTTAGTGAGACTTCCTTGACAGGTTTTTCCCCTCGGTTGAGAGAAGCAAAAGCCAAGAATCATGACTTAAGGTTAGGGTAACATGGACAGTACAAGAGTATGGACTCAAGTTTAACCAAATCTCCAAGTATTCTCCTCACATGGTTGCTGACTCCAGGGCTCAAATGAATAAGTTCTTGTATGGAGTATCGGATTTGGTGAAAACTAAGGGCAGAAGTAATATGTTACTTAGATATATGAACATCTCTAGGCTTATGACTCATGCTCAGCAGGTAGAGGGTGATAATCTTAGGGAACAAGCTAAGGAGAATAAGAAGGCTAGGACTGGGAGCTATGACTATTCTCAGTAGAAATCAGGTATTAGAAATTGCTCGCAGAGTCAATAAAAGTTTTTAGCTCCCGCCCCTTCGTCAGATAGTGTTCTATCCTCCAAGAACAGGTACGACCAGAAAGGTAGAGCACCAGGCTTTAAATTTCAGGGAAGTTTTTCAGGCACCAAGACTTACCCCACTTTCCATAAGTGTGGTAAGAACCATCCGGGCGATTGTTTTCTAGGAAAAGAGGGATGTTTTGGGTGCGGTCATTCTGGTCACAGGTTGAGGGATTTTCCTTCTATATATGGTCAAGGAGGCGGTAATGATAAAGCTCAGTCTACAACTTCAGCAGCACCAGCAAGTCGCCCAACTCAGCAGGGTAACTCATCTGGTACTGGTAGCGGTCAGCGCCAGAACAGGTTGTATGCTCTTCAGGCTCGTCAAGATCAGGAAGGTTCTCCTGATGTAGTTACTGGTAAGTTGCGAGTCTTTGACCTTGATGTTTATGCATTGTTAGATCCAAGGCTACTCTTTTTTTGTAACTCCTTACATAGGAGTCCAATTCAATGTTAGTCCAGAAACTCTCTCAGAACCTTTCTCAGTCTCTACTTCAGTTGGTGACCCAGTTATAGCTAGAAGGGATTGGTTACATTCCTGTTATGCCTCAGTCGATTGTAGATTTAGGATTGTTCGTTTTCAGTTTCTAGATAAACCAATCCTAGAATGGAAGGGTAGTAGCTTAGCGCCTATGGGTCGATTAATTTCTTACCTTAAGGCCAGAAATATGATCTCTAAGGGTCACCTCTATCATTTATTTCGGGTTAAGGATTCTAGCTCTGAAACCCCAACTCTTGAGTCAGTTCTAGTAGTCTGTGAGTTTCCAGAAATGTTTTCAGAAGATCTTCCCGAGGTCCCTCCCCAAAGTGAAATCAACTATGGAATTGATCTCCTTTAAGATACCTAGCCTATTTCTATTCCTCCTTACAGAATGACTCCAACAGAGCTTAAGGAATTGAAAGGGCAGTCGAAAGACCTTCTAGATAAGGGCTTCATCAGACCTAGTATTTTTCCATCGGGTGCACCAGTGTTGTTCGTAAGGAAGAAATATGGTTCTCTTAGAATGTGCATTGACTATATATAGTTGAACAGGAGTACAATCAAGAATAAGTATCCCGTCCCCAGGATTGATTACTTGTTTGACCAACTTCAGGGTGCTAGTCACTTCTCAAAGATAGACCTCCGATCGGGTTATCATCAGCTTAGAGTCAGAGATAGTGACATTCTGAAAACAACCTTCAGAACTTGGTATGATCATTAAAAATTTGTAGTTATGTCGTTTGGACTAACCAATGCTCCAGCAGCTTTCATGTATTTGATGAATAGAGTGTTCACCTGCAGCTTTCATGGATTTGATGAATAGACGGTTCAAACAGTACTTGGACTTGTTCGTTATCTTCTTCATTGATGATATCCTCATTTACTCTAGGAATGAGGAAGAACATGCGAGTCATTTGAGAATTGTTTTACAGACTCTCAAGGATCTCCAGTTATTCGCTAAGTTCAGCAAATGTGAGTTGTGGTTGCAATCCGTTGCTTTCCTTTGTTACATTGTAACTAGCGAAGGGGTCCGAGTGGATTCATAGAAGATAGAAGGAGTGAAACAATGGCCCATACCTACCTCTGCTGCAGATATCAAAAGTTTCTTAGGTCTAGCAGGTTATTATAGAAGGTTTGTGGAATGATTCTCCTTCATAGCCTCACCATTGACTAGGTTGACTCAGAAGATGGTCAAGTTTCAACGGTCAGATGATTATGAGAAAAGCTTTACAGAATTGAAAACTAAATTGACTACAGCTCCGGTCTTGACTCTACCAGAGGGTTCAGACGGTTATGTGATCTATTGTGATGGATCTAGAGTTGTCATGGGTTGTGTGTTGATGCACCGAGATAAGGTGATAGCTTATGCCTCTAGACATCTTAAGGTGCATGAGAAGAACTATCCAACTCATGACCTCGAGCTTGTAGTAGTGTTATTTGCACTCAAGATATGGAAATACTACTTGTAAGGTGTTCATGTAGATGTGTTCACTAACCATAAGAGCCTTCAGTATGTGGTTCACCAGAAGAGTTGAATCTTCGCCAGAAAATGGCTTGAGGTTCCTTACGGATTATATATGAAGGTGTTCTTCTCATCCTGGTAAGCAAATGTATAGCAGATGCTCTTAGTATATTTCTATAGGTTAGTGTACCCATATTGAGGAAAAAAGGAATGATCTACAGTGAAGGATGTTCATCGCTGCTCGTTTAGGATGTTTGCCATTATGACCTATCAGAATATGGTGTAAACAGTTCAGAATAAGAAGAATCTTCTTTGGTAGTGGAGGTTAAGGAAAAGCAAGACAGTGATCCAATTTATCTTGAACTTCTTAAAAATGACCTCCACAACAAGAGAGTAGAGGTTTTCTCCCAGGGAAGATGTGTGTACTTTTCGCTACCAAGGGTAGATTGGTGGTCCTGATTGGGCGCGTTGATAAAGCATTTCCTTGCGGAAGCCCAATAACTCCAGAATTTCTATCACTTCACCCAGGTGACACTAAGACGTACCTCGATCGCGGGAAGTCCTATTGTGTGGAATGACATGAAAGTGACATAGCTACTTTGTGAGTAAGTGCTCCTCATTGACAGTCAAGTTCAGGTAGACATCAGAAACCAGGAGGTATGACTCAAGAGATCGATATTCCTACTTGGAAGTGGAAAGTGATCAATATGGATTTAATCACGGTTACCTCGTACTCCACACATCATTGCTCAATTTGGGTGGGAGTTGAATAGATGACTACGTCTTTCTCGCTTTTTAGCGGTCAAGAACTACAGATTCGGCAGAGGACTATGCCAAGTTTTTACAATCAATGAAGTTGTGAGGTTGCATGGGGGTTCCTTTGTCTATCATCTCAGATAGAGGCTCAGTTTAAACCTCTATTTTTTGGAAGTCGTTCCAGAAGGGTCTTGTTACTCCAAGTTTAACCTGTACAACATTTCATCCACACTGGTGGCAGGCATTTCGTACCATTCAGACCTTCGAGGATATGTGTAGACTTGTGTGGATTCAATTTTAAGGGATAGGTTGGGATGATCACCTTCCTCTTATTGAGTTTGCTCAACAATAGCTACCATTCCAGCCTTCCGTTGCCCTTTATGAAGCTTTGTCATCGTAGATTGTAGATCTCGCGGTTGGTTTTGGATTAAAGTTGGTGCAACAGCTTTTAATAAAACCAAATTCATCCTGTATGCTATGAAGAAAGTGGCAACTCATTCGAATGACCTTACGACAAACCCAATGTCGTCATAAATCTTAAGAAATTTATAGAGAAGGGAACTAAGTTCCAGTTGACTGGTTGGGTTTTTCTAAAGTGTCACTATGAAAGGGTATGAAGATTTGGAAAGAAAGGGAAGCTCAGTCCGAGAGATTTAGGCCCTTATAAATCTTGAAAGGGTTTGCAAGGTGGCATGATTATAGTTTTCCAGCGATAACCGCACTGCATCCTCCGTCTTCCACATCCGCACCTCTTGAAGAAATGCGTGGTGAATCCAGCTTCTATAGTGCCTTAGAGTATTTGGCGGTGTGAAAGATAATCTTTCTTTATGAGGATGTACCAGTTGAGATTCTTGACCTCAGGTTTAGAGGTTTAGGAACACAAAGAATTCTCTTCAAGTTAAGGTTTTGTGGAGGAGTCAGTCTATAAAGGGAGCCACTTGGGCAGAAGAAGCAGGCCATGAAAGCCAAGTTTCTCACCCCTTCCTTCTGATTTCACTCTGATTCCACTTGTCAAATCTTGAGTTAATATTTCCTGTCCTCTTTCAGTTTTACAGTCATTCATCGCGTACATCCGTCTAGATCATGTTCCTTCAGTTTGTACTGCCCCAAGAGAGGTTTCATTTCACCGTATTTTCATGTTCTCAGAACTCAATTCAGTCAAAAGTAGTTCACATGTTTATTATAAAGGTTTCAGCTCTCTCCCTCTATTCCCTAGTTTAGTCTTCATTTGATGATGAATTTTTCCCAGTGGGAGATAATGTAACACCCCGATTAAAAACAGACCAAAACCAGGGCTATCCGAACGGTATCCTTACCCATGGTCGGTTCCTGCAACTTCGTAATGGGGTTCAAACCCCCAAAACTCACCTCAGCCCATGAAAATTTAGTTAGGTCATTATCAACGAACGAAACCTGAAACGTGTAGAATACGGTCCGTAGTCCGTGACTGTCGATCGATACCCCATTGACCCACTCCCTGACAAGAGCCACGGATGACCAGCACGGTCCATAGGTCTTACTGTAGGTGAGAAATAGCTGACAATTAGGGGGAAAATGCAGTAGGGTCTGTCACAACCCAAAATCACACCTTAGAAGTTAGGGCACAATTTTGGATTGTGGCACGTCGTCGTCGAACTTTTCGAGGTTCTGATACGCCTCTTTCAGATCATTCCTTGCATAGAATAGTGAAATCGGTGTGGAATTAAAAACTTTCACAAAAATATATAATCCTTTAAATCTCTTTCATATAAAAGTAATAGTAAACTAAGTATCACTCTCATCATCTTACGACATAAGAAGACTTGGGAACATACTGCTCATACTTCAAAACGAATATATAAATACTTAGTCTATTACAATACTTGAATGAAACATAAAAGCCATATATGCCTCTCGTCAAGTGAGGCATCTTCACTTCTCTTACGATTGTTCAAGTCCAAGTCTTCACTCTTAAGCTCCTCGCTCCAAGAACGATATAGATGAAAAAAGCATGAGGTAGTAACACCCATGTACTAAGGATGGCTTATGGCATAAAATCATGAAACGTAATTTATTGGAATATGCATCTTTTTATTTAAAAATCAATTATAATCATAATAACATCATAAATCATTTATAAACACATACGATACTTCTAGCTGTAATTTCCATTTCCTCACTTAAAGTCATCCTAAATTCACCTTAGTCACAACAAAGAGAGACTCCGCTCATACTACCCCTCTCTAGATTGCCTAAACGACCCTTACATTACCTTCAATGATTGCACCTACATATTTACATCAGCCATCTAAACATCAAGGTAAGATGCTTCTACGAGAGGTGACTCTAAGTCTCACTGAGTGATTGTGTGAAACAATCGCCCATACCTCCCTTACACACACACTTTAAAGAGATCCAATAGACTCCCTAAGATGAATCATGCTCACATAAATCACCAACACATAGATGATAGAGACATTATCTTTCCAAGGCTAATCAAAAGACCTACTTAAGTACATCGATAGCGTCCCATAGTAAACCTCTCTAAGATTACCTAAATTTCCTTAGACTAACTACGACTTAGATCATGTCCACAACCATCAACAAACGTCCTAACTAGAGTCTACTCAGATTCCAAAGATAAGACAATGAGGTCAGTCCTTATCCCTCTTCAAACTTTAGAGTAAGAATCCTAAGTCACTTTCGATTAGGTAATCATTTATTTACATACTCCTTATATAATTAATTAGTTCATTAGTTCATTAAGGACTCATACCCTCCCAATCGGATATCAAATAATGGTTTGGTAGGAACTCGCACATAACATCTTCAAGTCTATTGTGGCATGTCTTGATAACGTCCCATACCACCACCATGAACTCATAACTCCCAAATGCTATTAGTATTCCATAGATGAGAATAGAAATAACCTACAAGACCTGACTGCAAGTCATGGAATTCGATTTCTATCCTACTCCGATGGAGGTTGTTCTATGTGCGCATGCTGAACTTGGACTATCCCTTTTAGGCACATGTTTAAGAAATATGAAGGGCTTCTTTTTATTCTCAGTCTCATACTTAACTAGAAACTACTTTCCCTTACCATAACTCACTCATGCTAGCCTTCGTTCTCATAGATAATTCATACATTAGGCTCACATAAAGGGCTCATAACAAGTTCATAATAACCATCACATTTACCCTCAAGGAAGGGTCCACTTGGGGCTACCTCACATGGCGACAAAAAAGCTCATGATTACTTCCTAAAGATTAATATGATGCAGTTGCCAGTCCAACTAACCTTAACTTCCATCATTTCTTTACTTGAAGGATACCATTACGGCTTACACTTCAATTATTCTTAAACTACCCCGAAGTCAAAAGATTTCCATAATAGACTCTCACATTCATCATTTGACGTCACATCTCATTCATACATTCAAACTACGAGTTGAACCCCTAAATAAAGACATCACATAGCATGAATCATATATGCTCAATGCACGACATAACAGTCACTCAAGACAAGACCTCACCTACTTCACTTTTATGGCCGGGGCTACATCCTCTACTTCACTTTTAACTCATAATCAAGTTCATTCTAAAACACCTTTACAATAACCTACCTAACATCGTCAGTCACATATTCCAATCATAACATCATTAATTACTCCACATAACCATAAGGTCATTAGAAACCATACTTAACCTAAACTATACTCATTAATGTCAAGTTTAAAGTCTAACATGATCACTTGGCAACATGACTGAAGACTACATATATGATATATAACTTCATCACGTTAGATAGATATGTCATGCCTTCACATAATCAAACTACGTAAGTAACCACATAACTTCAAGTAGTTACCCCAAATAAGTCATGCTTCATAATATTGCATAAATCACAGCGAAAAGGCCACATCAAATTGCTAAGTAAAACACATAACACGCCCACCATCAGTGGACCATACCATACAATAATAATCGAAGTATCATTAATATCAATTAGAGAATCTGGGCACATACTTAATTCCCTTATTCACAATTCCTATTCAATGCTAACTCGTCCAATTCAACAGCACAAGGCCTTACCATGACCTAACGATAATTCAAGAATATCTACAAAAAATGAAATCTCTATCAATTCATCAGGTTTTTTAAAACAATCTAACGATCAATTAGATACAATTGAATCAATTTCTTATATCTTCGCTAATAATCAAGTACCACTTATAGTCAACACTAGGTTCCATCCAATCCATGGGTTCATTTGGTAATTTAGATGAAATCATATGCAATATCAATAGATCAATAATTCATGTTTAGAAATCATTTATGTAAGAACCCCTGGTACAATCATGAATTGGACATTTACTTTAGAAAACCTTGAAAACATGTTGATGATTGGGCTCCTTGATGAAACGAGTTTTCAGATCACAATCAATACTCAAGGACTGATAATTCTTCACTTTGTTAAGATTTTGACACAAAATCCAAACCCCCTCACCAAGCTCCTTCAGTTTGGACTTCAATGGACCGGTTTTTGAATCGTTTCTAAGTGTTTTAAGTTTATGATTTTTGAAGATGAGGTTTCCATTGATTACCCTTTATATACTTAATTAAAATACCCAAAAGACCCTTAATAAACCGTCCATGACTTAATTTAGAAGTGGGGTGAATAGCAGTGGCATGCGAAGCCTGCCCCTTGACGGGCCGTCACAGCCACGACGGGGCGTCACAGTCCTCCGTCATTGGATATAATGGCTATCTAAGATCCTTTCCCTCCCATGGTTAAGTCCCCATCGACGACACCCTTTGACGGGATGTCACATCCATGACTGGACGTCGACTGCTCCGTCGTTTGGGGTCTGCCTAGGACTGCCATGCCAACAGTTTTGGGTCCTTTCTCAAGGACCCTTAGATGATTCCTTGGGGATAATTTCCCAGACTTTTCCAATATAAATACGATCGTCTATAAGTTTAACACCTCTCACCTGAATTTCATCCAAAATGAATACGTAAAACTCGACAAAACTCGCATAGACATACAAGGTCGTCTCAAGGCATATCTTTCGAACGCCTTGGACGTTTTTTGTCGCTTGACCTCCAAACTTCACGAAACTTTAACCACTGCCTATACACGCTATATTAACTCTAATAATAACCTTAAAACACCATTTAACACACATAAACACATAGAACCATATTTTAGACATTTAGGTGACTTAGTCGTCGAACGTCTTAGTCGTCCCTCGACATTTGACTTCCAATACCTCTAATATTTTAAACTACTTCCTATATAAAATATATTAGACATATTCAAGACCTTAGAACATCAATACCGACATGTTAGGCTCTAGTTAACCTAAGTCATTTTTGGGGTCATACAGGGTCAACTTCAAATGATCATAACTCTCAGCACAAAATGAATTAGGTGTCCCATGACCTAATAGCAGATAGATAATTGAATTAGTTTTCCATATCCACCGAACTTGCTAAAATCCAACCTCCGAGTCAAAAGTATGCCCGTTTTTAGTAAAGACCTGTCGAACAGGCCCAACGTACGGACCAAACGACAGACCGTCGATGGAACAATAGAACGTCAGTCCTGGTCGTCGTTTAGTCCGTCAACACTTTACCCAGGTGTATTTTGGCCTTTTCTCACTTCTTTTAAACCCTAAAATATGTTGTTTTGACCCTAAGTCATCAAATTTGAGTCAATTTAAGCCTAAAAACATAACTAAAACTTACCTCAAGTCAAATCATTAAATCAAAACTTAGAAAATTAAAAGCAAGAAAGCAGAAAAAGGTCAAGAACTAGTTCGATGCAACCAACTTCCAGCAGTTCCAAAGCCCCTAAATCTAGGGTTTCTCTATGAATTCATCACCAGGTATGTGGAATTTTCACTATTGGGTTCCTTTCACCCAATGGGTCCCTATTTTTCGGTCAGATTTCTTGATTCCCGTATCAATGATTAGACCTAGGATTTCTAGAAACTCTTCAATATAACTTTCGGAAATTATAACTTATATGTTCCAATCAGATATCTCGTATTAGCAGTTTTTATTGTCATATTTCAGAACCCTAGCCATGTAATTTCTTTAGTCTTGCAATTATACACATGTTAGTAACATCAACATATTTCAATTATTTTCATATATAACATGCCTCAGTTAAATGCATATTACAACCTATTGATTGTTGTATTCTCGTTTGCATGTCAATTATGAATATCCAGTATTTACAGAAACTCAGTCATTATTAGTGAATTACATAATTCATGGGATGTAGCATAACACCGATTGGATAGGGTTCAGCATACCCATTAGTCCCCAAAACTACTAGCCAAGTAGGTTTGTAATCCGCCTTTGTGAGCAATCCGTTTAAGTGATCACGCCACATGCCTTGATACCTTTGACAGGTATAATTGGGGTCTCTCAATGGGCGCGTATACAATCTGACTCCACATGTTATCTCAATATGGATGTATATCGTTATCCTAATAGCTCCCACAGTTCAATTTTGCCTTCTCTTGTCCTTGACCATTTATCAGTATAATCAGTATCCAGTTTCAGCATGTTATAAATTGGTCCATTTCATTCAATTAGCTCAGAATTCTCTATATCATGTTCGATATTATACTTGGGCGGGGTGCTTGTTCAATTATGTTTAATTTTAAATCTTTATTCTAATCATATAGCTCAGTACGTTCAAATACTGAATCATATGTGGCCTAACCTCTCGTGATGATAGGTTCAGGTTCTCACATCCAATCATCATAGAGCATTGTTCGATCTTCAGTTCATCAGCAGATTCAGTGGTGAGTCCTCATTCTCCGAGGACATAGGCCACGAGTTTTCTTTTCAGTATTTATTATTTTATTTTCCGTTTTTGCTAGATTTAGCTGGGCTTGTCGCAGTATTTCTAGTCCATTTAGAGTTATTTCAGCTGTTAGTTTTTCAGCTTAGTATTGATTTAATATTTCCTTTGTATTAAACTCATTGTTTTTAAATATCTCAGTTATAAAATATTTGTATTCCTCATCTTTTCAGTCTAAAATTATGATTTAGTTTCTGCAACAGTTTATTATCTTTAGTATGCTGATGATCATGCTAGTAGGGTTAGCTTGGGATCACTTGTGGTCCTAGGTTCTGTGTACGCGTCTTGGGGCTAGCTCTGGGCGTGACACATACTTTGAAGCAGTTGAACAACTTGAATTGTTGTATTGACAATGTAAACTTTGATCACAAACATTGTACTATGCCCTTTGGCTAATAAACAAGAACTCCTTTCCCTCTGAGTACTTCACAGTCTGCTGCGTACTTTCATATTGTTCATGGTAATGTGTGGGGTCCCTATAAGGTACCTACTTATAATGGGAAAAAGTATTTTTTAACCTTGGTGGATGATTATTCTAGGTATACCTGGATATTTTTGTTGAATTCCAAGTCAGAAGTTATAGTTGCCTTCACTGATTTTTTGCTCATGATGAAAATGTCCATTCTGTAGTCATTAAAATTTTGAGAACTGACAATGGTTGTGAGTTTTTTAACTCTCAAGTTTCTAGCTTACTCAAATCCTTAGGGATATTGCATCAGAGTTCTTGTGCTTATACTCCTCAATAAAATTGAGTGGCTGAGAGAAGGCATAGTTTCATTTTAGACACTGCTCGAGCTATTAGATTTCAAGCAAGTATTCCTCTTAGGTTTTGGGGGGATTGTGTGACCACTGCAGTGTATTTGATCAATAGGTTGCCCTCTCATACTCTCATGGTAAAGTACCAGTTGAGGTTCTCTCTAAGACTACACCAGATTTGTCTCACTTAAAGGTTTTTGGTTGTCTCGTTTATGTCACCTTCTTTGAAGAAGTCAGACAAATTTGTACCTAGGGTTGTTCCAGCTATTTCCTTGGTTACTTCTTAACTCAAAAATTCTACAAGATATACGTTCTTCAGGAAAAAACATTTACAACTAGTCAAGATGTAGTGTTTAAGGAAGATGTATTTCCCTTCCAACACTTGTCCAATACATTTCCTCCTATAATTTCTGCTCCTTTGTGTTCTACTGAATACTGTCCAGCTGATCCTATATATGTTCCTCATGATCATGATCTCTCTCCAAGGGTTGTTTTAGTCAATCCATCCCCACATGAAATATCTGAGTTCCCCCCATCATCTGAAGTTGCTCCTTTGCATGTGTCTCCATCAGTTGAACCAGTTAGAAAGTCCTATAGAACTCCCAAAACTCCCATCTGGATGAAGGACTATATTGCTCCTGGAAGAACAAAGGCCCCCTATCACTTTCCTATTTCCAATTATGTGGACTATGATCAGATCTATCCATCTTATTGCTCAGCTTTGGCAGCTTACTCAGCTATTTTGGAACAATCTTCTACTCTGAAGCTACTTCATATCCTAAATGGATTGCAGCCACGAAGCCTGAAATTGATGCTCTGTTGGATAATCACACATGGAGTATAGTTGATCTTCCTTCAGATAAGTCTCCCATTGGTTGAAAGTGGGTGTACAAAATCAAGAACAAAGCTAATGGGAGGTTCAACGATATAAGGTGCGGTCGGTCGCTAGAGGGCTTAATTAGAAAGTGGACTTACACGGGGTAAAAGAATAAACGAGACGTTCTCTCCGGTTGCTAAGATTGTGATTATAAAGGTTCTGTTGTGGCCCTTGCGCAGCTACGAATGGTTTTATCTACTACCAATGGATAGGCATAATGCATTTCTCCAAGGTGCTCTCTGTGAAGAGGTCTACATGCCATTCCTCAGAGTTGGCAGCACCTGGGACTGATAAAGTATTAGACTCACAAATCCCTTTATGGTCTGAAATAAGCACCTAGGCAGTGGCACAAGAAACTTAGTGAGGCTCTATTACAAATTTGAATTAAACAAGTCCATTTTGACTATTCATTCTTTACCAAAAATACGGATCATACTAGTTGTGGTATTAGTAATGTAGATGATCTCATGGTGAATTGGTAGTTGTCATATCATTGATTTTCATACAAGAATGACTCAAGTTGAAGTTTAAGATGAAAGGTCAGTTGAAGTTCTTTTTGGGCATGAGTTTACTAGATCACCGAGGGAACTCATACGTGTGAGGGAACTCATATAATCCAAAGGAAGTATGCTCTAGAGTTGTATCCAAAATGGGGCTTGAGGTGCTAACTTCTAACACACCTCTTAAGCCAGTCAAATGACTCTTTTTGAGTATGACATCAAGTAAAAGAGCAAAAATGGAACCTAATGATAAGTTATTAGATGATGTTGGTCCACATCAGAGACTAATTGGAAGACTGTTGTACTTACCAATGACTAGAGTGGACATATCTTATGTTGTGCAAGTGTTGAGTCAATTTATGCACAAGCCTAAGCAATCCTATATGGAGGCAGCTCTAAGGGTGGTCAGATATGTCAAAGTTGAACCAGGTTTTGGACTGTTAATGCCTTTAGAAAACTCATGCAAACTAGTAGCCTATCGTGACTCTGATTGGGGTGGATGTCTTGAGTCCAGGAGATCAATAATAGGGTACACTGTGAAGTTTGGTGATACCTTAATATCCTGGAAATATAAGAAACCGGAGACATAGAAAGGATCTCTACAGAGGCTGAGTTCAGAGCCATGGCATCTACAGTTGATGAAATAACCTCGCTGGAAGGTTTGTACAAAGAACTAGGAGTTAACATTAAGACGCATGTACATTTGTTTTGTGATAGAAAAGTTGCAATTCAAATTGCTGCTAATCCAATATTCATGAAAGAACTAAACACATTGATATTAACTGTCATTTTGTAAGAGAAAAAATTGTTCAAGGATTGATTCAAACACTGCATGTATTAACAAAACAACAACTAGCTGATCTGCTGACTAAAGGCTTGGGAAGACTGCCACATGAATACTTAGTTTCCAAGCTGGGATTGAAGAACCTATTTCAACCATCATCTTGAGGAGGGGTGTTGGTTAGACTTATGACAACTAGTATTAGAACAGTTCTTAAGATAATTATTCTAGAAGCAGTTATAAGGTTAGAAGGTTTTTAATGTTAGTTAGCACAGTAACTTTCCTTTATATAGACAGCAATGTAAGAAGATTTTTTTAGATGCTTTCAGCTTAATGAGAATGAGTTCTATTTCTTCCATTATTCTCTGTATCTTGTTCTATCTGATCCTTTGCATCTTCTCGATTATGATTACCCCATAAGTTCACACAATACATATATGATCATATCTGTAGTATCCTCCATTTTTTTGAACATGTTTATCTGACTCTTGCTCTTGTCCTTATCAGTCCTTCCTTGGGAACAAAAGTTAAGATATTTGTGACAAGATTTTCTACAATTATAGCAGTTGCCTCCGAACTTTTTCTTGGCTTGCTCCTTTTTTGTCCAGTGAATTCTCTTTTCTTATTGTAGCTCTGTATTAGAAACTCTTATACACATCTAGACTAGGTTCTTGAGAAATGTCACATTGTATGAAATTAATAAGATTTTGAACCTTTTGATTTAGTTGATTATTAATATGGGAAATGTCGAATTATTAAATTAAAAATCCAAACAAAACTTCAATTCCATAAGACTTTAATTTTATATCATGATTTAGTGCCAAGGACTTCTAGGGGTCGTTTGGTACCTGGATAAAATTATATTTGTATTAATAATGTGGGTATTAGTTATGCAGATATAAATAATGTGGGTATTAGTTATGCATTTATTAGTAATGTGAATATTAGTTCTGCAGGTATTAGTTATACCCAGTGTTTTGAAAGGCGAATCCGTTTTATCTATTATGGGGAGAGACTACGTCTCAGACGCGGGACGTAAGTCCCGTGGATCTCACCCGCGGGACGTAAGTCCCGTGGATCTCACCCACGGGACGTAAGTCCCGTGGATCTCACCCGCGGGACGTAAGTCCCGTGGATCTCACGGGGCATAAATCCTACGAATATCTAATTTTATTAATAAAATAAGAATAAAAGTAGAAAAATTATAAAAATATAGAAAAAAAATATTATAATTATTACACGAGTTAATTGTTGGCACAATTGTATGACATAATACATGAGATACACCATAACAACAATGTTGTAACTATGAAATTATGTCTAAAAAACTAAACAATATAAGCAAGAAGCACCATCATGAAAGAAAACTTTAAACCAACACAACAATGCCTTTAAAATAGTTGAAAACATGAGGGAAAAAACTCCATTTGCTATTAATCAACAGAAGATTGTTTAGTGCATCCAAAAATATATGGTCATGAACGCACAAGTATCATCATTAAAAGCTAACTGGCACTCATCTTGCTCAAAAACACGATAACTATATCATTTTTCAAGAACTATCAACAGTCTAACACTAAAATTTTCAATTCTATTTCCTATGTCAAGAGCCTCCATAAATATGAACCGTCGTACCTTTTAGGATGGTGGGAATTGAATATGATTTTCTGCTAAGAATAAGAGCTAAAGTTAGGGTTTTAATTGAAAATTCTATTTAGAAATATGAATCATCAATGAAAAAGTAAAAAATATGTAAAACATAATTATATAAGGAAGTGAAATACAGTGATAATTCTCTAAAATATCCCTAATTTTAGTAAGATCCATTAAGCGTAAGGTTTTTTTTGTACAATACGCCATATTTTGGCCTAGAAGTACGGCACCCCAGGCACTCACGCCTCTTACAATTGCCCTTATACGTTTTTGGTTGGGCGTCTCGACGGTGCTCACCTTGGGACTCACCCCAATTGCGTTTTTTAAAACATTGATTATATGGGTATTAGTAATACAAGTATTCGTTATCTAGAGTTAAGTTATATAGAGTTTAGTCATACATAGATTATTCCTTTAGATTTTTTTTTTTTTTTGTATTAAAATTTAGTAAACTTATATTTTTAAAATCAAAACATTTCTTTACCGTTATACCTTTTCCTTCTTTAACTTTATATTTAAATTAAAACATTTCTTTAATTATGTAAAAGAAGAAAATAGTCAAGTAGGAGTGATAAGGGTAATATTGTCATATTAACTTTTTATTCATGTATTAGCTATACACGTATTAATTATTCCAGATTCTATTCTACATAAATAATACGCAAATTTCCTCATAACTTATACATGTATTAGTCGTGCGAATCTCAAGAATCGTCAATCAAAATCATATTCCATCTACCAAACACTATATTAATTATGCAAAAAATTCTTGTGGCCGAAAAATTTGGCTTGAATGGTATTTTACCTTTTTATCATTTTTACACTTTTTAATTTTAATACCTTTTAATTAAAAAATGAAAAAATGGTAAATTTATTTTAAAATAAAAAGATATAGACTTTTTAAAAATCTGGTCATTTAGCATTACCCACTAATTATATATGTAGAAATAATTTTTTTCTTATTCACCTGTCAATATGGTATTAATTATATACATGAATAAGTTATGCAAAATTTAATAAATGAATAAGGCTTGTTTTATGGGGCTACCAAATGACCCCTTGGAGCTTTAAAGGGGGTTGTAATGTATTTTAGGAATGTCACTTACTTTGTAATCAAATACGGAGATTTCTTTCCTTGAAAATTTTGATACCACTCATGCAAATATGGAGAAAGGATTATAGTGGAGAAGAGAGGAGATTGAGGGAACATATCCCATTTCTCAAAATTGACTTTCAAAAAGTAGCAGTTAGTGGTACAACAAGTTCCTCCACCACAGACAGAGACAGAGATTTATAGAAATGGCAGAGAATGAGCAGCCACAAAAAGCTTTTGCTGGGCCGCCAGGGACCCCTCTTGAATCCTCTCTCCCTTCCATTTCTCCCGCAGGTATCTTCTCTTTGAATTTATTAATGAGTATAAACATGCATGCTGTATTCTCTCTGAAAATTTTTAAACAAAACGAAAATTGTGAATAATTATATACATATTTTTTTGTTTGAATTGATGGCAGATAAAATGGCAATGATGATGTTACAGTGAAGATACATTATGTCACTCAGACTTGCATACTTTGAAGAATGAATGGGGATTCATAAAATACCCCATTCTCCTGGGTAATTTTATGTTAAATTATCAGCAGTTCTCTTCAAAATTATGATTGTTTTTAATTTTCTTTCTACATACAGAATTAATCAGGTTAAATGGGAGAAAGAAAGAGAATATTCTCCAAGAGAGCCTACAACAATCTGGTTCACATAATTTTTGAGTTCAGAAACCTCTTGGAGATTTGGAATATGTTCTCCTTCTTGAGTCATTAAAGGAAATGGGTGCTAGATTTTACTTGGAGTGTGCCTCACAGCTAAATGTTGAATGGCTACACCAGGCCCCCTCTCAAGGTTTGCTTGAAATGCCAACGATAGGTAGACAATTATTAGTCTGTCTAAACAAGGTAGAGTTTCTCTTTGATGAATCTTAATTGAAACACCAAAAAATAACTAAGGGACTAGATAGAGTATCTGTATATCCATTTAAGGTGATTTAGATGGGAACTGATCATAATTCCTCTTGGTAAATAGCAAAACTTTTCACCAAGTAAACTAATAATAAAGCTTTTGTAGGATGGATGCAGCAGATAAAATTAGATCAATTATATAATATAAGCTATCTAGTTTTGTGGAAAGACCATGGTTTCACGTGCCTCAAAAATCACACATAAATTTTTCCCTGCCTTTAATGGGTCTTACGCAGTACAAATCCAGATTAGTTGAGGCCCCAAAGATTTACGGGGCATGGGGGAAACAAAAAATTGAGAAAATGATTTCAGGTTTACTTTATTACAAGTTCATTGTCACTGGATAGTGTTTGTTAGAAACTTTAGTCCAAGTTAGAAGTGCTTGTGACTGTTCTCTAATATCTAGATTTGATTCAAATCATTTACTCTCAGAAACTACTGTTATTCTGGTTCAAAGCATATCTGTAAAATTCACGAAAAGTTGACTAAATGAACACAAGCATGTTCCATTTTGGTTCTTCAATTAAGGGTTTACCAGTCTTAGAATCACTTTGAATAGTAGTTTACAATATCTTAAATTTTCATGATTTGTGCAATTTAATAGTTTAGCTTATATTACAGCATAAATAATTTATTTGTGTGCAGGCATGAAATTGTTGGTGTCGTGACAGCAGTTGGCAATAGTGTCCATAAGTTCAAGGTTGGTGACCGAGTTGGAGTTGGGGTGATTGTAGGCTCCTGTCAAACATGTGACATCTCTGAACAGAGCTTGGAGAACTATTGTCCCAAAGTGATATTAACCTACAACTCCACAGATCATGAGGTACAAATACCTATGGCGGTTACTCTGATTCATCGTTGTTCATCAGCGCTTTTTTCTTCAATTTCCTGCAAAACCTTCCTTTTGATGCTGGGGCAACCTTATTATGTGCTGGAATCATGTACACACCCCATGAGTACTATGTATGACCGAACCAGCAAGCATTGGGGTGTTGCTGGTTATGTGGCCTTGGACACATTGCTTTGAAAAGAAAAAATTTGGGGAAGGCCTTTAAGGTTAACATTACTGTCTCAGCACCTCTCCAAAGAAGGAAGCTGAAGGCCGATCTCCAACTTGGGGGGATGCTTTCGTTTTAAGTAGTGAGCCTCAAAATTGAGGTACGTAAGTAGAAAGAGAAATAAAAGTAAAAAGTTTAAGAATCCTAAACAAGTGGTGTTCTTCAGAAGATTAAGAAAGCAGTTCAGTTATGTTGTGAAAACATTTAAGTCACCAAGGTTTTATTAAGAAATCTTTAACAGAATTGCAACGAAAATTTGGAAATAAAGTTCTTGATGAATCGACTAGAATAGATACAGTATTGGAGATGATCATAAGCATTTTATAACAACTATGCATCAATACCAGATCAGTTGAGGTGGACTACATGAATTTTCATGTAGCTCAATCACAAGTTAGTGGGGTCCCGCTATATAGTAAACACTGTTTGTGCACTTAAATTGTAATATTAAGCTTAGTTGCTTGTTTTCTGGTTTCCGCTCGCGTTGTAAGATAAATTTGCATAATTATTTCAAACTTCTAATCTTAGCTCCCCAAATACTAGATTCCTCGTCCTTATAACTCTTGAATTTTTTCAACGAACAATATTCATATATGTGTGGACTGATTCAAGTAAAGTTGTTTAATGGACAATTTGTTTTGGTGGTTGTCTATGAAGGCTGCTGTGAATACCATGGATTACATTATTGACACCATTGCTGCGGTTCATCCATTGGCTCCGTTGCTCAGTTTACTGAAGATGGATGGTAAGCTTATCACTGTTGGATTGCCTGAAAAGCCACACTGATTTGGAACAATAACAAGATGTTTCTTTTAGTTTTCAGCCATTGTAAGTGCAAGATCCTACATAATTAATCTTGTAAGTTGGTTATCAAACTAATAGGTAGGAAGCTTGTTGGAGGAAGTGACATTGGAGGCATGAAAGAGACACAGGAAATGTTGGACATTTGTGCAAAGCACAACATTACTGCAGATATTGAGCTGATTTCAATGGACAACATCAATATGGCCATGGAACGACTTGTAAAATCTGATGTCAAGTACCGATTTGTGATTGACATTGCCAACTCTTTATCCCCGTCCTGATTGTTCAATGTAGTTGCTGCTTTTTCTTCCTTCATTACCAAAAACCTGATTTTACAAATCGAGCAGCAGATGATTGAAACAATGTAGCAAGCTGATATATGACTAGTCAGGTTGCTGCAGTTATTATTATTAAAGAAAATAAACCTTTGAGCTTCTGTGCGTTCTCATGGTTCATTAAGCTGTCTCATTTTGCTAGAGCTATCTAGAATTGATTAGTCCTAAAGATATTAGGAATGAAAAAGCAAGTAACATTCATGTAACGGATTAACGCCTTCATCAAACATGGTGGGATAATGCATAAATACCTCTATGAACTGTACCCGAAATTTTATGGCGACACACCTAAACTTAACCAAGGTTCTTGTAAGTTTAGTTAGTTGCCACTGAAAATTGACTCTAGTGACAAACACAATCGCCACTATAGCATTTTACGTTCGGTGGCAACTCTTATGGGTTTTGGCCAGTGACAAATAATCTCAACTCATTTAAAATGGGTAAAAATGAGTCAAACTCATATTATCCATTTAAAAGCGGACAATTAAATTGGTAAAACAGACCCATTTATAAAAAATAAAATAAAAGTGACATTAATATTTTTTGAAGGTCTAGGTAACATGGGATGGGTTGGATAAGGAAAAAAATAGAATTTTTTTTTTTTGAAAAACATGTTTTTTAGTGGGGGAGGGGAGTGGCTGGTGTGGGTGGGGGATAGTGGTGCTGGTGTGGGGAGGGTCGAAGTAGTAAAAAATAAATTATTTTCTTAAAAGAAGTAATTTAATTTTTGAGGCATTAGGATTGGGGTTAGGTGGAGGTAAAGAATGGGGTAAGAGATTTTACTTTTGAAACTTTTAAGATGATTCATATAACTTGTTTTTATTCATTTAAACTATGAATCGTATCAAGTATTTTATTCATTTTTATTTAACTTATTTTCGATCGATTTATATTCGACTGGATTATCACTCTTAGTGACATGCATCCATGGAACTTCAAATAATATGGTGGATATGTCACATACAACCATGTGCCTTGTTTTAATAAGACACTAACTTAAAAATAGATTAACCCTAAGTGTGAGAGAAAAGGAAAAAGTTTTACCATTCAACATTGAAAAGAAATGCGGAAATGACGACTACAATGAAGAGGGAAACAGTGGAGATAGAATTGAAGAAAAAGGATAGATAACTTTTGAGAGAGAAAACGTCGGGTTCTTTTCTAAAGGGAGAAAGAATGATGTGAGAGAACTTGAACTTAGGTTGTAAAATATATTTTATGAATTTAACCATTTTTAAAATTATATTGTACACTCTAATAATTTTAATCATTAATTAGAAAATGATTTGATTTGGATCAGTCAAACTTCTCATCAATTTAAATTTCAAACACTAATTTATCACCCTCCCTTAGAGAAGTTGAATTCTCTCATGTAGATTAGTCAAATTTCTTATCAGTTTAAATTTCAACACTTGTTTATCACCCTACACTCATTTCATACACAGAGATTTAGAGAAATAATTGAAAGAGGAGAGAATGAGCAAGCAGAAAATGCTTTTGGGTGGGCTGCCAGGGACCCCTCCGGAATTCTCTCCCCCTTCCATTTCTCCCGCGGGCACCTTCTTTATTATAGGTTGACTACACCACACTCTTTTAGAATACAACTTTTTAAATTTAATAAGTATTAACTTGTATTTCTAGCTGTTGGTTTCTGAACGTGATTAGGGAGTCATACGAATGTTTACAATTGCAAATTATATGGTTGAAAAAATCATATGACAAAAAACTTATATTAAAAGCATATTATTATTATATCAAAACTAATATAAAAGAAAATATCATAAATTGTTGAGAGAATAAATCTCCCCATAAACTAAAGTCTTAAACATCTACATAATGAAAGTTATTGTGTTTTTTTTTATATGAGAAGAGGGGTATTCAATTTATAGGATTTCAAACATTTCTCTAGGGAACAAATAATCCAAATTTGAAAGAAAATCATAAACATTTATGGTAAAAAAAATTCTTTTCTTTTTTGAAAAAAACTTCAAATAATTAAGGTAAGAAAATTAGGGCAAAACTCTAACAAATCTCCCATTTTACCTGGATTTTCTTGATAATTCTTGACCCGCCTTATTCATATGTTTGATAATCTTGCTTTTCACAAAATCTTCTACTTACCATGATTTAAAAATGGGAAAAAGAATAAATATATCCCCAAATTATTGTAAATGGTACTTTAATACTCTCTGTTATACTTTAGGGCTATATACGCCCTTATCATTAATATTTTAGCTTGTGTATACTCTTGAGTTTAACAAAAGGATATGTGGCATCATCTAAACCGTTTAATTAAATTTATATTAATTTTTATCCATAAATTTAAACTCACCCATAATCAGACAACTCGATAATTTTCAAATTCATACACCCATATCCAAACCATAATCCAAAACACTCAAATGCACTAAAATAATTTCATTGAATATGAAGCGAATTTCAATTTTTATTTTTTATCAACTTTGTAATCAAATCCATCTCTCTCTAACATTTACAAATCCAAACTTGTTATTTCAACATACAGGTGATAGAGAAATGGTGATTACACAAGAAAGATCGGAGAATGAATATAATTATATGCATATATGAGAAATTACGAATTGGATTCGTTGTCGACGTTTTTTGCTTGCATTCACCGGAAATATAGTTCAAGGTAGATCACATATGTAGTCAGCATGGACTTGGGAGACCTTGCGTGCTTTTTCACCTCCAATTTCCCATGCGCCATCGCTGTCAAAGTAAATGTCTCCAACCCAGATTGTTGGAACGTATGCACCCACCAATCAGTCAAAGACCAGGTTCCTTGACTCTGCAAGAACAGTAACTAAGAGTTGCGTCCACTTGTTTTGATGGGACTAGGTCCTCAACATAGTTATAATAACGAACAGTAAAATAAGTGTTGAAAGTAAAGATTGAACAAATAACTTTATGTGGAAACCTCTTTGCTCAAGGGAAGAAAACCACGATCTTTCTCAACAGGACTTTTCGAACTGCGTTTCACTAATCTTTTCACAAGCAAAAGTAAAACTAGTTTTACACCAAGAGACTAGCCTGCTAACCTCTATGCTAAGTAATACTTCCTATCACTTAGCTGAGCCAGAGTAGATACAATACTACCCACTATACTAACCCGCACCGATTAATATAGATTTTTCTAAGCGGATACCACACCGCCCACTAAACCCCCACCCTTTAAACGATTTAAATTTTGACTAAGCAACAACAATGTTGCCCACTAAATCACCTAACTCTAGATGATTTAGACTTTATAAATCGAAACAAGATCGGAATCCTTTATACATTAGGATCAGATTTACAATGTAAGCACATAGACACAAAGATCTAAATACAACAAAGACTCTTCTTCACTCTATCAGGTCACTTTGTTGAGTTGAACAATGTTCTTCCTTAAAGATGACACTCTGTTCAAGCTTGTCAATTTTCAGAGAAAATCAAAGATTAATTTGCCAAGTCTTGAATTTGTGTTTGTTAGAAAGAGATAATATAATTCACCACAAATTCGTTGAAACCATCACATTGGCTGAAGGCATGTGGTTGGAAAAGTTGTGCACCTACCGCATCAAAGGTGACAACTTTTCTGACAGCTGTCTTTTCACCTTTTCACGTCGCAGTCTTGCGGGGTCCAGGTCCCTTACAAACTTCTTTGCGAGTTCTTGAAAAGGCTTGCTGGCTGACTTTCTTTTTTGGATGAATGAATTTAATATGGTGTTTGTCATGCTAAAAATATCAAACATAAAGAGTTATTATTCGTTGGACAAACACCCTCTTCCATTCTGATTGGTATAGTACGTTGACGCCTCACCACCATCTGACGTTACAACTTTATCGATGTAACCAATTACGTATCTGGATGAGAGCACTCTACCAGGTTTCAGGTCCCCGCATTTGTGAGGATCATCAAAACACCTATAATATAATATTTTTCTCCTTTTTGATGATAACTCACAAATATACCTCACACTGAGTTTATTATTCATCTTACTGTTAACAGTTTCAATAGCAAGGATCTAGTTTCTTATTAAATCGATAAGTTCGTTAAACCATCAAAACTTAATATCAAGTTCGAGTTAACATGTCAACTTGCTTCGAACTAACACAAATCAATCAAATCTCTCTACGACACTATAAAATTGACTTTTCAATTGCCAGTCAAGATTATATGTTTGTCAATGATGGTGGCAGCGTTGACGTCTGGGTTCGATGGCGCACACAATGTCATAGCCAGCCAGAAAGCAATGGTGAAAAAATGATGAAGGAAAGAAAAGTGACGGGAATCTTGTAGCCATGATTTATTCAAATTTGCTTTAGATAATTGGGTCATGGCGGGTTTTTAATTTATGGATAAAATTAAAATAAAGTTATTCAAATCGTTTAGATGAAGCCACCTGTCCCTCTGTTAATCTCAAGGGTATACACAACCTAAAATATTAACGGTAAGGGTATACATTGCCCTAATTTATAATGGAGGGTTGCCCTAATGTATAACGGAGGGTTTTGACGTACCATTTATAATAATTCGGAGGTATATTTGTCCTTTTATATGAGTTAAAAATTGGAGTCTTGTGTGTTAAAAGTTATAAGTAGAGTTGAAAGTGGAGCTCATGCGTTAAAAGTAATATACATGAGTTAAAAATGAAGTCGTGCGTTAATAAAAGATGCATGATTTAAAAGTGGAGCTCATGCATTAAAAGTAAAGATACATGAATTAAAAGTGTACCTCGAGCATTAAAGTTTGCAAGGGTTGAAATTTAATTTTGTTTTTAAGGATAGAATACCAGGATTTTTAAAATATATTTGAAAATTTTCTTCACATGTAGAAGCACAAAAATCTTCATTGTTATCAAATTTGTTGCAAAATGATTTGAACCACTTTTTGGCCAGTATTCAACCTCATTCTATTTGATCAATGAAATATGTGTTCTTATACCACTTGTTGGGTTTTGAAGGTAATTAGGGCGTCATGCGAAAGCTTACAATTGCAAATGATATGGTTGATAAATTAGACGATAAAAATTATACGAAAAACATAATATTATTATATGAAAACTAATATAAAAGAAAAATATCATAAATTGTTGAGATAATAAGTCTCTTATTGTGTTTTTTTTTATATGAGAAGAGGGTTTTCAATTTATAGGATTCCAAACATTTCCTCTAAGTAAGAAATAATCTCGAAGAAAATTATATTTTCCTTTAAGGAAAAGTAAATATTTTTATGGTAATATTTTATCTTTTATTTTAGGAAAAAATAAATTTTAAATAACGTAAGAAAATCAGGATAAAATTCTAACACTAGCATATCAACGATAGCCACTCAATGTTTTTCATCAGTAAACTTTTGCATACCAAGTGTGGTAAGCTAAAGATAACCTTTGTTGTTGCCATCCTTAGAAGTTCTCTCTAGGGAATCCGTTTGTGGCACAACAGTTTGACTTGGTGTCACAACAGTCACGCATGTAGTAGCCCTTTTAATTGCCATTTTTCATTGTCAAAATTGACAAACCGATTCAGTAAGCAATAACCAGATTTGCAAACTTATCACAACAATAACGACGAAGTTTTTATATTTTTCAAATATTTATTCAAGTATGAACTTTACTATTCCAACGAAATTTAATATTCTATGAGTTGAAATATTAATTCACACTTAATATTTAATCGATTGATGTAATTTTTATATTTTTTTGGATCAAATAGAGAGTCTGATTCTTTCGATAAAGTTTTATATTTTTCAAATAAAAGGAACACAAAATTAGAAGATTTTTAATCTTTGAAAAAGCACACACCGTTAAATTTCAAAAGGGGATTGAAAATCACAAAGATTTTAATTTCCAAACAATAATACAAATTATTAATGATAAAAATTAATTTCATTTAAGATTGTTATCTAATCTATACTATTACCAAACTATTTAAAACAATATTTTTACATAAAGTTCGTAAAAAATAGGAAAGTTTAAATAAAGTTAATATGATTTTGAACTTGATTATAAATTATCATATCCAAACAAAACTTCAGTTATATGGGAATGTCAATTATTTTGTTTGTAAAAAGTGTGGATTTCTTTCCGTAATTAGTAGTGGTGCAAATATGGAAAAAAAGTTATAGTGCGGGGGGATTCAGAGAACTCAGAATTGACTTTAAAAAGTACAAGTTCCTCCTCCCCAAACAGAGTTTTAGAGAAATGGTGAAAGGAGCAGTGAATGAGCAGCCGCAAAAAGCTTTTGGGTGGGCTGCCAGGGACCCTTCCGGAGTTCTCTCTCCCTTCCATTTCTCCCGCAGGTATCTTCTTCAATTCATTATAGCTTGGCTGCATTCAATTTAATGAGTTTAAACATACATACATGCATGTTGAATTGATGGCAGAGAAAATGGCAATGATGATGTTACAGTGAAGATACATTATTGTGGAGTATGTCACTCAGACTTGCATACTTTGAAGAATGAATGGGGATTCACAAAATACCCCATTCTCCCTGGGTAATTTCATGTTAAAATATAAGCACTTGTACTTTTACTTCTCTTTCTACGTAGTTAGAGTAATACCAAAATTATATCCTCATGAAACATGAAAGACAGTTGCCGTGCGGATCTAAAAGCAGTTGATTAAACATACACAAGGGATAGGTGAGGTACCCAATACCATCAAGTGTAGTCAATGTACTGGAGCTAATCCTTTTGGAACTGATTGCATCCAGGGGATGCTTATCAATGATATCATTATCTCATCCTAAAAGTTTGAAATCTAGGAATGAAATAGTAGGGAGAATAATGAATCCAGATTAGTTGAGGCCCCAAAGATTTACTGGGCACTGAAAATTGACAAAATGATTTCAGCTAGTGTCACTAAATAGTGTTTGTTAGAAACTTCTCTCTGTTCTTAGTCCTAGTCCTAGTTAGAAGAGCTTCTGCCTGTTCTCTGGTATCCAGATTTGAGTTACACATTATCAATTCACCATTACATGAAATTCAGGAAAAATTGACTAGTTGAACTGACACTAGCATGTAACATTTTGGTTCTTCAATATAATTAATGGTTTACCAGTTTTAGTATCACTCTAAATAGTATGTTAGGTAGTCAACAATATCTTGAATCTTTCCAATTTAATGTCAGAATTACTAGTTACAGCACAAATAATTTATTTGCATGCAGGCATGAAATTGTTGGTATCGTGACAGCAGTTGGCAGTAGTGTCCATAAATTCAAGGTTGGTGACCGAGTTGGAGTTGGGGTGATTGTAGGCTCCTGTCAAACATGTGACATCTGTGAACAGAGCTTGGAGAACTATTGTCCCAAAGCGATATTTACCTACAACTCCACAGATCATGATGGTACAAATACCTATGGCGGTTACTCTGATATCATCGTTGTTCATCAGCGCTTTGTTCTTCAATTTCCTGAAAACCTTCCTTCTGATGCTGGGGCACCGTTATTATGTGCTGGAATCACTGTATACAGCCCCATGAAGTACTATGGTATGACCGAACCAGGCAAGCATTTGGGTATTGCTGGATTAGGTGGCCTTGGTCACATTGCTGTTAAGATTGGAAAGGCCTTTGGGTTAAAAGTTACTGTCATCAGCACCTCCCCAAAGAAGGAAGATGAGGCCATCACCAAGCTTGGCGCAGATGCTTTCGTTTTAAGTACTGATCCTGCAAAATTTAAGGTACGTAAGTAGAAAAAGAAATGAAAGTAAAAAAGTTTAAGAATCCTAAACAAGTGATGTTCTTCAGAAGATTAAGAAAGCAGTTCAGTAATGTGTTGAATGTTTATATGTCAACATTTAAGTCATCAAGGTTCTATTAAGAAATCTTTAACAGAATTGCAACAAAAATTTGGAAATAATGTTCTTGATCAATCGACTAGAATAGATACATTATTGGAGATGATCAAAAGCATATTAGAACAACTATGCATCAATATCAGATAAGTTGAGGTGAACTGTATGAATCTTCATGTAGCTCAATCACAAGTTAGTGAGGTCCCGCTATATATTAAGCACTGTTTGTGTAAAATTATAATATTAAGCTATTCCTCGTCTTTCTAACTCTTGAATTTTTTCAACGAACAATATGCATTTATGTGTGGACTGATTCAAGCAAAGTTGTTATATGGACATTCTGTTTGGTGGTTGTCTATGAAGGCTGCTGTGAATACCATGGATTACATTATTGACACCATTGCTGCGGTTCATCCATTGGCTCCACTGCTCAGTTTACTGAAGATGGATGGTAAGCTTATCACTATTGGATTGCCTGAAAAGCCACTGGAGCTTCCAATTTTCCCTTTGGTTTTGGGTAAGCCACACTGATTTGGAACAACAAAAAGATATTAATTTTAGTTATCAGCCATTGTAAGTGCAAGATCGTATATAATTAATCTTGCAAATTTGGTTATTGAACTGACAGGTAGGAAGCTTGTTGGAGGAAGTGACATTGGAGGCATGAAAGAGACGCAGGAAATGTTGGACTTTTGTGCAAAGCACAACATTACTGCAGATATCGAGCTGATTTCGGTGGATAACATCAATATGGCCATGGAACGACTTGCAAAATCTGATGTCAAGTACCGATTTGTGATTGACATAGCCAACTCTTTATCCCTATCCTGAAATTGTTCGAGGTAGTTGCTGCTGTTTCTTCTTTCATTACCAAAAACTTGATTTTACAAATCGAGCAACATATGATTGAAACTATATATTTAGCAAGTTGATATATGACCGGTCAGGTTGCGGTTGTTATACTATTATTATGACAATATACCTTTGAGCTTCTGTGCGTTTTCATGGTTCATTAAGCTTTATCTCATTTTGCTAGAGCTATTTTGAATTGATTAATCCTAAAGATATTAGGAATGAAAAGGCAATCAACATCAAAGATGGTGGGATAATTGACTTTTAGTGACGAACATCGATCGCCAGTGTATCCGAAATTCTAACGGTGACACGCCTAAATTTAACCAGGATAATATTTAAGTTTAATTAGTTGCCAATGAAAATTGACTTTTAGTGACCAACACGATCGCCACAATAGCATTTTATGTTCGGTGGTAACTCTTATGGCCACTGAAAATGACGACATAAGTTGCCACAATAGTGTTATACATTTAGTGGAAGCTCTTATCGCTGCAATAGAATGAGCTTTATGGGCGACTAAAATCGTCACTAAACTAGTTATATGTTTAGTAGCAACTTGAATTGCCACTAAAACCTATTTTTCCAACAGTTACAGATAAAAAAAATTGCTTAGAAAATAGTAAATGCATCCAGTATTATTTAGTATACATCCAATATTACCAATATTGTTCAATGTCATTTTATATATGATAAAAAGAAAACATTAAAGGCCTTCAAACGGGATGGTCTATTAAAAGGGACAAAGAAATTAGGTAATTAGGTGAGAGTCCTTCAAGTTTTAAATATTGAGTAAAAGTGACAAATAAATAAATAATATTAATTAAATTTAAAAGTATTTTCTAAATAGCCCCAAACTTTTAAGTTGTACACTTTGCCCTTATATTCTTTATTCTTTACCTTTAAATATTTGAAATTTTATCAAAATAGACACAAAAAAAGAGCTTTGTTTCTCAACTCCATTCTCTTCCCACCAATCCTCTTCAACTGCAGCTATATTTGTCAATCCTTCTTTCTTTTTCTTCTTGTTCTTCTTGTTCTTCATCTTCCTTTATTTGCAAAATTATGTTTTTATATAGAATATCTATCAAGAAAAATTTATGAAAAAAGAATATCAAAACATATATTTTTGAGTTATTTTGGTATTGTATTTATTTTGTTTAAGCTTTGAATAAACTAAAAAGAGTACTATTGATAAGTATGAAAATAATTTTGTGTCAATTCTTAATTTGCATTTAGTGAACCCAAAATGATTGTTTCAGTCAATAACTTTCGTAGTTGTCCCGACAACTGTCGAAGTTGTTTGTTGAAATAATTAGATATGTCTTTGTCGTTGTCCAACAACTGTCTTAAGTTGTCCGGCGATAGTAGAAGTTGTCCTCACAACTAGTGCAGTTGTATTGTGTTTTGTTGTTGGTCAATTGAAGAATTATAAAAAAAAATATACTTTTGTCGTATTTATAACATGTACTCAATGATACGATTGTTAGATCAAACAACTTAATATTTGTATCTTAACAACTTTTAATTTTTATAAAAAACTTCTCATTTTTATATTAACAATTTCTAATGTTATTGGACAACTGTAACAGTTGAAGGGTCAAGTCCTTTAAACAATTGCATTAGTTGTCCAACGAAATTGAAGAGTTGTCGAACAATATTGGAGAGTTGTCTAATAACTTTGCATAGTTGTCTAATAATAATTGAAGATCGATCTAGCCATTTTGTATATTATTAGGTATAAACTAAGTCGTTTAATAATAATTGAAGACCGATTTAGTCGTTTTGTAAACTATTAATGAGTATAAAGCAAGTTGTTAATAATAGTTGAATATTGATTTAGCCGTTTTGTAAACTATTAAGTATAAACTAAGTCGTTTAGTAATATTGAAGATCGATCTAGTTATTTTGTAAATTATTAAGTATAAACTAAGTCATTTAATAATAGTTAAAAATCGATTTAGTCATTTTGTAAACTATAAAGTATAAACTAAGTTGTTTAATAATATTTGAACATCGATCTAGCCATTTTGTAAATTATTAGGTATAAGCTAATCGTTTAATAATAATTGAAGATCGATTTAGTCGTTTTGTAAACTATTAAGTATAAAGTAAGTCGTTTAATAATTAATTGAAGATCGATTTAATAGTTTTTTAAACTATTAGGAATAAACTAAGTCGTTTAATAATAATTGAAGATCAATTTAGTCATTTCATAAATTATTAAGTTTAAAGTAAGTCATTTGATAATAGTTGAATATCGATTTAGTCTTTTTGTTAACTATTAAGTATAAACTAAGTTGCTTAATAATAACTGAAGATTGATTTAGCCATTTTGTAATTTTTTAGGTATAAACCAAGTGGTTCAATAATAATTGAAGATCAATTTAGTCGTTTTGTAAACTATTAAGTATAAACCAAGTTGTTTAATAATAATTGAAGATCAATTTATCCATTTTATATATTATTAAGTGTAAACTAAGTCGTTTAATCATAACTGAAGATCGATATAGTTATTAAGTAAATTATTAAGTATAACCTAAGTCATTTAATTATAGTTGAAGATCGATTTAGTCGTTTTATAAAGGGAAAATGCACAAGCACCCCCCTCAACCTATGCACGAAATTTCAGAGACACACTTATACTATACTAAGGTTCTATTACCCCCTGAACTAATTTTATAAGTAATTTATTACCCCTATCACTAGCTTGAAAAAAAAAAATCAATCAGCCTTGGACCCACAAGATAGTGTCATGTAGGCCGAAAAGAGATAGAAAATTATTAATAAAATAAGTTCAGCGGGATAATAGGACCTTAGTATAGTATAAGTGTGTCTCTGAGATTTCGGGCATAGGTTGAGGGGGTACTTGTGCATTATCCCTTTTATAAACTATAAAGTATAAACTAAGTCGCTTAATAATAACTGAAGATCGATTTAGTTGTTTTGTAAACTATTAAGTACAACAAATATGATATATAGCTACGAAATATTAGCTATGACATCATATTCGTCACTAATTATTCATTTTTAGTGATAAAATTTACTTTTCGTGCTTAAATATATGAGACACATACTTTTAATGACGAAAAATAAGAATTCGACTCATAGTTTTGTCCACTAAAGTTTTCCACCAAAAAATCATTTGTTACCACTTTGTTAAGTGGTGTTAGTCACGAATTTTCTGTTATGGGCGACATATTGTTTCGTCACTAATAGTGTATGTAATTCATGACATACTACGACATCAAATTCGTCACTAATTATTCGCTTTTAGTAACAAAATTTACTTTTCATGCATAAATATATGAGACACATACTTTTAGTGACGAAACATAAAAATTCATAGCAATGTTTTGTCCACTAAAGTTTTCCACAAAAAAATCAATTGGCGTCATTGGTTAAGTAGTGTTAGTCACAAATTTAAAGTTATTAGTGACACATTATTTTGTCACTAATAATGTATCTAACTCATGACAATAATTTTTTTGTCTTACAATTTATTAAATTTTGGATACAAAACAATTTCATCTAAAAAAATATATTGTTACAATAACCACAAATTAGAGTTCGTAGTTTAATATTATAAATTTTAGTTATGAAAATTTATATTTAATTATGACATTTATTTCGTCACTAATAATATAAATAATTGGTGACAAATATTCTATGGTCTCTAATCAATCTATGATTTAGTGACAACAAAAGAATTATCGCAAAATATGTAAGGTGTTAATAGCGACGATTTAAAATTTGTAGTGAATAATTAAACTATTTGCTATGAAAAAAATGCATAGCTAAATACAATTTTTTTGCTACAATTGTTCATAATTACAAGTGACAACATACAAAAAGAATAATACAAGTGCTTCATAAGAAATAGACATAGTCCATTCCTTAATTGACAAGTGAAAATATTAAAACCAATGAATTTGGTCGATTTCGTAAAAATGAAAAGTTCAAATACATCAGTTTTCTTAAATTACAAAATTATAAAATTCATCATTTGAAATTACAATTCGATTTATAAGTATTGTGAGTGGGAACGGTTCTACACTAGATCACTAATATTTGTTAATTTAGTTCAACTACCAAAATATATATAACTTAGAGAAAATTGATTTCGTCACTGATGAAGTAAAAATAATAGAGACGATGTAATTTTGTCGGCTAGTAATTAATCTTTTTAGTGGCAAAGCATACTATTAAGTACAAAAAGGATACCTTTTACAACAAATAAAATTGTCACAAAATGATTAAAGCATTTTTGGTGTTGACGATTTTTCATTGTAGTAATTATGATACTTTAGGCGACGAAACACTAAATCGGTCATTTGTATATTTTTAGAAACAACCACATTTAGTGACGACCTGAGTGACGAATTATTGTCGTCACATAAAATTTTTAGTGACGAAATGATTTATAATGACTAAATTATTCTCATGGATAATCGAATGTTGTAGGAGGAATAAGATTAATAATGAGTTGAAGATTGATCTGATATTTTGTAAAATATATTAGGTATAAACGAATCATTTAATAAAATGAAGATCGATCTAGCCCATTTTGTAAAAAAACTATTTAAGTTATAATAAGTTTTGTCTAATAATATAATCAAAGATAGATTTGTCGTTTTTCCAAATTGTTAAGTATAAACTAAGTCATTTAAAATGACTCAAGATCGATCTAGGCATTTTGTAAATATTGATATGACTAAGTCATTTAATAATAGTTGAAGCTCGATTTAGTCGTTTTGTAAAAACTATTAGGATTAAACTAAGTCGTTTAATAAAAATGAGATGATCTAACCATTTTGTAAAATTAGAAGGTAATAAAACTAAAGTGTGTCTAATAATAGTTGTAATATCAAGTTAGTCGTTTTGTTAAAAAAAGATTAGCATAAAACAAGTCGTTTTTAAAAGAATAAATTGAAGATCAATCTAGCCATTTGTACATTGATTAAATGTATAAACTAAGATTAAGTCATAGATCAATGTGTCAATTCAGCCCAACAAGCAAGTGATCAATAAAAATACCAAGCATATGGTTCATATGCCGCACAAGATATGGTACTTCTTGACAAAACTTTTCTTTCCTCTCCCAGCCTCTTTCTGCTGAATCTCTTTTTATGCCGTCACGTTATGACCAGCATAATTCAAACAAACTGTTTCAGATTAAATTAATTAACATCCCGCTTTGCTTGAGTAGTTTGGGCCACAAATATGAGAAGAGTTGGTATCAGTGTGTGAAAAAGTCAGCTCATCACACACATTTAATATTTTGCAAATCATAAAATTTAATCAACCTTTCTCCAATCAATTTCACTTCATCACATTTTTCTTCTCCCAGAGACGCTTATCTTCACATCACGTTCATCATTGATATTTTTATTTTTGCTTGAATTTTGTTCTATTTTCGGTACTTTTCTCTTCACCTAATAGGTGGCACTGAGCTCTTACAATATTTTTTCCATCTCACTAGATGATCTCGATATTTCATCCACTTTTTATTCAGCTAATAAGTCATGCTGCCTCTTAACTAGTTTGAAGTATGGCAAGTTACCTCTTTCTTAGCAGTCATCTATAAGCTCTAATCCTTTTCTCCAGCAATTGAATTCGGTTGGTGGAAAATGTTTCAATTTCTTTTCCTCTTAGTATGACGCATATATCTAAAATAAAATAGTTATCAATAGAAAATGTGTAATTATAGTCACATTTCAACATTCAATAATTATATTATTTGTCCTACACACTCATCAATGATCAACAACTGAAACAAGTGATCTAAACAAAATGTCGTAGTGGTGGGAACAACACTTATCAATTCGTCCAACTTACATGCAGTTGTTGGGACCATTTGTATTGAAAAGATTGTATAAATAACTTCAGTAGGTTGTCTAAACAAAGCTGTAAAAATTGTTGGAGGAAACAAACTAAAAAATAAATTGGCTAAATCGGTTACACAAAATTAGTTTATACGGACTACTAAAAAGCTTTTTTGAGAGAATTTTAATTCAAGCAGGAATAAATGCAATGCATAAATAACAATTTTTTTTTATAGATATATGATAATGATTTTCTTCTTTATGAAAACCTAGTTTTGATATTGAAGAAAATTTGTTAGGAAGAAAACACAATAGAAATTATTAAATAATGATTTAAAATTGAAAAAAAATTTGAATTTTTTCCCAACTTGTTGTTTCTTCGCCATCCCAGCTTTTTAATTCTATTCTATTAATGAAGAACTCTTCAAAGTCCTTATAAGTTCGGAGTTTATCAAAATTTTAAAAATATTATTTTGAGTCATTACGTTTTAAAATTAATAGTTTGATCCCTTTTTATTAATGTTAAAAACAAGAAAATAGAGGGGGGGGGGGGGGGGGGGAGGATCCACTTGTCCCTTTTTTTTAATTGAAAACTTAAGAGGCATTCTTACCTCATTTTAAACTCTTGGTCAACGCCATTTGTGTTCTTGTCCCTGCAATTAAGAGGGAAAAATATTAGAATTACTTTGAAAATTCTCATAATCTAATACTAAACAAAGGTAACCTCAGAGTATAAAATAGCAAAACACATTTAAGAAAGCAAAAGGGACAATATGATCGATGAAAATTGTACACAATTTGATCCCAAGTACATTTAGCTCAAATCATAAAAAATGTCAAATACCTATAGCATATCTTTTAGGTGTTGAAAAAGCTTGAACTTTTTTCCCTCAAATTAAATGGTCACATCTCAACTAGTCCTCAGTGAGCATGAAGTTGTAGGGTGGTGCCTCTCAAGATTGTATAAACCCGTAGTTATATAGATATATTGTAATATAGAGATATATATATAGATATGTAATATATATATAGTGATATATATATAATGTATGGGAACTTTGTTAGCTTTTTATCTTTTAAAACAAAATTTTGAAACAAAACCATAGGCACCATCCAAAACTATGAACAAATTGGCAAAGTGCACCTTTTCACTTTATAGACGTATATTTATATGATATGATATGTTCAAGATTCTAGAAGGTAGAGACTAAAATGTTCCTCCATGATCCACTTCTCATAGTTCTAATAATTGGGATAACACTAATGACTAATCAAGATAACATTTAGCAGTCTTATACAACTCAAAGTTGTTGTAATATATATATATATTAGAAAGTTTTCCACAAATTGCTTAACGCATTCGAGCTACCCCAACATATATAGACTAAAGCATTAACTTTTACTACTAGTAAAGCAACATTACTTAACCAATGAGTATGAACCATTATCGAACAGAAAAAGATTTAACTCGATTGTCCAACTGTCACCTCCCGTTTTTAAAAAAGAATGACCATCATTTTTCCTTCTCGTTTGAGTCTTCTTTAAAAAAGCAGTACCCCTTTTCTTTTTTGGGGCAACCACTTTAACTTTAACTTTTCAGGTGAATATTTAAGACCACCAAGATTAAAGGTATTATTTTTATTGACATAACTTTAATTTCGATAGAACCACAAGATTAAAAAGTGATTTCTTTCTTAAATTCCATTTCAAGTCACTTACTTTAACACTTCCAGGGGGTGGCATGTTTAAGACCACAAGATTAAAGGGCATTTTGGTAATTTATGAATAACGTTAATGAGAACACAAAATTAAAAAGTTTTTATTTCTTTCTTAAATACGTGCCAAAGTTAAACTAGGCCATTCTTTTTGAAACGGAGAGAGTAATTAAAAAAAAAATTAATTTGGATTAGTCAAACCTGTCATCTGTTTAAGTTTCAAAACTTATTTATCACCCTACACTCAATTCTCTCGTGTTATTACTTAGACAGATCGAGAGATTTAGAGAAATGGATAAAGGTGGAGAGAACGAGCGGGCACAAAAAGCCTTTGGGTGGGCTGCCAGGGATCCTCCGGAATTCTCTCTCCCTTCCACTTCTCCCAAGAGTACCTTCTTCATTTTAGGTTGATTCACTATTAATAAAATTGCCAAAAAGTGACGGACTGTGTCACTTTTTTGGTCAAAAGCGATGAAGTCATGTTCGTCACTTTTTGGCTCGACACCTTTCAAAAAGCGACAGACAACGTCGCTTTTTGATTGTTATTTTTCATGATTTTTTTTAACAAAAGCGATGGAACCTATCGCTTCTTTTATATTCTCATTTATTTTTTATTTCAAATAAGTGACGCAGTCTGTCACTTTTAATATTTTAGAAATCCCAGAAAAGCGATAGACTAAAGGACAGTGTCCGTCGTTTTTTTGGAAATTTATATTTTAAAAATTCCAGAAATGCAAAAGACTAAAGGACTAGAAATTAATTTTGTAAATATCCATATAAGCGACTGAATAAAGGTTCCTGTCCATCACTTTTCTGGGTTTATTTTTTAAAAAATATATACAAAAAGCGACCTAACACAAAACCAACATGTTCGTTATCTTATTGTTTTTGACAAGTCAGCAATTAGCAGTTTCTGTTGTCACTGCAAAGATTATATCAATTACAAATCACACCTATCATATTGAACCGCAGCACCCAGCTCCCCACCCAAATCAACAACATATAAAACATCAAATTAAAATCAATCTTCAAAAATATTTGAATCACAATACAAATGCTTATAAAGTTATTCAAAATTAGTTAAAAAATTTTCATAAAAGACCTAAATTAGGAAGTGTGATCTACAAAATCATCCTCCTCGTGACTATCGTCGTCGGTGTCCTCGGCAGGAGATGATGTAGTAGGTCAACGAGCGAGGTGCACCACTTGTTCTTTGATTTCATAAACGGTCGCACTCATGATTTGTTGTTCAGCTACACTTCTTCGTTCTGACTCTGCCAGTGCAGTTGTAAGGTGTGATATTTGAGCCGACATAGCAGCAATCTAATACCTTCTAAGATTGAATGGAGTCTTCTTACATCATTTTAAGAGCCTAGACCATAGACTCTACCCTTGTGTGTCCCCCCTACAACTTTCTCTTTCCAAATTTTGGGTGGACTGTTCAGGTGTCATTAGAACTGAACTATCTAAATTCTAAACGACATATGAATGAAACTCATTCTGCATATTAAGTAAAACAATTGACATCAATATACATACTTATTATAAATATATTCACTATTAATACATATTATTCGTATTAAATTATTTATAGAAGTTCTTTTGTCCCTTTCCCCAATCCACACATTTGGATCCGACTCATTTTTTCTTCTTCACATGAGTCTTCCTGAAACCTCTGGGGGGGGATTCGATGGGGTGGTGGCCTCCAACCTTCTTGTTCCTATAATACATAAATATACGGTCACCAAATTACTATAACAAGATATTATGATCAGCTAATTATTTATTTAGAAGTTTGAATTTGAACTTATCATCTCTCTTGTAATTGTTTCAACGTTCTTTACACCTCCGGTGTGCAACGAACCACATTTAAGACTGCCTCTAGCCTTTTTGGCTTGTTGAGGCAACATCCAACTCGGACATTGATCAGTATTCCGAACCTTCTTTAGCCAGCTAGACAGTCTGTGGATTCCCTCCTCACAAATGTGGTCGCAATGACCAAATTGTACCTCGACTTGTAAGTACACATAGTCTAAAAAAGTAAAGTATACTAAAATTATTAAACATATTTAATTAGATCGATAATAAGAAAAGTAAAGTATACTAAAATTATTATATTTAACTAAAAAATATCGTATTTATGGGTTTGGGATTTCTAACTCCATAGACGAGATAAAACCTATGTATAAGGTCTTCTAACACAATACGCTTTAAGGACCCCGCGCAACAGAATAGATAAAAAATGAACTAACACTAATGAGATAACATAAACAAAACTCTACAATGATCCAGTTCAAGCCTAACATGAACTCTGCTACCAGGTGTGTCCTTCTGGTTAGGAGCTAGAGCATACATCTCAGCATTCGGTGTAGCACTAGTTGCAGCTGTAGTAGAAAGTGATAAATTAGGATACACGAAGTTGAGTTAATACAGGCTTACCGGCCATAACATCTGTTTGCTCGCTTCTAGAATCTCCAATTCTCATGGAAGATTACTAAGCAGATGTACCATCTGATATCCTACCTACCGATAAGGGCCATAATTTATGAATAACTTGTAAAGGTAGTCCCTCAAAGCACCGTGGAGGCAATGACTGTGAAGTAGAGGAAGCACCGACTGATTGACGATAATTAGGATAATTTCCCAGGATCTGTCGTACCAAACAGAAGAACAAATAAATGAGTATCACGACTGATGCACTCTAGCGAAAAAAGAAATATATCCTAGAATATCCTCACGATCTATGGGTCTGCTAGTTGACTTCTTCTTTTTAGTCTTATTAGTCTGGCTAACTCCAAGATGCTCGTGATGTCTATCACCATCACCGCCTGATGACATTTGTATGCAAATTTATATGTATAGTATATAAAAATCACAAATTAAATAAAATTAGAAAAATAAATTAACTTACATATACTAGCTTTCATTCTACTACTATTCCTCCTCACTTGTTTCAATTTCAATCATTCTTCCATTATTCCTCCTCAGTTGTTTTATGTTTCATATTCCTCTCATATTATTCATCAAACTTGAGCTTCATTTTAAGTCCCAATTGTTGGAATTTGTCCTCACTCATTCAATATCTCATCAATCAGAGATACTTCTACTAATGTGTTGGAGGATGGTGAGTGTGTGTGATTTCTAATTCAATATCAACTTGTTGATGAAAAAAATTGCAATATCATTTTGGAGCCACATCTAAGACCATTGCAATTCAACTTCAATCTAATGGATTACCTTTTGATAAAACAACCACCAATCAACCTTTGTGATCTAGCAATGATATATGTGAGAGAAATACACTTGTTTATCATTTTGGCCGCTCAGGCGTAAGGTGACGTAGTAAGTAGGCCTTGCCGCTTTAGTCTAGTAATAAAAAAAATCAGAACTTTTGTATTTTCTGGTGTACTTTACTTCAGTTATATTATGTTGATGGTCCACCTTTGTGCCTCTATATTACGTTTCAAATGACTCACACCGAGATAATACAATCTTCATCTTAGGCTATTCTAGTACGATCAACATCACCTTGTATGTAGATTCCACTATTATTTATTTTCTTGTTCCTAAAAACCTCATTAGTTTGAAACTTAAAACCATTGACACAATACTTATTCATTGTCAGTACTTAAGATTCATGCCCAAGTGCTACTTCTTTCACTAATTGCAAATGTTTGACACTTGAGTATTCATCGTAAACTACGCAATTGTTATTTCAAGTAATATAATTTAGTATAACATGAATATATTATTAAATAATTAGTTATTGCACAACATTACAAGTTGTGTTAGCCATTTGCAAAATCCGTCGGTCCGTATGCAGTGGTCCTTTATCCCAACGGGTTTCACGAACGAGCTGATCCCCCAGGCTCAGTCATTTTTTACTATAAGTCTATAGGGGAAAAACTTATTAGTATGTTTAACTGCATAAACATATTTTTAACACTTACTTGAGAATATACTTGAATCTCGGGACAAGTAAGGAAATATATATGTGTCAACTGATTGTATTTCCCTATTAGTTAAAACCTCGCTTTTCACGGCTTTTTAGGATCCTCGATCATTTTGATTAGTCTGCCCCGAGCTTACACCCCTGGGCGTAGGGCCGACACTCGAAAAGAAAAATCCATGGCCTGGCCCCACAGTGAACCCTTGGCAGTGACGGTATCTCAGGGGAAGACCTTTAGCATACAGTAAATAAAAAGAATTCAAAGGTTAAAAAACCTCTTACCTGTAAATTAAACTCATAAATGTTTACCAAAACTTGTTACAACATTTAATCTTAGCCGGAAATTGGCAACTGTAAAATATGGAAGATAAGGGCTGTCTTAGGCACAATAACACATTCATCGCTATAATGACATGAACACCTAAACATCTGATCGGACTATTTATGAGCCTCTAACAAACGAGATGGGGATTTTGGAGAAAAAAAACCATCACGGACATCCTAATGAATTATATTATACTTGAAGAAATAAAAAAAATGAGTTCTCCAGAATGCTAAAGAGGCTTACCAACAACTCTGGACGGCTCACGCTGCCAGGCATGTGACGAATGATAGTTGCTTGTTCGATCCTGGTTCATGCGTCATGTGTAGCATAACCGATGGCTCAATACAACCTCAGATAGTAGCCACTCTTGAATGTACAAGTATGTCGTCGTTTGGGGATATCCTGTCAAAGAAACACCAACATAGGCTTGAAAAAGAGTTGAAAGAAAGAAAGAAAACACTTACCCCAGGCCTTTACTTAACTCAAAGGATTTCAATTTCATATAAAGTAGTATAAAATAATGCAGTATAAGGGAAAAGCGTTTAAAATTATGATTTTAACTTTATGTAGTAGAAATTACAACAATGATAACTCTGTGTGAAGCAAAAAATACCAATATGAATTCTGGATGTATAGAAAAAATGACAAAATATGATGTGAGGTTCTCTAAACCATACAATAACCACATACAGGCCCCATAGGGATAACTACAACGATCTACCTCAACGTCGCCTTCCAGCGATACGTGGCACTAATCTGAGCAAAGGTAAGGACTTGGGAACGCGATTATGGAATCCATAGTTAGGTGAATAGGGATTCATCTAAAAAGTATGACCCCTTTTCTAATCCATGTGGTGGCAAAATGGTTTAATGGAGGACAGTGAGTGTAGCATGCTCGTCCCCAATTTGCCATTCTCCAATACTATTCCCAAACATTACCGGCTCTTTGTTGTTAAAAACATAAGTCTTCTTTGATTTGAGATTATGCTAAAAAACTAGCTCAAAGGCTATCTGAATGAAAATCCAGTTCCTGGCTGGGTTCATGTAGAAAGTTATTTATCTTTTCTGGAAAATTAGCCCTGATGGTCTCTGGAAATCTCAGTTTATCTCTTTCTATGTGGAAGCATTACTTTTTAAATTAAAAACTAGCTCAAAAGGTTTTTGACTAAAACTCGCCAAAGGTCTTTCTGCCCCCTAGCCTCAAAGGCCTCTTTTGGCAATCAGTTCCTCTACTTTTTACATGTGCCACTTTTATTTCAACGTCTGTGGCTTATCTCATTCCCTTTTGCCGACTGCTTCCCTTCCTCTTCCCGCCCCCACCAACCAACCCCCCTCCCCTTTCAACAACCCCCGTCCCCTTTTGTCGCCTTTTCCCCCCTTTCCGGCCTTATTATATGTGGTTATTCCCTTTTGCCTTTCTCCCGGCTTTCTTTTTTTTTACAATATTTTTCTTTCCCCTGACCGTGTTATAGCTCCTTCGCTGTATGCCTTCTGGATACGGATTGATTTGTGATATACGATTTGGTAGGTGTTTATGTGTTTGTGAGGATATTTTGATTTTCTGATGGTATCAAACATGTATGTGTTTGCTACTCATTGTTTGTGGAGTAGTATATCTTTTGGCAATGTGGTTTTCAAACTTGCACCCATGCTTTGACGGTATATTATGACCTAATTGAAACATTGGACCCTTGGAGTTCGTCTTTGATAGTAGTGTTCGTTTGGAAAATACCTTGTGGTCCCCCAGAAGTTTCATTTGTGTTGTTCTTGATTATTTTAAGGAAAGACGAAAAACTTTGTTCTTGTGTGCTTTTGCTAATTTCATTAGTCACTGTTCTTTATATGCTATATGTTGAGTCTGATTTTTGAGTGGGATTTTTTCTTGGTTTTTGGAAATTATAAATTCTCGCAATTAAGGTTACTTCTTCTTGTTTTACATTGTGTTAGATGTTTTGAAGCCTCAGTATGGATATTACTGTTCTTAATATTTTGACAAGTTGAGTTTGTATTTCCGGTTAAATATTTTGTATTTATTGTTTTTTGTTTTTTTTTTTTTTTGTTATATTTTTTTTTCTTTGTGGCTACCTCCTCCAGATTTTCCTCTCTCCCCTCCCCCTCCCACGTGGCAAATCAGATTGACACGAAATTGGTGGCGGTGAAAAATAGATTTAATTAACTTTAATTGGATAGGTTATGACTTACGTAACTCTTAATATCCTAAGAGATATGGTCATATTAAAGTTCACCCAAGTAGAATCTTAACATCAAAACTTAATCGATAAGGAATCTTCAAAAACACTTTTCAAGAACTCATTACAAACTTATATCCTTAAAATTCAAGAACAAAATTATGCTGAAAATAGGCGAAATGGTCTGGTGGACCCTTATACTTGTATAGATTTGTATTATGGACCCTTTTACTTACTTTTTTTTTGTCATTTGGACCCTTAAATTCAATAAAAACTCAATTTAACAAACCCCTCTGACCATTGACCAAGCTTATGTGTCTTTAAGATAGTTGAGTTGACGAAAATGTGTGATTTCACTCACTTTAACGCGAGTGAATACAATATTTAAGTTTTAAAATTTTAGTAAAAGAATTGTAAAAAGAAATAAAAAATAAAAATATTAAAGAGCCTCCATCTTCTTTACCCGCATGCGTTGCAGCATCCCATGCCCGACCACTTCTGGTTTCTCTTAATACTCTTTCATTGTCTTCAGAGATCTGGTATTGGACACCTCATTAAGTCAATGCCAAGAGATTTTTTACAGATTCTGGCGGTGCGGTGCGCAGCGACTTAGGTTAGATTTATTTTTTACCAGATCTTGGGTTGTATTTCCTTCGACACGACATAAGAAGGGTTCAATGATCACCCACTTCAGCCTCCGATTAAGGTGCAGAGTTGATTATTTTTGATATGATAATCCGCCAGGGTACACCATCTTCAAGCTATTTACCCAAGCAAAGATCAGTGTTGGGTACGGTTGAAATACGTAGATAGAGACCGTATTAAAGTCTACACATTCTATTCTAGATCCCACGACTCAGCATGTGTTGATACCCCATCTTATGTCACGCGACATGCTTATGGATTGAATTATTTCCCACACGCTTCAGTTCAACAGATTGCCACGAATACCAAAAGGGGGGGGGGAAAGAAATTTAAAACCCAAAAAAGATCAAATTTTTAATAGAGAATACCTTTCTAGTCCTGATTCTTGGCTTTGGTGTTGTCAATAGTATCGATGGATTCAACCTCAAGTGCTATGGTATTCCCAGTTAGGTTTTTCACGAAGATCTGCATCTTGGAGTTGCAAAATTTTATATTAAGGAATAAATATAAATTTATTAAAATAATGTTGGTTAATACATTTTTTTAAATAGTTAATAAAAATAATTATGACATGTCATTGATATAGGTGACGTGGATTTGACATGTCATGAATTTAAGCGAGAGTGAAGTACACACATGATGAGAGGGGGTAAAAATCTTATTTGGATTGAGTCTAAGGGTCCAAATGACAAAGAGGTAAGTAAAAGGGTCCAGGATACAAACTGATACAAGTATAAGCATCCACCAGACTATTTCTCCTTGAAAATAACATGATTGGTGTGTGGGTGAATGAACTCAACATTATGGTCGCTCACATATCTTTTAAGGAACATCCCAGATGAAATCCACAAGTTAAAGGCGACGATCTTGATGAATCTTGAATGTTTATCTCCTTTCTCCTCTTCTTTTTTTCTCTCAAAATCCTAACTTATTTTTCTAAAAGCGTAAACTGAATAAGATCAGTTTAGGCCCTAATTTATTCCCAAAAAATGAAATAAAATAATTGGATAAGGAAAAGATAAATTTTCCCTTCCTAAATTCAAATTGGACTATCCTTAATCCAACAGCCCAACTTCCGAAAGACATAACTCACTCATATGAACTCTGAATCGCACAATCTTGGCGAAATTGGAAAGATCATTACAAGAGATTTCCAACCATATATGCAACTACACCTAGCTCATCTTGAGCTAGGAGTTATGATCATTTGAAAGGTTTTCAAAAACTCACTTTTAACTTACTAAAGATTTCCAGATTTTCTTATACTTTTCAAAAGTAACATTTCAAAATTTCACACTTACTTCTAGTCCCTTTCTAGTTGCGACATGTTACAGATTAAAAATTGATATCGATAGAAATAAAGGATCAATATAGCTTTCCTCATTGCGATTGGACATGTGTTCCTCCATTGACACATTCTCACCAAAGCAATAAGAATAAAAACTCACCAGTTTCACAACTGGATCTTTCAATTTTCTAAAATGTTTTCTTGGAACTACAATTTTTATGCATGTAGTTGTATATATATATATATATATATATAATATATATATATATATATATATATATATATTATATATAATAAGACTTGTGAATATATAGTGAATATTTCAATAAATGAATATCTCTCAAAATTATACATCCATTTGTTAACAGGACCTCCGAGACGACCTCTTGTACAAGGTGAATTGGAAGATGCTCCATCACATTAAATAATCCTCATAGAAATATCTTCTCCAACTTTGTAGTAATGACAAGAATATTTTTCTCCATCATGTCTAAACTACCCTTCAAAAACTTTTCAGAATACAAATCCTAAAAAAAAAAGACTTATTTCTATGATTGGTTTCCATATCCTCTCAAGTAGATGGCTAAAAGTGATAAGAGTTAAAATTTCCATAAATACTTGACAATCATGACTTTTCATACCTATCAAATTTTCTTCATTCATATTTGCCCGCTTTCCTAAATTCAAAGCATGGCCCTCTGACATCCTCAATATTTTAAACCAGTAAAAAATTTCACGTTTCTCATCTAATGTGAATAAAAAGCTGGCGTTGGACTTAACTATTTTACCATTTTGTAATTCCAGCAGTCATAACTCTTTTCTCCTACAAAATTCATTTATGTCATTCTATCTTTTGAATTGTCTTTTGTCTTACCCTTAACATTTATCATTGTGTTAATTGATTGTCAAAATAATTTTTTCAGTGTGCATCATATCAAGATTATGTCATAGCATATTGTCTTTCCAATATTACGACTCCCAAAATATGTTTTATTTCATCCAATTATGTTCAACACCATATCTAGGAAGTCTAGAAGGTAAAGTTTCTATAACTTTAGGTAATTGAGAAACTCTCTCCCAAATTTAGTGTCCTGTGAGTAATGGAGGTGGGGCATTACTTTCAACCTTACTTTTCTTAAATGCATTTTCATTTTTCTAAACCCATAGTCCATTGGCGAGAACTTACGATGACAATCAAACCATATATTTTTTCTGCAATGCTTGAAAATGAATACCTTATAGTTATCATCAAACAAGACAACATTCCATACGCAGGAAAATCATTAATAGTTCACATTAAAGAAACATGTATGATAAAATTTTGTTTCGTTGATATATCATAAGTCAAAAGACCTTCAAACAATAATTGTTTGAGCTCATCTATCAATGGTTACAGATAGAGTAACATCTTGCACCTAAAAAAAAACTAGAAAACAGTTTAAAATCTGAAAATACTTATTTTGGAAAGAATAAGAAAATTCGGAAATTTTAAGTTGAAAAGTGATTTTTTGGTCAACTTTAAACGATCATAACTCCTAGCTCAAGATGAGTTAGGATAAGTTAGAGTTATGGTTGGAAATCCTTTAGAATAATCTTTCCAACTCTGTCAAGTTTGTATGGTTTCGATATTGTATGAGTGAGTTATGTCCTTCAGAAGTTAGGGTGTTGGACTAAGAAAAGTCCAATCCGGATTTGGGAAGGAAAAAGTTGTCTTTTCCTTACCTTATTTAATTCATTCATTTTTAGGAATTAAATTTGGATAAAATAAGACTTTGTTCAGTTTACGAAAAAGAGAATTCATGTTAGGGCTTAAAGAAGATAGAAAAGAAGAGAAAAAAAAGGAGAGATATCAAGAATAGCCAAGAACACTGAAGAAGAGAAAAAAGGAGAGATATCAAGAATAGCCAAGAAAGCTGAAGCTTTGCGCCTGGAATTCGTCGGGGGTGATTAATTAAAAGAAATGTGAGATCACATAGTGTTTGGTTAGTTCACGCACATGTCAATCTTGTTTAAATTAAGAAAATATAAGCTATTTGAATGTTAAGAAAGTGAAAACTCGAAGAACGTTGTTGAAAATCCGTTGACTTATTGATGGTTGTGTTGTTGAAATCTCTTGTTGATTTAATTTGTGTTTTCGGGTGAATTTTTGAGTTAAATCCATTAGTTATTTATAATACTAATGGTCCCAAGTGTTTGGAGAAAGAACCATGGAATTTTAGAGGGTTTAGAGATGAAAAAACAAAGGAGAAAAGTCGAGAACACCTAGGGGGAACCACACCTCACAGATCCCCAAAGGATAGTCTTTGTCCTTAGGGATTTAGGGTGCCGTGCAAGGAAATCCCCCAGCCCGTTGTCTGTAAGATGAGGGTTGGCTCCCGCGACTCCCCAGAGCTAAGGATGTCACTTCGCCCTATTTCCCCCACCTTCGGTATATGTTCCCTAAGTGATGTACTTGACCGTTCCTTGTTGATTTCAACACGTTAATGGTCTATTTAAAATCATGAAATCATCCATAAACATGAGGTCATGTTCCTTGAATCCATAATTCGATTCAAAGAAAGTTAAGATAAAAGTCAATGAGCTTAAGAGTCAATTCAAAAAGTTAAGAAGCCAAAGCAAAGTTCTTAAAAGTTTTCAAGAGTCTTTAGCAATGTTTCAACTTTGTTTTAAGACTCAAGTTTCAAGTTAAGTAAAAAGTAAAGAGTTGAGTTTATTTCTGAAAAGTTATAAGGGAACTAAGACTTCCAAAAGAGTTTTGAGCAAGAAAAGGGAATATTGATTCCCAAAGAGCTTTTAAAGCTTAGTGTTGAACAATTATCTCAACCAAAGAAAGAAGTTCTTTTAAAAACACATGAGCTAAGTATATTTTTGTGAGTAGTATTGAGTACTGAGATGGGAATGTGAGTTCATAATAACTCAAGTCTCCATAATCTATGTAGTCGTCATGGGTGTTAATTAGTCATACTTTTTAGATGATAACATAAGTTAAGCTGATGGATCCACTAAGTTAAGTAGTTTTATGCGAGAGAAAAATATAGTATGGCAGCGCGTGCAAGACATTGTATCACCACTTAGGTCCATAGTGGTGGTTGTCGGTTAGAGAATTTCCCACATAAACTATATTACTTATTATAAAAGTAAAGTTGAGTTTTTATTGATTTTCTTGACGAAATAAGGGTTAACATGTTGTACAAGCTTTTTATATAATGCATTGTGTATTATTGCTTATATTAAGTTAAGTATTCAGAGTGAGAAGACCAAGGTTAATTGTTCTTTTTACTCTTTTCCAAGCTAAGTGTTGTTTTAGCAGTACAACCTCGCATATTTACATTCAAGGTAGTACTGATGTCATTTGGTCTACATCATCTTATGATGCAAAGGCAGGTAACCTGGATCAGCAAGCAGCACATCTTTGATTCAGTGAGCAATCGAGAGTCACTTGCTGAGCTTCCTTGCATTCTCCAAGAGACTCATATTTATTTCTTTACAGTTATATTCTCACTTTAGAGGATGTCGTGGGGTTTTAGCGAACATCACCTCGTTGTTTTATAGGCTTCATAGATAGTCAGATGTTATTTCATTCGCCATTTTCTTGTTATTGACTTATCTTCATATTTAAGTTGCTACTTTGGCTAAGTTAAATGTTTATCTTTTCAAAACATTACGAGTTTATGTTACACAGGTAAGTTATTTAGCATTTGAATCCTTTTTTTATGTGTAAAGTCTTCCACTAAGTAAGTAAGTCAGACAAAGGATTTGCTTGGGGCCAGCAATAGTTCTTGAGTGTCGGCCACGCCAATGGTGTAGACTCGAGGTGTGATAAACTTTGTATCAATGCACACAGTTCGAGATTCCTAGGGAGTCTATGAACTTGTGTCTGTAGATTCTTAGTTATCGGTGTGAAGCACGTCACATCTATAATTAAGAGGGTGCAACATCTAGAAATTTCTTCACTTCTTTCACACTCTTTTCATGCGTTAGATTTTATCTATATATGTCTCTCTAAATCGTGCTTGTGTGTGCTTTCAGATAACCATGACTCCACGAAGAGCAGCAAGAGGTTGTACGGTTAGGAAAAATATTGAGGAACAATGGGTACCCAATGCATCTGAAGTGCAACCCTAGGAAGAAGTTACTAATGCCAATTCAAAGAGGCAATTAGGATACTGTATCAGGTTGTAACTAATGAGGTTGGTCAGCAAAGAGGAGCTTGACAAGAACAGGCTTACACTTTGAGGATTTGTGAGTTTTTTAGTATGAATCTCTCAAGTTTCATTGGTTTGAGCACTTATGAGGATCCAGAGAATTTCACTGAGGAGCTGAACAAGATATTCGAGGTGATGCATGTTGCTGACACTAAGAGTTTGAGCTAACTGCATATCAACTCAAGGGAGTTGTCGTGACTTGGTTTAATCAATGAAAGGAGGGTAGAGATGAGGATGCCCTATCCGAGTTGGGCATGTTTTGAAGAATCTTTCTTGGGGCATTTCTTTCCCCGAGAATTGAAAGAGGCTTAGGTAAAGGAATTTCTTAAACATAACCAGGATTCTCTTAGTGTGCTTGAGTATAGGTTGAAGTTAACATAACTATCTCGATATGCTTCAAAAATGGTTAAGGACATGAGGAGTAGAATAAGTTTGTATGTTGTTGGACTGGGTCGTTCATAGAGCAAAGAGGGCGGGGCAAAAATGCTGATACGTGACATGGAAATATCAATGTTGATGGTCTATCTGCAGCAGGTTGAGGAAATGAAGTTGAGGGACAGGGAAGAGTTCAGAAATAAGAAGGCGAAGAGAGAGAGTGAGTCTGGGCAGTAGAAAGGTAGTGTGAATTGTTCATCCTTTCAGAAATTGAAAGGACTGCTAGTGTACCTGCACCAAGAAACAAAGGTGAGCATCATGGCCAGAATTCACAGAACTTCATAGCTAAACCGGCATAGTTTTAAGGTTGTGTGGCACAAGTAGGTAGTTAGGCTCGTACATGTGTTAAGTGTGGTGGAACCTACCTAGGTAAATGTCGTGATGGCCAAACATGTTATTTTAAGTGTGGGCAAGAGGGTCACTACATGAAAGAGTGCCTTAAGAACAAACAAGGTAGTGGAAATACGAGCAATAGAGACCAATTTTCATCAGTCGCTCCAGAAGACAAGGTTGTACCTAGAGGAGCTACTTTCGGTATAGGCGGATGAGCAAACCGCCTCTATGTGATCACTAGTCGCCAAGAGAAAGAGAACTCCCCAGATGTTGTCATTGGTATGATCAGAGTCTTTATTTTTGATATTTATGTTTGGCTAGGCCCAGAAGTAAGTTTATCTTTCGTAACCCCTTATGTTGCAAATAAGTTTGATATTTTCCCCGAGAAACTTTGTGAACCTTTCTGTGTTTCTACACCTGTTGGGGGAGTCTATTCTGACAGAAAGAGTCTATCATGATTGTCTCGTTTTTATCAATCACAAGAATACCATGGCTGATTTGGTTGAGTTAGACATGGTAGATTTCGATGTCATTCTAGATATGGACTAAATTCATGCCTTTTATGCATCAATAGATTCTAGAACTTGAGTTTTCAAGCTTTAGATTCCTAATGAGTGAGTCATAAAGTGGATTAGTAGTTCATGGTGTCTAAGGGTCATTTCATTTTGTACGTTAAGGCGAGAAAATTAGTTTCGAAGGGTTTTATCTACCACTTAGCCAATGACTCAAGTGTTGAGGTACCTCTCATTCAGTCAGTTCCTACAATAAAAGAGTTTCCAGAAGTCTTTCCTGATGATCTACCAGGGTCCCTCATGAGGGAGAAATAGACTTTGGTATAGACATTATTCAAGATACTCTTCCTATATCTATTCTGTAATATAGAATGGCACCAGCAAAGTTGAACAAGTTGAAAGAACAGTTGAAAGATTTGTTAGATAAAGGTTTCATTCGACCAAGTGTCTCACCTCGGGGCTCTCCAGTCTTATTTGTAACAAAGAAATATAGTTCCCTTAGGATATGTATAGACTACCACGAATTGAACAAGGTTACAATCAAGAATAAATATCCTTTTCCAGGGATTGATGATATTTTTTACCAGCTTCAGGGTTTTTCCTTCTTTTCAAAAATTGATCTCAGATCAGGATATCATCAGTTGAAAGTTAGGGAATATGATATTCCAATGACAGCATTCAGAACCAGATATGAGCATTATGAGTTTTTGCTCATGTCCTTTGGGTTGACCAATATGCCTACACCATTCATGGATCTTATAAACAGATTATACCTTATCTAGATATATTTTTTATCGTCTTCATTGATGACATTAAAAATATTCAAGGAATGAAGAAGTTCATGCTAGTCACCTGATGATAGTCATTCAGACTTTGAAAGATAAGGAGTTATATGTCAAGTTCTCTAAGTCAGAAGATAGAAGTTGTTCAGAGTTAACCTAGACCCACATATCCAACTAACATTAGGAGTTTCTTGGGTTTGGATGGATATTATAGAAGGTTTGTTGAGGATTTTTCGTCAATTTCATCTCCTTTGGCCTAGTTGACTCAAAAGATAGTTAAGTTTCAATTGTTTGAAGCTTGTGAGAAAAACTTTCACAAATTGAAAAAGAGATTGACTACTGCCTCGGCTGTGACTTTACTGGAGGGTACTCAAGGTTTTGTGGTGTACTGTGATATACCTAGAGTTTGTTTGGGTTGTGACCTGATGCAGAATGACAATGTTATAGCATATGCTTCCAGACAGTTGAAAGTTCATGAGAAGAATCACCCAACCCATGACTTAGATTTGACTGTTGTAGTTCTTCCTTAAAAGTATGGATTCACTATTTGTATGGTGTTCATGTTATATATTCACTGATCATAAGAGCCAACAATATATGTTCACTCGGAAAGATCTTAATCTCAGACAAAAAATGGTTAGAATTTCTCAACGATTATGACATGAGCCTTCTTTACCACCCATGTAAGGCTTATGTGGTTATTGATGCCTTAAGTAGGTTTTCTATGGGTATTACCACCCATCTTGAGGAAGAGAAGAAAGAACTAGCAAAATATGTGCATAGACTTGCACGCTTAGGAGTCTGACTAATGGATTCCACAGAAGGAGGACTTGTCGATGACGAATGGAGCTAAATCATCCTTAGAGTCAGTACTGAAAGAAAAGCAGGACCAATATACCATGTTGCTTGAATTAAAGGCAAATGTTCTTAAGCAAAGAGTATTAGCTTTTGAACAAGGGGGATGGTGTTTTGAGAAATTAAGGTATATTGTGTGTACCAATGATGGATAGAATCCAAGAGAGTATCATGGAGGAATCTCATAGCTCCAGATATTCCATTCATTTTGGTTCCACAAAGATGTACCACAATTTGAGAGAAGTATAATGGTGGGAAGGTATGAAGAAGGACATTGCTGAGTTTGTTGCTAAGTGATCGAATTGTCAACAAGTTAAAGTAGAGCACCAAAGTCTTGGAGGTTTAGCTCAGAATATAGAACTCTTGGAAGTAAAGTTGGAGATAATTAATATGGACTTCATTACAGGGTTGCCAAGGAAGCATGTTTCTATTTGGGTGATTGTCGATAGAATGACAAAATCAGCCCACTTTTTACATGTAAAGACTACCCATTCAACAGAGAGAATTATGTTAAGTTGTACATTTAAGAGGTGGTAAGATTTCACGGAGTACCGATCTCCGTTATTTCAGATAGAGGTGCACAATTTACTGCACAATTCTGGAAATCTTTTCAGAAAGGTTGGTTCAAAGGTGAACTTAACTACTGCTTTTCATCCTCAAACTGACGGGCAAGTAGAGTGCACTATTCAGACCTCAGAGGATATGTCGACGGCATGCGTGATTGATTTCAAAGGAATTGAGATGACCATCTTCCTCTAATTGATTTTGCCTACAACAATAGTTACCATCTAGTATCAGATGGTTCCATATGAAGCTCTTTATAAGAGAAGATGTAGATCTCCTATTGTATGGTTTGAAATGCGTGAAGTAGAGTTGATAAAATCAGATTTAGTTCACCAAGCTATGGAGAAGGTGAAAGTGATTCAAGAGGGGTAGAGGACTCCACAAAGTCGTCAAAGATCTTGTACGAATATTAAGAGAAGAGCATTGGAGTTTGAAGTAGATGATTGGGTTTACTTGAAAGTTTCATTTATGAAGGGTATTATGAGGTTTGGTAAAAAGGGGAAACTTAGTCCCCAATATATTAGACCTTGTAGAATATCCAAGAGAATTGGCATGTAGCTAATGAATTCGGAGCGACACAAGATTTGCAACAGTTCATCTGGGGTTTCAATTTCCAAGGTGAGGAAGTTCATGCGGCGATAATCTTGATATACCAACGTAAAATATAGGCTCAAGAAGTATAGTCAGCATTATGAGGAGGACTTTCGGGGCAATCTAGACACCAAGTTCGCAAGTTGAGAACAAAAGAGGTAGCATCAGTCCAGGTCCTTTGGAGGAACCAATTTGTTGAAAAAACTACTTGGGAGGCTGAGGACATGAACAAGAAATATTTGCATCTCTTTGAATCTGGAGAAAATACAAACCAAGGTACTAATTCCTTCCTATTACTACCTAATTTTGAGTAAGCATGTTTTTTAGTTGCAATTGCTTATGGGTGTTTGAACTTGATGTTGCAACTCTAAGTCTAAGAAGAGTAAACTCAGTCAGGGATGAATATTCCCAAGGGGGATAAATTGTAGCATCTTGCAACTAGAAAGAACTAGAAAAGAGTTTAAAATCTGAAAATACTTATTTTGGAAAGAACAAGAAAATCTGGAAATTTTAAGTTAAAAAATGAGTTTTTGGTCAACTTTAAACAACCATAACTCATATCTCAGAATGTGTTAGGAGTAGTTCAAGATATGATTACTAGAAAAAAGTTTGAAATCTGAAAATACTTATTTTGGAAAGAACAAGAAAATCTGGAAATTTTAAGTTAAAAAGTGAGTTTTTGGTCAACTTCAAACGACCATAACTCATATCTCAGGATGTGTTAGGAGTAGTTCAAGATATGATTGTAAATCCTTTAGAATAATATTTCCAATGCCGTTGAGTTTGCGCGATTTTGATATCGTATGAGTAAGTTATGCTCTTCGAAAGTTGGGTTATTGAACTAAGGAAAGTTCAATCCGGATTTAGGAAGGGCAAAGTTGTATTTTCATAATTATTTAATCTATTCTTTTTAGGAAGCAATTGGGTGTTTTTATTTTAAAAACAAGCTCTTATCAATTTAGGAAAAAGAGGGAATTCACGCTCGGGATTTATTTAAAAAGAAGAGAGAACGAAGAGAAATCAAGAAATCCATAAGGACTCTAAAGATTTGCGCGTTGAATTCGTCAGGGTTCTCCCAAAAATGTAATGTGAGATCAAGAGCGTTGTTAGTTCACCCACACGCCAATATTGTTTAAAGGAAAAGGGTCTGTAATCATCAACTTTTCAATTTGGAGCTGATCTTACCCCTCGTTTATAAAAGTGCGGCATAGATTGCCCTACCGTTATAACAAAACGGCTCACATATATCTTGTATTACAAAAGGCTCACATATAACATTCATTGAACGATTTTAAAAAATTAATTTTAAATTTAGAATTATACTTCTAATTTTGAAAAAAATATTAGGTATATATATGATTTCCTCTATCAAAGTTAAAGTTATTTTAATGTTTTTCATACATAAATTATTTTGTGATTCTTTTATTATAATGATTTGAATTATTATTCTTATTTTTTGCTTTATTCCTTAGTTTAAAGAATTAAAATTTATTTCAAACTATTTTTAGGTGTGCGCTATTTAATTTAATTTCGGATTCGAAAAGAAAAAAATTAATCATTACAAAAGTTTTACAAGAATATTGAGTAACATAAATAAATTGAATATCCAAATAATAATTATAATTAATCATTGAAACAAAAAAAAGTCAAAAAAAAAAATATGTTGACGAGGAATTAAAATTTATTTATATGGGATTATATTTTTGTAGAAAAGAAAGAATAAAATTTAGATTAAAATTATTTTTTTTTCATTTCGTTAGAGAAAAAGGGTATATGTGAGCATTGGTTTAACAAGTAGGGGTATATCGCAGCCACTTATATAACAAGGGGTATTTCTGTTCAACTCTAAATGGACACAGTTGAGAGGTATATCAGACCCTTTTCCCTTGTTTAAATTCAGGGAATCTATGTTATTTGAATAAAGTGAGTTCTTGAAGAACATTATTGAAAATTCGCTGAATTCTTGATGGTTGTGTTGTTGAAGTCAAGATCTACAAAGTGCAAACTTAATTAATTCATAAATTTTAATAAAGCTTAAGATTTCAAATAATTAATTATATCAATTCTAATTAAGTTCAGTTTATTATAAATGAAATTTAAAGTTTCTAACTAATTAACTTCAAATTAAGTTCAAGTTCTAATTAAGTTTAATTGTTTAGTTCTAATCAATTAAGGTCACCAAGAATTAGTTATATTCAAGTTTAAGTTCTAATTCAAGTCGATATAAAAGTTTTAAGTTATATATAAAGTTCAAATTCAATAATTTGTTATATTCAAGTTCTAAGTTCAATTAGTTAAAGTTCTAATTAAATTCAATAGTTATATTCATGTTCCATGTTTAAGTTCAAGTTCAAATTTTAAATTCAAGTTCCTGTCTTATCTATGAAATTAGTTATATATAAGCTTCTAATTCAACAATTAATTTTACATCAAATTATAATTCAAAAAAAAAACATATGAGCGCATTCAAACATCCATCAATACATATTCATAACATTTATACATTTATGTTATAATACTCAAACACTTAATCAATTACTAATCTAACTTCAAATTAACATTTTACTAACTAAAAATCAATCAAACATTTGAAAAAAATCCTAAATTTAAAAATCTTCATTTCAAAACCCTAATAATAATCCTAATTCAAAATCTTGAAAACCCTAACAAAATCCTAATTCTTTCTCTAATTAACAATGTCCAATTCAAAATATGCTTTTTTAAACAACCCTAAATTCAATAATCTTCAATTCTCTATACTTAACTAAAAATAAGCAAATCAAATTAACGATTGATTAAACACAACCCAATAAACTAAAATAATAATTTTCTAACTAAAATCAAATATAATCACAATTGAAAAAAAAATTAAAATTAGGAACTAAACTTAACATAGAGGAGAGAGGCAGCGGCGGGCAGTGACTTGTAGGCAACAAGGGAACGAGCTAGGGAGGCATATGGAGGCGGTGACTAGAGGCAGGGGCGGCGCCGACGGAATATAGAGAGAAGAGAGAGAATAGAATGAAGAGAAAAAAGAGAGATAACAATGAAAATCCTGATCTCCAGGTCAAAGATATTTTAAAAGAAGCGATAGACAAAATCTCTTTGTCCGTCACTTTTTATAAAATAGTTGATCAAAAGGTGACGGACTAGGGACGTTGTCCATCGCTTTTGTAAAATGTATGACCAGACATTTTGACCAAAAAGCGATGGACAATGAGATGTTGTATGTTGCTTCTTAAAAAAATAATTATTAATTACATATATTTGTTGATGCAAAAATCCGCGAAAAAGGCGACAAATTAAGCAATGACGTCATGGCTCTTAAAAATATAATTGATTTTTTTTAAAAAAGCGATAGACATTGTAGCTAATGGCGTCACTTTTTGGAGCGACGTCATCCCTTGCTTTTATGTCGTAGTTTTTAGCAGTTTTTTAGTAGTGATTGCATCGCAACCTTTTAAAATACTATTCTTTGAATTTAATGAGTATAAACATGCATGTTGTATTCTCGTTTGAGCTAGTAAATTATTAAAAAAATAATTTGTGCAAAAAGCCAATTGGTTTAACTCTTTGATCTATGACCTGAAGAAATGAAATTTGTGAATTTATATATATTTCTACTTGAATTGATGCCAGAGAAAATGGTGATGATGATGTTATAATGAAGATTCACAAAATACCCCATTATCCTGGGTAACATCACTTTCATTTGATGTTACAACGGGAATAAACACAAATTCGCTCCTGAACTTATTTCAAAAAATCAATTATATGCTTAAACTATTGTAATTTATCAACTATATATAATGGAATGAGGGATAGATTGAGATGAGATACAAGTTGTTGAGGTTCCCTTATGAATTAGCCAGTGAAGATTGGGTGCATTTTTAGAAAAGTGGGCAAATTCAGTATCTCTCTTTATTATACTTTTGTTTCTCTTGATGAATCTTCATTTTTTCAACATGCTGTTCGTTCTTTTTTTTTCCTTCTTTTTAAAAAAAAATTGATTTATAAGAAGGAAATGTGAAATTTAGTCGTAAATTCATTGTTCTGTTTGCACTTTTGATATTATTTTTACTCCATGTATTATATTACATTTCGAAAATAATTATTAAAAATTATTGTCAATTACAGATTAAATTTATTTTTAGTTTATTTCTACGGGTACCCTAATAATAATTACTCTAAAACAATATAACAAAATTGTAATAATTGCAAACAAGTTCTTTAAGAGTTTACATTATTTCAAGTATCCATTTTTATTTATAATTTCCTAAAGAATCCTCAAAAAATTTTAAACTCACTTATGAAAAATGAAAAAGAAGTATAAGTCTATTATTATTTTTCTCTTTTCAATAACTTATATATACTTAAAATTCAGCAAATATTCACCAAGGAAAAATCTGAAGGAAAGGGCATAAATAATTTGACAAATATTACTAAGGCTTTGTATATCGTAATGTAACCCAAATCAAAAACTTTCATAACACATTTAAATATTTATACATACTCTTCCATCCATTTATCTGATATCGTTTTTTCTGAAAAGTAAGCAACGTGGAAATTTAATTGATATTTAAAGTATATTGATTATTTAAAAATAAGAATACAACTTATATGTTGGTTCATAAATACTCCTCCAACATAAGTTGCAATTCAAACCAAAAATACTATACACTTCCAATTCTTATCATGTTAGCATATGAAAAAGACTACATTTTATAGGCTTGAATTTCGAGGAAAAAAAAATCGTCGAAGGAAATGATGGGTAGAGAGTTAAAAATGAAAAAAAAAATGATTAATATCATTTAAATACCTTTTAATGTTATCCTCAACTAGAACAATTAATTTTTGTATGAGGGTTAAGTGCACGTATCTTAGTTTAATTTTTAAGTACGTTACTTTGACTTCAAGTTTAAATTAGTTATCTCATATATTTATTTTGGTTTGATATTTTGACAATATGAATATTATGAGCTATAAAAAGGCAAGGAAAATAATATAATTTTAAGAAATAATGAAATTGCTAATTTAATATCGTATCTTTTTTTCTTTGCTTTTGGTATTGTATTATTTCTAATATATGTAATGAAAGATATTAAAGTATAACACAATAATAATATCAGTACTTTGATTAAGAGACGGTACATAGAAAGGTGGGGTGGAGGCGTTGAGACAGAGAAGAGGAAAGGGTGAAAAGACATGGGGAATAGGACCAGTTTGATGAGCTAATAAAAGCAGCTTTAAAAAAGTATTTTTGGAAAGTGACTGTTTTTTAAATAAGCCATTATGTGTTGGAAAAAGGGCTTGAAGTTGATATGTCAACGTGAAAAAGGAAAAATGGAAGAGGTTAGGGTTCATGTTGTAATGGAGATTGTATAAAAATATTAAGGGCAAAAGATTAAAATGTGGGTCACTTAAACAGCTATAAGTAAACAAAAAAAGAACATCTACCCCAGTTTTAACTTTTGGCGTTAAAATAAGTTTTTTTTTAACTTAAAAAGAAGTTATTTTGAGATTGCCCAAAACGCTAAAAAGTCAAAAATCAGCTTTTAGTTAGTTGACCAGCTTTTAAGCTGAGCCAAACAGGCTCCTACAAATATACTTTTTTCTATTAAAAAAATCCTCATACAACTATTATATGTCATATCTCATACACCATAAAACTTTTCGTAATGGCCTATATATCACACACATAATCTTATGCAAAGTGATATTAATACCCTCTTAGAAGGTGACATGGAACAAAAAGTATCTTCACCTTCCTTGAAGTTCGTGAAAAGACGAAAATTTATGTTGAAATAACAAGTTTAAACACATGACAATATTTTATTGGTCATTATATAATTAAGTATTATTATTTCAAATATATTTATCATGTCATTTTTTTTCTTTTTTTTCTTTTTATTGGTGGTTTCAATTTCTTTAAAGCTTTTATATTTTTTTAAAATTATTTTTTAAGTTCTTTACAAATTCTTTATCATAATTGATGATTTCTTCAAATATCCATTACTCTATCTTAAAAGGAACTCAAAAAGAAGTAAAATAATAGTGTGGAGGATGTTGATTTCCACCAAAAAGTTAATAATTTTAGCTTAAGGTTCATGATTTTTATTCAAACTCGTTGGAGGATTATGAGAAAGATAATGACTTCTATTGAAAATCCTATGACATTTATGCATGAAATTCACGAATCATTGCCAACATTTTTTTTTAAAAAAAAAGATTGAAAATAATTTTTTATCTTTGTCTTTTTTATTCTCGTCGGAGCACCACCCACAACCATCACAATGTTATTTTTGTCTCAAGCAATCGATAGCATATTTGATGTTACACACAAAAAATACTAATGAAACGCTTGATTTTCATCCATAATTATCAATATTCCAAAAGAACTTTTACATACCTCAAAGTTTTTTATTTGTTTCACCGGCAACAATGGTATTGCCTACCACCTATCGACGCTGCTTACATCATTAAATTTCATACTCGTCTTATTGGTCTGTTCTCTCTTCAAATTTTTGTTTCCCTTCAATTATGGAATACTGAGAAGAAATAGACGTGGAGAAAGAAGTAGAAGTGAAATTTAAGAAGAAAGACACAGTAAGGTTGATGAGAGGAAGGAAAAATTAGGGTTCTTACTTTTTGCAACGTCTCAAGAAAATATTAAGCAAAAATGGTTTTAAAAAACTAAAACAATTCTTATTACATGTCAAAATGCGTGTACAACACATTTTCACACAAAAATTGCATTGTCTTTGAAGGGATATTAATTTCACTTTAAACAAGATTGAGTGTGTAATATGCCGTTATGATTGTTTAAGTGTATAACTGACATTTTGAAACAAGTTTAAAGGGGGGAGGGAGGGGGGTTATGTCTTTTCTCATGTTACAACAATACACTTTTATGTTAAAAGATCACCGGTTGTTCTCAAAACTATGCTTATTTTTATTCGCCTTATTGGTTATGATGATTCAACAAGATCCAATTAGAAAGATTTGTATGATTTATAAGAGTAAGCGAGCTCTACTTTTTGGTATTTTGTTTTTCTCTTTCTAAATACTAAGATGCAAATGTTGTATGATACATACATAAATACATACAAAATATTTAGGTTATAATCCAACAAATTAAAAACGGGATTGGAGAAGGATAGGACAAACAAGTATTTTACATTTCGACCAAGTTAACTTTGATCTTCTCTTGGTGAAGAGATGATTAAAGGGTATCAGGGGAGAAAGAAAGCGAATGTTTCCCAACAAAAAAGTCTATAAGAATATCTTTTCGCTATTAGAGGCTTCATTGGTAGAAGACTAGGAGTTCACACAATTTTTGAGTTCAGAAACCTCTTGGAGATTTGAAAAATGTTTCGCTTCTTGATTCATGAAAGGAAATGGGTGCTAGACTTTACTTGAAGTGTGCTTCGCAACTAAATGTTAATTTTCTACACCAATCCATTTCAGGCCCCTTCACAAGGGAATTTCAAGATTTGCTTGAAAATGCCAATGATAGGTAGACATTTTTAGGCCTTAGCTATAATTTCTCTTTGATAAATTTTAATTGAAGCACTAAAAAATCATCTTAGGGACTAGAATTACATTTTGAAAGTCCAACGACTGTTCGGTTTATCAATCCTACTAGAACGTTAGCTAAGATAGACATCTTTTTTAAAAAAAATATATATTTTTTGAGCTTTTATAGGTCTTATCTCCTAACTAGGAAATGAAAGAGGTCTTTCTGGGGCTTGATTTAGCCCAAACCCTGTGCGTGAAGGTCATAGCTTGTAGTATCCTTTCAAATAATATTTCACCATTATGTGCCAAACTTTTGTTTTATTTTAGGTTTGCTTCCTTTCTCACCACCACCATCCAAAAAGGAGTTGGGGGAGGAAGGGACAAAACTAAATTAAGCCATTTTAGTTGCAAAAGCGCTTATTATGTCTGTTAAACCTCTTTGTTATTGCAATGATGGAAAGGTAGTAATTTCTTCTGTATGTTCAACTTTTTTGTTTTAAATTTTGAGAAGATACTGTTATTCATGAATTGATACATAATTCCTTAAGAAGATGAGAGATTAGAAACTTGTAAACTGAATAGAGAATTATATTTAATCTAATCTCAAATACATTGTGTGTAGTGCTTGCAATTTAAGCTCACTTTTCACTGACCCGTCCAAATAGTCCATCAAATATAGATTGAAAGAGTAATTCTAAATAGGGTAAATTGTACATAATAACAAACATTTAAATTAAAATAAAACATATAGCTACTGTTTAGTTCATTTGTATTCCGCAACAAATGTTGCACAATTTTTGTCATTTGATTCGAACCCACACATCTAAATAAAAGCGAAAGATTTATTTTTATACAAATCCATTCCCTATCTTTTCTCTCCCATTTTCTTTCAGTTACCCCTAAAAATATTTCCTAGATCAATTACTTTTAAGCGATAATTGTATAGAATGACAAACTAATAATATGAAATAAAATTAGTCAGCTACCAGTTGATTTATTGTGGTTGTGTTCCATAGCAAAATGGTTGTCGTCCACTCTCACTCGCTTTATACAATAGATTGATATATTGTGTTCGTAATTCTAGAATAAGCGATGAGAAAATTTGTATAACACATGCAAAATACATATATTTTTGTCTTATCCACTTATAATATCAATAAAGTACTCCCCTGCCCAAGATCTCTTTTGTCTTTCTATCTTCTCTCGTTTTATATAAATCAAAATTGGATATAATTTCTCTCTTTCTAGTTTTATTTTTAAACATTTCGATTCAATATGTTATCTTCTTTTCCAAGTCTTTTGGTCTTTTCTCTTTGCATTTTATACAAATTTTCCAAATTGTTATAATCTTTATATGCTTATACATTATCCATATTTATAAGTTCCTTTTTATACAATTCTTTGACTCTAAGTCTCTTTCTCCTTTTTAATGACCATTTGTTATCAATTCGTTTCAATTGTATATGTATAGCGAATTATAAATATAATGTTTGTATTGACAACACAATGATGCAAACTTTGTTATAGATATAAATATCATTTATGTTTGCTATTATGTGAATGTTGCCCTTACATTAATGCGTTGTGGCCCCAACCTCTATTTTATACAAATTCGGTTAGCGATTCTTTATCTGCCCCCAGTTTTGCAATTTTCCCTAAAATCTCTCCCCCATTAGAATTTTTTAAAAGATTATAGATATTCCACTAATATGATTAATTAAACACAAGTTATAAAAAATTATAATATATAATACGACTAATACAATTTTTATTTTATCTTGGAGAAAGATTCCCTATACATATGTATAACATATACAATGATCGTCTCATCCCACCGACTCTATACATATACTTTTTAGCTACTCCCACTTGTTTCTGTTCTACCTATTCCGTGTCTCCTCTACCCACTTGCCTCTCCCAATTGCCCCGCCCCACCCCCGCCTCTTTCCATCCCACGACCCCCTCCTCCCCCAGCATTGCTTTATTCTCCACCTTCCCCCGTGCGCCGTCCCTTGCCAAGCCCCGCGCGACCCATCCCTCCCTCTTTACCCCTCATCCCCCCCTTTTACGTGCTATTTCGTTTGTTTCACATTGGTACCAAGTTTAAAGGTTTACGGCTGGTAATTTAGCTTCATTAAGGGTTGTCTCCGTCATCTTCTTTTTTTGTTGTCTGAAAAAAAACCCTTATACCCCCGTGACGAAGGAACGTAGAGCACGCATCCTTTTCCAATCTAATGGGTGTGGTTAAGTGAGAGTTTTTCCGAGATCATTCCCCTCTTTGTTACATGGTTAGGTTTTGGCAAAATGAAAGCAAGAGATATAATATGTGAGAGAATGATAGAGAGGATTAGAGAGATGATTGAGAGATAGAGATATATGCGATATATATATAGTCTATATATATGAATATATATATTTATGAGAGATATAAGAGTGATTTTATATATATATAGATATATAGGAATATAAATGAAGGATTTCATTCCGCCTATGTGGCGGCTCAATGAGTAGAAAAATATTTTCTATTTTTTTTTAAAAAAAATATGGCTTTAAACGATTCCACACAATAATTTAGGTTATATATATTTTACGATTATTAGTATTTAATGATAATACACCTTCTTTAAATCAAGGAATTTCAACACAAAGGCCTATACTGATATTGCTCAAACGTAAAAATGAATTTTATATATTTGGTGTGTTTCCTAATGACCGTTTTCTACATATTATTTAAGGTTTATATTTTATTATAATTTTTTTAGTTTTTATTGTGATTAAATTTATACCATTCTTTTTAGTATTTTTTTAAAAAACATTTATATAGATAATAAAACTAACCAAAGATTAGGTGATGGGCAAATCTCATTCCTGGCCACCATTCGTATTTACTTTTTTTCTTACTTTTAAAAATTTCTTATGTTTTATAGCTAAGTAAAATCCTTTAAAAGTAATTGTTTAATTTATACCTCCTCATTAATTTCTTATTCTCATAACAAAAAAAATAGTTTATGAAAATCCAAAAGACTATAATTACTCGCTCAATAATCCCCTAAAGGGCTATTCTACAAAATAAAATAATTTTTATCTTCTCGTTGGAGATTAATTCTCATGACTTCATCTATCAATAAAGTATCCAAAAATACAGTTAACTATGACAAAAATTGTATCTTCTCAATGATTTAGGATATTATGGTTAAAATATTTTTTGACTGTTGTTTTTTTAAATTTTTTTTCATTTTCAGTTTTTCTGTACTAATTGCTTCAACATATGGAGGCGAAATTCTCATTTTGCAGGTATATGTTAAAAGGAGCATGTTAGAGGAGCGCATAGATAATCAAGATGAAATAAAGAAATGCTTTTATCCTTCAATTGATTGAGTAACACGTTTATGTTGTTTCCTAATTTTATATTATTAGTTGAAGTGCTTAAGATTTTTTGTTTTTTGTAAGTAGTTTGCTTTAACATATGAAAAAAATGCTCTCATGTACAATGATTTAGGATATTATGGTTTAAATATTTTTGTTTGAATGGTATACTTTTTGAAATTTTCATTTCAGTTTTACAGGTACTGAATTGGTTCCAACCTATGCGTCGAAACTTCTTATTTTTGCAGGTATTATTTAAAGGAGGACTGTTAGAGGAGCGCAAATAATCAAGATTCGAGACTAAGAAGTGTTTTTATCCGCCACATGTATGAGTAAACAAGGTTAATGTTGCTTTACCTAATTTTATATATTATTAGTTGAAGGCTTAAATTTTTTTGTTATTTTTTGTCAGTAGTATGTTATAAGTTCATAATTAAATTTTAAGGATACATTTTTGTTCTATTAATTATATTAACCAAAAAGTAAAACTTAAATGGGTTACTGAGTTTCTATTTTTCAGCTTTCTTCATATAATGTTATAGTGAAGAGGTGTGTGGCATGCTTCTAAAGTCCAAGAATGACAGTTATGTTTTTTAATTTTTACATTTCTTAATTTAGTAAAATTTAATAATTTATTTAAAAACCTACAAATTATACATAACTTAATTAATTCGAAAGATCAAAAGTCATTATTATTTAACAACTAAATAATTGATACATTTAGATTTTACATTTTTAATCCGTTTTGCTAATTTTTTGTCATGGGTGGAATATTGAACAATATTATAATCCAATTAAATGAAACAGATTAATATATTTTATGTATTAAGGAGGTGTTTCTTTGTGTGCTTTTATAGTCCCTATTTATTTTTTTTGATGATGTGAAGTTTACTTTTGCAAGTCGGTTGCGTATGCTTAAGAATTAAAATGTCTAATTTTAAAACACAAAAAAGTCAGAAAAATATTTGTGTGATAGGTCTACTAAGTGTGTTTAATATAATATTTATATTTTGGTACTATTATTTATATAAATTGCGGATAAGATTATGTGTTTAATAATCATAGGAATTAATCTCAGATTTTTGTTTGGTTTACAGTATTGATTGGAATTTGCATCTGTTCATACTGTATCTTGAGAAATTCATGTGGATTATTAAAGATTCTACTGATTGATAAAAACTTTTTAAAAATGAATTCTTCTTCGCCCCAAATTCAAGGTATGTATTGTTGCTGATTTTGATGAACTATTTTTATATTCTTTATTAATTCTTACTCAACATTCAAAATCTTGATATTTTGATAAAATCAAGGAGTCTATAATAAGTTATTACAAAATGATGTATGGATTTTGGTTGAGAACTTATTTGAATCTTTTTATAAACGATATTTCTTACTCAATATTTGATTAAATTTTGATCTTAATGTGTTTAATCTTACATCAATGAGTCTCATATATTCGACTTATAAACATCTATCTCAATGTTAAACTAATAGTAATTCCTGATTCGTTCATTTTTATTATCAGATTACCTTTTTATGGTTAATTTATATTTCTCAACGCTCCACTTTTGACTTACTTACTTCACTATTTTAGAATCAAATTTAATATTCTTGAAATATACGAAACAACTATAAGATTAAATGTTTTCTAACATTAATAAGGATTAAAAACGACACATCTACATTAAGAAGGGTGAAAGTGTCATATAAGTCTAATCTCCAAACCAAAATATAAGAAACCAAAATTAAATGGGATCGGAAGTGTTAACTCTACAAATCATAACATTTTTTTTCTACTCTTAATTGACACTGTTTGTAATGTTGAGAGCTATTTTATGTATCTTTGATTTAACAATAGGACACCAACTAACTTTTTATTACAATATATATCGTTGTAGTGAAGTAAAAATAATTCATACAGATTTTGCAACTTTTTGTATTGTACAACAACCAATGTTCAATCAAACCATAATGTTAAACAATATATACTACATTAAATGGAATACAAACTATGATAAATCAAGTATAAGGAGAGCGGATGAAAGAGGCTAACACCCTAAAGAAAAACAAGCTCCACAATACATATTAAAGATTGTCAATCCAATACTTTTAAAAATTTGTAGATAATTTTATAATATGTGGTTGGTTTATTGAAAAAGAAAGACTAGTATAATGAGTTTTCTCTAAAATTCTTATGAGTCATTTAGTCTCAAGGTCGGTAATCCAATAGAGACCATATACTTTGTGGTTCTTATTTTTTATAAGTCGATTTGTATATGTATGTGTGGCTTCTTATTGTTTTTGTGAAAAAAAAAAAATAGTTTAAAAACGATTTTATCTTTGCTCAAAATATCTACAAAAATTTCTTGAAAATTCTTTTCTTTCTCTACTTTCATTAAGCAAGAAAATAATTATTTTTCTTTTTCACCTGATAAGTTTTATACGAGTACTCTAGAAGATTAAAAACTTTAAAGTGATTATCATAATAAATATATTAAATTAAAGATCTTTTTTAAAATATAATTTTGGCGTAATGATTTTATTAGAAATATATAAATACCCTTTATTAGAAAAAATTTGAATCGCGCGTAGCGCGATCAATTCACTAATTTGATATAAAAGGGAAGGAATCCCAAAATATACAGACTAATAACTCCAAAGCAAACATAAAATTTGCTATGCAACATAATTGTACAAACTATAGTTACATCATTTAAATATGATTTTTATGTTTGTTATACATAAATTTTATTATTTTCAAATAGGGGGTAATATTTGTATACCCATATGCCACCCCATTAAAATATGAGTCTTTTATGGAATAAATAAATTACTGGGTCATATATGGATATTGAACCAAGTTTCTCCAAAATTTATCAAAAAATCCCCGAGCATGACCCATCCCTGCCTCCCCCCGCTACTCCCTCCCTCCCCACGTGCTTCCCCCCACTCCTCACCCCGCACAATTATTCCTCCACTTACACCTACATAACCCGTATTCCACGACAGATCGGCACCATTGTCTATTCTTCTCCCATCTCATTTTCATCAGCTCCACCCTCTTGTCTCATCTTCGGATTGCGGTTTCTCCTTGTACCTCATCCCAAGTTTATCTTCATCAATCCCACACGCCCCCCCGCCCCCAAACTTTTTTCCCTCGCGTCCAATTACACAAGTCCCCCCCCATCGACATCCCTTACCCTTACGCCTGATACCCCCCCTACCCCTCCCACTCAGTACCGTTCTCATATCCCCTCCCCCTGCCATCTCTTCAACGTCCAACCAATCTTCTGCCATCAATCGATGCTAAGCCTGCGCAGTAGTCTGTTGGTTTATGGTATGAGGTTTTTATTATAAATCTATGCTCTAGTCGGGGTGCCAAGGGTGGATAAAAGCGAGGGGGCAAATATGATGGGGGATAAGGAGGAGGCCGAGGAATGAGGCAACCGAGAAACATAACAGGCACAAACATAAACACCACAAGGACCGGAAGAGATTAAACAAAATGAAATGAAAACTAATGTAATAGTTTATTTTTAAAAATAGTTTGACTTCAAAAGTTTATTTCCACCCTACCTCAACCCCCCCTCCTCCCACCGTGGGTTCAGCCCCCTCCCCCCCACCCCAAAAAATAATGTAAGGGTGATTTTGATTTTTGTTTAAAAATGAGTAACGTAGGAAATATTCATTGGTGGAATTCCGACCATCGTTCCCCCAACCCCCCCCCCCCTACCCCCAAAAACAAATATTTTAAACTTCAAATCTATTTATCTGTCAACCCCTCTTCCTAACCTCGAAATTTTTTAAGTTATTTTTTTTACTTTTATAATACAATAAAATTAAATGAAGCATTTTCAGCATATTTTATCTAAAAAAAAAAGATTATAATATTTTCTCTATATTGAATTTATAGTGAAGTACTATTTATTCATGAAAATATGGGTAACCTATTATTTTACCCATATCAAATATGGAGGTTGAATAATTACTCATTTATGCTTACCCATTTTTAACCCACCCATATTTGACTCACCTCGTCCATTTATCACCACTAATTGTGTGTGGTCTTTTTATAATGGATCACAACTGACTCGTTTACACAATAGCTGACTAACAAATTAACTATTTAACAACTAGATAGAAGTAAGTAACTAAGTATACTAAGTTGCCCTTTCTATACTATTCCCTCCATTTCACAAAGGACCTGGTTTGACTTGGCACAGAGTTTAAATTTAAAAGTTATAAGCAAAACTGTAAATCTTTGGGGGGTTCTAAATTAACGTAGATCAATGTACCCAAAACTGTTCCTGTGATATTCGTACCGTAAATATTTCACATGAAAAGTTATTACAAAAAAAAAAAAGATGTCATTCTTTTTTAATCAGACTAAAAAGAAAAAAGATCATTCGTTACGAAAGAAAGGGAGTAATATATTAGGTGACACCAATGGTTACACACTAAAGCAACTCTTTTTTGTTGGTATACAAAATGTAAATAATTTAGATTAGTTCATGATTTATGGTTAGCTCCTTGAAGTGTAGTTAGTAGCATGTCTAGTTGGATTTGGATCCCTGCAGTAGTCGATCTGTCCAATTCCTCCAATTGGGGGTTAATATTGCACATGTGTCCCTGAAATTAATAGATGGTTCAGATTTATTTGGCAAAATCATCCATTTTAATCATGATAAAATATGTTAACTTCCATCTCTCCACCACTAGATTCCAAGCCTCTCATCTCTCTTTATCTATCAAAAATTAAAAATTTCAACAAAGTTAAAATCCAAATATGAACAAGTGGGTTCCTCCTGCCTTATCAGATTTGAAATATTAGGAGAAATTTTATGCTGAAAATGCTTCCATGGCAAGCCAATCAGTATAGAAGAATGAAAGTTGATGGTCCTATATCTAGTCAATTACAACCCAGAAAATTTTTCTAGCTAAAAACATTAGTTTTTAGTCATGTAGCAAATGCATAAGTTGAAGCTTATATGGATCACAGGTTTGATATATTTTCTTAATTTTTTCATATCTGAAGAGGAGGATAGTGTTGAAAAATGAAAAAATTAATAAAAATTGTACTTCGATTGAGATTTATCAATGGAGAAATATTGGGAAAAGGCCATAATTTTAAATATTCTCCAGCGACCAAAATGTTCCCTTTTCCTTTCTATTAGTGGGTTGTAATCGAGAAAAAAAAAATTCGAAGGTTGGTTTTAGCAAATCAATCTAACCCAATTTATTAGTTTCATTTGGGCTACTGGAGGGGAGCCAAATCCAGTCTAGGTAATGTAGTGAAGTAGAGGCGGATCCACATGTATAGTTAAAGTTGGACGTACACTCAATAACTTTGAAAAAAAATCATCTATAGACACATATAATAGTGTTTGTTAGAAACTTTTGTCTGTTCTTAGCCGTAATTATATTAGAGGTGCTTGTAACTGTATTCTGATATTCAGATTTGAACTACCATTATTTTGGTAGATAGCATATACATGAAAGTGAGAAAAAGTTGACTAGTTTTTAAAATCACTTTGAATAGTGGGGTAGGTAGTCAACAATATCTTGATTTTTTGATAAATATATCAATTAAATGTCACAAGTGTTAGCTTATATTACAGCATAAATAACTTATTTGTGTGCAGGCATGAAATTGTTGGTCTCGTGATAACAGTTGGTAGTATGATGCAATCGCACTCAATCACCACGATAGTAGTTAGTCTAGGAGCTGAAAGCTCGAAGAAGATGGAATAATACACGATATAACCGAGATATTAGTTAAGAATATGCAAAAGAAGAGGTTGATATATTTCATTAATGAGTGAGTCAGTACATTTGTCACGTATTTATACAACTAATCAAATGAGTAAAAATGACTAAAGAAGAATACAACTAACTAACTAACTAATTTCTTGACAATTGAACAACGTTAACTGTCTAACAGATTCCTATACATTCATATATCTTCATATACTTGCATCAATACCCCTAATTGAAGAACAACCTTGTCCTCAAGGTTGAAATGAAGGGAATCTGTGACAAGTGAACGGTGTTAATTGTCTAACAGATCTAACAACTTTTAATAGATTCCTATACATTCATATATCTTCATATACTTGCATCAATACCCAATCATTTAACTAATACCTGACAAATAGCCTTATTACCCCTCTTGATCATTTTCCTCTCCAATATAGCCTCAGGCATTGGGCAATAGGGACTTGACATATGTACACTGGGATGGTTCAGTACAACATGTACTTCATGACATGCTTTCAGCTGTGAAATATGGAAAGTAGGATGGATCAATACATCTGGAGGAAGCAAAATCTTATAAGCAACTTCCCCAACCTTAGCATCAATCAGATAAGGACCAAAGTACTTAGCAACTATCTTGTTAAATGGTCAAGAGGCCACAAAAATCTTCCTATAAGGTTGTATCTTCAAATAGATCAAATCACCTACACCAAATTATCTGTCATACATGTGCTTATTGGTCATATCTTTAATTCTTCCTTGAGCCCTGGGCAATTGGAACTTCAGCAGTGCAATAATAGCTTCCCTGGCCTCTAATGATCTAACAAACATCTCATTAAAAGATTCAACAGCCAAGTAGGAAAGATAAATAGGTGATTTTGACCATAAAGAACCTCAAAAGGGGAGTATTTGATAGCTGAATGATAGGTTGTGTTGTACCACCATTCAACAAGAAGTAAGTGCGCAACCCACTCCAAGGGTTTGAGCAAAAACACCTCAAATAAGTCTCCAATGTCCTATGCAAGACCTCAGTCTGACCATCTGTTTGAGGATGGTAGGCTGTAGACTTATGCAGCTGAACTCGTTGCAAGTTGAACAATTCTTGCCAGAACAAACTCAAGAATAACAGGGTCTCTATCATTGACTATAGCAGAGGGCATACCACGCAACTTGAATACATTGTCCAAGAAGCTTTGAGCTACAATTTGAGCATTGTAAGGATGTTGCATGCAGATGAAATGACCATACTTACTAAACCTATCAACCACCACTAAAATGACATCCTTGCTTTTAGATTTAGGTAAACCCTCAATGGAATACAAGCTAATGTCAGTCCAAACACCTTCAGGAATAGTTAGAGGTTCAATTAAGCCAGGACAAACTGAGGCATCATATTTGTGTCTTTGGCACACATCACATCTGTTAATGAAGCTCCTACCATGTGTGACCATGTTTTTCCAGTAAAAGAGGGACTGCAATCTCCTAATGGTAGCATCTATCCCAGAGTGGCCACCCTGAGGTATAGAATGCCACAACTGAATATTGTGGTCTCTCAGTTGTTGGTCAGACCCAACCACCAATCTTCCTTTCCACCGAAGCTAAGAGTTAATCCAAGTAAAGTATTTATAAGGGTGCACTAACAACTTAGTGATCAAGGTCTTTAAAACATCATCACAATTCCAAGATTGTTGAATCTGACAGAAGAGTGTGGAATGGGGTGTAAACAATGACAAGGGCAAGAGCTCTGCACCTTGATTTCAATAGAGAGCATCAGCAGCCTTTTTGTCCAGTCCCTTTTTGTATTCAATGGTGAAGTCAAAAGCCATAAGCTTTGAGATACTTGCCACTTGAAAGTTAGTGTGTATATTTTGTTCCAGTAGATGTTTTAGTGCCTTCTAGTCAGTCTTGACTATGAAGAGTCTACTTAACAAATAATGTGACCATTTGGTCACAATAAAAACCAATGCCAACAATTCTCTATCATAAACACGCATGGACTGATGTTTAGGGGCTAGTATTTTACTAATATAAGCAATAGGGTGCCCCTGCTGAATTAGGATAACACCAATACCTATACCACTTGCATTTATTTCAATAATAAAAGGTTCATCATAATTTGGCAGAGCTAAAACAGGAGCAGTCATCAAGGTTTCTTTGAGAGTAAGGAAGGTTGCAGTAGCTTCTTCATTCCAAGCAACACTGAAGTAAGTCATGTAGAGGTTTGCATATAGTTCCAAATCCTTTGATGAATATCCTATAATACCCTGCAAAACCAATTGATGGTAGTAGGTATTTCCCAGGCTTAAACTGCAAATATTTTCTTAGGGTCAGTTGTTACTCCTTTAGCACTGATAAAATGTCCTTAGTACTCCACTTTTTTTGCCCCAAAAGCACACTTAGATGCCTTAGAATATAACTGATGTCTCTTCATCAATTCAAACATAGTCCGTAAATGATCCACATGAACAGACATATGTCTACTATAAACCAAAATGTCATGAAAGAAAACTAACACTGATTTTATGAGTAATGGTTTCAAAATTGAGTTCGTAAGGCTTTGGAATGATGACGGAACATTGGTTAACCCAAAGGGCATTACTAAGAATTCATGATGACCCCCATGAGTTTTGAAAGTTATTTTATGCATATCAGATTCTGCCGTTCTCAATTGATGATAGCCAGCTCTAAGATCAATATTAGAGAATACCTCAGCACCCCAACTCATCCAAACAATCTTCAATAATAGGGATTGTAAATTTATCCTTCACTATTAAGTGATTCAAATCCCTGTAATCAATACAAAGTCTCCCACTACCATATTTATTGCCTACTAAAATAATTAAGGATGCATATGGACTAGTACTATGCTGCACAACTCCTTGATCTAGCATCTCCTGCACCAACTTCTCAATAATATCCTTCTTCACTCAAGGAAACTTGTAAGGTTTCTTACTAATAGGTGTTGCATTGTCGATGAGTGGTATTCTGTGATCATAGGAACTCTGTGAGGATGTAATGCAGTAAGAATATCAAATATACCCTTGTACTGTTCCATTAAAGAAACTAAAACAACTGGGATGTCATCACCTGTGGCTGTGATAGCTTGGATGTGATTACACTGGAAGGTAACATGTGTGTTCAAGGACAACATATAGAATTGTACTTATTCTCCAGGTTTTTTATTCAATACCTTAGACTTTGTAGTCCTAACTTGAGTGGTTGCCCCCTCAACACATGTTTCTTCCCTTGGTGTCTGAACTCAATAGTCTTTTGCTTAAATAAAAAAGAATTCTTCCCAATGTATACAACCATTGGAACCCAATACTATGTCAATATTTCCTGATGGTAGTAATAGGTAATCAGAAGAAAATGTAGTTCTCTGTAACAACAACTGCAGATTCCTACAAATGGAAACAGTTTGTACATTCCTTCAATTAGCCAAACTAATAAATTGTTCTATGATTGTGTTGGCTTTGCACCCTAGCTGTCTCGCCATGTCTTCATCAATAAAATTGTGGGTACTTCCTGTATCAATAAGGATCTGTAATGGTCTTTTCTCATGATAACCAGTCACTCTAATGGTCTGGTACCCAGTGACACCAGTGAAAGCTTGCAATGAAATTATCACACATTTCTCAGAACTAGCAATGATATCAATTGCTTCTTGGTCCTGGAACTGATTTGGTTCTATACCTTCTTCCATAGTTATATCTCCTTACTCATCCAATTCTACTAAGAACAACTGCTTCTTGGCCTTACACACATGCCCACTTACATATTTCTCATCACAGAGAAAACACAGTCCTTTGGCCCTTTTCTCATCCATGTCTGTTGCACTTAAAGAGTTTCCTTCCATTAGCATTTCCCTGAAATCCACTAGGTTTGTTATAGGAATTATCACAAGGTTTTCAGTAACTAGTATTAGGTGATATGGGTCTCTATAAATTTTGATTTTTATGGAAGTTTGGAGTTGGTAAAATGGGATTCTGAATTTTTCCAGAAGGTCTAATTCCCCATGATTGAGCTTGTGCCTCAAAAACTTCCTCATGTAATCTAGCCAATTTATAAGCTTGCATCAGAGTTTTTGGGGCTTGCATCCTTACATATTTGTTCAATTCAGGTTTAAGACCTCCCAAGAAACAACTGATGGCATTCTCATTAGACAAATTCACCCGAGCCAGCAACCAATCAAACTTAGCTTGGTAAACTCTTACATTGCTAGTCTGCCACAAGTGCTTAATGGATTCCATTGAATCTTCATATCCATCTCCAAATCTCTCATTCAAAGCTATAATATACTCTGTCCAAGTAGGATCTACAACAATGTTCCTAGCTTTCATATAATACCTATGCCAAGCAATATCTTCCCCATCTAAGTGAATTGATGTGACCTTGACCATCTGACTATAAGGAATTTCATCCATTGAAAAAAAGTGATCTATATTATACAACCATGTTTTCAGATCTTGCCCATAAAATTTGGGGAAATCTAACCTAGAGCTTCGAATAAGGAAATTACCAATTACTCCAGTTTGAATGTCTCGATTGATGATCAATTGCCTCAATTCTAGCAGAAGATTGATCTCTACAATTATCCGATTCCTTGTCTCTCTGCTTCATACCACCAATGGCTTGCTTGATTTCAAAAAAATTTGTATCCGTTCTTATATTTCGATCAGTGATACTCTCCATTAATTTCTACAATTGTTCTTGAATCTACAAAAATTTGTTGCCTGCCTCCTGTGTCTATCCTTCTGTATTCTTATTGTGATTCAAAGTCATGCCGAGGAATGAAAGCTCTGATACCAATTGATGTAATCACACTCTATCACCACAATAGTAATTAGTCTAGGAGCTGAGAGCTTGAAGAGCAGAGCTAATACAAGCTATAACGAGTATAGTAAGATATGTAAAAGGCAAGGAGAAAAGAAGAGATTGATTTTTTGATAATTTTCCAGGAGATGAGCGTCAGTACAGTTGTCACGTATTTATACAACAAATAAATGAGTTTAAAATGACTAAAGAAGAATACAACTAAACTAATAACAAAATTTTGACAAGAGAAAAGTAGATGTGAACTGTTCTAAACAGATCTAAAAAATTAATGAGATTCATTACATTCATATTACTTCATCTACTTGCGAGAGAACAGACATAAAGGTCACCATTGGGGTAATCTCGGATTTTCATAAAGACCAACTAACTTTGCAATTGTCCTTAGTACCCAACAAAAATTTTGAACATATATTATTTATAAATTTTTCGATCCGCCCCAATATCTTAGAAACAAGTGAGTTTCACCCCCCAATTCTTTTTTTTTATTACAGGACAATAGTACTTAATTACAAATTATATATATATTTTATTTAAATTTTCCTTTGTCTTTTTTCTTCTTTACTCCTCTCTCTCTCTCTCTCTTTATTATTTTGAAGTTTAAATTTTGTATATCTTAAATTCATTTCATATCCATCTCCCACTTTCAAGTGATTCATCCATTCATTTCCTTGTTTTTCTTACCTCACACCCCCCAGGTCAAATCGAAACCCAGTTACATTGTTTTCTTTTGTTTTTGCTTATTCTTGGTCAAATTCTTGATATAGTTCATATATTATTTAGACATCTTTGATTGAAATTATTGATAACAAATATAATTATTTTTGTAAAGAAAAGTTTTAAAATTTTTGGAAGGCTACCCCAATCAAACTACTCATTTTTCATGCATATAGAAATGATCATTTAACAGACAAGAACCAAATTAATTTCCAAAAATTGAAAAAAACTTAATTAGAAATCAAAAAACAATTATATGATACTTCCAAATCATCTTGAAATCTAATGAGCTTTATCGATTGTTCAAAATGTAAGAAAATATTTAGATAACATTTTAAACTCAGGAGTAACAAAACTAATCGTAAAATTATAAAAAAGAAAGGAAGGTGAATGAAGTTGTGATAAAAATGGTGACATTAAAAGTAAGAAAGCTTCCATGCAGGAGATGACAATGACTTTGAAAAGAAAGAAGAAGAAGGAAAAAAGAAAAAAATAAAAAAAGTTAGAAAGAATAAGAACAAAAAAATAAGAAAAACTATTTTAATAAAAAATACTGTAAAAATAAAAGATATAGTTATTTTACGAGCTCACTCTCTTTGAGAGAGTACACACCACTCTCTATGTCAGATGGACGAAAAATGATATAATTATATCTATTCAAAATTGTTTAGTGGATAATAGGACGATTGCAAAGTTAAGGTGTCTTTTTAAAAATTCGAGACAACTTCAATAGTAACTTTATGTCTTTTCTCTATACTTGCATCATAGTAGTGTCCATAAGTTCAAGGTTGGTGACAGAGTGATTGTAGGATCCTGTCAAATATGTGAACAGAGGTTGGAGAAGTATTGATAAGATCAAATTACACCTCCTTAAGGAAGTATAAGCGGTCGTATGAATTAAAGAACCCAATAATTAGGTTCGGGTCGATCCCACGAGGAAAATGATTTAGATTTAACTTCAATGTACAATTATTTCTATTTAGTCAAGTCTTTCCAAAAATAAATAATTAAAGGGGGGTTTTGTGAAACAAACTTCCTTAATATCTCTAAGTAAAACAAGTAACAGGAGTAAAGATTGAGTTTTTATCAAATTGATGAGAAACTCGGGGGTATGTGTTTCCCCAAGTTCGTTATCGTATGTAGCGATAACAATCTTTCCTAGTGTTTGCCTTGCAAGTGATAAGTTTGGTATCTCGAAATCAGTGGTCCGGCTTACGATTTAATATAGTACCTAGTCCGACTATGTGGTATAAGCTACTACATTACCTTTACTTCAATATTAAGCATGCATATTCGATGTTGATGGGTAGTTATTACTTCGCACCAATCGAGATTAGCCTTAGATGTATCCCACTAATCTATGTTGCTAATTTTTTGTTATTACTCACCTCCTTGGTCCGTGCAAGTAGCACAGGTTAGTTCGTACGTGTCGGGACTTAGTTGAAATCTGAAAGGACTTCTAAACGAAAGAATTATCAATACATGCAATAACTATTTGAGAATTTTTATTAAGCTAGTTACTTGTTAATCACTCATGGTCCCAACAAAGCCTCGTTGTGGATTTAGTTACCCTTGGGATATAGAACACAATTCAATAGGGTAAAACAAATTTTTAAAACATGAACTTACTTTGACAATTCGTAGAAAAAGCAAGACTACCAACTTGAGATAACAAGATAACACTTGAAAACCAAATCCGGAAATTGAATTATTGCTAAAGTTGCAAAATCCAATCTCCAAACAAAAACTTAGAACAATAACAATAAAGTCTAACCCTAAAAATGAGGTTTTACACCTTATTTATAGAGAACATTGTCTTAAATTAAAAGGAATTAAAATAAAGAAAGTTGTCCAAAACACGGGTGTAATCGACGACCCCGACAGAAGGACCGTTTACTACCTCCGTCAGTCCAGACTTAGAATCATTTTTGTCCTTCAGATGACATCATCTCTGAATCAATCGACGGACCAACAGAATGGTCCGTCGATGACTTCCGTTGCTCCATCCTTAGAATTTCTCCAACTTTGGGTATTGGGATTATCTCTGATCTCATAGATGATTCAACAGGCCAATCTGTCGATCAATCGACGGACCTCGATCCTCTTCGTATCTCACACTTGGTAAGATTTCTCCGAGTTTCTCCAATTTCCTGAACTTCAATCAACGTTCACCATCTACGGACCGTCTGTGGAATGATGGACCATCGATAGCCTTCGTGGGTTACTTCTGCACTTTATTTCAACTACCTTCTATGTTTTATTTATGAACATCTTTCCTACAAAACAAACATAATAACATGTTAAAACTACTACAAAAAGACTATAGACACACACAACTCTTAAGGAAAAAATATTGAAAACACCGTGAAACCCCGATACATCAAGTATTGTCCCAAAATGAAATTTACCTATAACTCCACAGACCATGATGGTACAAATACCTATGGCGGCTACATACTCTGATAGGATAGTTGTTTATCAACACTTTTCTTTAATTTCATGAAAACCTACTTTGTGATGTTGGGGCACCTTTACTATGTGTATGCTGGAATAAGTCTATACAGTTACAGCCCCATAAAGTACTATGTTATGACCGAACTAGGCACGCATTTGGTTATTGTTGCTGGATTAGGTGGCCTTGTTCACATTGTTGTGAAGATTGAAAGGCTTTTGGGTTAAAAGTTACTGTCATCAGCACCTATCCAAAGAAGGAAGATGAGGTCATCAAGAAGCTTGGTGCAGATGCTTTCATTTTTAAGCACTGATCCTGCAAAATCAAAGGTACGAAGTGGGCAAAGAAATGAAAGTGAAGAAAAGTTTAAAAATCTTAAACAAATGAATCACAAGTTAGTGGGGGTCTCACTAAAGGTAGTCATTGATTAGTCCTAAAGATATTAGGAATGAAAATGCAAGTAACATTGGCAGAACGGGGCAACACCTTCATCAAAAGCATATATAGGGGTGTCAAATGGGCTGGTTGGGTTGAAATTAGAAATATTACAACGGGTTGAATAGAAATTGGGTTGGGTCTTGACCCGCCCAAGTTTACTTTAGCTCAAATGGGTTAGGTCTTGACCCGCCCAATCTGACCCGATTAATCTCAATAATTTAACATACTGATATTTAACTTTTATAATCACAATTTAAATTTCCGCTCTAGAATTTTTTGTTAAAATAGTAACAAATGGATGGATAAATCCTAAAAGATATTAATTAGATAATAATTCATACCTTCAATATAGAAAAAATATCTTAACAAAAAGTTTTAAAACGGTTTGAAATTGGAGATTGAATTGAGCTCAATTGAGAATTCTCTTCAAATGAGTTAAGCTTGAATGAGTTGAGATTGAACCAATTCAAATTATCTTGAGCTCAACCCTTAAAATTCTTGACGGATTAGGCGGGTTACCTATGTTTTGGTTCATTTTTGACACCCCTACATATATATTTTTTATTAACAGTTTAAAAATGAATCAAACTATCAAAAACCAAATCGACAAATATGAATTATATTTAATTTAGTTCGACCTTAATAATTTAAAAATTGTTTAAATTGATTTAAGTTTTAAATTTAACCGAACTCCACCCATGAATACTCCCATTTTGGACCATAAAAATGATTCAAAATCAATTTTTTTCGACCAAAGAAAATAGTAAATAAAAGTTTTAGTTAAATTATTTTAAACATAAAAGTAAATATAATATATTATTAACTGAAAAGGTAATAGAGAAACTATTATGTTCTAGGTGTTTTGATGATCCTCACAAATGCGGGGACCTAGTCCATAGCAGAGTGCTCTCGTCCAAATATAAATGAGATACTACTGTAAAGTTGTTATATCAGGTGGTAGGTGAAAAGTGCAGTGTCCTAAACAATAGAAAGAGCGGACGAGATTGTATGTTTCAGTATCTCACAAATGCAGGAACCTGCTCCCAGGCAGAGTTCTCTCCATTTGTAAATAATGGGGTACAACTGTAAAGTTGTCTAGTCATTGGTAGGTGAGGCGTCAGCGTATTGAACCAAGTCACCTTTTTGTTTTAATCGTTAACCAAAAGGAAATGACTCTTTATTTTGGTCTGCGAACCAGAAATTCAGGTAAGGAATTCTTTTGATCGAGGGGAAGGTATTAGGCATCCCTCGAGTCCCGTGGTTCTAGCACGATCGCTTTTATTGACTTATACTAATTTTAAAATATTTTTGGATATATTATTTTTAGGCCATGATTTGTTTTCATTTTTTCTTGTTGAACTTTTATTTGTTCTCAAATCAGATGCATAACTGCATTCTTGACTCTGACATTTGGAGACATAACTGTCTTCATCTCTCAAGTTCATCACACCTAATAATTTTTATTTACACTTCTTGATTTAAATTAATGAAAGTTAGTTATTAAAATAATTTGATCAAGGTGCGTATCACATTCTTGAGTTTTTAGTGTCCCAATAAAGATGTGTAATCATATTTTTAATTGAAACAAATATTTATTAATATGCCTAAAACTATTCTAGTCATTAAAACAAATATTTTTCCTTTATAAATAAAACTAAATAATGCAAACTAAATCTAAATGTTGAGGATACAATATGTAATTCTCGCATTATTTCTACAGCTTTTATTTATATGTTAATGTTTTATATTTTTATTACTCTTAATGTTACTGTCAAAATTAAGCGTACACTTTTTACTACAACAAAACAATAACAAATTGTTAGAATAAATCTTATTTTTGTGTGATAACATAAAACAAAAATAATTTGTTTTACTTATTTATTAGGTTAGTTATATCTACTCTATCTTATCATTTAAATCAAGACAATAAAAGATGTTATGACTTATTCATTTTAAAATATCACAACTAACATTTTTTCTTTAAAAAAAATTAATGTACTAACTCTAAAACCTTAACTAATTTTCTATATTCAATGAGATTCTACGTGACATTAACTATAAACTTATTCAGAGCATCAAAATTGTACAATAATAAATAACAGCAAATGTATTTAATTTTACATTTTTATTTCAATCGAATTCTGAATGAAACAACACTATATAAGGAAAAAACCATAAAACCACATCAGATTTCATAGATAAATTAAAAGAGATAAGTTAAAGTTGAATACCGTAAAAATCTTGACTAAATCTCGATTAGAACACCCACAAAACTTTTGTTTGGCATATGGAGTGATATATATTGTGTTTAGATATAATAATGAAAAATGGGAATGTGTTTTTGATTTTTTTTACTGGTGAAAATTTTCTGATTTGAGAGTGATTCCTCTCCTCTCTTTTTTTTTTCATGTGTTTTTGCTGAAATTTTTTCTCTTTTTTTTTTTATGTGTGTATATATAGTGTGTAGGGTGGGTTGTGAGGGAAGGAAAATAGGGGTAGTGGGTTGATGGTTGTTGGAAGTTGTACAAAATGGGGATAGAAGTGGGGGTTAAGATATTATTTTTAATAATCAATATAATAATTATAATAATAAAAATATTATCTAATTATAAAAATAAAATAATAATTGAATAGATAATTATAATTTAGAAATACTAGCCTATTATTGATCATAATTAAAAAAACATATATATTTTTGTAATTTTCTTTTATTTTTTTTAAAAAAAATTAAAATAAAACTTTACGTTAAAAAGTGATTTTTTTTCAAGTCTTTTTAAATAGACTTAATAAAAATGAAAATAAAAATAAAAATCAAAATATTAATAAAAATATTTAAACTATATAAAGGGTATAAACTTAAAGTCGTCAAAAATTACGTGTCTACAGTTTGCCCCTCTTTGATTGAAAACACGAAGAATTTTTTGACAAAGAAATAGACAAAGTGACAAGTTTTGGCCGAACACCTATTTAAAAGACCAAAATTGGTGCGACCGAATCCTTGTTTTGGACATCCTATATATCCCGAGTGATAAGGGAATCATTTCACATGTAGTTCAATGAGATGAAAAGATGAGTTGGAAGTTAAGTGAGTCCATCGAGGCTCCAGATCGCGGCTCTTATCCTTACATTAAAATTTGAAAGCTAATAATCAAAAGAAAAATAAATGTACAAGCTCCTATATATGCAGATTTTCTTGAGTTTTCACTTGAATCTTAACTTTAAGATATCACCTTGATTTTTGGGTGAATATCTTAACCTTGATTTGGATTGGAGGCTGAACTTGACACTTAGACTGAGCTTTTGACATTCTTCAAATGACAATTTGAAAATGCTATTGAATAACTGCATATTTTCTTGATAGGAAGCTGACTAGTAATAGAGTGAGGAAGTTAGGTTGCTACATGCATTGAAGAAACTGATTCTGACAATCATGGGATTGATCATTCTGAAAAAGAGTTGAAACTTTATTCTTGAATCTCAAATCCATGTTTCGCTTGAAGAAATCTGAAAACCATCACTAACAAAAAATAAACAAAATTTTTGCTCCGATTTTCACTGGAAAATTTTTGTGAGTTATTAGCAAATGTAAATATAAAACATAAACTCAGACTAAGAAGTGGTTATCCTAGGAGAAAGTAATCAAATTCCATTATCCACGAGGGTCCTGCTAATCTCATTATCCAGGTTGGTCCTGCTAGTACCATTATCTAGGAGGGTCCGGTTGATCCCATTATGAGGAGGGTACTTCTAGTCCCATTATACAGGTGGGTCCTGCTAGTCCCATTATCTAGGAGGATCCTGTTAATCCCATTATGAGGAGGGTCCTTCTAGTCTCATTATCCACGAGGGTCCTGCTAATCCCATTTTCCAGGTGGGTCCTGCTAGTCCCATTATCCAGGAGGGTCCTGCTAATCTCATTATGAGGAGGGTCCTTCTAGTCCCATTATCTAGGAGGGTCTTGCTAATTCCATTATGATGAGGGTCCTTCTACTCTAATTCACATTGTTTAGGAGGGTTCTGCTATTCTAGTTTCCATTGTTTAGGAAGGTCCTGCTAATCTACTTCCCATTTTTTAGGAGGGTCCTGCTACTCTAATTCTCATTGTTTAGGAGGGCCCTGCTACTCTAGTTTCCATTGTTTAGTAGAGTCCTGTTATTCTAGTTCCCATTGTTTAGGAGGGTCCTGCTACGCTAATTCTCATTGTTTAGGAGGGTCCTGCTACTTTAAATTCCATTGTTTAGGAGGGTCCTGCTACCTAATTACCATTGTTTATGAGGGTCCTGCCACTCTGAATTATCAAATAGAATTACCATAACGTTTAAATTTTTAGTTTAATTTTGTTATTTTTTATTATAATCTAAAGTTTTTATCTTAAAAGAAGAAAAAAAATAATTGCCTCAAACTAGATAGTGTTTATTCTAGGACAAAAAATAATAAAAAAAATAATAATACTAATAATGGTCTCCAACTAGGAAGTGTTAATCTTATGAGAAAATCAGAAATATATGTTTCAGACTAGGAAATGTTTGTCGAAGGAGAAATAAAACATATAATTAATTATTTTATTCTATTATTTTTTTTTTTTCAATGAATGTTTAACAAAATTGAGTCTTCCATGTTTTATTTTCATTTTTATGGAGGTTTTTGCAGTGTGGCATTGGCTGCTTTGATGATATTTTCCCTGTCGTTGCCATGTTGAAACTAATTAAGCTTGAGAAGACTGCTTTCGCGCGGAGCCAGCTCACCTTCATAATCTCATAACAATCTCTAGTTGTTTTTTTCGAACTTTCAACTTCAAATTTTTGACATGTTTTACATATGGCCAAACAATATTGAATCTGGTATTTCAAATAAATCTTCAAGTTACATGCATGTCACTATTTTCTTGAATCATGTCACATTGATGTGCTTACACACTTGGTTTTGAGCAGTTGAAGAAATGATAGCAATTTTGAGATCATTTTCTACATGCTTTAATGAAAATAACTCATGGAAGAAATACAAAATAAGAAAAAATAAAGAAAAAGAAAATTATTCCTTTTGAGGAAAAATAAATAAATAAATAAATAAGAAAGAGACTCATTTGATGTTCAATTCTAATGATCATGATATGCATGTGAGATTAAATGACTTGATCTGTCTAATCAATCTAAACTTTATTTTGGTCAAACTTTCAGCCTTTTGAAGTCATGCTTTTATAACCCAATCTTGTACTAGATTGATGCCTCACATTCGACTTGTTGTGCCTCAAAAAAAATTTCACCAACGATCTAACTCATTTTGTATATCTGTCACTCATCATCTTATAGTGCCCTGAGGGTTTCACCAATAAGACTCTCATTTTTCACTCTCTCTCAACACAATTGATGCCTTATAATAAGTTTGAAGGATTTTCCATCGATAATATTCCCTCATTTTTCACTCCTAGGACGAAGGACATGAGTGTTCATATGATAATCAACAAGAGAGCCTTAATTGACTTGTCTGTCATTGTTAAAATTGATTAGAAGTCTTTATTGGATTGAAACGTTGACTTTGGGTAGGGTACAAAGAAAGATTTTCATAAAGACTTCAAAGTGATGTGTTGTTGTAACAGGCGTTAAGGATTAAACTTTTGGAATCGACTTATTATTAAGTATAAAATATTATTATTATTAGTATTATTATTAGTATATTATTATTATTATTATATTTGCCCCAGTTGTGATGAGGACTTTTTAGTTTCTTTCTTGGTTGGACGAAACCTTATAATAATGTTGCATACGTATCTTTTAAATAAGAATCAGGTCAAACGTAGTTCATGAAATTTGTTCTTTTTGTTGTTATTGATATTTTATTGTTTTTTTAAAAAACAATTTCGACTCTTTTTTTTACTCTATATTTTTTTGTGACTCTTTCTTCTCTTTTTTTGTATTGTATTTTGATTCCAAAAGAGGGGTATGAAAAATATTAAATTTAAGGCTCAAAAGGGGTAGGAAAGGATTACACGACATTTGAATATTAGAATGAAATGTCTCCGTCATATCAATTATTAAAAATGTCAAATACAAGCATACTCTTTAAGATGTGAAGTTAAACTCAGATTTTATCTCTTGCAACATATGTATTGTTGGATATGTATTTGTCATCTTGAAATCTCCATCTGAGTAATAACTTCTTGACAACAAATGACATACATCAATTCTTTACGCATTTTTCCCTACTGAGGATATGTATTAGGCGTTTTTTTTTTAATCCTTTTTCATTTCCTGGAATTATATATTTTTTGAACTTATATGGAAGTATACATTCCATGGTAGATATATAATATCCCTAAATTCATCTCAAATCGCATGTCACAAAAATTGAGTTGATTTGAAAAGAGAGCAGTGTGAAAGCCAAATAGAACGGATCAAATGACACAAGAAAAAATTATATTAAGATAAAAGGGAACTTAGTAATCAGGACAACAAACTAAATTTCAGGTTTACAACTCTATAATAACCCAAATTACGACCAATCGACAAACAAATATATAGAGAAATGATTAGAAAGTTTAACTTACTGAAAAAATAAGGAAATATTTCATAGAATAAATGATGACAAATAAATTATCCATACGCTTTTTTTTTAGCACGAAAAGAAGGAGTGTATCTCCATCCAAGTTGAACTTCTTGAGCCACTATTTTGCACGTAGACCTTCATGAAAGATTCAACAATTTTAGTTGTTTTTTTCTTGTGAATTTAAAGAATTTTCATATTCTTTATCATCACATATCATTTCGATGAAGTGTACATCATTATGCGCCGGTAGAGGATTCTTAGTAACATTTGGGGGTCATCATTTTGAACCACAATCCTCTTTGTTTGAATCATCTTTTCAACCCTTCTTCTTAAATTTTGACAATCTTCAGTACTGTGCCCTGGAGAATCAGAATGGTATGCACACCGAATTGTAGGATTGAAACCTTGTGCATGTGGGTTCACATAGTTTTGAGGAATTGACCCTATCATCTTCAGATGTTTCAACTTATTAAACAAACTTGTGTAAGACTCTCCAATTGGTGTGAAATTATTTCTAGGCCTTTGACCTCCCTCAAATCCCTGTCTCAGACGGAGATTATAAGGTTCTAAAAAATTATGAGAAGATGGACGAACATTTTCATGTGTTGGTGCTCGCCATTGAGAATTGTTTGATAGATATACATGTGATTGTGCACCATAGACTGCATATTGATTGGGTGGGCTCAATAGAGTATTGTATATCTTGCACGGGGATATGTGATGGTATTGAGGTGGGTTGAGATTCATAAAAGGACCCATTGGACTTTTTGTCAATGTATGACACAACAGCACTATACCCTCCTTCAGTTTCTATCCCCCAAGATTTCCTGATCCATTTTTAATCACCTGTGTTGTGGCTTTCAAGGCAGTTTGACTTACAATCTTTCCAGACTTGATGCCATTTTTCAGCATTTCACCAATTTTAATAACTTCGGCAAATGTTTTGCCAACAACAGAAAGTAAATAATGAAAGTAGTTTTCTTGCGCTTGGAGGAAAACATCAATCATTTCAGACTCTTTCATTGGCGGCTTAACCCTCGCAGCTTGCTCCCTCCACCTTATAGAATATTCACGAAAATTTTTGATGGCCTTTTTTCTCATATTGTCCAGTGAAGTACGATCTCGAACTATGCCAATTGTTATATTGAAATTTTTGAACAAAACATCGAGCCAAATCATCCCATGTATGCCAGTTAGAAGTATCTTGATCAATAAACCATTCTGAGGCAATTCCCATCAAACTTTCCCCAAAATAAGACATGAGCAATTCTTCTTTGTTTCCGACCCCTCTCAGTTGATTACGATATCTCTTTAAATGAGCTAGAGGATATTTATGTCCATCATAATTTTCAAATTTTGGAGTTTTACAACCAATGGGTAGATGAACATGGGGAAACATGCATAAATCATTGAATGAGACACTTTTGTGCACTCTCAATCCCTTCATATCTCTTACACCTCTATTCAAAACTCTTTTAAATTTTCTTGTGTCTTTCGTCATGTTCCTCGTTCTAACGGCCTTTTCAGCTTCACAGGACACTTGTACTGTGAGTGTGAGGATGAGAGGAGAGCTTGAAATTTTAAAGCCTCTTCGCGGTGTTAGCCATAGTGATGTAAAAAAACTTGGGACGACGGGATCTATTTTGGATTTGGGCGCCCCATAGTAGTTGTGGAATGCTATAGTCGTGCAGTCGCACGAAGAGGGTTACTCATCATAGGTATATCAAAAGGCGACCATAGGAAGTTTCAGCGGCGTTGGATTGTGTTATTATAGTGTGGAATCCAAGTGAATAAATTGATCATGTGACACTTAGATCGGGGGTTGACATATTTGTATTTAAATGTTCATGGATGAAGATGTGGCGCTTGTCACTTATCCCAAGCTTCGTACATATATGTCATTGCTGCTTAATATTCTTCCCTTTCTGTGACTCTTTTTCTTGGGAGGCGTCTGGTTCGGACCTCATATGTCCGAATCATTTCCATCTTTCGAACCATTTTCTTTTTTCTTTTGAACTCATATTTAGGGATGAGATGTAAGCTAACCACCAAATCCAACCACCGTAATTTAACTATGTGCTATGGATGATGTAAGTTTTGGTAGAGTTAGACATTTCTATTAAATTACTAATATTATTTAAAAATAAAATAAACATAAAACAGAATAAATTATTTGATAATGCATTGATCAAAATGCTGTTCGGGATAGTGGATGTTATACGCTTGCGAACATGGATTTAAGGATCTTGTATGTTTTTATTTTTGATTTTTTTTGAGGAAAAATCCTTCCATGTGTTTTTTGAATATATAAAAGAAAATTATAAAACATCTTTTTATAAAAGTTCAAAACAAAAACTTCATTATTTTCATCTTTTCATTTTAATTTTGCAGATTTTATTAATTTTTTTAAATAAAGAATCACTGAACCTAGAGAGGATTGCCTATGTATTTCATCAAGTGAGGATCAAGTGTGTTTCAGGTTGAACGGCTTAATTAAATTTTTTATATATATTAACATTTGTCTGAAAATGAAATATTTTAATTTTTTTTAATTAATTATACAATATATTTTTTAGTTAAATAATGAAAGATCTTGCATTTTATTATTTTAAGTATATAATAACTCCTAAAAGAAGAAATATTTGTTATTTTTTTTTGTAAAAATCAAAATTCTACACTAATCACACTAAATGAGTCACTTCATAAAGGACTTCTAAATAGATGCATTGTATTATAGCATACTTTTAAATGAGCTTTAAATTTTCAAGTAAGAGATTGAACTTGTTCTAAGCAGACTCAACTCTTGTTTCAAGACTAACTACGTCCAAATATAAATTATGAAATGAGTGATCCTAATAGTGGTAACCAGGACTTCAAAAAGATAGGTGTTTAGATGGCTTTACTGAAGTGAACAACTCGAGCCAAGGCGGGCAACTATTCGTTAGTAGCGTATTCCGATTTCATTGCTTGTCCACGTCGCCTAACAAAGTTCTAAACAGCCTTCACGGGTGCCAAGACCATCCAGCGTTATGTCAAGGGAAAGTAGAATGCGTTTAAGCATTCCTTGTTGTGAATGTGTGCAAGTGTAGTCAGCGGACGCAGCGTTAAGTCGCTGAGGTATATCACACCTAATAATTTTTATTTACACTTCTTGATTTAAATAATTGAAAGTTAGTTATTAAAATAATTGGTCAAGGTGCGTAATCACATTCTTATTTTTTAGTGTCTCAAAAAAGATATATAACCACATTCGTAATTGAAACCAAATATTAAAAATGATATGCCTAAAACTAATCTCGTCATTTAAAACAAACATTTTTCCTTATAAATAAAAACTAAATCATGTAAACAAATCAAAGGTTGAGGATACAATAGGTTAATTCTGACATATTTCTATAGCTTGTTTAGAGTTAAGGTTTTTTTTTTTTTTATTTTTTTTGTTTTTTTTATTACTCTTAATATTAATGTCAAATTTAAGCTTAAATTTTTACTAACAACAAAACAATAAACAAATTGTTAGAATAAATCTCTTTTTGTGCGATCAACATAAAAATAAAACATATTTATTTAATTTCTTATTTTTAGCTTAGTTTATCTACTTTATTTAATTATTTAAATCAAGACAAGAAAAGATTGTTATGAACCTATCATGTTAAATATCACAACAAACATTTTTTTTTTGAAAAATCGAATGTGTTGACTTTAAACCTTAATAATTTTCTATATCAATGAAGATTCTACGTGACATTAGCTACCAAAAACTTATGCAGAGTTAGTATAAAAATTGTACCAAAATAAATAACAACCAAAGTATTTCATTTTACATTGTTATTCAATCAAATCTGACTGAAACAAAACTAGATAAGGAAACATCCATAAAACCACATCAGATTTCATTAAATAAAATTAATGAGAAAGTTAAGTGAATACCGTTAAAAGTCTTGATTGAACCTGGTTAGAACACCCACAAACTTTTGTTTGGCGTTATGGAGTGTTAGGATTTATATATAATATATATATATAATATATAGTATAAAATATATAATATATATATATATATATATATATATATATATACTATAGTATACTATATTATATTATATACATATTGGTGAATTTTTTTTGATTTGGGAGTGATGCTCTCTCTTTTTTGATTTCATGTGTTTTGCTGATGTTTTTCTTTTTTTTTGTTTAGGGGTTTGTATATATAGTGTGAGGGTGGGTGGTGAGGAAAGAAAAATAGGGGTAGTGGGGTAGTGGGTTTGATGATGGTTGTGGAAAGTGTAGAAAATGGGGATTAGAAGTGGGGTTTAAGATATATTTTTAATAATCAATAATAATAATTATAATAATAAAAATATTAAGTTAATTATAAAAATAAAATAATAATTTCATAGAGATAATTATAATTAAGAAAATACTAAGCTTGTATTGATCTTATTAAAAAAACATCTTTTTTTTAATTTTCTTTTTTTTAACAACTAAAAAAAAACTTACCTTAAAAAGTGATTTATTTTGTTGTTTTCACGTCTTTTAAAAGAAACTTAATAAAAATAAGATAAATCAATCATATAATAAAAAATTAAAACTGATAAAAGCGTATAAAATTTAAATTCGGTCAAAAATTACGTGTTTACAAGTTTTCGCAATTAAAGTTTTGGATTTCACAAAATTCAAAAGCTCAAAAAGCAAAGGTCATCTTCAAAAAGTATCATCCTAAGAGCAACAGGGACCTGATAGGGTCGCAAGCTATCTAGTTGTCTTAGGAGTATATCTTCCGCGCTTACATTGTAAATTTGTTCCTAATCTATAAAGGATTAAGATATTTATTTCGAGTTTTAAAAGTCAAAATTATAGGGTTAAACGGATTTAGTGGACAACATTATTGGTTGCTTAGTCAAATTCTAAGTTCACTAGAGTTAGGTGACCCTTGCTGATTTATGGGCGGTATTTGTGGTATCGCTTAGCAAAGTCTAAGTTATCCGGGGCATGCGGTGATTTAGTAGGGCAAACCTGAGTGTTGCTAGTTTGAATCCTAGTGTCTAGTGGTGATAGTTAGTGGGTAGAGTGTCAACTGTTGTAACGACCCGCTAGGTCGTTTTGAAAATTAGGACTATTTTGACTTTTCTCGTAAAAGTTTAAATAGTGGTTAATTTAGAAAAAAAATTTGATTATTAATGGGAATATACATTAAATTATCTATTAATTTTAATAAAAAGGGAATTATTAAGGTAAAAGAATTAAAAAAAAAGAACGGGAGAAGTATTGTTCATATTCTGACTTTGAGGGGAAAACAAAAGAAGATCAATCGAAAGAAGAAGTTGTGATTTGAAGACGAGTGTTTCGATAAAGACTAGCCAAACTCATTCAGGTAATTATAGTATTATTTTTTGGAAGATCTTCTTGTATTATTAGTTTTAGTGTACAGATTGTGGGATATATATATATATAGATAGATAGATTGAGAGATATTTTTACATAAGGTATGAATGTAATTGATGTTTGTTCTTTTGTATAAGAAACGGTATCTCCAAATTAGAAATCATCGTTTGATATATAAACAAATTTAAGGCTACAGTGATTCGTTATCATTAGAAAGGGTATAAAATATTTATTTAATTGGAATAGAGACGGTAGGAGGAATTTATATAATTTTGTTCCTAGGAACCTGGAATTGGAATAGAGACAGTAGGAGAAATTAATGAGGTGTTGGGATTTTGGTCTGAAATTTCATTGTTTTATTTTGGGTATTAGAATGGTTTAGCCAATCATTGGGCAATCATGCAATGATTGGCAATTGATAGGTGTACTTTGACTTTACGCATTTCACAAATGAATTAAAAAGAAGGGGAAGTTGCAGTTGCTCTCTGGTTCCGTAAAATTGTGAGAGGGTTGTTTAATTTATTTATTTTTCAAATTAAGATACTAGTTTTTTATACATTGAGGTTTATGATGTACCTATAATAAATTTGAATGTCTACAAATTCGCTTACTTACGAATATTGTAGCATTGGTAGATCATGAGCATTTCTCAACTTTGCGAAAAGGGAAGGAACTATCTTGAGGATTTGTGGCACGAGTTTGGCACTTGAGGTATGTTAAGATTTTTTAGACTTGTTGAAGGATGTTTTCTTAATTAAATATTAAAAAATGAAATAGACAAAGGGGTAAGGGTGAAAGATGGTAGTCTCGTATCAATGGTGTGACGGACATTGTTACGAGTACCGGTGTTATAAAAGAGAAAGTTACTACTATAGAATGTGATTTGTAAATTGAGAATGCCAAAGTATATGGACATTAGCTAATATGTTATTGACTTGAAATCCTTGTGTGATTGTGTTTTCTTTACTTCACCCGTATAGTTGTGTTAATTGAGGTGGTTACGTATTACTTTGATATTGATTGATTAAGATGAATCATCATCCCTTTATATGAAATAATATTGTGTACATGCATTGACATGAGATTGAGTATAAGTTGGGCACGTGGAGATCGTCTGTGTTGGGGATGGTGAGATGGTTGAAGATTGTAATTTGGGCACTGTGGAAGACGTCGTGCGGGAAAGGAAATTATTTGATAGGATAAAGTGTTGTTGAGATCGTACGCATAGACACGTAGATATAGCCGTGTCGGTATATGAATCCTCGAATGTCCCTCATGGGTCATTGAACCTCGATGTATTTACGAGGAGTCCATGTATATACGGTTGAGTGAGTACTGGGTACTCTGAGACATATAATTGTCAGGTATCATAGTACAATGAATTTAATCATCGCATTCATTCTTGATGATGAGTGTTTTATTTGGTGGTTGGAACGTACTGTACTTGATGTGGATTACCTTTATGAGAAACTTGAATCGTAAGTTAATATACTCCTACATAGAAAGACATAATCAAAATGTTTTTGGTCATGGTCAAGGGTTATTTTTGTATTTTCAACTGGCTAGGTGTCTTCTCCTTGTTAATCAATTTTGCCTTTTCATTTTCTCAGCTAACGTGTCTTCTTCTGGTAAAATCAATATGCATGTCTTCCTCCTCTATGTCTTACTCCTAATTCTTCATTTATAATTATTCACTGTTTGCACATGGAAGTTCACTCTCTTCAGCCTTCTCCAGGTAAGGTTTTACATGTTTCAATTTAGCTTTCTTTTTCCTTCATCTTCTTTTCAATCAATGTTCAAGTTCCAAATTTGATCTGGGTATTAGGGTGGGTATGTGAATATCACGGATTTTTCCCGTTGGAATTGTTATGATGTTGGATTCTCCTTTTGGTGGCTGATGGAGATAGATTTAGGGTGGAGTGAATATAACCAAATTTGATTTGGATATGTGATTCTTTTTCCATGTTACAAAAGCTCCCAATAATGTAATCCATTTGGGGTATTTGAATTCCCGTTTCAAAATTTCTGGTTGTCTTTTTTCGTTATGTAGAAAAACCCACTATTTTCACAGCAAGTAACTTTTGGTTATCTTTTGTCAAATGTAGTGTTAGTTGGTCTCCAAATTCAAATTTCTGGTTTGTTCTTCCTTGGTAGTATGAAAACCCATATATTTTCACATGCAGTAAATTTTGGTTGTCTTTTTTAATCAGGATGTGTTTGGGCTTTCAAAACTCTTCCTGATTATCTCCATTTTGATTTCGAATTCCTCTTTCCCATAGCTCAAGCAACTGTAAAAAAAATAACAAGTTCTGGAACATATCAGCAACAAGAAGCGAAGGCAAATTATTACTGGGGAGTGGGACACCTTATAGCTTCTGTGCACCCTGTTTTAAACTGGTTTCAATCTCAGTGAATGTAACACCATCAAAATTTGAGTTACTTACTTTCATTGCACCATGATAGGAACAACATTAGCTGATAGCAACTTGCCGAACCTGTTACAGAGCATAACTATTTTGCAAAAACAAGTAAAATATTCAAACAAGAAGAAACTGAAGAATTAAGAACAATGGCGTTCATACACAATCTAATTTCAAGCGCAAATATTCGGTTCCAAAAGAAAGGTAGGGAAAGTGTATCCTGGTCGGCGGGGGCTAATAATCGGAGGGGTTAATGTTTATGGGTGGACATATCGAGTTGATTAAAACTTGATTATTATTGATAACTCTGATTTCAAGAGGTACGTATGAGGTAATAATGGGGGTGGTGAATGGTCTGGAATTGAGTGGGAATTATTTTGCTAAGAAATATTGATAGGAGGTTTTTGTATAGTGCTGGAGTTATTTTGGTGTTCTTTTGCATGGTTGATCTCTAATATCTAAGTTGGAAGAAAGTCTGATAGGAGGAGCCATGTTGGGTTCCACAGAATCGTTCAATTTGTGATATATTCTTCTCGTTTTGTCCATTTCTTGTAGCCTGCAACAAATATGTACCCTTCTCATGCTGCATTTTGATTAACTAGAACATTACAGTGAACATTAGTATGATATTAGGAGTTATTAATGCTAGGAAACTTATTGTGGTGTTATTGTTGATTTGGGTATTAACTTTGGCGTACTGGTCTTCTTTGGTCTTCCAATTTATTTTGTGTGGTTTATGATGTTTGATTTTCTTCTCCTAGAACTATTGTAGGTTGTAGCCTCTTTAAGACTCTCTGAAAACAAACGGCTTAGATTAGGTGGTGTGGTGGGGGATTTGATTTATAATTGATTAATTCATGATCTTAGGACCACTTTTTCCTCCTTTTTCCTTATTCTTTATGCTTGTTCAGTTAATTTTATACTTTTAATTTACTACAGATCTGCAGTGTGTAAAACGTGTTCTTGTTCTTGAATTCATTGTTGCAGAGACCCTTTTAAGTCCAAAGGCCTTTTTTGATTTTTTTCATAAAGGTATGAGCTCTTTCTTATTATGGTTTGAGTTCTTCAATTGACTTGATGTGGGGTTTCATTTTCATACTGTTTAGTTCTGTGTCAATATTGTTGTACTGGTACCTATGGTTCTCCACAAACTTGCAAACCAACTAGATACATAAGACAATTCAAACATTTCTGTCCTGTAGCGTATACCTGTGCTTATGATGATCAAAATAGCACATTTACATGTATTAAAGTTGACTACGTGATTACTTTTTGTCCATGAGAAGTTCATTCTATGAATAAACAACAATATATTTGTGTGTGCCTCACTTTTTTATTTACAATAAAATAAAGTCTTAAAGTCTATATGATCATAAGAGGGAAAACAAAGGACAAGTGAAAAAATGGAGGGATTTGTAAATACATTGGACTATGCATTATGTAAGATGGTCAATAAATTTATAGGCACTTATTTTAGTAATGAACCTTGTGTAGGACCTTTTAATTCTAATTTATCAACTGTCCTAATATGTCAGCAAAAAGACATTAATAAAATGTTCTAAATTAATTCACAATGATAATGAACTTATAATCGCAAAATGCGTTCTTTATCAAAATCAAACTAAACTTAAATTTAACTTAAACAAGAAAAAATTGAATAGAAATTATTTTGATGTGAAATTGGTACAAAAATTAAAATCAAAGACCAGAGTACTATATTGCCCTACCCTAATATGGGCCTGAAATAAAACTCAAGCAGTATGGACTATTGTGTTTATGACTGATAAAATTGGAACAAGATGTATTACGTACATTGACAATGTATTTTGCTGGAAAAATGAATACATTTTCTAAAGGGAGTCAGTTTTGACTTTATAACTGCGCGTATAGATGTCTTAACTGAAATTCGTTTACCTTTTTCTAAGTTGTAACAACAGCCGAGCCCCTTACTCTTATGGTGAAATAAATCATAATGAAGTTTTCTTATCAAGTTTCAGTTGCTCCACTCCTTGTAAGAGCTTTAGCATCCTCATCAGAGAATTTTATCAACTCTGACCCGAACTTCAACTATACTGATTATGAGCTAATACAACCACAATATGCTAACAAGTGCCATATTGACTTTCACCGATTGATACTAATCTTTTCATCGAGTTTTAATTTTAATAAGTCTGTTTGTTGTTTTGCTTGTCTGAGCTTTCATATATTCATATGGCTACACTAATATCATACGTTTGGGGCGAATTAATTAGAGAGAAATTTGATATATAAACTTGTATTAAATACTAATTCATTTTACAATTAGTTGTTGCGTGCAATGTTGAAGTAGGGGAATTGGCAATTACTACTACTTAAAGTCTCACGCCGCTACAGGATGTTCTTTTCCACCCATTTTATAGGATTATCTTTTGCCTTCGGTATTAATTTTCTCAATTTGTACAATTGTGCAAAGGATTATTTGATTTGTTATAATTATTTTGAATTGTTTTGTGCATGAGTAAGAAAACGACAGTAAACATACAATTTATATCTCATATTCAGGATAGATAACAGTTCTACAAATGTAAGATAAAAATAATAGAAATGATTTGAATTTCAACAAATTTCACGCTGATAAAAAAGCTAGACGGCGTGAATTATATAAATTGGCACAATCCATTAAGAAAGATGCCTATCTAGCTGGCAGACGTGTAAACTCAGCTATCGAGAATCATGCCTCCATCGTGCTACTCCAGCACCCACAACATTGTCCTACACATATCAACTCTTATACAGGTCAAATAGCTTAGGATAGGCTATAATTAAATAATCTTTAATCTACTAAATAATTTTTAAGAATTAACTACATTATGCAGGATGTAGTCAACAAAGTTCATTACTGGAAACCATCCACCGGATAACAAATTATGCACCCTAAAATATGTTCCCCGGTGTAAATTCCTGCACTGCAAAAGATTTGAGTATGGGCCTACCATCATTTTTGTTGTGTGCAAGGGCGCTGTGGCAGCTTATTTCGCATCAACCACAACCAACACTTTAAGAAATCTATATTTAGGACTACGAATGAATCTGACATTTTGAACTTATATAAAAACTTACCATAAACATTTTTGCATTCACATCTCTAGGAGTTAGTTATGACAAAGATTACGGTTGTTATGATCCTTGCGTATCCACTGTTAATTTCCATATGGTCCAAAATGGATGGCATTGTTGTATTCAGAATATTGATCCTTTAGGGCTTCTTCTTCTTCTAGACACAAATAATTGTGAAAATTAACAATTACCACGCATAACAATGTGACTACGATTGATAGATTTCTTGATAATAGGAAGCTGAAGTTATAAAAAGGAAAACGTAAAAGAAATATTGTCGCCTTTCGTGAATAATACTGTTAACAACTTCAAAGCGAGATGAATGAAATATAAATTCTACATTCAAGAAGATTGTTTCAACAATAATCATTGTTGACCATTGGAACAAACTGAAACTCAAACGATTGGATTTTCTTCTTCTTTCAAAATCCGGATATATAAGAATAGATTATTAGAAGGATTGCTAGATGTTTTACGACAGGTGCAAGAGATTCTTCACAAGTAGGTCAACACAAAATTTTCTCCCACTAGCCTTTAGCAGGATGGCCAAGAGATATTCATAGACGGTCATGGATGCAATTTCTTGGTTAAGCGTTTTTGGAAGACCCTGATATATTTTTTAAACTCATCACGTGTAACCCCTCTTGGCCAGAGATTCAAAGAAATCTTCTAGCAAGTGATAAGCAAGAAAAATAGACCCGATTTGATTTGCTAGTATTTGTGAATATATAGAGAACTAAAAAGTTTTGTTAAAAGAAACACATATTCGGTAAAGTCTTGGTATATATGTAACAGGGTAGAATTTCATAAACGAGGACTCCTCATGCTCTTTTGTAATTATACTTCATGAAGATTCAAATACTTACACTCTGAATCCTATTGATCGATTTGTTTCTTCTGCAGAATTACAAACCAAATCCTACTGTAAATACTCACCTATATATTCACGTCTTTACACACACATTGTTCATAGGACCTTGCGGTGAACTAAATCCAACAAGTCCCTTGTATTGAAAAAAGGATATTGTACGTTTAAAAAGTATCCAAAAGCTTTGCTCATTCAAACGACACAGGAAAAAGCATACCTATTATAGAAGCGCAATAACAAGGAAACTATGTGAAGATTAGAAAACATAATTCTTAAAATAATTCATGGGTTGTCCCTTATAATTCCTTTGTAATTATCCAAATATAATTTTCATATCATCGTTGAGATTGGTTAAGATATTAAAGTAGTTAAATCCATTTATAAGGTACATATGCAAAGGGACATGAGAAATCGCTGCCAGATCATACTAAGTGATACAAATATAGAAGTGGATAGATAAAAGAATATCAATCAGCTAGATGAGTTTTTGCGGCTTAAGCAGCATGGCTTAAATTTGGGGGGGGCACACCCTTTTAATGTCACTGAAATGTCGCCTAATGTATACATCTTAAACTACATCTTAATGGACAACTACTTGTTTTGTTCAAAAGTTATTGAGATATTAGTAAAATTAAAAATAATCTAATGGATTTAACAAACAATGTACTTAATTTTTTTTTGAGATGAATAAAGTGAATGATACAAGCTAAAAGTTTAAAACTTATATATCGAGAATTTCTGAATATTTTGCTGGTCAAAAACAGATAAAATGTGTGGCAATTCGTAGCGGTTGAAAATGCTATTGGACGTGTTGAGCACCAACCAGGACCAGCTATCAGAGATTGAGGAGCGTTGCCCCGGATTGGCGGGAACCAGGCACCAGGAATCCGAAGGTACGATACCGTTGTCATCCTCTGAAGGAGAAAGATACTCCCGTTAGATTCTTTTAATGAAATAAGAGGACCAAAATCATATCACACAAGACTTGCTAATGGTTAATGATAAAATATGTCAAAATTTAGAGAACAAGCTGAACAAAAGGGATTATTACTTTCACATAATCATTTAATAAAAATGTATTCTGAGGCCGTAGTTATCAAATGAATGCCAGCAAGTCCTTAAACATTTGTTTGCTATGTTACTATATATTGTAGCCCAGTAATCCAAAAGATGAATGGGAAAATTTTGAAATATCCTTATCAGAAGATTTTGTGAGATTCCAAACATTATTACAACGGAAATTCGTTTATAATGGTTTTACAGCATATTAATGATATCTTCATCATTCATTTGGTCATGATATTAATGAATTTACACTAATTCCTGAATTAATTAAACATCTGCACTATCAAAAGAAGCTACAGATGTTTACTTTGAAAGAAAATCGTACTGTGAGTGAAGATGATCTGGCTTTCCACAAAATAAATTAAACACTGCACAAAAAAAAAACTTCCAATGATAAATCATTAGAAAAAATATTTTCAAATAAATCAGGTGCATCTTTATAGATGCCCAGAGGAACTGGTAAAACTTTTTATATTGTCCTCATATTAGCAACGTTAGATATAAGGATATAGCTTTGGCAACTGCAAGTTCAGGTGTTGCATCTTCGCTGCTTCCCGGGTGTTCGCACGCTCATCCCTTTTTAAATTTCAATAATATCGAAGGAAAGTTCAATTGTAACTCAATTTGTAAACAAAGTTTCTCTCACTCTTTAATTCGTGTAGGCACAACTTATAGTATGGGATGAATTTCAATGCAAAAAAAAAGAAGTGTTGAAGCTCTTGACTTACTTTTGAAAGATTTAATGGAAACAAGAATATTAATAAGCCAAAAAGTTATTCTTTTTAGTGGTGATTTCAGGCAAACTCTTCCTGGTATTCGTAGTGGAAAAAGAGAGGACTTCGTTAATCAAAGTCTGTTATGCTCTCAAATTTGGAGTCAACTTAAAAAATTACATTCGCTAGAAAACATGCGTGCAAAAAAAGATCCAACATTTTGTGAATACCTAATGAGAATTGGTAATGGAATCGAATTTTTTTTTGATAAAGGCAAAATTGAAATTCCCATTCTTAATCAACCATTTCGAGAATGAAAAAGATTATTGAATCTTGTTATTTACATTTACTTATCCAAATTTGGCAACACTTCTTACTCAATCTTTCTTTCACATCATTTCTCGTCGCTATTCTAACAACAAAAAAATGATTTGTTGACGAAATAAATGATATGTTAATCACTCAATTCCAACTCCTGAAAAAAAACATATCTCAGCTACCGAGAGACCATAGATCCAATGGTCAAAGTGGAATATGAACTACTTCTTGCAAATATCTTTGAATCCCCGTTGGGTTACCCATCCTTACAATTAAATTAAAAAAATTGTCCAATTTATGTGTACTAAAAATAAAAATCCAATCCAAAATCCCCCCGCGAAGTTTATGGCAATGGTAGCACGCCGTATATGTCATGATTTCATATCACACGTTAGCAGCGCCACATATCTAATGGTAATTTTAAAAAGACAACATGTATTCATTCCTAGGGTACGGCATTACTAACACAGAAGATGAAAATTACCTCTGGCCATTTAAATGGATTACAATTTCCAATACAATTGGTGTTTTTTGCATGACAATTAATAAAGCACACGGCCAAACTTAGATTTGTTTGGCATTTATTTACGTGAACCTGTCTTTTTTAATGGTCAATTGTATGTCCTTTAACCAAGAGCCAAGAGTTTCTAATTGTGGTTAAGATATTATAAGGCAACCAATAGCTGATAACGACGACGACACATCTACATATAACATTGTTTATGATGAAATTATTGAAAATCTTTTTCTTAAAACTATCTCCATTTTTCATAGTCGACAACCTATTGTATCTATATTTGACCTCATATTTGTTTCTATTCCATACCATTCTCTTCTATTAATGATGTTGTCCATTGTCATATTTAATCTGCAGTTACAGCCATGTAGAAGATTGAATATAAACGAAATCGACGAGAAACACAGAAGAATGGATTTGTAAAGTCCCAAGTGGTAGATAAAGGTCATCCCCGAACCACAAGGGGAGGGAACAAGAAATATCAATTGATGATTAACACAGGAGGAAAGGTATTTTTCACTAAACTAGCAAATACTCATCCACTTTCACAAATTAAGTTTGTAGCAAAATAAACATACTACATAAACCATTTTTTTACTTTGCTTTTTTGATGGTTGCATCTGTCTTCAACTCATTTAATCTTCATTCATCTCTTCTACTTAGTTGAAATATTGTTCCTTGTGATTTTTGTTTAAAACACTTGTTTTCACTGTAAATCTACATTTAATGTTTCTTTTATTGAGAAAAGTTACAGATTGGGTTAATGTTATTGCACCTGTTTGTAGAATCTTAGGCAAGTGAATTCGAAGTTTCTTTTTAAATAAATTTGGCTATTGATTGATTTGATTTACGTTGAAAGTTTTGGTTCTGTTGCTTGTTGTTTTTGATATGAAAGCACTTCTTATCATTCTAAATCCATGTTTAATTCTCTTATCTTTTGTAGCATAATTTGGGTTGCAAGAAGTAGTTACTATTTGGGTTCGATGCTATTGATTTTCTTTGCAAAATAGAAAAAATTGAATTGAAACCTGTGCGGATATCAGTAGTCCATTTAAGAAATTTGAACTTGTTTCTTTAGCGAAGTCACATTCAAATTTTTGGAAAAACAGTGCCGAGATAATAAGAATAAATAAATATTATTATACAGATAATGAGGAGAGGATAAAGAATGTCTTCGCTCAACTGCTTTCGGAGACTTTCATAAGAATTCTTCCCCAAGAGAATTTTGTAAATGCACAAGAAAACCTATAATATGTGAAACTAATATTGCAATTAGTTTTGTGCTAAAAGTGGTTGCTTAATGTTGTTGTTGTTTTGATTGGCTTAAATAATTATCTTAGCAAAATCAGTAAACTTACATATTTTACTGTAGTCTTCATTCTGTTGATTAAACCATCACGTCCATGTCAAAAGCTCCCCCTCTACTCATATCCTTTCAATTATATTCCATACAAACGTACCTTTTCCAACAACCAATCACTTTTGAATTTTTAATACCAACTTATATATTAATTTAACTTACCTAACATTATTCTATTCATTAAATTTCTCATAGGAAACTCAAATACAGTTATCATGCACGGTACACAATATCACACATTATGTCAATGAGTTTGTTTCCTTTCCAAACAATATTTGCTACGGGGGCCATTTGTCTCCCGAGTCGATCAAGGCGTATGGAATTCCTCTCATCATCCATCTGGGACATTGATACGGGCACAATTTTTTGAACCAAAGATAAAGTCATATAACCCGCTGAACCACTATTGTGTTGGCACCCAACGGGCTGCTAAAAACTACATCGTTTGACAGTTCGATTATCAAGCTATAGGCTTTGATTTCGGTACTCCTAAAAGATATTTCGCTATACTTACCAGATATATAATTCATTTTTCAACTATTACGACTTACTATAACTCTTTAATTGTTGCAAGATATTCTTGCCCTCGTGATAAATGGGTATCCTCCATCATATGGCCTCAAACTGTAGCAGAATTCAAGAATTCATCACATCGACTATGAGTAGTACACTTTACTTTCCATCTTATTCATTCCGTATTTTCTTTCTGCTTGGTCAATAAACTACTGGATTTATTAAGGAGTAGTGATGTCATCTTTCCTTTTCCGTCAAAGTTGAAGGGCCAAATTTGATCTAGGTGTCAGATTGACCCTCTTTATTGGAAAGTAATTTTTTTTTAAAAAAATTTCCTTCTCTGTGATTGCAAGCATCTCATATTTGAATATCACCTTGCCATGGTATATGGCTTGATCTAAGGATATAAAATTTCACTCAATTTTGCAAAGTTTTCTGGTGTATCTACTTCTTGATTGATAATGTTGCCCAAAAACGAAAAGAAAAAAATAAATAAGGAGAAAAAGATAAGTTGGTTACTACATTTTGATAAAAAGTTTTCAATTATCGCATGGATTGTTCTAATTTCCTTTGCAAATTACTAACTGATGCCTATGGACTTGGGATGGGGATAGGTTGAATTCTAATTTTGATTTTTATTGATAGTCTTGGAGTATCGGTTTTATCTAATTGTGGTGTACTTAAACTTGGCACATACAGCTAATTTGTTATTGATGTTTATTATCCTTTGATTGACTGTTTTAAACTTGAATCTAAGGTTTTGTCAACTATACAAATCTGTTATAAGCGACATAGTAATGTCTTAACTTGTAGCTTTATTCTGATAAGGAATGTCAATGCCATTGTTGGTAATTCAATGAGTGACAAATATCATATGCAAGACCCATAGACAACACTCCAGCACTTTAATGAAGAATTAGCTAATTCTACAGTTTCTCTTTAAAAAGAATGTAACACCTAACTATTTGAACAATCTAAGTATGCTTACTATGTATTTGTTTAGCCAGAATTCTTCTTCTTGTGAACCAAAAGGAAAGACCCTTACCCTTCGATAAGAGAAGGCATCACTCAACAACTTCAGGTAATAAAATACGGTGCTAAATGTTGCCAATATCTAACCAGTTTCTGTATGTAAATATCACGCTGAGATGAATGAATTACTTAGCAACATTTTTATCTACATTATAGTTCAATATCACTAGCTATTGTCCTCCCCTCCATTTTCACCTTCACATCACTGCACCACCGAGTTTCACCACCCCCACCCCGCTTACCATGCTCCTTTACATATTTGGCATTTTAGATGTTACTTGATTACCACTATTAATACTTTACCATTTGTAAGCCTAGCTCTTTATGTAATGTTTACCAGAAGGATGTTGCTTTTGAGCCATGGTAATTGTGGACCAGAATCAAAAAGACAATATAAATAATTATTAAAGTTGTTGAGTAATTCTAATTGTGGGCCAAAATTCATCCTGTAAAGGTAAAAAAAAACTACAAAATTAATAACGAATCTCATAGTGTTCGCCAAGGTCTTGCAATTTCAGCTTTGTCTTTGACCCAAATTGGGAAACAACGGTAAGAATGTTGCATCCTACTTTGATGATATTCATTTTATTTGCGTATATACAACAATTGCAATAAATTTTTCTTTACTTTCTTTCGTGAACTTTTTCCCAAATTTGCTTGTATCTGTGTAAATTATGATCTATTATAACACTGTTTATCTTCTTCTTCTTCTTTTTAATGAAAACAGGAGGAAACCAACAAAACTCACTCTCTGGGAAGAATTCATTGACCTATATGGAAATAAACTTCTCAAACATCTGAAAGAGCTTCAAGAATTTCCAGTACTTAATTGCCAGAAAAGTGGCCAAATCAAAATCCTCTTCAAGGTAAAACAAACATATTAAAACTATCTCCTATAACACATTTAATTATCGAAATTACACCAATTATTAAACAATTACATGCCTTTCAAATAGATTGGTACAACAATCCAGATTGATCCTCCATACCCCCAAGGCTATCGGGCACTAAAGACATGTATTCAAATACACCTTCTCCATAAACAAATAAATGTTCACATCTTAAACATTTTTTAACATACAGGTCGGATGAATAAACCGTTTCTCAACACATACACAACAAAAAGCACCACCAATGGCTGCAAGCTCTCCTTTTGTTTGTGCCATTTTGAAGTATACAATAGTGCTATGTCAACATCCAGCAGACAATCGTTGGTATATGCATCATCTACATCTTAAATATCTTTGTGAAATGAAATGTTAATATAATTTACCATTTCTTGGATGGCCCAGGGGCAAATATCCACGTGCAAGCTCAATTGTTAAAATCCAATTGAAACTCAAAAATTCTGTGTCTTGGTCTGCTCTGAGTGCAAGCAATATTCCACGAGATTGGACCCAGAGACACATTATATTGTATAAAACCTGCGTCGACCAACACATCTCACACAAAGGTTTATGAAAAATTCATACCAGTAAGATCAATAACTGCTAATCATAACGTCTGAATAAAATTTGGTACGTGAATTTTTAAAAATTCGTAGCACTGATTTAGCTATTTGATTTTTGAAGTATGAGTTCAAAATCTATATTCCTTATACAATGCTAAACTTTACAATTTTAAAGTGTATATATATAAAGATTGAGTTCTCCAGCGAGACTTTGATAATTTTAGGATGCGTTATCTCGTGTTTGTTGCCAGATATAGAATCAAAAGATAACTTTACAGAAACTGTAGTGTGTTACTACTACTTATAGATTTTGATAAGTAAAATGTATGCATTAATTAGTCTGTTCAAACTTAGACGAATTCGATAAGTTAGCGTTATTTTACTCTTGGATGTTTTCCTGGTGTAGTCTTATTTCCTTTTCATTTCTCTCAGTTGAACATTCAGGTTTATGTTTCTACTATGGAATTTATCACCTTTGCTTTTGAATATGCTTAATAAGATTAATTATTTTTTCTATGCTGGCTCATGTAATGTTGACTAGGAAGGTAATGTAATTCAGTTATGCAATCTTGGTAATTTTGTAGATGGAACTTTTTTCTTTCGAAAATGAATGTGGTGTCTAGCTCACTGTGCGTGAACCTAGACTATTCCACCGGGTATTGGGAAAAATGTATGCATTAATTAGTCTGTTAAAACTTAGATGAATTGGATAAGTTAGAGTATAATTTTACCACATATGTTGCCTCTCAAGAGGTGAACGTGTAGATGGCTGTAGGTACGTACCCTTTGAAAGGGAAATTTCAGTACTTCATATCATGAACTCCATACATTAATTACTTTACTTAATCAAGGATTGATCCCCTCCCATGAGGATAAAAACAGACCAAAATTTGACAATCAAGTAAAAATAGTAAGGCAAACAGCAAACAAGTCATTACAAACTCTCTAGGCATAATTTTTACCATTGATGAGGTATTCTGAAAGAAGATATTAAGAACAAATTGTACTATTAAATAATGCATGTGTTCTACAACAAATTTTCTTTTTATACTTTCATATTAAAAAAAAGCTGCAGGAGAAAAAGCAGCCTATCCACTTCAAGTGATACATAGAGTGGTACAATCAAATGAAAACTGAAGTTGGGTGGGTCCAACGTTGAAGGTAAAAGGAATATGCCAAGAGAAAGATAGTATCTTAAAGATCTAAACATATAGTAAAGAGTAAGAATAATATAAAATCCAAATTTTGGGTAGAATGAAGAAAGTGACTAAAGCGGGGGAAAATCATAGATATATCAAGATAACTTTATTCGTCAATCAAACGACCCTTAGTGTTTTATGTTAGTTTTCTACCTATTATTGCATTGAGTTCTATTTTTATTATCAAGGACTTGAGTTTAGTTGCTAAAAAAATTCTTGAGAGCATATTGCTAAAAGTAAGACACCTACGAGTTGGGTAACGGTCGGCTCTTGTAAAGTTATATAAATACCACCTTGGGTTGGTTGAATTATGATTGCATATAACATATGAACATATGAAACGATTAGTAAAGTGATGCAACAAATATATTTTAGGTTATAAAAAGATTAACTAACCTAATAACAATTTTCAATTTAAAAAAATATCTATGGAACATTAAACATATTGACTGTGCACAGAGCCACTTGAAAATAACACAAGGATGATATAGTTCAACAACAGCCATGATCAGATAAAATTGGGAAGAATATGTCTTAACTGTAGTGGAAAAAAATCATGATTACGTTGCATCAAGGTAAAACATCTACAACCTCTCCGTTTATCCCTTAAAAATCATAATCTACCTGATTTCTTCCATCTTTCAGAAATAATTGTTGTCACTCGTATCGTGCACCCACAAATTGCTAGGTAAGACATTCACCATCCAAATAAAGAAATGTTGCCAAAAACAAGGAGCATATTCGTAAAAACTGTTTATCATGTCAATCACGAGAAAGATATTGCTTAGCCAATCTGACATGCCCATCACGCACAACAACTCAGAAGAAGGAAACGCAAGATTGAAGCAAATCATGATAAAAAAAGGACTAAAAGGTATTCTCTCTACCAGACTCCAATTTCTATTCAACCATATAAATGTGGTTTGTCCTATGATTTTTAAATTGATTATGTAAGGTATTTCTTAACATTGAACTCTCCTTTGTCTTTGTAGGTATACTTTTTGCAATTGGTTGGAAACAACATTTGTGCTAAATGGCGTACACTTTTGGTGTAAGTAGTACGGACTTTGCGCATACTTATAAGAAATGGACAGGTTACTTAAATTGCCAATCAATGAGAAATCTTAAACAAACCAAGTACTATAATCAACATTAACGCCTCCCCAAACTACTATACTAATCATTTCCAATCTTATTTAAGGTGCTTCTGAATGACGCTGAGTAATAGTCAAAATATAACCATTTATGTAAATATTGTAATCTCCAACCTAAATAACACAACCATGACAACAGGAACAAACACCAACTGCCAACCATATTTTAATAATCTAATATATATATAGCCATATCTCTCTCTCCTCCTCTATCTATATAATATATATATAATATATATATATATACAAAAATCTCTATAATCTATGTATCCCAATGCCCATTTAGCCGGGGGGGGTGGGTTAGGGGACTCGTAATCTACCGTTAATCAACTAACAAAAATCCGTTCAATATGGGGCCCGTACGAGCAGGGCAACCTATACTAGTATATATATATATATATTATATTATATATATATATAATTATATATATATATAGATAGATAGATAGATAATAGATAGCTAGATAATCCGCTATTTAGAAGAGGGAGTTGTGAGAGGACTAACCACAGCTCAAAAAATATACAGTTCTGCAGTAAAGACTTGTACGAAAAAGCAATATATATTGTATGTACATTTCCAATTGCGTACAACCCAAACATGTAGCCTTTCACAAGAGCACGTATGAATAAAGACAGGACAGTGGCTAAAGGAATTGATAGGAGCTCGTGACAGCTATTTTCCACTATGATACATTCATGTCCTTCTACAAACAAAGAGCTTTCAAGGAAAACATTGTCCACTGATGAAACTCATTGGACCATAGGATGCAATTCCGCCTTGGCTTTATTTCTTTGTTCTCCGTTTAGTTTTTCGAGTTTTTCATTTGATGGGTTTGGATTGGTTTTTCTTTTTCTAAATTTTGGTAATGGCGGTTTGCTAATGTTGCAGGCATTATTAAATTCAAACTTGATTAGATGTTGTTGTGGTTCGCCATTTTTTCTCCTGCTCTTATCTGTCGTCTTCTGTTTAATCTTGGTATTTCAATTCTTGTTATTGAAGTGTAGTGTTTTTTATGGAGATGGTTTACAATTTGTTAAGTTTTCGGGATAGGCCTTTGCATTATACATAGAGAAAGAAGGAAAGGAAGGAAAGAATTTGAACAGTGAGGATGGTTGGGAACATCGAATTCTCTATAACTCTCTATTTCTCAATTATATATATTGTACAGAGAAATCTCAAAATAAATTTCACGTGTGGGTTCTGTAACATAGCACCAAAGTGATACTGTCAAATGACATTAATCACTTACTAGTTCTCTCCAATGTTTGCATCAGATTTGGAGAACTCCCTTCAATTCGGCCATCACTCGACTATTTCTGTGGCGCGAAACAACTCTTTCTCAGGGGTAAATCATCACGGGCTTTTTTCTAGTCTGCTCAACCAACTTACAAGAATGTTGAAGAAATTGAACTCTTACAAGTGTTGCTAAGGTAAAATTATTTTTGGTATGCAAAAATAGGAAAGTCCATATAGTTAAACTTATTTTCTTGATTCGTCCTTTTTTTTTTTTTGCTTCTCCACTAAATTAACACATCCGATTATCTAATTTTTATATGTGAAGAATCCTTTTTTTTGCTCATCCAGCATTGAAATGTGTGTCCATTCTCGAATGATGATTGCCTCTCTAAATTGTTGACATTTATTCATGGTTTTGTGAACCTTGTAGTCAAATGTCTGTCTTGGTCATGAAAAATGTGAGATAGTTTAAGTTTGAAATTAATTTTTTATTTACAAAGTCATACCGTTGTAACTAGAATCTCATCGTTTACCTTTCTAAAGGTAGAATAAGGGTCTACGTACGCTCTACTCTCTTAGAGCCCACTATGAACCCACACTGATTTTATTCCCCTTCTCTAAAGGGGACTTACTTATACACTCCCCGCGGTATCTACAACGAAGAGTTAGAGCGAGTATTATTGCTGGCTCTGTTGCTGCTTGGTAATGAAAACACTGAATGCTTGTAATACCAATGAGTGGCTTTGATTTCGTGGAGAGTTTCTTGTTTTGGCCCGGGAATTGCATTTCTTATGACTAACTGTTTTGAATTCTCTTATGGGAAGATCATTAGCACTCGTTGCAATTCCTTTCACTCCATCATTATTCTGTTGTTGTTATTGTGGTTTGAAATGTCATGCTCTTACACTCATAGCGGATTATCATTAAAAAGGCTCCACACCTTGAGTACCCTTGTCGTAGCAATCCAAAATTCCTCGTGAAATCACATACAAACAGATTTCCTACTGGGATTGTTGGTACTGGAGCGGTTCTCTTTCCATTTGAGAACTCTGTTTATGACCTTCTTTTTCATAATGTCTAGCATATGGACTCGGACGTGTTACCTATGTTTTTGTGTTTCTGTGGTAGTATTGACTTCTTGTGTGTGGTTGGATAAGTGTCTTTGGTCCGACGTATATGCATCTTCGTATGGGAAGATTGGAAGATGGTGGTAGAAATCATTCTTCGCGTCTGGCTCTAGTGCAATCTACATAGTCTTCTACTCCGTCAACTATCTTGTTTTCGATCTCAAGAGCCCAGTGGACCTGTTAGCTATGCTATAACTTAGGCTTACTCACTTTTTAAGGTGCTTTGCTGTTATGCTAGCAACTGGTGCTATGGGTTCTTGACGTCTTTTTTCTTTGGCATCGTCTCTTCTTTCCGTTAAAAAATAGAGTGGAAAGAAGTGAACTTTGTTTGAGTTCCATTTTTCCAGCTATTGATGATTACCATACGTTCCAGGTGGACACTCCTGTTAACTAACTTGCAAATATGCTACCTTTTATGGTTAGAGTTAGAGTCTTTATTCAATTTGTTGTCATGTTGTTGTTCATACATTTTAAATGAAATAAGGTTAGTTACTGAGAAAATGATGAATGTGTGTGTAGTTTGTAAGTTTAATTCTAGCACTAGGAATTTGCAAGCACAAACATATGACATTCTCAGATTAAACAGTAATAATAAAAACACTGTGTAAATAGACTTCATTGCGTGTTGAAGTCGCAAACTTGGAAAATACATTAAACCAAGAGCAAGGGAAGCAGATTTTTATAGTATCACAAACACCACACCCCCCCCCAAAGAGAAGGATTTCCCTGATATTAATTTTATGAATGTCATCAACATTGCTAATTAAAAAGTCAAAAGTCATAGTCTAAATTTCATCAACCGCTTCTGTAAGACATACTTTGAGTGATATAATTGAGAGTATGGTTATTATTTATGGTTGTATTATAGATTAATTTTACTTTACAAGGTCATTTAGTTGAAAGTACGGTTTGAATTTATTATAAAAGACGTATGAGTTTTAACTTCAAGTACTATAAGATTTGACTTAATGCTATTTTCATATTTTAGTTATATTTTTTATTCTGTTCTAGTTTACTTGTGAGTTATATTTTTGGGGGACTTTGAGGGCCCCATAATTTTGTGCATGTGCTCTAGTTGTCTATGCTTTGGCTAAAACCAATTGAAATAAAATGAATTTATTCAAGCGTAACTTGAGACATTTTATGAGGTGAACTGATGTAAAAAATGTGTATTATTATATATGGATTAATTTCGGGCACAGATGAAACTCTTCTATTTTGAGGAAAAGAAATTGTCAATATTCAAAGGAGAGCAAGAGTTTTTGTTGTGGGTTGTGGCATGCTCATGCTGGCAAACAAAAAAATAAAAGGATATTTTGAGTACCAAAATGTAAACCGAAGAACATTAGTGAATCAAATACTATCTTGGTGTCTTGCAAATTATACTTCTGAAAAATATAGCATAATTTATACTAAATATTCAAATTTCCATGTGTCAGGCACATATTGAAATTGATCTTATTGATAGCACTCCTTCGGCTACAACATCCATTTGGGTTTATTAGGCGGGAGAACGTCCATTCTCCGTGACAACAGAAAAACATATTTGAATAATTTTGCATTAAGGTGAATCTTATTTACCATATATCATTCCTCCTTTGAATGTTTTTTCTACTAGCTACTTCTACACCTCTATTGTTGCCAACACCATCTGTCCTGATCCGAAATTAGTTTATGCATATGTATGATTATTTTTCAAATTCTCTAAATGAAAGCAATTGTTGTATCTAAACCATTTCCAGAGATGTTGTCAAATATAAACTATTTCAATTCGGCTAGAAAGTTATCTTGGGGCAGGCTAAATACCCACAGACAACTTTGTTAGTTCTTTCGATGGGGCAAAAAGAACACTCTTCCGCCCAAACACTAATAGGAGGGAATCCAAAATAGGGAAACAAGTACTGCATCTGATTTTTTCAAGTGAGAAAGATGAATAGAACCATTCACACTAACAAAAAAAGGTTGTTGAAAAGGTCAGTCTACATACAAATTAAAGAAGGGTTGCACATAACTACGCTACTCATTCTCATTTTAGATAATTCTATTTTTTTTAAATAATATATATAAGTTCATAATATCACGTGTGACCTCAAACTTCACATTAAAGACAACCAATTAGAGTCATATTGATTGTATACATCTGGTATAGGAACACAGTAGCTTTAGTAACCTTTTTTTGCTGTCCAATCCATTTGCAATTTGTAGTAGAAATGCTATGTTCTCCTTCTTTAGAGGTGTTTAGAGGTTGAAAAAGGGGGATATATAGGGGAGTACAAGAAAATTGTATTTTTTACAACTTGTTTTGGTGGCTAATTTGAATTCTAAAAAGATTTAGTTTGGTTGGAAAATTTGTGTTTTTTTGTTGCTGTTGTTTGCCGGTGTGTGAACATTTTTCAGCGTTGTTTGAAATGATTCAGAGAGTGTTTGGAGGTTGGAAAAGAGAGATTAGCAATATAAAGTTCAAATTATCGTGAAGATTCATTTTTACAAATCGTAGTATTACTTTAAATGTTTGGTGATGGTTTATGCTTGCTTATAATTTCTGGATTCTGAACTCTATGTATCTGTCTTCCATTTTGGATCTTTCACGAGAGATTCTTATTTCTTTATTGTGTCAAACTGGACTAAGTCCGTCCCTTCAAAGAAACCATGAAAGGGGTCACTACTATCTTTTAAATTGTTCAAGGGAAGTATTTGGAGTAGTAGGAGGAATTCGAATTAATTCCTTGAGATCTGTTTATTCTTTTCTTTTAAGTTAATTAACTATTATATAGTGATCAAATGAAAGTGGCCATTAACTCAAACTAATTATATTTATCCAACCTAACACTGGATGGACATCATATTACCAGTATTTCGATATCATGGCGAGATGAGTAAAAGGTCAAAGAAGATTTAGTGTTGTAGTTGTTGCTTTTGGACCGCTTAGCGTTGCCATAAAAAGGCAACTTCATGTAGCTCTCTACCTTTATCTCCGTGATCGCAGTTGAAGACTTTGATTTCAGTTGTTCTACCATTTTTTGAGCACTTGAGTGATTGAGTCTTTCACGGGATATGTTGAATATGACACTCAGATGTTGATCTTCCAGCCAACCTTTCACCCAGGGGCTCCGCTTTTACCCAGTGATTATTTTAATCCATAGTACTATGGATAGGACTATATGTGCACTTCATCTTTCAGTTTCATTACAGACTTTACACTTGGCTAATAACAAGCAAGTCTCTTCCGAATTTTGTGATTTTGTCTTAATGAAGAGATAGTTTTTAATTTTCATCGGTACAGTTCGCTTTAAGTAGGGAAGAAGTGAAAGTAAAATAATTTTATTTAGCTTTTTGGGTCAATTCGGTGTCTAGATTTCCAGGTAAGTGTTGATTACCGCCATTCTTGGATATGTCACTTTTGTATAACGATTTTCACTTTCATCAGAAATTACGTCGACTTTTTGGTTTACTAAACATTACGCATTTTTCTCAGGTTCTCGAAAGCTATGGTTTTTCAATACAAAGATATGATACTAAAAAATTTATACTCTTGACTCCAAATTTTACATCTGCTAAATTGTGAAATGGTCATGCTCATGTCAAAACAACAATCTGTCTATATCTTTGATGTAAACATAGTTCATGGTGCGATCGTCTTAAGTAGACATCATACTGACATCAGTTGACATATTATGAATATTTTAATAGTATGACATTCAATCCTTTTTGTTTGTAGTTTGATTTGGCGTCATTATATTTGATAAGCATGAATAAGCAATAGCATAGCTGCTTCACGGAACAAATTTAGCTTATATCAGTTTAAATATGGGCCATGCTTGCACGGGCTTTCTCCATCTAAGTTATATATATATAGATATAGATATATATATATACATTATCGTATAATGTAAGAATTTATTTTTCGTATTAAACTCCTCTCACTCTTCTTCGTGTCGGTAATTGCAGCACATATGGGGTACACGTGGTTTTCAGTTTCATCCTCACTTGTTTCACCTTTGCTTTTCCGGGTGCAAATTCGAGTCCCGTAGGAGCAACATTCCGAGAGCAGTTTGAGTCAGTTTAGAGTGCCTTGGAGTGTGGTGAGTGCTTGGTTGTTCCTGGCCACACCTCTTTACTCTATTCCCCCCCCTTTTTTGGCACCATTGGTATTGTGAAGGCTCCCCCGGCTCAGTGTTGTCAGATACGCGATTTCATCCACCCTTCCGTTGTGTTAGCATTTGTCATTTTAGTTTCAAAACTTGATCGCTTTTTAAAAGACTCTGGTACTTATGACACCAATTCTTAGGTAGTACATTTTTTTCCAGTTGTCCGTATTCGACTTATAAGAACTCAGTGTTGGAGATTTGTAATTGTGTCTTTTCAATATTAGTTAGTTAAGTTTGTTAAAAATCTGTTGGTTTTGACTTACAACCTATTGGTTAGAACATAGGTACCATCCACGACTCGGATTTTGGGTCGTTGACATTGCTTAGGCTCTTCAAACATAGGGTTATTGTTTGTCGTGAGATTATAAACTTCTTCGACATGTTGTAACGTGTTCATTTTTGATTGTCAAGATTAGTGAAGGCAGTTGAAAATCCTGTTCAACAGGTTATGGTTTTACTCCCTTGAGCAAGAATGTTTTCACGTAAACTGTTTGTGCTATTTTCTATCTTTACTTACTATTCGTTCTTATTTCGAGTGTGACAAGGGACCTGGTCGTTGATCGATAGTGTTCGCACGTATTCTATTAACCACACAACATTGACATGTGGTTGCGTATTAATAAAAAAGATATCATACATAAACATGTCATTTAATTTGGGTTGAGTTGATATTTATGTCCTTCAATTTTGGATGTGCACAATTAGACAATTAAACTTGTGTAAAATTAAACAAGTAAACACACGCATCCTACGTGACATAATACACATAAGATGTCACGTAGGACACAAATTGGCCACGTAGGATACCACATAGGACATATATATATATATATATATATACTTGTTTTATTTTACATAAATTTAAATATCTACTTGTGCAAACCCAAATTAAATGACATGGATATAAGTTGAAGCCAAGTCAAAGTACATATTGAATATTGGCGGAATGGTTTAATAGACTCTTATACTTGTATGAGTTTGTATTTTGGATCATTCTACTTGATCATTTGTCGATTGAACCCTTAAACTCAGTGAAACTAAGTATTTTAAACCTCTTTCGTTGAGTGTGAACTTTAATGGCTGGAAAAAAATGACATATCATTATCCAAGTCACATTTTAAATGGCACATCACTTATTGTTCTTTTAAATAAAATAATCTATTTTTTCTTTCTTTTTCACTTCATTCCTCCTTCATCCCTTCACCTCTCTCTATATTTTTTACAGTAGAGATACCACCACAACTTTTCATTCTCACTAGTATCATTAAATTCCTAAATAACTAACAATTATCATTTAATTTTTTATTTTTTTTAAATTTCTTTCATTCACAATTTTTAATCGTATTTCTTTTACCAACATTTACATCTATCACTCGAACCATCACGAAACTCTTTTCTTCATTGATGTTAATCAATAGTCGTTAAAATATATAAGAATAAGAGAAACAAGCAATTCGAAAGGGTTGGAAAGGGGTTAAAGAAGAGAACCGGGGGTTTGAGATCAAAAAGAGAAAAAAAGAAATGGAGAGGGGTCGGCGGGAAAAGAAGAAAGAACTCGAAAAAAATATTTTTCTTATAATTTATCTTTTTATTCTATTTTTAAAAAGAAAAAAAATTACTTTTAATCTAAAATTTGATCTTAGACGCTTCTTCTATGCATGACATCACACATTTATGTCATCTCAATAATTAAGTTGTCACATAAGCTTTGTCAATAATTAGATGAACTTAAAACATATAATTTTATTGAGTTTAATGGTTCAATTGACAAATAGTCAATTAGAAGGTTTAAAAATACAAAGATATACAAGTAGAAGAGTCTGCACTATTAACTTATTTATATATTAATCCTAAATAAAAAGAGAAGAAAATAAAAGACCAGAAACTGCAAACTTTGAGGGTCAAATTGTCATTTTACTTGGTGAACCTATTCAAGCGTGTGAGCGACTAGGTAAAAGAAGCAACCCTTGAGTGCATCACATACGGCGGGATTGATGACCAAGTAATCATAAAATACCCGTGGACTAAACCTCATGTTACCTCTTTTTAATTTTTAATAATTTTCTTTGACGACCAAGTAATCCTATAATAAAGAACTTTTTAACTAAACCTAGGCAATTACTTCTTTTAAATTTTTATAGGCACTGCAACCTAAGGTGGTAATTTAAACATAATTATTCTTTCATTCTATATTTATTTATTCACTAAAAAAAAAGAACAAAGAATGATGAAGTATTTATTTATTCTATATTTTATACTACGTTTTATTTATGTATCTTATCCATTACTATCAAAATTAAAATTAAGAATGAGAGGAGTATACTTTTGAAACCTTTGCCATTTTGGTTAAAACAAAATATTTATGTATATTTATAAATATAAATGAAATGAAATGAAATCTCCACACGTCTCCGTATAGGCAAAGAAAGATGAAAGAATATAAAAGTAAATGTATTAATTTAAAAAAAAAAAAAAAGCAACTTCCCCTTAGCTTCACTGCTGTTTCTTCGGCCCAACCCAAAACACGTCTTGATTTATGTATAAACGCCAAACCTTTAACAAAGCTAGAATTACACAAAGAGAGAGCGTCTCCGTGTTTCTCAATGTGTGAATTAGTGTTGTTTGGTTGTAAAATTGTTGAATTAAAGGCCGAAATGAAGATGCTAAGTAGTGAAGATGAAGAAAAGAATATTATTGTGATGGGAAGTAGTAAAGTAGCAGAGACTCAGCAGAAGAAGAGAAAGAAGAGCCAAAACGCCATTATGAAGCCAAAGAAGAAAAAATATAGGTCCATTCATAATCTTTACTTGGAAACAAACCCCATCAACCTTTAACAGCTCATAGCAATAACTACTTTTGTGTAGTGTGTAATTGGTTTTTAGTAGTTTATGTAGGAGTGTGATAACTTAATTACCTTTTAGTTTGTTTCTTTTCTTATTATTTTCTCTCTTAATTTCCTTTTTCCTCTGCCTGTAAACAAGAATAAGTTGAATCCTTTTTTTTAAAAAAAAATACATGTTTCACTAGCTAGGGGTGCAGTTAATCCTTTTTGTCGTAAATTTGCACTCTAGGGGAATAAGAATATTTGTCATTGCTAACAGTTTGAACATCTGACCAGTGACCGGTCTAATTATTTATCAAGTTTCTGAATAAATAAGAATAAAATGTTTCATTGATCAAACAAGTGTGATACATGTCGTGTCATCATGCCATTTTGGGCACCACATGACATAACATTACTCATGTGGAAGACTTACATCGAAAAAGAAAAATAGTTGTTAGTGAAGATTTATTGGAAGACCTTATAATTTTATAGATTTAAATGAAAGATTCTTACAATTTTCTAGTTAGGTAAAGTATTCCAGAAAAGATTTATTTGAAAATATGTAAGGACTTATTTAATAATTATTATTTACATATTAGTTCCTAAGTCAGTAGAATAAATAAAGTGAGTAGAACAAGTAGAGGGATGTGTTGAATCCATCCCATTTTTTTGGGTCAACTTTAGCTACTCAATTGGTACAAGCAATTGTTAAAAAGGAATAGTAATTGAAGTTGAAAAGAAAAGATTGGGTAGTTGGCAAATGGTAAGATTTGAACCATTTTTGACTTTGGCTATGTTTACATATGTCATTAGTGGACATAGGTATGGTTTTTCTTCTATAAATAGCGCACTCTTGCTCATTTGTAGAAGCAACACCAAGTTAGAGAGAAAAATCATTTGAAAGCAAAGTGAGGTATATTCCATAGGATATACAAGAAAATAGTCTGTTGAAGAAAAATAGAGTGTGAGCGATATTTAGTAAGACGGAAACCAAAAGAGTGTTGTTCCTTTTGGTGTGTAGTTAGTCCATTTGAGATTGGATCGGGAATACACAGTGTAAAATTCCTTATATACGTAATATCAATTCTCCTCTAGTCCGTGGTTTTTTCCCTAGTCAGAAGGGGTTTCACTGTAAAAATTCTTGGTGGCATTAGGTTCCCATGGTGGCAAGGACTGTGTACCATATCCATATTTTTGTGTTTGTCCGCGTTTCCCAACAAACTGGGTTACTCAGAGCCAAGGTTTTATCTGAGTTGCTCTGTGGTGCAGCACAGTTGAACTTCCACATCAGAAAAGATTTACTTTGATTTGCGATAAATATATTTTTGGGGAAAAACACATGGAAAGGCCAACCACAAAGTAGAATGGTTACTTGAATTTGGTGTTAATATGCCAGTTGGAAGGGGAAATGGAAGATCCCCCTGCTTTATGTCAGGAATTTTATTAAACCGTATTTACCACGTAAAAGCCTGATAATATTGACAGATGAAGAGGGAATCTGTTGCATAGACAGGTTTGTGGATTCAATTAGGACCAATGGGTAGACGATGTAATGTGTTGACCACATTCTGGAGAAACACATGCTCGAACCACTTTGGGAGCATCTGAAAGTTTGTATGAAATCGAAAGGATGGCACAACAAAATGTTCTTAATAAAGCAGATTGTGGGAGTTTGACGTAAATTGATGGTCTACGATGACAGACATCTGAATTAATTTTCAGGGATAAGCAACCAATTACTGCTTTATGGGCATCCAATTTGATTTGAAGAAATTCAAGGGCTTTGCTCTTCTTGGTTCCATACCAAGATTTATGGGAAACATTTAGAAAGTCATCCTGTCAAATTCTGCTCGGAGGGTGTGGATCTCTATGGATGCCGCCAAGAGTAGTGTATTAACGAAAGAGAGATGAGAAGAAAAAAACCCAAGGTTTCCTCTTCGTCGGATTGTTCCTGATAATGGCCCCACGGGGGAGAAATAAAAATAGTAGTTCTCAGCCAAAGAGAAACAAATAGAGCAAATCCAAAGGCAGACTTAAGGATATTGAGTGATAGCATTGTGGCATGAAAGGCACACAAAGAAGTTTCAGGAAGTTGAAGAGGGAGAACAAAACAAAGAGGTAAAACACACACACTAAAGAAAGATGGCAATGAAAAATTGCTCGCCACCGTCAACCACCGAAGATCTTGTTACCGTTCGTGATGCAAACATGAAAATGTATTGCTTGTGATGAGTCAAGCCTGGGTTGTGGCACTGGTGCGCAATTCTCCTGTGACACAAGGAAGGGATTTTTTTCTCTTCCTACACTCCTGCGTGATTTTGGAACCTTGAGTATGGGTTAATTGAGACGTTTTTTCCTAGGGTGGTTGGTATTGCGTACAATTGTTTGGAAAACTCGGTTGGAAACTAAACTAGTTTTGCAACAATGTGAAAACATGCTCCCTGATGTTCGTCTTGCAACCTAATTCTGTTGGTGTTTGTTTTAGATGATGAAGGATATGTTGTTACAACGGTGATGGAAAATGGAAGCTCATTAAGGGTTCCTTGGGTTGGCTCTTGGGTTAACCAAACGCAGTGGTCTTAGACATGGACTACGGACCTCTTGCTTGTGTTGATATGGTGAATGCGGGTTGAGAGCAGATAGCTATTAACATAGGCACAAGAGGCTTAGCCACATTAGCGAAGGAAAGCTTAATGTCTAGCCCAAGAAGAAATTTATTGTCAAATTTCAAAGTGCTAAATTAGAAAAAAATGTGAGCACGGCTTGGCTGGTAATAAAAATAGAGTGTCCTCTTTAAGTCCTACCTCCTTCGAGAAAGACAGAGTGACTTGAGTTAGGGCATCGATTTATGTGGTCCAATGAAAGACAACAAAAAAAAAAAAAAAAAAAGACATTGGGGGTGCCACTTTATTTTGTCACTTTCATTGATGATTGCTCTAGAAAAACTTTGGGTCTATGTCTTGAAGGGACTAAAGGACCAAGTGTTAGGTGTCTTTAAGCAGTTTCAGGCTTCAGTGAAGAGAAATGGAAAGAAATTGAATGATTCGTACTGATATGGTGGTGAATATTGTGGACATTTGACGAATACTGCAAGAATCAAGGGATTAGACACCAGAAAGACTCCCCCAAGGACTCTCAGCTTAATGGTTTGGCTGGAGGATGAAAGGGAACTTGATGGAAAGAGTTAGAGTTTGCTTCTGAAGCAAAAGTTGCCCAAACTCCAGTTTGGAGGAGGCTTTATTGAACGCTGCACATGTTATTAATCTATCTCCTGCTGTTGCTTTGCCCAAAGTGAGTACCAAATAGTGTTTGGTATGGAAAGGAGGTTTCTAGACCCATTTGAGAGTATTTGTTGCAAGCTTTTTTTACATGTGCCGAAAGATGGAGGTACAAATTGATGCCAAGACAAGGCAATGCATCTTCATTGGATATTGCCCTAGATGAATTTGGTTAAAGGTAATATGATCCAATTGAAAAGAAACTTCGTGAGAAGCCGTGATATTATTGTTCCCCATTTGGAGAATCAACAATTGAAGATATTGACAAAGCGGAGAGGTAGAAATCTTCAAATTTTTTTGATGGATAGAGTCCATATGATGAAGTTTCTAACACAAGTGTGCATGATGTTATGGGTTTGATAATCATGGTGACGCCCAGAATAATGGATCCAAATCAACAGTTGATGTTGATAATACATGATATTGTTATGATGATCTGTTGCTCATGAAGTTGTGGACGAATCAAATATTCCGCTCGGAGGCCCCAAGACAGCGGTTTCTACCCGTTAGTCACCCAATGAGTATGTGTACTCATGACGGCGGGAGAACCTGAATATTATGAGGAGGCCAGGAAGATGAGCACAAGAACAAGGATTGGAAGCCATGCAGACAGATGAAGTCTTGCATGAGAACCCCACTTATGAGTTGGTAAAATTGACCAAGGGGCATGGAGTTTGAGAACAAGTGGGTGTTCAAAGTTAAAGTTTGAAGAACACAACTTGAAGCCCGGACAAGCTAGATGGTTGTTAAGGAATTCGGGTCAAGGAAAGGGATTGACTTTGACGAAAATATTTTCTCCTGTTGTGAAAATGTCTCGATTCGCACAGTTCTAGTTTGGCTGTAGTCTTTTAATTTTAGAGAATTAGCAGATGGAGTGTCAAGAAGCTTCCTTTCACGGTGACCTAGACGAAGAGATTTATATGGAACAAACTGAGGGTTTCAAAGTAGATGGTAAAGAAAATTTGTATGCAAACTTAACAAGAGTATCATGGCCCCTCAAAACAAGCCCACAGACAGTGAGTACAAAAGTTTGAATCTGTTATGGGAAGCAGGGCTATAAGAAGACTTCTTCAGATCATTGCGTATTTGTACAAAAAATGTTCTGGAGAAGATTTTAATCACCTTTTGTTGTATGGTGGTGATATGGTTGATGTGGGCAAAAACACTTCCAGCCACCATTGACACCAGAGACACCTCAAAGACAAAGAGTTGTGCTAAGTCACTTTCTGCTAGAAAGACTTGGGTCAGCCAGCAAATTTTTGGGATGGAATACTTCGTCTTAGAGATTAAAAGGAAGATTTATTGTCCAGAAGAAGTCATTTGAACGCGTAAGGAGCGCTTCAAATGAAGAATGCTAAGCTGTTAGTATACCTCTTGCTGGTCATGAAAGTTGAGCAGAAGATGTGTCTAAAAGCTAGGGGAGAAAAATAGAATATGGACAAAGTTCATATTCCTCCGTCTGTCGGAAGTCAATGAGCAAGGTGTCACTAGACCGAGATTGCTCACGAGTGGGTGTTGTCAGTAGATTCTCGAAAATCCAGGAAAGAGCAGGGGAAGCGTGAAATGGATACTCAGGTACTTAGAGGGAAAGCTCAAATGAATGCTTGTGTTTGGGAGCATCAAATTCCAATCTTGAAAGGGCTATACGATCTTGATTATGGCAGGTGACCTTGATAACAGAAAAATCCACTACTGGATATTTGTTTACTTTTCAGGGGGAAGCTTATATCATGGCAGCAAAGGTGCAGAAGTGTGTTGCACTATCATACAACTGAAGCTGAGTATATTGCGGCTAATGAAGCGCAAGGAGTGATATGGCTAAAGTGATTTCTTGCAAGAGCTTGGTTTGAATCAGATGGAGTAAATGTCTATTGTGACAGTCAGAGTGCAATAGACTTGAGCAAGAACTCCATGTACCATGCAAGAACAAAACACATTGATTCAGATATATGGATTCGTGAGAAGTGGGAGAATTGAATCATTTCACGTCAAAAAGATTCACACAAGTGAAAATCCTGCAGATATGCCTGACCAAGATGATACCAAAAGAAAAGTCGAGGGTTATGCCAAAGAACTTGTGGGTATGAGCTCTCTCTAAAGAAGTTGAAGATACATTCTTATAGAAATGGGACTGGAGGGGGAGATTTGTTGAATCAATCCCATTTTTTGGGTTCAACTTTAGCTAACTTCAATTGGACACGCAATGTTAAACAGGAATAGTAATGGAGTTGACAAAGAAAAGATTTGGGAGTTGGAAATGGGTAAGATTTGCAACCATTTTTGGACTTGCTTATGTTACATAGTAATTAGTTGACATAGGGTATGGTTTTATCCTTCTATAACATAGCGCACTCTTGCTCATTTGTAGCACACACAAGTTAGAGAGAAAAATCCATTTTGAGAGCAAAGTGAGGTTATGCCATAAGGAATATTACAAGAAAAATAGTCTGTGAAGAAAATAGAGTGTGCGAATATTTTTTCGTAAGACGGAAAACCAAAAGAGTGTTTTCTTTTGGCGTGTGGTATAGGCACTTTGAGTATTTTAGTCGTGACTACAAGTGAAAATTCCTAAATAGTAATATCAATTGCTCCTCTTCTGTCCGTGGTTTTTTCCCGTATTCAGCCGGGTTCCACGTAAAATATTGGTGTCATTATTTTCCCATTTTATTTCCCATTACTTTTACCATATATATTTTTGTGTTTGTCCGCGTTTTCCCAACAGGATGTCCGTTTGCAAAGCAAGTCTTTTAAGTCTTTAGCATTATAAAAGTTTCCTTAAACTATTCTCTTGTGTCTTTTTAACTCAACATTCCCTTACCGGTATAGTATAAAATGACTTACAATTGAGTTTGTAAGAGTGTGAAAAAATCGTGAATGAATTGTCAAGTACCATAAATATATGTTCGTATGTGACAATATAATATCATACCAAAGTTTAATACTAAGGGATGACAAACGAAGGAGATATTAACGATATATGTTGGCACCGCCAAGAAGGAAGAATGAGTAACTACTGTCCGACCCTACACCAAACGAAGCGCTAACATTTCACTCACATTCAATTAGAATCTGTTGATTTTGATTCTATTACGTTCAAGTGGGTCAATCAGTCCATCAGATAATTGATTCTACATTCAAGGTAGACTATTTCGCCCTAATTAACTTTTCAATTTCTCAGTTCTAACAACATTCAAAGTCATACAACCTTGCAAGAAGACAAGTGTGAAAAATATGGGGAGCTTCCCACATACATCATGCCTGGAGTAGAGTGAATCGTGAGGATTGACACTACAAAAGCCAAACTGTGGATTTTTGACAAACAATGAGGTTGATGACAAATTCAACACACACTTGATCAAGACTTCTCTCCTGAGAATAATATCAACATTTATAAAGAGTTGGAGTAACATAGGCATGCAAAATTGAAGATGAAGGAAACCATCACTTTGTTAGAGCGATGGCTAATGAAAGCACTAAATACGATTGGAAATTTTTATACATGTGTTTGCATTGGTATTCTAGATTGATATACATTCCTCTCTATTCATTAATAAATTGATATGTATTTGTTTGCATTATATCTTTCTAATTTTATATAGGTATACATTAGCTCGTATTTATCTAATAAATTTGTATTCGTATGTTTCCATAACTCCGGATTTTGTTGGGGAAGGAAAAACGCGGCGGATAAGGCACAAAAAGTGTATCTGTTAAAAGTAATGGAAATAAAATGAGAAAAAAGGACACCAGAATTTTACGTGGAAACCCTTGGAATAAGGGGAAAATACCACGGGCAAAGAGGAAGCAACTGATATTACTATAGTAGGAATTTTACACATGTAGTCACGGAATAAACACTCAAAGTGACTACTTACCACTCAAAAGGAACAACACTTTTGGTTTCGTCGTACTAAAATATCGTTCACACTCTATTTTTCTTCACAGACTATTTATCTAATATTTAGTCTAGGAATTACCTCACTTGGCTCTCAAAATGGTTTTCTCTCTAACTTCGTGTATTCTACAAATGAGCAAGAAATTGGCTCTATTTTGGAAGGATTTTAATAAAAACCATTGCTTATGTCACTAATGGACATAGGAAATATAGCAAAGTCAAAAAATGGTTGCAAATCTACCAATTTGCAACACCAAATCTTTTCTTTGTCAACCCAATTACTATTCCTTTAAACAATTGATTGTACAATTGATAGCTAAAAGATTGACAAAAAAATGGGATGGATTCAACAAATTCCCCTTCCAGCCATTTACGGAAAGAAGGACTTCCATTCTTTAGAGAGAGCTCAACCCACAAGTTCTTTGGCATAACTGAACGTTGTCTTTCGTATCATCTTGGTCGGCATATACTGCATTGATTTTCACCTTGTTGTGATCTTTTTGAAGTGGAATGATTCATCTCCACTTTCTGTCAGAATTAATCCAATGATATTTGACGTTATGTATTTTGTTCTTTGCATGGTACATGGAGTTTCTTGCTCAAGTCTATTGCAACATATAGCTGTAACAAATAGCAATATACTCCATCTGATTCAAACCAGCTTTGAAGAAATCGCTTAGCCATATCATCTGCTGGCCGGCTTCAGTATCGCCAATATACTCAGCTTCAGTTGTAGCATAGTTCACACACTTTGCACCTTTGACTGCCAATGATATAGCTCCCCCTGGAAAAGTAAACACAATATCCTGTAGTGGATTTTCTATATCAAGGTTCACCTGCCATATCAGAAATCTGTATAGCCATTCAGATTGGATTTGATGCTCCAAAACAACAAGCATTCATCTTAGATCCTATAAGATACCTGAGTATCCAATTAATCCCAAATGCTGTTCCAGGATTTTTCGACGGAAACTACTGACAACTACCAACTTGATGTGAGCAATGATCAGGTCTATGCACACCATTGCAACATAGATTACGACGGATGAGGAATAGGAACTTTGGCCATGTTCTCTTTTTCCTCCCTAGCTGTAGGAACATCTTCTGGCTCAACTTCATATGAAAGAAAGAGGTCTACTTAACAGGCTTAGCATCTTCATATTGAAGCGCTCCAGTCGCGTTCAATGTACTTTTTGGGACAATAAATCTTCCTTTATCTCTTAAGACGAGTAATTCTCATGCCAACATTTTGATTGGAATGCACCCAAGTCTTTCTAGAAAAAGACTTACAAACTCTTCTGTAGCTCCCAATTTGGGGAAGTTATTTTCTTGCCCACAATACATATCATCCACATACAACAAAAGGATGATTAAAAATCATAGTCAGAAAATTTTTGTTACAAATACGAATGATCTGAAGAAAGTCTTCTTATAGCCTTGCTCCCCCATAACAATTCAAACTTTTTGTTACCACTGTCTGGGACTTGTTTTAGGCATAGAGACCTCTTTTTGAGTTTGAATACAAAATTTTCTTTACCCTCTAATTTGAAGCCCTCAAGGTTGTTCCATATAACTATCTTCTTCTAGGCACCGTGAAGTAAAGTCGCTTCACATCCATCTGCTCAATCTCTAAATGAAGACTAAGCAGCCCAAACTAGAATTGTGCGAAAATCGAGGACATTTCACAACAGGAGAAATATTTCATCAAAGTCAATACCTTTCTTGACTGAATCCCTTAACAACCAATCAGATTTGTACCTGCGGTACTTCACGTTGTGTTCTTCAACTTTAACTTGAAAACCACCCCCCCCCCCACTTGTTATTCAAAGCCTCATGCCCTTGAGAAATTTTACCAACTCATTAAGTGTGGTTCCTCATGCAAAGACTTCATTTCCTCGTCTTGGCATGGCTTCAATCACATTGATTTCTTGTGTCATCTTCCATGGCCTCCTCATAACATTCAGGTTCCCCCCTCTTTCTTCCTCCTTGTCATGTGAGTAACACATACTCATTGGTGGGGGAAAAAAATAACGGGAGGGAAGGAAAAACCGCTGTCTTGTGAACCTCCGAAGCGGGAATATTGATAGTGCCCAACTTCATGAGCAAAGATAATCAATAAAATATCATTGTATTATCAACATCAACATGTTGATTCGATAACATGATATGGGACGTCACCATGATTATCAACCCAACAACATCATGCCACTTGTGTGAGGAACTTCATCTGATGAACTATAACCATCAAAACTTGAAGATTACCTTCTCCGCTTTGTCACTATCTTCAATTGGTTTGATTCTCCATGAAAAAATTAATATCCACGGTATTACCTAGCTTGTAAACCAAATCATCTGAGGCCATATCATGAAGATGCATTGCCTTGTCTTGCATCTAATTTTGGACCTCTCACTTTCGGACCATGTACAAAAGCTTGAACCAAAACTATCAAATGGTCTAGGAAACATCCGTTCCCATACAAACACTATTTGGTACATCACTTTGCAAAGCAACAGCAGGATATAGAGTAATAACATGTGCAGCGGTCAATAAAGCCTACCCAAAATTGAGTTCGGCAACTTTGCCTTCAGGAAAGCAAACTCTAACTTTTGCCTCAAGGTATTGTTCATCCTCTTAGCCAAAACCATTAAGAGGAGAGAGTCTTGGGAGGAGTCTTCTGGGGTCATAATACCTTGATACTTGCAGTAATTCGTCAAATGGTCCACATATCACCACCATATTAGTCGAATACATTTCATTTCCTTTCCAGTTTCTCTTCAATGAAGCCTGAAACTGCGCTTAAGACACTAAAACACTGGTCTTTAGTCTTCAAGACATAGACCCAAAGTTTTCTCGAGCCATCATCAATATTGAAAGTGACAAGTAAAGTGCACACCCAATGTCTTTGTCTCTTGGACCAATAAATCAGAGTGCACTAACTCAAGCAACTTTGTCTTTACGAGGGGCTAGGACTTAAAGAAAAACTCTTATTTTTTTGTTTACCGCCAAATCAGTTGCTACATTTTTCTTAATTTAGCACTTGGAAATTTGACAATATTTATCTTGCTAGAATATTAAAGTCCTTTCCGGCTACTGTGGCTAAGCTCTTGTGCCATAATGTTGAAGAGCTATCAGCTCTCAATCCATCACCATATCAACCACAAGTGAGGCTTGGTAGTCCAGATAGACCACGACGTGTTGTTACCACGAGCCACAACCAAGGAAACCCTTAATGAGACGTCCCCCCCTTTCCATCACCATTGGTAAACATATCCTTCATATCTCAAAACACCAAACATAACTATTAAATTTAGGTGAAGGACGAACTAGGAGCATGTTTCAAATGTTAACACTAGTTAGTTCCAAAGTAGTTTACAACAAATTGTACCAATACCAAAACCACCATAGAAAACAGTCTAATTACCCATACCAAGGTTCCAAAATCCCCAGGAGTGTTAAGAAGAGGAAAAAAATCCTTCTTGATGTCACATAAGATGCGGGCACCAGTGTCCACAACCCAGCTGAATCATCACAAATTATTTAATTCGGGTGTAGCAAAACGGTAACAAGATTTCTTCGGTGGTGACGGTGTCTAGGCAATTTTCATGGCCATCTTCTTAGTTTACTCTGTGTTTTTGGTTCTCACTCTTCAACTTCTGCACAACTTCTGTGGTGCCCTTTCATGCCACAATGATAGCACTTCTCAATATCCTTAAGCTTGCCTTAGATTTGCTCCTATGTGTTTCTCTATGCTGAAGAACAACGAGTTTTATTTCTCCCCTGGGGCCCGTTATCAGGACATCCAACAAAAAGGAACCTCTTGGTTTTTTTCTCATCTCTTTCGTTCAAGACACTACTATTGGCGGGAATCCATAGAGATCACACCACCGGAGACAGAATTGACAATGATTTATAAATGTTTTCCAAGAATCTGGTAGGAACCAAAGTAGAATCGAAGCCTTGAATGTCTTCATCAAATTTGATGCCCCTAGCCGCTTAAAGTGGTTCAAATCCCCTGAAAATTATCAGATGGTCTGTCACGGAGAAACATTTTGTTGTTGCCCGTTCTTTCGAGCTAAAAACTTTCAAGATGCTCCCCTGGGTTAGGCATGTGTTTCCCCAGACATATGGTTTCAACCTATATCTCGACCCATGCCTAATGAAGCCAACAAACCTGTCTATGCAACAGATTCCACTCTTCATCTGTTTATTATCAGTTTTTACAGTGGTAAATACTGGTTTGTAAAAATTCTTAACATAAAGCAGAAAGCTTCTATTTGCCCTTTACAAATGGTATAATTAACAACATTCAAAGTAAATCGTCTAGCTTGCGTGGTTCCATGTTTCCCCAAAAAATATAGTTATCGACAAAATCAAGTAAATCTTTTCTGATGGGAAGTTCAGACTGTGCTGCAAACCACAGAGCATACTCAGATATAAACATTGGCGGGGGGTTGTCTACAGTTTGTTGGGAGGAAAACGCGGACAAGCAACCAAAACTTATATATGGTAAAATTAATGGAAAAAAATGTTACAATAACGACACAAGAATTTTTACGTGAAAACCCTTATGAATAAGGGAAAAAACCAAGCGGGCCAAGAGGAGCAACGGATATTACTATAGTAAGGAAATTTTACACTGGGTAGTCACGAATTACAACACGCAAAGTGACTACTACCACACTCAAAAGAACAACACTTTTTTGGGTTTTCGGCTACTAAAAAATATGCTCACACTCTATTTTCTTCACAGGACTATTTTATTATAGAAGTCTATGGAATACCTCACTTTGCTCTCAAAATGGTTTTTTCTCTAACTTGGTGTATTCTACAAAGAGCAAAGAAAGCTCTATTTTATAGAAGGATACAAATCATGCTTAGTCACTAATGACTAGGTAAATATGGCAAAAGTCAAAAAAAGGGTTGCAAATCTGTACCATTTGCAAACTACCAAATCGTTTTTTTAAACTCAATTACTATTCTTTTGATCAATTGCTGTGCCAATTGACTAGCCTAAAGTTGACAAAAAAAAAAAGGGATGGATTCAAAGAAGATTAACCAACATTTTTATTTTTCATTTATAAATTGAATTTCGTATTTGTTAGTATACATTAGTTTGTATTCCTCTAGTAAATATGTATATATTCATTTACATTACTATTTTTATAATTTATATTATTGTATACTGGTTTGTATTCATTAACAAGTTCAATCAATAAAGTTCAATAAATTCTAAAATTATAATAAATATATTAATTAATTTTATAAATACCAAAATAAATACTCTAAAAGCAAATTAGTGTATTTCATAACTTTTGATAATAGAGGTGAAAAAAAAGATCAAAAGACTTTAGAATATTGATTACTTAATTGATTTTATAAATTCCCAAATAAATACTCTAAAAAGCAAATTAGTGCATTCCATTAACCTTCCTCCATAATTTTAGGGATGGTGGGAGTTAATAGGGTAACAAACAAATACGATTTTGTACAAAAAGTAACAAATGTGTACTTACTCTTATTTATTAGTTTGGGCTACTATTGACACGTTTTGCACTAATAGAAGTGGGAGGTAATAGGGACTAACAAAGCAATATGATTTGTAATACAGCTAAACAAATGTGTACCTTACTTTATTTATTAGTTGGTCTATCTCATTTAGACACGTGTAGTACAATGACTTTTTTAGGTGACACGTGGATTCAACCTTCTTTACTCCATTGATTTCACTAGCTTTCATTTCTTCTGTCTTACATGCTAACAATGGAAGACAAAGAAAGAAAGAGAAAGAAGAAGGAAACACTAATTTTCGAACAGTCATGGCTATGATAAAAGTAAACGATCATTTGAGGACTACAGTAAATTAATTTTCTGGGTATCACAGATATAGTTCTTTTCTTCGTATCTTGTCCCCTTTGGCGGTGAAATTGTTTCCACCCAATCATCTATGTTCTAATTTTGATATATGTTGTTTGGATTATAAAGTAAAAAATGATGCTACCGAATGTAGTTTTATAAGACTCCATTTTTAGTTTTCCTTGTAAAAATACTTAAGCTAATCTTATTTGAGGATTTCTAGATGTAAAATCATGAATTAGTTTTATATTGCTTATTTGATTTTGATTTTTACTGTGGCTAATAAATGACCACTACACAAAATATGTCAAAAAATTGCCAACAAGACGACTCAAGTGATACGAATTAATGATACTGATTCAATTAGGACACTTAATCAAGAGAAAAAAAATCCAAACATATCAGGCCAGACTTTTGTATTTTCACCAAACTATTAAGAATATGACTTTTGCAAATTATAGATTATATTATTTTTACTTCTCAAAAAATTGATGATAGACGAAAAATTTGTGTTTTCTGTTTGTACTAGCATGTTATTGGCCTTCATGTTTACAGGTTGGGTTTCCTCTGCACGTCACTTATTTGATGAAATTTCCTTTAAACTCTGAAGGAATATAAAAAAATTTAATTTGAACTATATATAACACGTTCTTCACATAGAACTACTTCCAACCAACGAAGTTAACAAGTCAGGTGGAACCCCAGAAGTTTAAGGTAATAATCTGTTGAAGACGACTTCTTCTTTCTGGATACTACCTTGTACACTCATGTAGTATTTTCGTTTTTGCACTTCTCTCTAATTCTAAGGTGAAGAGTCTCTGAAAACTTGTTGTGGGACAATACTAGATTTTCAAATTACATTTCAAGAACTGATTTCACTCACTTCTTTATTATGAATTTGAGTTTGTTTCATCCTTATCCATCTTCCACTTTAATTTACATTTTGTCTAGATGATACACCTTCTCAGCGCATACATATAGAGATCCTGTAATTTGATCCATATGACAGATGAAAAGAATTAAAAAAAGCTCGATAGAACCATTGACAAAGTCTAGACTATCAAAAGTGAAAAGTGATCTACACTATAGCTTCTACCATTCCATCTCTTATTGTTGCTTTGATTTTAGTGCTTAAATAAGTTTATTTATTTTCCAACATGGGGGGTAATAAGTGTTTTTTCCGATAGTATGGATATAGAGAATTTTTTTCTCTTTACTATTCAAGACTTCATGAGGAGAAAGAGACTCAAGTCAAAATAATCGCACTGTTTCTATACCTTATCTCAAGTTACCCCTTAGCGTAGGTATGAGGCACTTTGTCAGAAATCATTCATTTATCAAGAAGTCATATTGCTTGAAAGCACACACACAACACATACAGGAAGAGTTCGAGTGTGAAAGCATTTACTTATGTACTTGCTAAACACTTAAGTAGCAAATAATGTATTTGATCTCTTTATTTGACAATTGAGACTTCAATCACGTTGAGCAGTAGAATCTCAATTTTTTTTTAATAAATTTTAATTTCTGAGGAGGCTTTGCATAACTTATGTACTTGCTCGCATTTGGATTGTCCTTATACTATTGTCGTATAAATAAGAAAGAAAAACCATGTTTTCTTAGTGAGTTGAAGTAGACTTGCCCTAGGTGTCAATAAGTTGAGATTATTCATTTGTATGCTTATTTATGACTATAATTACTTATAAAATTCTCTTTGTAGAGTAAATTTGCAGATGATAAGAGTTAAGAAAATCTTTTAAGGCTTATCAAAATTCTCTTAATTTTGCTTCTAAATTCTACTTCTATACTCTGTACCCTTAGCCTAATTATCAAAACTAATTTGGAAACTATAGTTGGCTAATATCATTGACGTTCTATACTGAGTTTGAATTCTTCCTTTTATTCCTATTGACGATCTTAATATATATTGTTCTTCCTCTTTAGATATGCATGTATATAAATTTCAAGACGAGTGATGGACAGACATATCTCCTTTTTCTAAATTCGTTGTAATAAATATATTGTTTCTTTGACGTGGAAGCTGAATACATGTTGTCAACATGTACTCCTGTGTTTTTCTTTTATTTGAAATCTAGATAAATGTTGTTTATGATTCCCTGTTTTGGGTGTCTCTTTTTTCATTAGGATATATATTTTTCCCATTTTATTTCAGAACAATTTCTTTGGTGCCTTTTATTTTAGGTTCTCATAGTTTTACACTTCTATACATACTTTATCAAGCAATGAATGTAACCAATCAACTTCCATCTTTTTCATGTTATTTAGTATTTGACAAGTTCGTTATAAAATGTCATAGATGAAATCTTGATAAAATAGTGCTTGACAATGTATTAAAGAAAGAACAAAGAAGCTCTGGAAATTCAAGAAATCATATAACAAATGAGGTGCTCTTTTGAGATGCCACATGTATTATTGAAACCATTTAACAAGTATGAGGGATTGCTAATAGAATTCAAAGCTTAAACTAATGTTGACAAATGTAGTAGCTGCTAACATACTATATATTTACAATTGTAGGTTTATGAGCCTATTAATTGTGTTTAATGAAGTTAATTGATTTGTAGCGGATAGATCATTTGTATGAGTACATAGTGAGGAATATGTTGTTGTAAAGTTAAAATAGATTGTAGGAATATAATTGTAAAACATATTCGTATAATCTTTATTTGTTAAATAAGTTATTCTTGGAGCCTATAGAGAATACTGAGAATTTGAGTAGAGAGAGGCATGAATTCTCAATACAAACATGTAGTGCCTTAATCTTTTAATATTTATAATTTAATAATTATCTTTTGATGTGTGTGTGTGTAAACATCTATTTATCTTTTGGACACATTTTATCAAAATTATTCGGAGAACTGAAACACAAAGTTAACTAAATTCAAACTATTTCAGGTTAGGGAACAATGTAATGAAATTTAGAGGAAATCACCCATTATGCTTCTTCCATTAAAAGAAAATATAATTTTTCCTTGATAAATACCCTCTTGAAGTGAAGCGAAGACATTTGAAGGAAAAGGACTTGAGGGAACTTATGGGGAGTCGTTAGTTCATTGAGGTTTCTCCTATGATTATTTTTTTAAATTCTATCTGTTATAAGATAGTTTTTACCATTGTGTGGTGATTTCGTTTGTCAATGGAGTTTAAGGTGCCTCTTTAAATAAAAAATTGATTGACATTTGCCCCACTTTTGAGAGATAACATAAGCTCCTCTTTTGTTGTCAAGGTGCATTCTGCAAAGAAGTGACAACTAAAGAGCTAATGTGGTGGTTGTTGGCTATAGAGTTGTTTGTGAGGACTAAAGCACTTCTCTGTCAGCGAGTGCGATTTTCCCTACACGAAGAATCCACAAGGAGCCAATTAAAGCAGGAGCATCTCACATGATGCCAAAATACAATCTGTAGGTAAATTACCAGATGTACTGAGATGTCTGCTTTACTTAAAGATGGAAGAGAACACCATTTTACCTAAAAAGGGAAACTCTTTAAGCATCAAGATTAGGCATATATATAAATTCTCTATAGAAGGAGAAAAGCAAAGGAACTTCATAGTAGTACTAAAAACAAGCTTAAATGAGATTGATGAACTTCATAGTAGTTTTTTATATATATGCTAATGGTGGCCTTATGGATTGTATTAATGATGAGCTTTACTCAGCTCATGCTCTGATTGAAATTGTAGCGCTACACTATGATTCAAATCTGGAACATACTCATAGAAGCTGTTGAACTAGAGTCGATGCACAAATATGACAACTCTTGTGTTGATGTTATACTTACCACAATGCTAGGAGCAAATGAACTGTCAAACGTTTGACGACATATTGCAAAGTGTTGTATCATCGACCTCACCCTTTGCGAATTTTGACGTGTTATTTATGCACTTTTAGAAGTAGTTCAAACTCTCTTACCCCAGTTTCAGATCAGATGATTAGATGAGCCATTTTTTAGGCATTCATATGTTATTTGGTTAATTAATTTAAGGTGGTATCTATATTATTTATTGAGTGTTCTCTTGTGTAAAACTAAGCAACACACTTTATCTTTTCCCCCCCCCCCCCCCAATATGGCCAATGACACTTACTGTTGTGTATCATCAAACTTTAATACTTCTAAAAATGTAAAAATAATAGTTGGCGCCAGTGCTCGGCACGGGCAGGACCCTATAGGTTGTTGAATAGGGTGAGAAAAAAGGTAAAAAAGACTTAGGAAATTGACTAAAGTAAAACAACCTTGTCCTATTTTAATTCTAAATAGTTCCTACTTGAATTCCTTTTTATTGTATACTACGGACCATAGCCGGTTGCGTGAGTTTTAAAATATGTGTTAGAATAGATTTTCTTTCTGATTAATTATATGTCCACTATATTATATTGTTTGATCTTATCATTATTTCTTAATTTATTGTAGGGAGAAGGGAAAAAAATATTGCTCAATTTTGTTTAATATATTGTTAGTTTTACCCTCAGTTATATTATCTGGTCATTCATATCGGTCATCATCTACAAATTTGTGATATGTACTCTTCAATTGGATAGAAAACCTTAAATCAAATGAAATTACTCATTTTAAAAAAGAAATAATTCATCATCTCAATAAGAACTCAGTCCCGACCTCTAACTATCAAACTCAAACAAATAAAACTCATGATGAAATTCCTCTACGTTATCTTGCAATGAGTAGTAATTATAGTGTGGACCCGTAATCAAAACATAACGGAAGTCATTATTGTTTAATATTAAATAAAAAAATGGTGAATGTAATGAAATTATGCAAGGATTCTTTATTCTCATAAAAAGAAATATAAACGGACGTGTATTTCATTTATGTATTGTTTAAAAGCTTAGCAAAATATGACCCTCTCAACTCAATTAGGATATGCTTTCGACTAGAATTTAATACCAAAATTACGTTACTATTTTCTAACCTGACGATTAATGATAGAAAGGTTAAATAAAAAAAGTTTCTATGGGCGAGTTGTGAGTATTTATAACACACTCACAAAATCGGAATAATCATTTTGTCTTTACACCTTTTATATCTTTTTTATTGCAATAAAAAATTAAAATGAAAAAAACAAGTAAATAAAGAAGAAAGAAAAAAGATAAATATAAGAGGTGTAATTATATTTATATCAATTTTTTAGAAATGAAACAATGAACAAAACAAAGCACTTTCTATAGTCTTTCAAATTCCTAATATTTTTATAGGAATTGACATTGTAATTTTTTTTTGTGGACATCTTTTATATTAATTTAATTAATTTATTTTGAATACTAGAAATAAATAATAATAAATAGTAATGAAAAATATAAAATAATTTAAAGATATGTGCTATAACCCACATTCTCTTTTTTTTTTCTTTCTAAAGTCTCTTTTTTATATTTATTTGTTGGTGTGAATTGTGACAAAAGTTTGATAAATTTATCACAATTGATATTTGACTCTTCTATTTCTCCATAATCTAAAATTAATTATCATTTTAAATTTCTTTATTCTTCTCTTTTCATTTATGTGTATGTCATTTCAATTGTTAATTATTAAATTCAATAGTCAAGATGTAATTAGAGTATTATTTTAACTTTAAAATTAGAGAATGTAAAAAAAAATTAGAAAAAAAGAAGATAAAATATAAATGGTAGCCTTATATATATAAATTTGTAGGAAATATTTTTCTTACTAAATTTGAAAAGTGCTTTTCAAAAATTATTTACTTAATTAATTATGTTTATTTAATATAATATTTACCTTCAAAATTTAAATAAGACATAACTATTATTTAAATGTATACTTGATGAAATAGAGAGAAAGAATAATAGATTCGGAAGCCATATCCTATTCAGACAAAAATAAAAGGAAAAAAAATATAAGAAAAAGGAAAGAGATAGGACATATTAAAGAGGTCACTGTTAATTTTGTATGTTAATGACTAGTCAAGGTTGCTAAGGTAATGGACATGTTTGGATACAATTTTAAAAAATGATAGACATTACAATATCAACAATTTAGTAATCAACTATCTTTACAATACTAAATTGTTATGCATTTTGTAAAGGTGAAAAACAATCTACGCAATGAATTAACATATGTTTCACAATAAAACTAAAATATTGCATTCACATAGTGGCAAAATAAACAAACATGAAAAATATGAGGTGTTTGGAAGAGATTGTTACTCTCTTAATTAAATGTCTTATCGAATCTTGAGCACGAAAAAACTTCTTAGTAGGAAGTGCTTCCTCCAAATGGAGCCTTGCTCTTTGGGAATCCATATACAATCGGAATACAATGTGGACAACAAAATATAGAAAATCAAAAAATATATAAATTATAAGAACATTATATAACTTTGCATGATAACCAAAGTTGACATTGTTCTCGCCTTCACAATATTCCATAATATAATTAATATAATTTTCATAGGAAGATCTTTTCAATTCATTTTGAACTTCGTGCCAAATTAGACAATATTAAGTTAAACATCTTTTCCATAAATTATTAAAATAGTATTAGCAAATCATCAAGTCAAATCCAAAGAAATTTATAAAGATAATAAAAAGATTAATGGAAATATACAATATAAAGGTAGGAAATGTTCTATTAACAATTAAACGAGTATTAGCAAATCATCAATCAAATCAAATTAAAATTATAAAGGAGATGAAAAGATAATGAAAAAATAAATCGTAAAGTACCAATTTATAGGATCATAATAATTTGGATGTTGAAAAGCATAATTTGAATTAAAAAAGGTAAACGTGTCACCAATTATTATAGTCTTAATTCAACGAAACAATTAGAGCTGTTAATCAAATTACAATTAGAATTTTTAAATGTTCTCTTCACAAATTAAAGAATTTAAATCCAATATTTAAGGAAACAGTAAGAGCCATAGAACGTTTTCGGTTGGTCTCAAATTTAATTAATTAAAATCCATTTAATTATTAAATCTAAATTGCTGGAAATTAAAATATTAATTTAAAAATGCAATTCGTCGATAAAGGGGGGAAAATCCATCCAAAATATGAGGCAATTCTAAAGAGGAATTATTTAAAAAACATTTCACGATATACAGAAGTATATAATATTTCTGTGACATATAAATAATTTGACCTTTTAAAGTGTTTGTTATTCAATTGTATTAGAGGAATCTCTCCTAACCCACAAAAAAAAAAAAAACAAAAAAAGAAGAAAAGGCAAAGAACATTATATTACGTTTGTATAAGATTTTCTTATAAATTAAGATCATGACCAAGAAGAGTGTAATTAAGAGAAACGAAAAGAGTAACTCTCTTCATAATTTCTTATAAATTTAGGAAGGCATATATGGAAAACACTTATATATGGGACTATTTCTGGAAATCAAATCTATAGATGAGGGACATATTTTATGAAACACAATGAACTATTATTTAAAAAAATTTTCTTTTAATCTCGATCATTACATGGACCATTTTTGATTAATTTTTTCCTGACAACTCTGTTATTATTTCCTTATTTCCTTTGTTGTTATAGTGATTTTTTCTCTCCTAGTATGCTTAGGCTACTCTTTTATAACAATGATAATTTATGTAGCGTGGTAGTTATGTTAGTGAGCGGAGTTAGAGTAAATTCAAGCTTGAAACATCTCCCAACCCTTTTTAAACAGCACATGCAATCAAGGTCCTCCACATGGTCATTTTTACCACTGGAGAATAGGTCTCTGTAAATAATACACCAGCTTATTCAGTGTAGTGCTTTAATACCTAGTCTGGACTTAAACCTTTTCAAGCTACCATCAGATTATGCTCACGTTATACACTCATTTACATCAATTGCTGTTTTCATGCAGGTACATCTCACATAGATCCCAAGTATCTTTGCAATAAAGTGCATCAAACTCTTGCATCAGGGCATTTTGCCATGCAGGACTAAGTTAGCCTACTCTAAGATAAAGGCTCACCTATCATGCAAAGTTTTCACCATGCTCGACTAACAGATGCATATCATTGGGATATGTGATGATGTTTGGTGAAACATGGGCATTCAAGAGAAATCTGGGGAATGGGAATAGACGCGGGTAGGGAATAGGAGTTTAGAATAGGGATTGAACAGATGTTAATCCTTTCATAATGTTCGAAGGGATCTGCTTTCCCTTGTGAGCTTCTGTGTAGAATGTAGGAGGAAAAGGTGAATAAAGTATATGTGAGCGCTGTTTCATTATGAGATGGAGGATTAGTTGATAATGGTTGAGGACGTAGGATGCACATCTGTATTTGAATTTACCAAAGTGCTACAAATATTGAACAATACAAATCATTAAAAAATCATTTGAAGAACACACGTTTTGTCATTTGTAGAGGTGTGACTAGGAATAGAGGAAAAACATATTTGTCTGAAGTTAATGTTGAAAGGAGACAGATTTTCATGAAATACTACATCCATAGACACATGTATTTCGTGTGGGCAGACTCATGCATTTGTATCCTTTGTTCCAAAAGGGTAACCTACAAACACATGGAGGAGTGGTTCTAGGTGTAGTTTCCCTTGAACTTTGGGTAATGTTGGATAGCACACAGCAACCAAAAGACTAAGTTGACTATAATTGGTGTTTCCACTTATATAAAACTCATAGAACATTTTATTCTTAAGGCGACTGAAGGAAAGTCTGTTGATAAGGTGGTTGCTGTTTAAGTATACATTCCCCACCCAGTATTTTATGGGAAGCATTGATTGGAATAGAAGAGCTCTTTGTGTCTCTAACAAGTATTATGCTTTCTTCTCCACTATGTTGTTTTGTTGGGTGGTATATGGGACAAACTCGTTTGATGATCTTACCTTTGGATGAAAGAATAAACTTGGTTCATTGTTATTAAAACTCTAGTCCATTGTCTAATCTAACAATTGATTGGGGTTTGAAATTGGTTCTGTCATATTACAAAAGTTTTTGAGAACTTGTAAGGCATTACTCTTGGTACTCCCCCAATAATGAGTCCAAGTGATTAATGAACATATCTACTATAGTGATGAAATATTTGTATTGTATGGGTAGGGTGTATGATAAGGACCCCATCTATCACATGAAAAAGTTCATAAAATGGAATAGAGTTTGGACACTTTAACAAAAGAACAATCTTCTGTCTGCCATAGGAAGATTGTACACATTAAAAGGTTGTTGTTTGAGAAACTGGGTGGAATGGTAGGTATTTGCCTCATTTTCAAAAAGGCACATGGCCAAGTCTATCGCACAATAGGTCTGCCACCATGTCAGTAGATATAGCATCAGAAGTAGAAGAACAAACCAATGACTATATTGTTATACATGTAAGGGTTTATTGGTGACCTGACTACTATTACTAGCTAAAAGAGTGTGATTGTGTGAGATATGCGCGCAATGGTGAACTTAGCAGGATTTTGCAGACATCTTGAAAAAAGAAACAGAAAGTCCTTTCTCTTTTTTATGCTACTACCAAGCACCTGAGGCTCTCAACTGAAGGGGGCCTCAGGAAACAAGAAACATAGTGAATAGAACAAACCATTTCATTGAAAGATGTAATAAGTGAACTGACACGAGATGTATTAAAAAGAAGGTACATATCCGCACAATTGTGTAGAACCATTCAGGATGTGAATAACTACATTCCAAAATTATTCACTTAACTTGTATCCATTGGGTTAAAGAAACAAGCATAGGATAAGACATGGTTTGAATATTGGAAGTGAGGATTTGTAAAGGTTAGATAGTTTGACGCACACGAATTCTATGATCCATTAGTCAACACTTTGATGTTTGAAACATTCACATGAAGGATTGCAAAATCAATAGATGAAGAACCTTACTTAGTACCTGCAAAATTCACAGAACCACCTTCCATGTTTGAATTGTTTAAATCGCTCCTTCAACTCAAAATTCTGTAAAAGTTTATATGTTATCATATTGATTCTTAGTAACTGTGACCTTTTGATTTTTGATTATTTCTGCATACAATCTTGTCCTTGTGCAGATATTCATATTCAGAATGTCAGGAATCATTAGCTACAACTCTCCTTCTCTATATTCAATGATTATTGTTCGCCTTGCATGAGATCCATGTACGGTTAGCCTTGAGTAGGATGATCCAATCACTTCCTAACATTTCTCCCTGATAGGTCCTGTCTTTTGGCAGTAAACTACAACACCATAGCTTCTATGGCTATTGTAGCTGGAAAAGAATTGGAACCCCTCAATAATTGTTGTTACATGAAGTATTCCAGGTAGTATCATTAGAGGAATGATTGCTTTGTAGCCCTTCATGGTTGATCCCTTCCATTATTATTAGAAGTGAGTTCACACTCAAGGAAATTGATTCCATAGGAATTTGATTAGCAGGTTGAAATCTCTTTTCTTCTCTTCTGAATTAACAAGGAGAACTGTGCTATGTGGAAGAGGATCATTATAAGAATATTATTCTTATCACAATACTACACTCCTTTCCATCACATTAAGAATGTATCAAACGTCTATCTTGTTGCTTTGACAATACATCCCCCCCCTTGGGGCTCCAATTACCAAGCACAAGAAACAATGATTATTTACATTTAAAGTACTGTTCTTACCCGAAAGCTTTTTCATTCTAGGTAATAGACTGTGATGGTCCAACTGCCCTGTGATTGGAGATCATTAATTTCTTGAGTTTGATATAACATTTGCTCCATTCGCTTGATCATATCCAATCTTCAAGTTCCTTCCAAAGTCCACTGAACCACAAACATACTCTACACCTATCTTGCATTCCTAGAAGAGAGTTTAGGATCAGGTAGTTTACCATTATATTCACATCCGACATTGAGCAACTGGTTTGAACTTGCAGCTGGTTAAACCATTCTACCATCAATGAATCCAAGCTTGTCTCACTGATAAGTCGCATAATCCCCTTCTCCAGGATCAGGGATCCTGTTCTAAATTGAACCTGGAACAGTAGCATACCAGGGCATCCGAAGGATGTAGTAGCGAGGGTTGTGCGTCACTATAGAACCAGAAGTTCCTAGGTGAAGGAACACTTTCAGAACCTGTCATGAGGAAGAATTCGACTGGACAAGAAAATCAAACTAAACAAAGAAGAATCAACCAAAAGATTTAGATCAGAAACAGCAAGAATAGCCTTAATCTGATACCATGTTAAGTGGCTCAACAATGGTGATCTACACCAAAAACGAAGATGGTGTTCGCATGCAGTCGATTAAGAAGAAGAAGAAGGCAGTAGGAGTACTGATTGAGAAAATGGAAAAGATTCCTTTTCTGTAGTTGATTCCCTCAAATATATATACAAGAGAATTGAAGTTTTGTGTTTAAACATAATACAAAGATGTAAAATGGAAATGGTGACGAACTAAATGTCAAAAATCTAACTAAACTTGAGGGACATCTAACTAACATTCTACAGTAACATTAACTAACAACGCTAAACATAATTATATTGTTAATACATTTTGTCATTTTCTATTTATGCCAATTCCCAAATAGTCGAAATTTTCCTTAAATATGGTCAGTTTGTTCCTCATATAAATTTAAAAGATTGCATATTGGGATCAAAGATGGACAAACATACAAATAAGAATAAATAGCTACAGGAGAATTGAAAAAAGTAAATCAAATGAATGGAAGATTAAGGATGAAAAAATTCTTCCAAGTTTTAATGACATCAGACTGCTTTATGAGTAGTCAGATTTCTTGAAGGATGAGCAAAAAGACTTGACATATAACAAAAAGTTATACGATTTGAACTTCGGATATTCGAAAGTATCAGAGGGATTTTTTATTATAATTGTTTGCTGATCTAAAAATCATTTACATGGACTGTTCCGGTGCTAATGCTTTGAAAACTTACAAAATAATTTTGAATGGTTGTGGCCTTTATCCTTTTGGCCCCTCATTCGTATCCTACCTAATTCTGACCTAGCCACAAAAAAAATTAAATTGTTTCATGTAAAGTGAGAAGGTGAATGCATATTATAGGCTATTTTATATAGGAAGTAGTGTTTTTATATTTAACATTGCAAAAAAACTGTTCTAAATTCTATAATGTAGTAATAGTGAATTGATAATAGAGTTGTAACTTAAAGGAATTCATTTAAAAAAAAATATCAGGCTTTTATAGATGAGTTATACTTTTTAAAGATAAAGAGAGAAGAGCAAAAGTTGAATTAGGATAGTATAATAGTATTTTTTGAAATGTAACTTTTCAATCCCAGTTACCGTATATATTCTTGTTCCTTAATTGTAAATATACAACCTTATTGCCATGAAGGAAATTTTTTCCGGTGATTGGTAATTAAAAACTTTATGTTACATAAAGAAAGATTGTCTTTTCATTAGATGCAATAACTTCTACACAAAATTACAATAAATATAATAACGTATATGATTTAGTATGGGGAAATTTTTTTTTAATATTGAGTAAAATAGAAAAATAGAAATCTGACCGTCTAAGGAGTGTCACATCACCTTTTGAGATTCAACTTTGATGCATACGAGCAATTAATGTATACCAGTAATGATAACTAATAACATCATAATTGTAGTTAGTATTGGGAATTCTTTTAAATATTGAGAAGGATAGATATAATAGGAATCTTGGCTTCTAAGAGGTGCACATGCACCTTTTTGAGATTCAACTTATATATATTATATATATGTATAGAGTAGATATATATAATCGTAGATATATTATATAGAGAGATAGATTATATGTAGATATATATATTGACATATATTATATATATGTATAGATATATCTGTATAGATAGACGACATATATTATAGATATGTATATATAGATTATATATATCTGTATTATATATATAGATATATATAGTTATATATATATATGTATAGATAGTAGATATACTATATATACATGGAAGGATACTTTTCTTTCTCCTTATACGCTATTAAAGTTAGTTAAAGGCGTTAAAAAAATATAGTGAATTGAATTCTATTTAAAAAACTTTAATAATGTAATAGAAAAAGATGTTACACTCCCTTGTTAAAAGTAGATAATTATTTTGAAAAAAAATAAAAATTGATATTTGAAAGTAATCCTTTTATTAAGTGGAAAAAATATTATGCATCCAAATAATTCAGAAAAAGATTCTTCTCCTAGATAGATAAAAAAAAATTTAATATTATCCCACTATAAAAAACAAGAACCAAAACCGTCGGTGGTCAAGTGTAATACAGCTACAAAACATATTAATAACCAACATACATGGCCAGCAACCTACTAACAACAAAAAAAATGATCGAAGCTTAGGAAAACCTCTCCTATACGGTTGTACATATTTTGTTGCGACTGAGGTTAATCAGGCAAAAAATGAAACTCCTATTTTTTTGAATGAGCCAGTCTCATGCTACTAGCAAGGGTTCCCGGCATGTACTCCTAGATGAGGATGACTATTCTGTTTAAATCGGCGGGAAATTGCAAATATACTCTGTGGGGCCAAATTTATATTTACAATGCTAGAATGGAGCAGTGGGAAAGTTTCATTTTACAACTCAGCTGGATGGGGGGTGTTAAATTACCCCACTTCACATCTAGGCATGTATAGATAGACCTGGACAATGAGCTTGATTACCAAACTGTCTCAAAAAAAACTGAAAGAACATTGAAGGACAAGCCATGAGAATTCAAGCTCGGACCCCAGATTTACACCTGAGTGCGGACCACTCCAATTGTTCCTATATGAGTGTCTATTCCAGGCATTCCATTGGCACTTGCTACGACAAAATTTCTGGATACCATGTGAGAGATTGGATAGGTGTGTGCTTGGACTCTTCAACATCCCAAAGGACTAAGGCAGTACAACTAGAGTGAAAGGTACAAGTTGATCTCAATAGGAAAGGAATTCTCATGTTGGTTTGGATTCAAACATTCAAACCCCAACAAAGGTAGATGGTTAAAAGGTGTGAATATGAAGGATCCAGCTATTGCTCTATGTAAGCACCATAGGACACAGGATAAAAATGACCACAATTAAACGAAGGGATGATGTTGATTTTTAATGAGCTCTAAAGAAAAGGAGGAAAGGAGGCTTAAACAAGAGTAAAGAGCAGCCTGGAAATAAAAACTCTCAAGAACAGGAAAAAATGGCATATGAGACTGCTGGAAGGACACAAAATCAGCAAAGCAGGGAGGTAAACCAAAACCTGCCAAAGAAACAGCCTACAACACAACACCAATAGAAAGACACCTGTAGCCAGAATGAAACAAATCAGCAGACTGAAGTACAGGAAGAACAGTGATAGACTCAAAGGAAAAAGAAGAAAAAATCAGGAAACTAATAACTCCAAGTCAGTGTGGACACTATTTTCACAACAAACACAAAGAAGCAGAAACAGCCAACAACAGGAACATGAAACAACAGGTATAACTCCTATCCCAACTCTGAATATTTTTTCTAACCTTGGAGTGCAGGAACAACAAGAAACAGGAAATACAGAGATAGAACACAACAATGGACTGCAACAAAAACAAGGAAATAACAACACCTCAACTACAACAACAAGGAACAACATAAGCAATGAACAAAAACAGCAGGCTGCTGCAGATCATAAACACAAGACCCCAGGTATTGACTCAATGCTCCCACACCCCAGAATCCCCAATATTATTAATGTTATTGTTGGTCTTTCTGAAGAAATTTCTGGAGGTATGGATGGGGGTGTCAAAAGATGGCCTCTAACTTGCAAGATGGGGTTACCAAAGGGGGGGAAATTGTCTCATGTTATTCATGAGGGGTTGGAATCTGACCCTAGTACAGACCATAGAGCCTCTAATAATGCTGAAAATAGACTGCAACAAGGGAAACAACAACAACATCAACAGCAGGTACAGAATAGAGACAACACCAAATAATCTGCCAATTGAAATAATGAGAAACAACAAACTAAAAAAATGAATGAAAAAGATCAAGGGAAACAAAGTGTTACTAGTGTGACAGAAAGTACTCCTAAGAGTAAGAATAATCCAAGCAAACAAAAAAGAGATGCTGAAAAAAAGGAGGCAAAACAGACTGCAAGAAAGGGATAAGGAATATGACAGGATTGAGGGAAAATCTTGTCACAAATGTATCACGTGTGATAAACATGGATAGAATTTTCCCACAAACTTAAACATGATCCTTCCTACAAATGATCCTCGGATTAAGACAACATAAAGGTAAACTTAAAAAAATTGCCTATTTAGATGATAGTTGTGGATAACAGAGGGATGAAAGGTGATGGGAATAACCACTCCATAGAAGAGGTTGAGGATATTGATGAGACTAATGATTCCCTCATTGAGGGCCTTCAGTCCACATAATGATCAGACCTGGAAGAGAAATTCCAACAGGTAGGCACAAGCCAAGGTTATATCCAAGGGGTTTCCATCATGAAAATTCATTTCAAAAAGCAAGATGAAAATACTGTCACTGCATGGGCAGATCCAAACACTGACTGTTGGCTTTCTCTTCTAGAGTCCTCCCAATGATTAGTACAATCATATGGATATGTGAGAGGTATCAAAGCACTCCAAGCGTGGGGAGACTCAAAATGCCAGGAAACTACACCCATTTATCTGTCTATTACTATTTGGAACCTGTTCCAGACCAGGTTAATATCAAAAAACTTCCAAAGTGAAGGAAGTCAGGATAATGCTATTAGCAATTGTAATGGTAAGATTTGGGTTTTCTGGAAGTGATATTGATTTTATATCTTATGAAGATGAACAACAAATCCATTGCAAAATGAAAGCACACTGAATAACACATCAATGTTAATACCTGGTCATGTTAAATGCAAAGATCATCTCAGAAGACCTTGTGGGACAAAATGAGACAGACCTACCTTAAATGATAAATCCTGGTGTGCGTTGGTGATTTCAACGTGATTAACTATGTCTGAGAAAAACAGAGGGTTACCTTAGTCAACATGAGAAAAAAAGTATTGAGTTATGAATGTCCATTGAGCTTGTGGACTCTTGGGCATAGGCTTTAGTGGACAGCAATTACTTGTTGCAATAAGAGGGATTACCCGCAAGAATCTGGAAGAGACTGATAGGGCGATGGTTAATGGACTTGGTTAGAAAGATGCCTCAAACTACCATTAACTCACCTGTCATCTCGGGATCGGATCATTGCCCATTCTATGGAAATGACTCCCTCAACTTTCTCACATCCAATACTTCAGGTGCTAAAACTGGTTGGGTAGGCAACCCTCAATTCTTGGAAACTGTCAAAAACCTGTTGGGAGAGAAGGAGGAAAGTAATGGTAGTGGAGATTTCACCAAAAGAAATGAATATTGTCCAAAAACCACTCTTAGTGGTTGGCGATGATAGAATTTGCGTGATATTTCCAAAATGTTTAGGATTATGAGGAACAAGTGATAGTGAAGAAAACTACACTAAACCAAAGTGACTCAATAGAAGTTTCCCTCCATGAAATTAATGCCAAGTACATCAATTCCTCAAGTTGGAAAAGACCACTATTTTTTTGGGTGAAACAAAAAACTCAACTTTCAATAGTTAAGGAGGGGATAATAACTCTAAATACTCCAATCTGTGATAAGGGGAGAAGAAGGAAGTAGTTATTCATTAAAGTGTCAATGAAATGGAGTATGGGTACAAGGTGATGACAACATTGCTTCAAAGTCGCTTGTGAACATTTACAAAGTAATATTTAGTTGGAGAAAAAAAGACGTATGAATGAGCAACTGTGGAATGTATTCCAAGGGATGATTAGGTCAAGGACCAAAATACTCAGACAATATGCCTAGTATGGATTGAACTTAAGAATTGTCTGTCTATGAATCCTAATTCGGCAGCTGGGCCAGATGGTATGAAGCGGGTATTCATCAAAAGTGTTGGCCTCATCAAGAAATGATCTAATAGGGTGATGAGGCGTTTTCAGTGGACAGATTAATTCCCAAGTTACTCCCCATTCTGTATGTGTTGCTCATAAAGTCAATAATCCAAACCAAAATGACTGAGTGTAGGCCTATAAGTCCTTGACTTCCAGGTTGGTGTTTTGGATGAGCAAGCTGCACTAGCAAAATCTTGCTAAGTTAGTGAAATAACATATCAGTCGATCTAATACGTCGATATCTATTCCCAACCCAAAAGCCGGGTTTGTTAAAGGCAGAAGATTCTTAGAAAACATTATGCATGCTCAAGAAACCTTCATCATATCCAAACAACCAACTCTGAGGTAGCATATTGTATCATAAACTAGACAGGGCTAAAGCCTATGACAGGGTGTATGGTCTTGAATTGTTGGTTTTAAGGAAATGGATTGATGAGGGGTTTGTTGATATGGTTGTGAGAATCATGGCGAAACAACTGGTACTCAATCAATGGTCAATGGGATAGAGATATGGGGTTTGTCATTCCACTATAGTCTTCAAGCAGGATCCCCTTTCTCCAGCCCTAATTTAGGTGCGGAGGTGTTATCAAGATATCTAAAGGCTTCATAATCATCCGGATACCATGGTTTTACCAGGGAAAAGAGGGGGCCACAGGGAACCATTTGAGCTTGTGATGATATCATTTGTTACTCGGGAGATGCAAAACTTTGAAGATTATGAATACCCTAAAGGGTATGAGAATACTTCTGGCAACTAATCAATGGGGATAAAAGTCCTACCTTTTGCGAAAACTCTAATGCGTTCCTAGGCACTAGAGATAGAATAAAGAGACCGACAGTTTTAAAAAAAGAACAGATGCCCAATTAACTTAACTTTGCTGAGCCCCCTATTTGTTGGTAGGGCCTTAGGGAATAAAAAAATTTTTTATTTTCTTGACCTTGTTGGTAATTTGTGGTAGGATTAAAGGATGGAAAACTAAACAGATTAGCTACGGGGGCAAGGCAATTGTTACAAAGCATCGCTACAAGCTCTTCCTAGGTACTAAGAGGAGGCGAGCCGGAGTGTTGCGGTGGGGTTTGGTTGTAGGAAGTTGCCTGGGGGGGTGGGGGGGTTGTGCTGGGGGGTTTGGGGGGGTTGTGGGGCGTAGGGGGTAGGTGGCGGGGGGTGGGGGTGCTGGTTTTTTTTTTTTTTTTTTTTTTTTTTTGTTTTTTTTTTGTTTTTTTTTTTATTTTTATGCGTAAAATCCCCCAAAAACTATCTTAAACCAGATCAAATGCTTATGCTGACTTCTTTTAGGGGTGGAACAGTGAGTAGGAAGAAATAACATGGGCTGGAGGAAACTAAGCTTCCCTTATGAAGAGGGAGGAGTAGGCATGAATAATTTAAAAGATGTTTGCAAAGCATTCCAATTCAAACAATGGTGGATCTTCAAAACAAAGGAAACACTGTGGGGTGATTTCTTGAAGGCAAAGTACTGCCAAAGGTCCAATCCAGTCAGCAAAAAAAAAGATAATAGGGATTCACTAGCTTGGAAAAACATGTTGATGAACAGGCCACAAGTTCAGCAACACATCCAATTGAAGCTGCAAGCTGGAAATTGCTCATTTTGGTGGGATAATTGGCTAGGCAGTGGACCATTATCACACCTTACCTCAAGCAACAACAGATTCAATAATTCCAAAGTGGCAGATTTTTGGGAAGAAGGAAAATGGAGTTGGAGCAAACTGTTGGAACATGCACCAGCCAGCCACCTCTCCAACATACTAACTACAGATATCTCCCCTCTCCAGCAGCTATCAGATCATGCAGTTTGGAAACTCAACACCCATGAAGCTTCAGTTGTTCATCAGCCTGGGAAGAGATTAGAGAAAAAAGGGCTAAGAATCACTTCAATTCTCTTCTATGGCACAAGAACATCCCTTTTAAATCTTCCTTTTTTGTTATGGGGAGCCCTTAGGGGTAAAACCCTACTAAAGTCAGCTTACAATTTGGCATGAGCCATCAATATGTGTGCTGTTTGACGGTCGGGAAGGATTCCATAGAGCATATTTCACAAATGGGAAATTTTGCAGCACAGGTTGGGAGCAGCTGTGCTGCTACAAACAGGCATTACAAGACAACTCTTCCCTGAAGGCTTAATCCAAACAATGGGGGCTGCCAGGCCAAGAAACGATAGCACACAAGACACTACTACAAGCCACACCATACTTCATTTGTGGAACTTTGGCAGAACAGATGGGGGCCAACACGGGGGGCAAAAAGAACCAACATCGCCGAGTCAATATGGAAAATATTATAAGGAAAACGTCAAACAAAAAAAAAAAAAGCTCCCACCCCCCCCCAACCCGATCAAAGAATAAAATAAAACCCCCCCCCCCCCGCCCCCCCCCCCCACACCCAACCCCTTCCCCCAAAAAAAAAACCCCGTCTTTCCGTACCCCCCCCCCCTTCCTCGCCACGCACTTTATAATCCTCTGTTGGCCTACTTCTCCTTTGCACATTTCCCCCCACCCTTCTCCCATCCTCACTTTCTTTTCGTTGCGTGGCCGGTTGCTCTTCTTCTTCTCTCACTCCTTTTTAATCTCGCTTCGGCTTCACCGACCCACCGCCTTCCTTCACGCCCAACCTCTCCCTCCTCATACTTCATCCCTCGCCCTTCTTGCTCTCTCCGCTCGCATTCGATCTCTACCCCCTCTGGCCCTGCCACCTGGGCCCCCCCCTCTTCTATAACCCCCCCACACCTATCACCACCCCTCACTCCTTCTACTGCCTTACCCCTACACGATCTCCTCTCTCCTTTCGCCCTCATCTAGTGTTGTGATGCCTACCTTGTCGTCGCCCCCATTCCTATTACCCATCCTACCAAGTCTCCAAACCAATTCCCCTCAAGACCCCTCCCCCGTTGGTTAACTATTTTGCCCTTCTTATCCCCAACCATCACCCCTCCTCCCGCTCCCCCATGCCCGACCCCACTCTATGTCTTCCCACCCCCCACCCTTCTCCAACACACCTCTGCTTCCCTCTTCGTCCTCGCTTACTCACCTCCGCCGTTCTCTCTCCTTGTCCCTCGCCCCCACGCGCCTCTATACCACGATCTTCGACTTTCTAATCTATTCCGCGTCCTTTTTTTCTCTCAAACCCCCCCTTTCCCCAACCCCACCCGGCTCCGATCAAAATCCTCCTATCATAATGCTTCCTCCGTTTGCCACCTCCTTTCTTTTATCTTCCACTCCCGCGCCCCTTACTTTTCCTCCCTTCCACCCTCCTGCCCCTTTTTTTCGCTCCACCCCCACCGCAACCCCCTTCCCTGCCCCCCCGACACGCACTGTTACTAATCCACTATTCTCGTTGTTGGCTAGTGTTTGGTGAACCACCCCCCCCCAAAGGGCTTAACACTGCCTTCCCTCAAGTTAATGGCCAGCAAAGGAAGATTACTACGGATGAGCGAGAGGTGTGGCATGACATCAGGTGATATGGTGTATTGGATTAAACCAAGAAATCAGGGATTAAGGTGAACATGATGGCCAAATGCACTCTCCAATCCAGGAAGACTTGAGGTAGCGGCATCTGAGAGACAATCATGCTAGGTAGGTTATAGCTTGCAACACCAATGGGAGAAGGAACAAACAATAAGGGCTTGAAAGGAGGCAGCCAATTTTGGTTGAAATGGGCGATGAACTTGGAATAGAAAAATCATTTTGAGATGATTTCTCAACTTAGATAGTGCAAGATGTTTAATAGAAGGCTATCCCAAAGGAACATCATAACAAACTGGGAAGAAGACAGAATCTCAATCCTCAACTCAAAACTCAAATGCGTAATGTGTTTACAGAAGCCAATTGTGTGGCTGTGATGTACATCTAAATTCAACCACAAGACCAACAATCGCATCAAATTTATTCACAGCCAACAAATGTCCAAGGAACAAAGTCGTATATCACCTTGATCTATGCAAATGCAAAAATTTCAAAAGAAAGGAAGACTAAAAGAATTAAGGAACCTCCTTGATCTTTTATACCTTTTAAACTTAGCTATAATTTAAATTATAGCTACTTTGAATAGGTTAGTTAGTTATAGACTTTCTTGTAAAGGGAGTGTCTCCCTAGTTTATGCTTTCTAGATGCTTTTTATTGAGAGGAGTCCTCTCATTAGGTACTTAGTATTGTGATTTCATCTTTATTTGTAAGGGGGTGAGTTGACCTTCCATTTGGAAAGTTGACTCCGAACCATCTTAAGTCTAGAGGTTAGGTTTATGCCCCCCTCCTTGTATTTTGTTTTTGTTATTAATGATAAGTCCTGGGGGTGTCGCTCAGCCCCTACCCATCCAAGGGTTATTCAACTAAAAAAAACAAAACCAAACCGTCAATAAAAGTTAAACTTGTCCATACATTACTAATTTGGCACAATAGTCTGGTGGACCCTCATACTTGTATCGGATTGTATTATGGACTCTTCTATTTAGCTTTTTGTCATATAAACCCTTATACTCAACATAACACAATATGTTAAACCCCTTTGACCATTGATCATCCTAATGTGGCATCAATATAGATGAGTTGACAAGAGAGTGTAGTCAAACGCCTGCAAAGGCAAGTGAACATAATATTTAAAATTTTAACTTTTACTTTTAAGTTATTAAAATTATTTTTTAAAAAAATAAATTTAAAAAGGAAAAAAATTCATTCTAGTCCTCACATTGACCTCATCTTCTTCCCCAACACGACTTTTTCCAGCCACCCCAATCCCAACCCTATTTTTCGTTTATCACAACCTATTGTTATTTATCTGCATTTTTTCTTTCATTTCTTTCTTTAGGTCATCCCACCCATCCCTATTTTTTCTGTCAATCATCATTTTCCCTCTTTCCCCTCCCATACTAAAATTCTATCTTGCTTTCCTTGCTCTTTCAACTTCTTCTTATTTTTTTTACACTAAATAAAAAAATGAACATTGGGCAAAAAAATTTAACATAATAATAAAGAAAAATCAGAAATAGTGGAGTGTTGATCTGTAATGAGTAACTGACTCCCTGTTAGTGTCAAAATATTGTATTTGTAAGCAATTTGGGGTGGGAAATAGCAGTTAGCATGGATTATGAAAGTTTGGCTAGATCTGATTATTAGGTGGCTTGGGTGTGTTATTGTGGTTGGTAGATGACTTAGGTTGGTTGTTACTTGATCTAGCTGGTAAAAAATGGCTGATGACACCGACAAAAAATGAAGCGGAGGTCAAAAAATGAGACGACGCAATGCTTCATCGATTTCTCGCATCGACGAGATCCTCTACCTTTTTCCGAACCCCCCCCCCAGTTGGATTGACATTCAATGCCGGAAAATCGGAAAAGCTTATTGGGTTTTTCAATTGGATCTAATGGATTGTACGACCCAGCTTGGTGGTGAAATAGTGAAAATAGGGAGGATTAGAAATGTCAATAATAAAATGAAATGCCCTAGCGGGAGTAGTAAAGTTAGTTTTCAGGACTCATCAGATTGCTGGATTGTGAAAAAATCGAAGAAGACAAAAAATGGACATATGGAGAGGGTGGCGTTTGACAGTTATGGGGTGAGGAAGGTGGGGAAAGGTGTACACAAAATAATGATTTATTTTTTGATAAAATAGATTGTTTTTAAAATTGTCTTTATTAATAGTGTTACTAAAATTAAACAAATCGATTATGAAGAAAATATGACTTGTACATAAATATATGGGCATGGATATAAAACAATGTATCTAGTATGGGAGAGTGAGAACTACACATGGCAAAGGGAGGTTAAAACATGCTATTTTGATTAAGTCAAGGGGGGGAAAATCCAAATGATAAAAAAATTAAGTATAGCGTCATAGACAATCCAACACAAGTACACAATTTGATACAAGTACCAAGTACGAGGTCCACCAGACTATTCTGCCTACTAATTTTGCATTAGTAATTTGTACCTCGTAAATCTTTATACAAAACAATCCTATTATTCTGGCCTCTACTTCACTTCACTCGAGACGACATAACGGCGACTCTCCATCTCTTCTCAGTATTATTCTCTTCCTTGTGGTAATACTCTTGACTCCAGTTTTTTTTTCTTTTTCTTTATTGGGTCGCCTTTCTACAGTCAACTGTATAGTGTCTAATTCTTCATATGGATTTCCTTTTAATTACCAGAAAAAGGTATAACTTGGCTATAATTTTGAATTAATAAATTTGTCTTCGTGAATTTTGAAATTGATAAAGTAGGATTTGTTTTTTACTAGACTTTGATTTAATTTGTAATTGTATTTTCTCTTTAAACTCTAATTTTCATTTGAGACCTCAGAAAGTAACATGTCAAATTACAACTGATGATGGATGAAACCGTGTTTCTCATATTTATATGTACTGCTGAGTTATAATTCCAGCATATTTTTTCACTCGATAACTAATTGTTTATATGGTGAAATATCATACTCATTGATATTTGAAAAGCAGATTTAGTTGTTCAAACATGTTGGTCACTTGGTCTTGGATGTGCTTTTTGTTGGTCTTGTTTCTAAGTACACTAATTTTCTAATTTAATAGAAACTATGGAGTTTCAAGACTAGCAGAATCTAATTTGTTCATCTTCTAGTATCGTCCCAATGCTAGTCAAAAGGCCCTAACAAGCAAATGAAAAACTATCAACCTTGTTATTGAAATTAAAGAAGGAAGATTTAGTTCTAAAGCTTGAGAACATTTTAACTCGGTGAAGATTAATGGTTCCCACTTTGGTGTTTGTAAGAATTGTGGTGTTCGTATGAAATCAACTCGAAATTGTGGGACATTGTCTATGTTAGATCATGCTCCTAGAGGTGACCCAATAGCCCGAGTAACTTGGAAAACGAAAGTGGTTAGGGATGAGATGATGGTTGCATCGATGTTACTTTGATTAAGATGTTTCATGTAGAGAACTTATTCATGCCATCATGTTGTACGAGTATCCACTGTCAATTGTTGATCATGTGGGAATTAGGAATTTTATTGCTAGTCTCAAACCGTTATTCAAAATGGTGCAGAGGAACACAATCAAAAATGACATTTTGAAATAAAAAATTTTAAGTTGTTGGAGAAACTCACAAGTAAAATTGTAGTAACAATTGATATGTGGACTTCAAACTAAAATAGAAAGGGTTCATCGCTATTACGACACATTCTATTCATAACTCATGGTAGCGTTAGAATCATATTTTAAGATTTGTTTATGTTCCCTCTTCACATGATAAGGATACTTTATGTAGTGTGTTGCTTAATTGTTTGTCAAAGTGGAATATTGAAAGAAGTATATCAATAAATACAGTTGATAATTGTAGCACAAAACAATGCTACGATAAGCACTTTGTTAGGTGAGAAACTTCCTTAATAGTTGATGTGCAGGTAATACTTACTCTGTGTTTGAATGATCTAAACAGAAGATCTAAGAGAACTTTTGTAGAAGCCTGCGAGTATCTGTTTCACTTGTATCATTAAAGTGAGCCGCTTGTTTTTCCTTTTTAAAGTATTTATTTATCATATACAATCTGATATGTTAAAATGCTTCCACTCCAACCCCTAATATTACTAAGTCCAATATTTCCATGCACAAGATCTTTTACTAGCAGCTTTGGTCTTACTTGGCCCTGGCTAAGAGTATTGTTCCTATCCACTACTTCTATTTGATACGAAGAGAATCTCTTTAGATGAAGTCCACAAGCAATGTTCTGTTGGACTTGGAGATAGAAAGAAAAAGCTCTTTCTCGTCTTTTGAATCAAAACTTATGTTCTGCAACGGAGGGAGTGATATGCAGTCACAAATTTCCAAACCTTATCCAACTGTCAAGAAGCCTGAGATCTCTTCAACTTCCTAGAGCCAAGTTCTAGACAAGGCCAAGAATTTCCTTGGAGTGTTATCAGAAGCAAACAGAAAACTGGAGGTTGATGCAAAGGAAAACCCTAAAAAGTATGACATAGAAGAAGTACTCACCCAGGAGGATTCTGAATACATAGAAATGAATTTAATGTTAGGTGTTGCAGAGCTTTATTCCTCTGAGGTTGTTGCTGCTGCTGAGTCTGCAATAGCTTTCCAGCAACCAGTGATTTCATTAGCTTCAAGCAGTAGTGCAACCAGTGATGTTGATGACAATAGCGATGAAGATGATCATTGACCTCTCACAGTACCATTGGTCCTTGGGGTGTTGGATAAACAGTGTTTTTTTAATTAAATAGTTATGGGCATGTAGTTACTGCTTTGAACGTGGGTGCTGATGTGATGCAAAACTAAACAGTAACTAGGGAAGTAGTGATGCTGGGGTTTAAACAAATGGAGGCAGTTGACAGAAATGGATAAAAAAATGGACAATAAAGCTCCAAGCAAAAGTGACATAAAACAATAAATGTTTAGTCTGGTGATATTATTTTATCTTTGTACCAGTACCTAAGTCAATATCCTTTGTCGTTCTTTCCATCTTAAGATAACCCTATACCATAATATTAAAATAGCATTAGTAATAATGAAAATGGATAATTTTGTAAAATCTGTTGTTGATTGAGTCAAATGAGAAACATGTTGAAATATTTTTAGCTTTCAATCAAGTCCAAGAAGTTTCTTTTAGCTTATGGTGTTCAATAAAATATAAGAAAATCATCAAATGTTTGAAAGAGTCTCCTTTATAAATGACAACTTTAAGAACATGTAACACATTAATATGGGTTTTAACATTTGATATGGTCAACACAGAAACCAGATGAAGGGAACAAACAGAAGCATAATGCAGAGTTTCCAACAACAGTTAATCATTGATTACTCAGCTGGACATAGAAAACACCGTCACAAGTTTGGTTTTTCCTTCAAAAGTGTCACCAAAAAGCTAACTGATGTTTTCTCTACACTTGTCTTTTGGCAGAACAAAGCCAATTCTGAGACGAACAGAAGTTAAAGTCCAGAGAGGGAGGTCTCCTGTAAGTTACTAATTCAATCTCATAAGTAATTATATATTATCGCCGTAAAGATTCACTGTTCATCAACATGATTTATGGTGACATTCAAGTCTTGCTGTAACTAATTTACTTAGTGTCTTTTTCTCATTTTATTTGTAGCATCAAAAGGTAGTAACTCTTCCGGAAGCAAGAGGGGAATTTTATTGAAACCCCAACACTCTAATTCCCATAGAACTTCAATGGCTACCAGGGAGCAGCTGGGTACATTCGAGTTCTCGTTTGATGAAATTTGCCAGGCTACTGGAAATTTTTCTGCTGTACACAAGATTGGTGAAGGTGGGTTTGGGACAGTGTACAAGGGAAAGCTTAAGAATGGATTCCCTGTTGCTATTAAGCGCGCTAAGAAGGCACTGCTTTGTATTGAATTTTGTTATATACATTAGTCTTTAACCTTCTCTGAACAAGAGCATAGCTTGTATTCTTCAGTCACAGTTTTAATCAATGCTCTCTAAAATTCTGAGACTAACAGGTTATGCTAGATTGTGCTCAAAATCTTTATAAGAAATCTTTTGTAGGATTTGCGAGTGTTGGCAGAATTCAAGAATGAAGTCCAGGCATTGTCGAAGATTGAACATCTAAATCTTGTTAGATTTTATGGATTTCTGGAGCTCAGAGATGAGAGGATTATTATTACTGAATATGTCAGCAATGGAACACTTCGAGAACACTTGGATGGTAGGTCAAGAAAGTCACTAGTCACAAGTTCAACAGGATAGTTTGGTTTACTTGATTATTAGTCACTCCCAGTGGTATTTTACTGAGAACTGGATGAAGCATTGCCTATATTAGTAATTTGCTCCAATCTTGTTTAAATTTTAAAGATATTGTTACGTGTTAAGACTCTAAACTGTTAATACTAGGTTATTAACCTACTTTTATCTGATGACTTGAAATTTTTGTTTGAGGCAATATTTAGTGGAAGTTAATGTCATCTGCTACATATAATCCAGGTAAGAATGGAACTGAGTTTGAAGTTGCCAAGCGTTTGAGCATTGCGATTGATGTAGCTCATGCTATTACCTATCTACACTCGTACACAGGTAGCACGTCATGTTTGGTGACAGCAAGGGGTATTTTATTGGATGTCAAACTATTGTTACTTCTTTTAAAGAATGAAGAGGGTTTTTCTTAAAATGCTTACAGAGTGTTTATGTTGATAACAGATCCTCCAATCATCCATAGAGATATAAAAGAATTTAATATACTCATTGCAGAAAAATTTCCATGCTAAAGTAGCAGACTTCGGATTTGCACTATTAGCTACTGATGATCCCTGTGCTACACATTTTTCAACATAAATAAAAGGGACTGCTGGCTATTTAGATCCTGAGTACTTGAGGAAGTACCAGCTTACAGAAAAGAGTGATGTCTACTACTTCGGTGTTTTGCTTGTGGAGATGATGACAGGAAGACATCCCATTGAAACAAATCGAACCATTGATGAGACTGTGTCAATAAAATGGGTGAGTATATATATGAACTAACTAAAAATGAATTCAATAAATATTCCAACTTTGCATACAATTGACAAGGAAGCGTGTACTGGACAATTGAAGGTCGTTTTTTTTTTCCAAAAATTTTCATCACGTGAAACTATGAGCTCAGGGAAACAACATTGTACCATATTTCTTTCTGAAGTGCGCCTTACTCATTTTTCTCTGAAGAAACAACCATTACTATAGCGCTTTCTTCTTTTTATTGGTTTTGATAAAGTTGGACAGAGTAGTTTGTACATCCATATGATCCATTTCTACAATGAAGTTAGTAGCTAATGCAAATAATCTTCAAATGCAGGCGATGAGAATACTAAAACATGGAGATTCTGTAATAGCAATGGATCCAAGATTGTGAACAAGCCCATCATCAATTATGGCTGTTGAAAAAGTACTGAAATTAGCTAGACAATGCCTTGCACCTTCCAGATTGGCGAGACCACCAATGAAAAAATGTGCAGAGGTACTATGGGGAATTCGAACACAGTTCGTAGAGAAAAGTATCCCAAAAACTTCAACCTCTAGCCACTCTACAAACTTTCTGGGAAGAAACACAAAAAGGGATTGGGAGGACTTATACATAGTTAACTATAGCAAGAACTACAAATTTGCTTCAACTTGACAGACTTTTACGCAAAGTGCATGTATAACGGTGCATAAGGTATGAATTATCGTCAAATTAGGCTACTGGTTCGCTGCAGGCATACTAGATAACCTATATTTTCTTTCTTTTGAGTTTAACATGTGGTGCACCCAAAAGATGTGCATTCACCTCCATTAGATAGGAGGCAACACTTGAAGGGTGAATCAAGGCAATCTCATGACTTGATCATACTGCACTCAAACAATTCTCCCAAGACTCACCCGTAATTTGAGCTGAAAGTTCCTCCCACTTTGCTGTGCATACTCAGAAATTACCACGTGAGTGCAAATATCCCAAGTCCTTCCTATGTCTTTTACGAACATTGGTTGTGAAAGATTTCTGAGAGAGACACTAAGCCTTGATTTGTCCTTCATGGATCGATCTTCGCAGTCTTTACTGCAACAGAAAATAGTTAGAAAATCTAGTTTTAAAATGATTCACTTAATTGCAAATACTAGATTGTCAAAACTCCAGTAACAGAGTGTACAATCTACAGAAATAAGGGGAAATGACATGGAACCAGGGATATCATATCAAGAGAACACACGAAGGGAATATGTATTCAAGGAACCCGATCCACCTGACATGAGAGAATTCACAAATATTATCAGTAGAGTTCTCTCTGAAGAACTCCTACCCATGGACAAATATGGTTAAGGATGACATCATGACAGATACTCTCATGGAGTGCAGGGATATAAGTATATCATCCTTCTCAAATCATGAAGTAGTTAGAGGCCAAGAGAAGAATGACCATAACCTCAAACTAGTGCCGGCAAAATGAGCTCATATTTTGTTGACTGGGTTGGGGGAATGATTTTTATATGGGTAAAATATGTATTGATACCCATATTTGACCCATAAAAATATGGATAAAATATGAATTAGTCAAATGGGTTAAGCTTCAAACTTTTATTCACTTAAAATTCATGATTGTTAACTCCTTCAATGTAGATTCTAGATTCACGTATTGAGAGGAAAAGGAAAACAAACAATGTAAAGTGAACTGTAATTTGTATTGAGATAGCTACATCTGATCATTATACTCATATATATATATATATACATCACTTCATACATTTGCACATCTATATGACTCTAGCCACTACAATCTGTTATAACGAATTTATATTCCTAACTAACTATTATGCTGAACCAGCCAACTACTTGACTAATTACTAACTAACTATTGTCTTTAATAATGATAGCCACTACAATCTCTATATGATTACTTCTTTCATGATATATAGGATTAGCAGCAATTTGAAGTGCTGTTTTGCTATCACAAAACAGTCTAACTGGTAATTCCAGCTTTATCTTCAACTCTTTGTACAAGCCTATTAACCACACAACTTCTGATACAACATAAGCTATGCTTCCATACTCTGCTTCAGCAGAACTTCTTGATACAATATTCTGTTTCTTCGACAGGAAATTAACGAATCTCCAGTTTTCACTACAAAGCCACTAACAGATCTTCTTGTCATAGGACATGTAGCCCAGTCAGCATCACAATAAACTTAAAGTTGTTTAGAGATCTTTGATGTCATCATAATTCCCAGACCTGGTGCATTCTTCAAGTACCTTATTACTCTTAATGCACTCTCTATATGTGACTTCTTAGGCTTGTACATGAACTGGCTAAGATTCTGCACTGCATAACTAATGTGTGGCCTTGTCATGGTGAGGTATAGTAGCTTACCAACTATTTTTTAATAACCTGTAGGATTACTAAGAACCACATCTTCATGTGTATCGCTAGCTTCACAATTCATGTAAAAATCCTGACTAGTGAATTTTTGATTGACTTCTAAAGGTGTGCTAATTGGTTTGGTCCCTGCAAGACCAAAATCTGAGATAAGATCCAAAGCAAATTTCCTTTGACTCACCATAATACCATCTGTGTTCCTTGCAATTTCAAGACCAAGGAAGTATCTTATCTCCCCCAAGTCCTTGATCTTGAAATGATTTTGTAACATAAGTTTAATGGCCTGAATCAATTGAGAACAAGAACCAGTGATCAAAAGATCATCCACATAAACTAAGATAAGAACCAAATCAGAACTAGAACGTTTGGTAAACAAAGAGTAATCATGGTGACTCTGGATGAAACCAGAACCTATAAGTGCCTCACTAAGCTTCAAATTCCACTGCTGAGAAGCCTGCTTTAGACGATAGAGTGATGTTTTTAGTTTACAGACTGTGGATAATTCCCCTTGTCTTAGCAGACCAGGTAGAGGAACCATGTACACCTCCTCAACTAAGTCACCCAGAAGGAAAGAATTAAAGACATCCATTTTATGCAAAAACCAATAATGCATAACAGCCAAAGAAAGTACAACTCTCACTGTCACCATCTTGACGACAGGAGAAAATGTGTCTTGATAATCCAAACCTTCTTGTTGTGTGTACCCTTTAGCTACTAGTCGAGCTTTGTACCTTTCTACCTCACCTTGAGCATTAAACTTGACCTTGTAAACCCACTTACACCCAATAGCCTTCTTCCCGAGGGGCAATGTTACAAAGTCCCAAGTATGATTATCATGTAAAGCTTTAATTCTAGTTCCATGACATGAAGCCAATGTGAATTCTGCACAGCCTCATCATAAGAAGTGGTTTCTTGTATAGCAGAGAAATCGCACAATGCTTGAAAATAGGATGGGGATATGGAGGCATAAGACATATATGTGGATAAAGGATGAGCAGTAGAACAAGTAGGTGAATGTGCAGGGTTGTGAGAAGTAGTATGGACAAAACCATGTAGCCATCCAGGAGGCTTAGAATATCTATTTGACCTTCTAAGATCATGTTCAATATTAGTAGAAGGAGATTTAGATGGTTGTGATATATTTGAGTAGGTGATGAAGAATCTGGATCAAGAGAGATAACAAATACTTCAGGCAAGGGAATATTGGGAGGATCATCATAAACAAACATATCAGAATTCTCAATGGAAGAAGAGTCACAAAACTCAGCCTGAATATGTCGGAATAGATATTGATCTTCTCTAAACATGACATCTCTACTAATGAAGAAGGATTTAGTGGATAAATTATATAGTTTGTATCCTTTTTGTGTGGTAGAATAACCTATAAACACTGACTTAATAGATCTTGTGTAAAATTTATCACCAATTGTATGGTGATTGACAACAAAGCATAAGCAACCCACAACTCTAAGATGATCTAAAGAGGGTTCTCTTCCAAAGAAGACTGGTATTATATTGATCAAATAAGAAGAATTTTGAACACATAGACCCCAAAATCTGATAGGCAAATTAGCTTGAAATCTAATAGCCCTGGTAACCTCTAGAACCTGTATGTGTCTCATCTCCACTACCCCCTTCTGGTGGGGTGTGTGAACACAAGAGCTTTGATGAACAATACATGTTGTTCTAAACAAATCACTACAATGAGAGTTAATTTTTTTTGTACCATTATCACTTTGGAATATCTTGATATAACCACCAAACTGCCTTTGTATTAGCTGAAGAAAGTCTTAAATACAATAAATATATCACTTTTTAATTTAAGAAGGAAGATTCATACCATTCTACTACAATCATCTACCAAAGTAAGAAAATATCTATTTCCATCATAAGTAGGAAATTTATATGGACCCCAACCATCAGCATGAATCAAATCAAACACATTATTGGATCTAGTAGAACTTTGAGGAAAAGGCAACCTAGTTTGCTTAGCCAAAGGACATACTGTGCAAGGTGACAATTTTGAAGAATTAGAGATATGTGGTATTTGCATTTGCTGAAGAACCTTGTGAGGAATATCTCCTAATCGTCTATGCCACAAATCAACAGTATCCATTGTGCTCAAAGCAGCTGAGGGAGAAATAATAGAAGCAATACTAGAAGAAACACTGTGTGACCAATAGTATAAACCATTTTCCATATTGTCCCCTTCACCTTCCCAGTGTGAAGGTCCTACAATATGCAATGATCAGGATAAAATACCATACAACAATGCAGTTCTCTATTCAGTTTAGAAACTGATAACAAGTTGTATTTAAAATCTGGAATATATAAAACATGAGATATATCTCCTTGTGTCAATCTAGATTTCCCACTAAAAACAATAGGTATTTGTTGACTATTAGGCAAATGAACTTTATTGAACTCGGTTGAAGGTAGATGTCATATGATTTGTTGCACAAGTGTCAACAATCCATCTATGACTAGATGAATTATGTATTACTGAGCTGTTAACAATACCTGCAGTATTAGGTGAAGGAGAGTCGTATTAATTAAAGTGATTAAGTTGATTGCCTGTGAAAGCCATGTTAATACCACCACCTCCATGACTATATGATAATGTAGATCCACATCCATGAGCACACATGTCAGCAATGATATTAGATCCTGAACTATTATGAGATCCATGTAATCCAACATGACCATGAGTGTGTGCTCCAACTCCTATGTGACCATTTCCTCCAACAGACCTGTGAATTTTTCACCTGCAGGATTATGATTGTGTGAAAAGGATAACTTTCCATAAGAAGGCCCTGCATTACGACCACCATACTGAGGATTAAACACAAGTGGTACATTGTGTTGCACATTAGATCCATATTTCTTCTTCCCTTTATACCAAGGTGGATATCCTATAAGCTGAAAACAATTATTCTTTATATGGACTTTTGTATTGCAATGATCACAAAAGGCATTTGGAGATTTGTATCGAATCTTTGGTGGATGCTTAGTAGTCCAAAAAGCGGTGATATCATTTTCTTCAGCTACAACTTTCAATCCCAGAGAATTACAATCTACATCAGACCTTTGACTTTCTTCTTCAACAATTATGGCATACGCCTGATTGAGAGTTGGTTCAGAAGTTTTCATGAGAATATGCCTCCTAGCCTGCGAGTGTGATTCATTTAAGACTCCAAGAAATTGAATCAGTCGTTGTTGATGCAAATGATCAACATAATCCTTTGACTTTGAACACTCACAGCTCGGAAATATCACCATTACATCATATTTTGCCAACAATTCCTTCAATTTCGTAAAATAAACCAAAACAGTATCGATCCCCTGTGTAATCGTAGCAATATCTCGATGTAACTGGTAAATCCTTACACGATTAACCTTATCAAATCGTTCCTTCAGATCTTTCCAAACTAGTGACGCATCAGACGCATACACGATGCCACTTAAGAGATTGGGAGATACAGTGTTCATAAGCAATGAGAGAACAATTGCATTACAGGTATCCCATTGATCATGATACTTAGTCTCAAAACTTGCTTTCTTATAGATTCCCATCACAAAAGCTAACTTCCTCTTCGCTTGCAAAGCTTCGCATGGATCTCCGCCATAATCCATAATTTTCTGATCATGTCAACTTAACAGGACAAATAACAGATCCTGGAGTATCCGATGGATGCAAATAGAGAGGATGTATGTAAGGAATAACGAGGTCGATCGCCATTGTTGTTGATTCACTTCCTTGCTCTGGCACCATGTTAACTCCTTCAATGGAGATTCAAGATTCACGTATTGAGAGGAAAAGGAAAACAAACAATGTAAAGTGAAATGTAATTTGTATTGAGTTAGTTACATCTTATCATTATACTCATATATATATATACACACATCACTTCATACATTTGCACATCTATATGACTCTAGCCACTACAATCTGTTATAACTAATTTATATTCCTAACTAACTATTATGCTGAACCAACCAACTACTTGACAAATTACTAACTAACTATTTTCTTTAATAATGATATCACTAAAAATAGTTTTTCTCTTCTTTTTTATGTTATTCTATAGAATTAAACTATATTTCTCTATAATTGAAAAGGTGAAGTCTTTGACCCTCTAAAAATATATGATTCAAATGTTCATTTCTTTTGTTAATTATAATTATATTTTATTTATTTATTTAACTTTTATATTGTATTATCAATAATAGTGTAAAATAAGCAAAACATATATAAATATTGACATTGCTTTTTTGTTTAATCCTGAAATGCAAATATTCATTTACTCTGAAATTAAAAATATTTTCATCTTGTTATTACATAAATTTATTTTATATTGAAAAGTTATAGAATTTTTTTATTTTTATGATACAATAAAATTTAAATGAAACATGTTTAACATTTTTCATCTAAAAAAAAGATTAAAATATCTTCTCCATATTAAATTCTCAAGTAAAGTACTATTTATTCATGAAAATACGGATAAAATATAGATAAACTAGTATTTTACCCAACCCATGAACTGATTGAATTATTATCCATTTTATGTGTACCATTTTCAACCCGCCTGCATTTGCCACCACTACCTGAATACATCAAATCCAAACAGGAGCAGCTCAAGCATATTAGTGGCCTAAAGCAAAAATCAAACGGGACCTTAAACTTTAATTGTTAATAACTTTTATATAGTTGATTTGTTCTAGTTTTTAATACAACCATTCTTATTTTAAATTATTTTTCATGAGATATAGTATTCCAAATATGTCAAATTTCTTCTAATAATTCCTTTAATTCATGAAAAGTTTACTTTTTCTACCAATAGTATTCTATTTCTTAAAAAATAATAAATTATAACCTATTATTATTAAAAATAAGTTCCCTCAAATTTAGGGGCTTGAAACACATATCTATTTTTTAACACTGTCGAGTCACCTCTTAATCCAAACCTTAAGTCCAAAACAACATCAATTTTTCACCTAGGAACTCCCAGAACACCAGAAGAGTGTATGGCTCCATAGAACATGAAACAAATACAGACAAGGATAGTCAAATAGTCACTAGAATGACCCCCCTTTTCTAGTCGTAGTTTGACCATTGGGGAGTTATTGGTGACTTCAATGTCATAATGGGTAGTGAGGGAAAAATTGGGAGGCAGAAACCATAGATTTGAAGAGAGCCTAGAATATTTACACTGCTTGAATGATTGTGATTTGTGGTTTCCAAGATGCAGGTTTCTCAGGCTCAAATTTCACTTGGTGTGATAACAGAGATCCTTCCACTACAATTTGGAAAACACTCGATCGATTGGTTTACAACTCGAAGTAGTTTGACAACTATAATACTAGTGTTATTTTGAGCTTGCTCTGACCATGACCCTCTACTTATTACTATGAAAAATGATAGTCTCAGAACATCGAATATTTCATATTCCTTAATTTCTAGGCTGATCATCCCAACTTCCTACAAACAGTCAAGGAAGCTTGGGAAATAGAGGTTTTTGGGAACACACTGTACATCCTCCATTAGAAACTCAAAAACACCAGCAAATGCCTTAGTAAATGGTCCAGGCAGACATGTACGAATACATTTTTGAAGAACCAAAAATATTGAAAACACATATGAGATTACTTTAGGACAATGGCGGAGTTTGAATTTCTTAAAGGTGTTCAGAAATAGTAATTTGTTATGTTAAGGGTGTCCAAAATAGGTTATTTAATCATTTCGTATATCATTTTATTTGTGTATATGTTAATTTTTTTCCGACGAAGGGTGTCCAAACCCTTGATAGTATGTGGCTACGCCACTGATTAAGGACAACTGTATAACCAATAACACAGTTGATAATAGATATGAGCTTTCTAAATGCAGGGCAGAATATACAAGATATTTGAAAATTCAAGACTCTATCCTCTTGACAAAAATCTAAAGCTAGATGGATAGAAGAGGGTGATGCAATTACTGTTCTTTTTACAACATCATAGAAAACAGAAGAAAGAGGCTCGCTCTTAGAAAAATTAATTATAATGATGACAATAACTCTATGCTTAATGCTATGCCTACTGTCACGGACTTAGAGTCTTACTAAATTTTTGTGCGACATTTGACAACTTAGTCACGAATCTTTCATGAATCTCGTAAGCTCAAGTAAGTCATTTATGCTAAAATGACATAGTTTTAAATTTACAAACATATCAAAATAAATAATTTTTTAATTTAATTTAATTTTTTATTTTATATTTTCTTCTCTCCTCTTTTTGGAATTATTGTCTAATTTGGGATGATAATTATGATATTTAATTTTCCTATATTTTATCTCTTCAATTACTATTTTTAACTCACACGTTACTTTAAGGTGCCTATCCAATAATATTTTTATTTTCCTGCCTTCTTTATACACTCAACAAAAAATAAACGTTCTTTACACTAATCTAAAACCCATTTGTTTTACACCTTATTGATACGATCCACAAAAAGTAAAAGTTTTTACTTTACGCCAAAGTAAAACCTTTTTATCTTCCCATCATTTTTATTCATCCAAAACATTAGATATTCCTATGCAATTTATTTTGCTAAAAGTTTTCACTTTTCACCCTTCTCTCTTCCATCATCTTTCACCGTTAAATCACTTTCAATTCTTCACTTTGATCCATCATTTTACTATTGTTAATTTTTTCTGTTTCATATTTTTATTTCTATGAAAGAATACCTCGAAAAAGTCTTATTTCATATTGTGATTGTGTCTTCTTGAATGGATCGACTGTTACGTTCCAATACACTAACTTGGATCGAGTGCCACGTTTTTCCGCATATATGGAATCAGGTGTCACGTTCGGCACAAAAATTTAGATCGAATACCACGTAGCATTACACTAACACTTTGTGTGTAAATTCCATGAGAGGACCATGACTTGTTATAAGATATATTTTGAGAATGTGGAATGTTCGTTGATCCTGATAAGATGATTAATATTTGCTATTTTTTGGTATATGTTTGTTTAATTATGTTGTGGTTACTTGGATATATTTCACTTATTGGGATAGCGGTGTGATCCTATCAGTACATTGTGGATGTGTACTGATATTGCATACACTTGCTCTTTCTTTGTTGAGTACATAACATCTTTAGACGACTACTGACAAACCTCGTTAAGAAGACCAATGATCTATTTGAATTCAAGCGTGAGTCAGTTCTTCCAGGCTACCATGAGTTCTTCTTTTGCTCAGTCCATCTTATTCGAACTTATTGAATCAAGTAGAATTGGAGAAATTATTCTGCCATTAATGAAAAATATGCATGGAAATCTGATATTGAAGATGAAGATCAAGAGGAACAAAATGTGTGATCAAGAGGAACAAAATGTGTGATTGAAAGAGAATGAAAACTAACTTACTTCATGACAATAAATTATATATATACAATCAAAAGCTAAGAAGAACTGAGAAGCTTAGACTACTAACTTCTTGAAACACTGATTCTCAAAGCTTAACATAATAACTAACTAACTAATCATATAACTAATTTGTCAGCTCAGTCTAATTACAATTTGAACAATAATAACATTTATCGCAATACCCCCCCTCAAGTTGTTGGTGGAAAGCTCACAAACAACTTGTGTAATATCTTGGAAAGCTGAATATTTGGCGAGGCTTTAGTTAGAACATTTGCCAGCTGATTTCCACTAGGAATGTGATGGAGTGGAATGAGACCTTTCTTGCAACTTTTTTCTCACAGGATGACAGACTACCTCTATGTTATTCGTTCTCTCATGAAACACAGGATTCTTAGCTGTGTCGTTAGTTTCCTGACTATTGATACGCTCAAAATTATTTCTCAAATAAGAAGTAAAGCGGTCGTGTCAAGTAAATAACCCAACTAGTGAGGTTGGGATAGATTCCACGAGGACGGAAAAAGTTAGACTTAACTTCAATCTCTACTAGACTATGCTTCAGTCAATTACTTCCTTGCGAAAGCCCAAAAACAAGAAAAAGGGGTGCGGGTGGGGTTTCTATTTCTAAATAAATGAAACTAAATAGCGAAATTGAAAAAAAAAACACTTAACAGCCCTTCGAATGTTGGAAGTTTGAATTAATTATAAAGTAACTGGGGTTTGACGTGTTCCCCACAGGTTTCCATAACTGATAAGATAATTCTAAATATAATAATTCTTCATGTATCTTGCTGCAAGTGATAAGTTATAGTATTTCTAAATCTGTCCGGCATCTAGAAAATTTCAATCCGCCACCTTGGTTCGGCTACGTGTGTGCATCCTAACCCTCTATCTTTACCTCGATAAGCATCGTATTCGATATGTGACTACGTACTTACCTCTACAATAAATACTAGCATAGATAGTATCACTAATTATGTTGATAATTTTTTTTTTTTTTTTTTTTTTTTTTTCCCTTTTCTATTATCTAACTCCTTGCGTCCGGCAAGTATCATTAAGGCACGAATTCTAACTTTGTCCATCCGTTAAAAGATTTCCTAAGCGACAGAAATTATATAATACACATACAAGACACATATTCTAGAATTGTTATTTTAGTTAGTTTTCCTCCATTATTTGCGTATGGTTCCACAACCCTAGATATGGAGTTGTACCATAGTCATATCAAATATTCAAATTATGATATATGAATTCATGCACTTAATTCAATGAGGAAAGAGAAAAATCCAAAAGTTCACCTGAGTACAGCAACAAAAATCAACAACAATCACTTACAAGATCTAAAAGTACTCACGGAATCTCACAAAAAGTCTATGTAAATCAAAACCTAACCAAATAATCTAGAGTCGAACCTATAACTACAGAGTCTAAGCTCAAAAACGAGGTTTTGAACTATTTATAGAAAATAAAACCTCAATTAACAGGATTCTATAGCTGAAAATCTGTCAAAAAACGCGGCGGGGTCGACGGACCTCTCCGACGGATCGTCGTGGTCACGACGGACCGTCATGCGATCTGTGTACCATACTTGATTGCAATTTCTTCATGCTGTCTCTTCATGACCCTCGATGGACAAGTATGAGGATCTTCACAGTCACAACAGTCGATCGCTCGTCGAGGGAAGGTCTCGTTCCAAAACAATTGAACTCTGAATATGGGTACATGGGACTACTTCTCTTGAACTTCATGACGCACTGGTAGGACGGACCGTTCATAGACACTGACGAACCGTCATGGACTCCGCTAAACCCACACTGGTCAGACTCCCCATCTTCCTGTAGCAGATTTGCACACGTACCACCTATGCCGACGTCAAAAAAGCATGACGGACCGTCACAAAGCTCCGTAGGTGGTCTCTCTGCATTTCTCGCTCAAAACTCTTGACATTTAACTTTGGACAGTTTCCTGCAAATAAGGAGAAATTATACAAAAATAGCACAAAAAGGCTTTGGGACACAATTAAACTTAAGGAAAAAATATAATAATATCGTGAAACACGATAATCCAACACCTGTCACACTTACATTCGTTGTGTGTCTCACGCGACGCACTACGACATCAATACAAAATCTTGTACAATTAGTATCTTTACGTCTGATGTTTATCTTTGCCAATCATTTGGCTATCAATCCCGAATCGAAATCTCATCATATTTATGCATGCAATCACTATTAGACTTGAATTATGTGGGATCAGAGCCTGACACAGATCACCATGCACTAAACTATCCTCTTCAATTATCCACTGAGATGCTAATATTCCGGTTATTGAACTAGTGTCCTCAGCTTTAACAAAATCACTCATTTTTCACACAAGATTCAGTTTGAGTAGAAGGATTACTTCTTCAACAACTCGCTTCAGAACACATGCACGCTAATCATAATATTGCCCATAAAGCTTGCCCTTATTTTCACTTCTTAGTTCGCTAAAACAACCCTTAGGATCACGATAGACTTTCTTAGCTTGTAACATAGGCTCAGGCCGTCATGTAGGCGTACTATTTAGGTATACTTACTGACTTTTTCCTCCTTGACAGATCGGCTAAACATACCATTTCTATCATTTTATCTCACCCGTTTTAATATTATTCAGCTTTGCCTTTTCTCTTCTTTATTTCATTTGTGTAAGTGACTCTCTTCTTTTTGCTTGATTCTTGTATATTTTTATTTTTCTTTATTTTCATTTCAACGAATTCTTGAGTCACTTTAATTCTTTGTTCTTTCTCTCTCTTTGTTCTGTCAACCCCCTTTACGAGCATTCCTCATAATAGCCACCTCAACTCATGGCTTTGCGCCATAAGAAAAAGTACACAATACCCAAGTTGGGTCTCAGGGCCATAAAGAAGGTGTTTACTGCATTAGCCACCCTCACTTATGCTTTTCGCATAAGCTGAGGGTGTACATGTTTCCAAGGAGGGCCCAGGGCCCAACACACTATTCCCAGAAAAGATCAGTTCAGGTGAAAAGGGAAAGGTCTAATTTGTTTAGCTCAGATCATTTGGTCAAAGAAGGTAAATTTCATTTGTTTTCTTTTATTTAGGCTAAAAATGGGACACTATAGTGAATAAGGGCCTATGATCCTTTCCATAATTGTCTATTAAGCCTTACTTTTTAGCAGGAACTAACCAGGCAGTTCATAGTCATTGCCTTAGAGCCACACATTTAATCAATTATTATGCCTATCATGCATTCCATTTCCAATTATCAGGTATATCATTTTAGACCATCATGCCTTCCAAAATTAAACCTAGGTACAAAAGATATAGGACATGATCGGTTCAACAGAAAAAGTAATCCGTCTCTTGGGAAAAAGAACAAGGCAGAAAACCCCAAAAGAGTATAGTAATTGCAGGGCTACTCAGATTCACCTAGACACTCACTTTCATTTACCCCAACCCCCAACAAAAAGACAGGCAATTGTCCCCCAATGCATAAAATGAAATACTAGAGTGTGGGGAGCAAAACCTAGGCGACAAGCCGCCGACAAGCAGCAAGCTGGTGGGTCCGGTTCCACAGAACCCACTTCCTCTGTAATATGGATACCCCAATCTGTCGTCCTCAGCAACAACGTCACTATCAGCAGTGCCTCCCGCTATCGGAACAGTCGGGAGCTAGACGCTGCCCAGCCGCTAACTCTCATGCTCGCATATGGCGCGCCCTCACTCCTTAGCAAGTAGCCGCTCTAAACCCCCCCCCATTGCAGCCTATCATCTCACGGCGCTCCTTCTTCGTGGGTGATCGCGCACTCATCTTCGCTCGACCCATACGCCTCGTTGTCATGCTCGTGAGGGGGACGGTCGTGGAATCTCTAAGGTGGAGAATAGAGGCCCTCCAAAACTGTGGTCTTCAGCAGGTCGACAAAGGGGTCACAGACTAAGGCACCCTTATCTCTAAGTCATGGTCCAAGATCTGTGTTGTGAAGATGGCGACCGCCACCAGCCTGAAGGGTCGACACATCCACCGAAGAGCTGGTCCAGGCTAGCACCGCAACTCAAAAGCCCGTCCAAGCGGTGGTGAACCTCAGCGATCTTCAGCTCTGTGTGCTGGCCATTTTCCACTCCAAGCGCTTTTCTGCCTCGCGTAATAGACTCTGCATCCACGATGAATATGATGCCAGAAGTGAGCCATTGTGACTCTAATGTTGGACACCTACAAGAGAGACCAGAGCGAGGTAAAGCGGGTTTGTGAAGAGAGGAGCTCAGTGGCAGTGCCTAATAATGCGGATAGACTCGATCGATTTTTTGTAGTGTCAGTGGACGCGTCGTTGTAACCGTGCCGCGGCCTGGGTACCGTATCAGCCCAGATCGTCAGCAACGTGGGAGCAGCTTCTGACGGGGCCTCTGAAGTGAGCCAACTCATTGCGCCTCATATCTGATGAGTCGCACATCAACAATGCCCAGACGGGCGTCTGAGCGATAACGCTGACCATATGGCACACCTAGAACCTGCAGATAGAAAATTCATGCACGGGAAATGGGTAAGTAGTTGTGACTTAAAAGCCTCCTCGGCAATGACCCGCCTGTGTAAAAGCCACGCAAAATCCATCTCGAACCCGGCTATCAGCGCCGCCATCAATACTGCTCGATCCATGCTGTGTGACACTATTATCAGCGGTTTGGGGGAAAGGCAGGACGGACAATCAACCACAAAATTCATCGTGTGAAGATAAGGTTCGCGTCTGGATTGGACCCCTGCGGACTCGGTCACCAAGTCGGCACCCTCTTCATCATCTGTCAAGTGCAGCGGCCATCCACCTCTCTTGGTGGTCTCTCTAAGCGAGGCTCGCGCCCCAGGAATTCCCGCCCCATACTTAACAAGCTACCAGCGGTCGTAAAACTCGAGCTAGTGAGAAGGGGTCCGATTAGCATCAACACCCCGCCGTATAGAAAACTGGCCGATGGCAGGCAGGACCATACGACTGAACGCCCCGTATCTATGGAATCGCTCCAGTGAGGGACCCGGTTTGGCTGGAGGCAGCCCGCCTATCAATCTTCGACGGAGATTCGCTACGTAGGATCATAGAACTCCTCAGACCAGCTCTTCACTATCAGTCCCAACGGCACGTGCCTGTCCACTCCAGTCTGTGTCTGGATGAAGAGATTGTGGATCTCAGGCATAGTCGGGAGACTCCCTGGGTAAAGACCCGCCCGCTCCAATGTGAGATGTTGCGAGTATAACTCCATGTCATTCAGGAAACTTTGCATCGCGAGTAGACTTGAAAATGCCCCGTCAACACAAACCGGTTGGGATGTCAGTAGACCCAGGCCGTAAGAGCATTGAGCCTGGTGAACCGGGTGTGGATTTGAAATGTCAGCCATCATCATACGAGGCCCGATCGATGCCGCGGTAGGGTGTGGGAACTCAGCAGAGCCGGAGGCTTCCTACGACCACAAAAACTCTAAGAGAGCCAGGCGCCTCCTTCTTTTATGGTGGCGGCACCCAGAAGGTGTGACCTGGTCAGGGTGTGCGCTCCTCATCAGAATGATGATGCAGTGACTAGCCGCCGACTCTACCTTTTTGGTGAGGCTCTGGCAGCAGTGCCCCAGCACGGGACGGGGTGGAATGTGCCTAGGGGACATACTCGGGGTCACGCTCATCATCAGAGCCAATTGACCAGGCGGGCAGACGGTGTTGAGACGAATTTGATCGCCGCGTGCAATAGACCGATCTGTTTTGCGTGTCATAGTAGATAGTCCCTTGTAAAGGATCAATATTAGTACAAGAAGCCGAGCAAACAAGACAGCAAAACACACCAAAAATAAATAAAAAATTAAAATAGAATGGACATATATAGTAACAGTGAAAACACGACGGGCCAGAGTGACGGTTCTTCGTGAGTCGACCGGACCGTCATGGGGTCGTCGTGTCTTACTTCGATATGTTTATATGCGATGAACCCTGAAGAGAGTTCTCTCGACAAGTCTATGACGGTTATTGCAGGACGAGGACCGTCACAGGTACGACGCGTTCTCTCAGTCGTAGGTGTCCGTCAGAGGACACTTGAAAAAAATATGGATACCCTAGGAGGAGGGGTCTCTACCATCATAACGGTCTTGGACGTCGTGGGTATGACGGTCTGTCGTACTGTACGTTTGAGCCGACACTTGCAAAATGGAGGAGAGGACCATAGGAACAGGGTTCTCTGACAACCGAAAGGTTGTGCAGGGCGGACCGTTGTGGGGCTGACGGTACCATCGCAGTTCTGTACGTTTGACGACACTTGCATAAAAATTGTACAGTGGGGTGTTAGGGATGTTGGAATGGACCATTACGAGCGTCCGTTCATGAGCGGTACGACCGTCGTCATCGGGGTTTCTCGTTCTGTAATCAGTGACAGAATGGGGTTGCCACATTCATCCCCTATACCCAAATCGAATTGGATAGGTTTAAACCTACATTTGTCTAACCCAATACCTAGTAAACTAGCAATGCCTAAAGACACCTATTTTCTAGGGTGTAACACGGCAATTTCGCAAGATTTTTAACCTAGGTTGTTTAAATAGAATTTATATAAAAGAAATAACTATCAAGGAAGAACTAGGCTAATACTAATTGCATGAAACAAAATGCACCAATATACAATGAGTAGAAATTAGAGACACATACTTGAGAATTGGAGACAAACAAGAGGAAAAGGTACATTGATGATCAGTTAGACACCCACAACAACAGCTCTCCGACAGTAGATGATGCGCTTTAGGATTTTGGAAAATATGCGGGAAAATGATCGGTTGAAGAGGAGAGTATGTGTTGGAAGGTGAAAGGGAGGAAAATAGGAGGACGACTGAAGGAATGGGTGAAATGAAGGGTTGGCGGGTTTTAATGTTGAATTTAAAAAAAATCTAGCCGTGGTCGGGTCGGCTTTATGCCCTCATAAGGACGCAACGATTACACGACGACGGTCCGTCTCCATAGGTGACAGTCCGGCATGCGTTCCGTCGCCGTGTGGTCCTAGTGTGAAGTAACAGAAAGACGTAACCTGGCACGACGAATTCATGCGACGGTACGTCACAGTTGAAACGGTCCATCATTGTATCCGTCAGCTGATGTTGTAGAGTAATTTTTTGACAGAATTTCCATGAGGTGAGTGCCGTGCCAAATTAACAACCATTAGTCGAAAATTCTACCATTACAGAAAGAAAAAAAACTATAAGTATTGGTGCCTCCCAAACAAGCGCTGATTTAATGTTACGGGTACGACTGACGGACACTGTTACTCAGACTTCATCAAGATGGTATGCCTCGGGTCACATTCATCACCGATATGCCAGTATGCGCAAAAATAGAGTTTTATTCATCTCTATTCACCTTAAACCTCCTCCCTCCTTGCGTTTTTTTTAACTCAACTGCTGCACATGAGGGAATACTGGCGATGATCAAAGTAAGCGGCCAGTCAGTTTGCGACTGAGCTGGCCGGAAGACAAGGCAACCCTAAACTCTGTTTTGCACTTTTTTCTTCATTCTCCTTCTCATCTTTTCTTTGATGGGATATGGCTAGAACCGATTGGAGCTCACCACTCTGCCGCATGTCCTATAAACGTTGAAGGTCCCTTCTTGATGTTCAACCGAAATTTCATCATGCCCCTTTTCCATACAAGCTACGGCTCTACCTGTAGACCAGGAATGGCCTCCCAAGAATAATAGGCACTTCAAAATGGATTCACAATCAAGAATAACAAAATATGCCTGACGAAATAGAATGCTCCACTTTTACTAGCATTCATGGAGTTCCCTACAGGCCTTTTCACGGTTCGATCAGCCATTCAGTAGCCGAATAGCCAGGGCCCAGAACGTGTTGGCGATCACCAAACTCAACTTATTGCTAAATCGAGAGGGCTGAGATTTATGATTGCCCCCAGTTCCATAAGCCCTTTCGTTTTAAAATGTAAGACCCGACTGTACAAGGAATAGATGAACGCACACGAGATCTTCTTTTTTTGTATGAGAAGATGTGTCTAGCAATCGCACTACAATGTTGCAGTTCTATCATCTCCTCGGAAAGTGACCGATCTTTTATTTGCTAACATAGATCTTTCATAAACTTTGGCATAACCGGAATTTGTTTCAAGAGCTTTACCAAGGGACATTGATAAAAAGCACTGCCTTCAGCATGTTATAAAACGCCGATATTTACCATCGCGGTCTTTTTCCACTAATTACTGAGGGAAGGTGGTGGTGGTTTAGGCATGAGAATTACCTTCATAGCGACTTCTACATCTTTTCCAATGCCTCTCTTCTGCCTTCACCACTACCCTTACCCCTTATCATCATCCTTTTCTCACTTTCACTAATTATGACGGCAGGTGCGGTCAAGGGTTGCTTGCAACCACGAGTGTGATGCCATTACAGGTGTGCATCATTTTTCAGATTTTGGCCCGTGTAGCTGGAAGCCGTGCTGCGATTGCAGGCGTGTTTCACAGTAGCAGATAATTGCGGCCATTTGCAACTCGATTTGCTTAATCGATATGCATGGTATCAACTTTTTGCACAAATACCTGTAAATCCACATTAACCGCTTCAATGTGCTCATCCCTAGCATCGAACCTCCTCATATCATTTTGTGCAACATATCATCAAATCGCCGAGGATCCCTATTTCCACCATCCCTAGGATTAACTCACGATGTTGAGCGAGCAGTAATATGGCAATTCCTATCATGTTCTGTTACAGTAGTGACCCCTCGGTGAAGTTGGTGTCGAGTTTGTAGTTTCCATCTCGGACATAATGACCCTCACGCGTTGTAGTAACATAGTCCGACCTTGGTTCCCTTGACCTTGGCCGCTTATACCTGATTTGAGGCTGGGCCACTCGACGTCGGAAACCCCCCGTTGCCTTATTACTGCATAGGTGTCTCTGCCCATACGAGCATTCATCCTTAGGTTAGCGGTGGTTTCGACAAGTAGTTGACGAACATTTATAATTTCTACACCCACAGTGACATGTTTTATGTGTTCAGTACCCAACACAACCAGAGTTTATCTGGCCATTTCTTCACGAATCTCAATCTGTTGTTGGGTTTGTATAGTAGGACTGACTCTGAAGGGTATTTCTCCAGACGTTATCTGTTTTTCCTAAGATACTCCAGCTTATTGTTCGCGAGGAGATTTTCTATAAATTTTCAGCAATCTTCATAAAAGACACTCCCATAAGATCACCATGCTAGTAGTGTCCAACATAGCTTTATTAGTATCCTCTTGATCCCCGATAGAGTATTCCTTCAGAGACTCGTACCTATGCGGTGATTTGGACTACTTCTCAAGAACGAGGTGAATCTATCCCAAAGAACTATAACGACTCGCTGGTAGTGACCCCAAAGTTGTTCACTCGGTCTTATGGTTTTTTAGTTTCTTGGAGACCGGATAGTAGCGTGCCCTAAGAAGACATCCTTAGTTAGCGTCCCAAGTAAAATTGAGTGAAGGGAGTCAGTGAAACCTATGCAGCCTCTCCGTCAATGAGATAGAGAAAAACTCAGCACCTATTAAAGCTACGTCCAAGTCAGGCATCCACCATACCTACACAGCTTTTACACACTGCCCTACATTAGCTATATGGTCATGTCGGATCCTCAGAGGGTAGCCCTGAAAACAAAACCTCGGGAATGTGAGACATGTTGCATCAGGCTACTAGTTACAATAAAAGCTATGTACCTGCGTGGTAAAGGAGGCCAAGAGAAAAGGGGCCCATCGAGTTGCATGTTGTCATAACCTCTGTAGTATGCCTTGGGCAATCGAAGCGGGATTTTATCCACTCTGTTTGGTGTTCACCCGGCAAGCATCGTGGTAACAACTGACCATGAAACATGACAGACCGAAAGCTAGGGATGTTCTGGTTGGATCATCTCAGATCCCAAGTTTCGATTCAGTGGCGTAGTTGTACGCTCTATCGTGATCGTAGGGAAAACAAGGGTTCTCGTTCTCTACGTGTATTGGCATAATAAGAGCGTTGGTTGCTGCCACAAATCAAAAAACAATAAAACAAAGTAAATCAAGAAATATCAACTAAATATCGTAATAAGTTTAAGTAATTAAAATCTACTCAACCACGGCAGACGGCTGCCAAAATTTGATACGACTCAAAACTTAATTCTCAAATAAGAGTAAAGAGGCGTCATGGCAAGTAAATAACACAACTAGTGAGCGGTGGGATCGTTCCACGGGAAGGAAATAGTTTAGACTTAACTTCATACTTATTGACAGATTGTTCAGTCAATTACTTCCCTTGGAAAGCAAAAACAAAAAAACTGCGGTTTCTATTTCTAAATAAATGAAACTAAATAGCACGAATTGAAGAAGACACGTAACAGCTTTCGACGGTTGGAGTTTTAAAAGAATAATTCCAAGTAACTAGGTTTACGTGTTTCCCACAGGTTCATAACTTTATTTCCTAACTTAACAATTTCGTTCCTGGTACTTGCATGCCAAAGTGATAAGTTAGTATTCTAATTCTTGAGTCCGGGCCATCTAGGAAAATTTCACTCGAACCTTGGTCAGGCCACCGTGGATGTGCCCCTATCCTAACCCTTATCTTTACCTCAGATTAAGCATCATATTCGATTATTTGAATAAGTTATACCTCGCCTACCAATCAATATAGCCTATTAGATAGTGCACCTAAATCTATGTTGATAATTCTTTCCATTATCTACCTCCTGCGTCCGGCAAGTAGTGGTATACAAGGCGAGTTCTAACGTTGGCAATCCGCTTTAAAAGACTTCTAAGCCAAGAAGTATTAATACATAAGCAATATTCTAGAATTGTGATTTTGTTAGTTTTACCTCATTATTTGCAGAGGTTCCCACAAACCTAGTTATGAGTTTAGTACCCATGAAGTCATAACCACAAATATTCAAAATACTGATATAAGAATTCAGTATCTTACTTACAATGAGAAGAGTAAAATCTGACCGTTCGCCTGGAATTAATCAACCAAAATCATCAACAATCAATTCCCAGATCTCAAGACTCAAGAATCTCACACTAAATAGTCTAATGATATCAAATGACCTATACCAAATAATCCAGAGTCTAACCTCAAAAAAAAAGAGGATTTTTCGAAACTATTTATAGAAAATAAAATCTAATTAAACAAGGAATTCTATTTGCTGGAAATCTGTCAAAACGCGACATGCGGGCGACGGACCCTATTAAGCAGGACGGTCGTCGATGCGGTCCGGTGCAGACGGACCGTCCTGGACCTGTCGCTCCCCAACTTGTGCCAATTTCTTCTGCTGCCTCTCTCCCGGAATACCTCGACGGCAAAATGAAGCGATCGTCACAAGCCAATGGTCCGTCGGAGGGTCTTAGATTTCCAAAACACAAAAACTCTTGGAATTGAGGGTACTAGGACTACTTCTCTGAACTCCAGCGAACCTGCCAGGACGGACCCTCAGCGAACACGACGGACACCGTCATGGACTCCGTAAACCCAACTTGGTTTTTAGTCAGACGTCCCATCTTCCTTCACGCCAATGAACAAACGCTGCCACCTACGGACCGTCACAAGAGCAATGACGGACCGTCACAAGCTCAGTATGGGGGGGGATGCCTGTATGAATTTCTTCCATACATAAACCTTTGCAGTTTTATCTTTGCGACAGATTTCCTCAAATAGGGAAATTATAAAAATTCCAGCACAAAAGGCTTTTTCGAAACACTAAACCTAAGGAAAAAAGTTTATTAAATTTATAACGTGAAACCAGGGATATCAACTATCACAGAAGTACACATATGGCAAGGTTGACCCCATAGTCAAGTTCATCTCTGTCAACAACCTTTCAAGCCCTACTATTTCTCCCACCACTTTTTTAATTGATTGTGTTCTGCCTCTGATGAGACGGAAGATATAGTCGTTGCTTCTTTTTGATTTCCTGATAATAGAACTGTCTCCCATTTTAAAAACTACATAAAACAAATTACTGAAATTTCGTGTATCAAGACTACGCCCATATCAATCACCAATATGCAGTTATGAACAATCTGTGTTGTTGGACAAATTAATACCCAAACAAGGCTCATTTTTGAGTGAGGTATTTAAAAACCTGATACGCAGCCTTGAGATATGCGTTCTCTGGACGCCGATGCTGAAAAAACTGACTAAGATGTTGAGCACAAAAATGTTTATTGTCAATCTGAGTTAGTTAAGAAATTCAACTTTGCTACCAACTTTCTATAGTATGTAGGATCTTTCAACAATAAACCTTCACTTGCTTTGAGCTTGACTGTAGATTTAAGAGGTGATGTAACTGGTGAGTAGCTTGAACATTAAATTCATTCAACAAATCTAAGGTGAACTTTTTTTGTAAAATTAGAACTCCAGAATCCTTATATGATATTTCCAAACCAAGGAAATATTTGAGTCTTCCCAAGTCCTTGATTTTGAATTTATCATGAATATAACTTTTTAGAGAGGTGATTTCCTCAACATCAGTTCCCGCTAAGACAATATCATCAACATAAACAACAACAAAAATCAAAGAGCTCCCAATTTTCTGTAGAATAGAGATTAATCACTCTCTAAATGAGAATAACCCCTTGAACACAAAACCTAAGTTAACTTGCCATACCATCAACTACTTGCTTGTTTCAGTCCATATAAAGACTTTTTAAGTCTGCAAACCAACCTTGTGTCATCCACCATCAGCCCTGGAGGTGTATGACTGATGTTGTAAAGATAAATGAAGTACAAGATGAGAAGATGGAGTTGATGATTTGATTGTTGTAAAAGAAGGTAGGGAATGTGTAAGTGCTATTCCTATCAGCTAAGTAGGATTTTATGGGGATCTAATAGATCTTCTACGGTTTAAAGATGAACTGAGATGTTGGTGATGGCGTTTGCGAAGTTGCGTATCTGTTCTTCGGTGGTTGAATGATGTGTTTGGAATTTGGTTATCTGTTGGCGCTGGATCAGAATCCAATAAGGGAGCAGGGCCAATGATTGTTCAGGCATATATTGTAGCTTGCATTTAAGCGAAAACATCATAAGCAATCACTGTTACGTGTTAAAAATGTTGTCAGTAGGATTTGTAACATGTGTGGATCTATATGCTAAGGCTCTTAGTACGTACTAAAACTAGAATTAGACTCAGACAATGCAAAAGGAAAACATTTTCAGAGAATGTCACATATACTGGAACTATGTCTCTCTTCGCCGTGCTTAGGTCTCGAACTTTATACCTTTTTAGTTACAAGGATATCTACAAATAGGAGGTTGTTGATCGTGATCAAATTTATAGTTGTAAGTTTTTAGCCTGTAGAGAAAACATAAAATCCAAAAGATCTAAGATGAGGAATATGTAGGTGATAGATGATGTAGTGTCTCAAAAGGTCGTGGTGTCTTGTTATTTAACATGCGAATAAGAAGTCTATTATCAAGTAGGTGGCTGTTTAAAATACATTTCTCCCCAATATGTAGTGGGAGTTGGGTAGACTTGTACAGAGTGCTCTGAAACTTCTAGGAGATATTATGTTTTTTTCCACTACACCTTCTGTTGTGGTGATATAAGACAAGTCCTTGATGTACTATTCCTTGGCTTGAATATATGTGTTAGTTTCATGGTGGTAAATTCTGAACCATTGTCTGTTCTTATTGATTTAACAGTGGTCTTGAACTGGTTTTCTACAAGATATATAAAAGATTTTATTGTTTGAAGAGTATTGTTTTTACAACTTAAAAGGTTAGTTTAGGTTGACCTACTGAAGTCATCAACTATTGTTAAAAAATACTTGTAATTGTTATAATTTGAAACATGATAAGGTCCCCAAAGGTCCATATGAAGAAGATCAAAAGGGCTGGTGCTAGAAACAGTGGATTTAATTGGGAAAGAGAGTCTAGCTTGTCTAGCCATGGGGCAAATTGTACATGAGAAAGATTGTTTACATGAGAAAACGATAGGAATACTTGAAATACCTTTCGTTTTTACAAAAGGGACATGTCCTAGCCTATTGTGCCACAAGTGATCAACACAATTTCCATGAGACATAAAAGAATTAGAAGCATTAGTAGTATGAACACATCATTATTATTCAAGAATGTAGATGTGACATTATAAGAGTTTATAGTGGAAATATCATGTGGAAGATTACATGGATTACACTTAGAAGAAGAAGTAAGAAAACAAGATTTAGATGAACTAGATGTAACAATAGAAATTTATTCAGGAAGAGCTTTTATAGAATTGGAAGTGTGACATCTTGAACACAGGTAATATAAGCCATTTTGTGCTCTACCAATCTCTAGAGGGCTCTTCAGTGAAGGGCCCTACATTAAATAAGAAGATTTATTGAAACTGACCATCCCTTTTATATGTGAAACCAAGAAGTGTACTGAAATTAAGTTGAACTTAAAACTAGGTAAAAACAACAACAGGATACAAAGCATGTGATGCGAATTCAAATGTAGAACCATTACCAATTTCTGTCACTTTCACTTTATAGCATTTGGAAGGGAAATTAGGAAAGGATGTGGTATAGGTCAAAGATTGTTAAGAAGTAACTTGTTGAAAGTCATATGATGTGTGGCCCCTAAGTATATGATCCAAGAATCAACATTAAGTTTTAGGCATTTGCATGAGAAATCACCAATATCATAAATTGAAGAATAACAAGCCTAGATACCTGCAAAGTTAACAGCTCCACCATTTAGATTCTCATGTGTAATATTACTAATATTGTTTCCTGTTTGAACTTTCATATGATCCAACAAGTTTATCAGTCGATTGAATTGTTGATTAGTAAAAACTTGTCCTGATTGTTCATGCATTTCCCTGCCATTTGCCCCATGATTCATGGTGCATCTTCTCAAACCATATTCATTGGTTATTCTAAGAAAGAAACCATTTAGACAATAGTTGTTGTACCTTCATTTTTACCCTTTGTGAACTTGAAGTCTGGAGGAAAATCATGAAGCTTGTAACACTTTTCTTTGATGTGACCAGTTCTCTTACAATAATCACAAAACAAGTTAGACTTATTTAGAGGTATTCTGGTACCCACAGTGTTCCTATTAGGAGTATAGTTAGTTTTAAAATTCGAACTAGTATCTCCTCTTGCATGAAAAGCAGTTGAATACAGATTGAATTTACTGCGAGACTTGACTTCCCTCTGCTTTTCTTCCTGAACAAGAATAGAAAATGTTTGAGCCATGGTAGGCAAAGGATTTATCATCAAAATGCTACCCCTCACAACAGTATACGCTTCATTTAGTCCCATTAAGAACTGAATAAGTATTTTAACAGTTCAATTTTGTGCATTTTTTATTTTCCACCACAGGTACACAAGCATGTGCATTGTGAATTAGTATCCAAATTGTTGAGTTCTTCCCACAGTTTTCTTATCTTGGTGTAATATCCAGTGATATCCAAATTACCCTGACTGAGATCATTGATTTCTTGTTAGAGTTGATACAATTTGGCTCCATTAGTTTGGTTATATCTGTCTCCTAATTTATCCCAAAGTTCTCTAGCATTATCAACATATTGTAGGCTATCTCTAACATCTTTGGACATAGAATTTAAGATCCAGGAAGTCACTATATCATCACACCTTTCCCATTGAGCAAAATTGGGTGAATTTAGGCGTGGTTTTTGTATCTTGCCATTTATGAAACCAGTTTTATTTTTCATAGATAATCCTGGAAGAACAGCTCTCCTCCATTAACAATATCCAATCCATCAAAAAAACTGGAATTATTATGGTTCCTGCACTTTCAGAAGGATGAATGTAAAATACGCTGGTTAGATCCTGCACAGTGTGAGCTAGTAACGGATTGCCAGTGGAAGTCCCTTCCTGATCAGTTGACTCCTTGATAGTGAGATTAAGCTAGTGAAGAAGATGAAGGTGAAATGCATTTGAAACTGAAAAACAGAGAGAAGAAACAATCGCGGAAGATGAAGAAAGCCTTATGGCTCTGATACCATATTGAATCAAGTAGAATTGGAGAAATTATTCTGTCATTTATGAACAATATGCATGGAAATCTGATATTAAAGATGAAGATCAAGAGGAACAAAATGTGTTATCAAGAGGAACAAAATGTGTAATTGAAAGAGAAAGAAAAACTAACTTACTTCATGACAATTACAATCTATATATATACAATCAAAAGCTAAGAAGAATCTAGAAGCTTAGACTAACTAACTTCTTGACACACTAATTCCAAAGCCTAACTAACTGACTAACTAATCGTATAACTAATTTTCAGCTCAGTCTAATTACAATTTGAACAATAATAACATTTATCTCAACAGAACTTAGATGAGTACTTTAGATATTCACATGTTTAATTGGGTTGTACCCATTTTCTGTAGACTTATATGGTTCCTTGTTAGAGTTTTGGTACATTGGCTTTCAGGTTCTAGGCATTATTTTTGCAATGTTTTGTTAGACCTTTGGAGTTTATGGAAATCCTTATTTTTCCTTTTCTTTAGACATTTAGACCTGCTTCTGCATTTTTAAATGTATTAATTTTTTATTAAGTTGTTTAGTTCTCGGGTTAGCTAATTAGTATTAATATTTCTTCCACTAAAGGGTTGTTGTGAGTTTCAATCATGACGATCTGGGTCGTGACAATTGCATTTATGAATTTGAAAAACTTTATAACTAGATTAAAATAAGTTGAATACCATTATATTTATACCTACTCACCAGATGAATATCGACAATTCACACAACATTTTTATTAGTAGAAAAATGGATGAAAGTTATTTTTGTATTTATATTCTTTTTTGGATGAAACAATGAGGTGTTCTTTACAAAATTTCTAATATCATGTTTTCATTCAATTATTTCTTGAGTATCAAAAACTAATTAAATAAATAGCCAAGTGAAAAAATATACATTTAAAGGTCTGCCAACAAGCTATTTTTATACATATATTTTTCGTATTTACTTAAAAAAAATATGGATAATGTTTTTATGTAACTTTTGGTTTAGAATTTCAAAACTTAAGTTTTGAAAAAGACTTTTATGTATATTATAATTTCTTTTATTTAAGATTATACGTTTAAAGAAATATTGAAAATAAATTTAAATCTAATAAAAATGTATTTTTAATTGATTTTAATATTCACGTATTAGCAAGAAAAAAAAGATCATGGCCATATATAACTAGAAATTAAATATTTTTCCTTTTACTAGAAACTTTTAAAAACAGAATTGTGTTTTGTTACATTTTTTCACAAATGAAACAAATAACATTTCATTTGAAATTCTAAACATGAATGTTTAATTTGAAATTGTCGTAGACAAAATTAATTTTCAAATAAAGTAAAAATTATTTTTAAGAAAAGACGGGTGATATATCATATTTCTCCGCTCGAAACACAGTTAAATTCATTAGTTATGTAATAATGATAGAATTTTGCGAGTTAATTAAATTTGTATGTCTTTTAAATTTTCAAGTTGTGAATCATTATAATTTATTGTATTTTTTACGTTATTTTAAATAATTATGTTATTCGCATCGATGGAATTCTGAGCATCATTCAAATATTTCAATGTCTTTTGATTTTTTAAGTTGCTAATATTATAATTTATAGTACTTTTAATGTCATTTCAAACAATATATATTTTTTCCCCTGTTTCAATTTATGTGACATTTATAAAATTTCTAGAATCAACTTCTATATGTCTTATAAATATTTTAAATTGTTATAATTGTAATTTATAATATTTTTTAGTGTAATTTTTTAATATATAACAAATTAAAACAATAAGATAAATAAATTAAAACGCAAAAAAAATAAATTTCTCAAAAAGTGTCCTCCACTAGAAAAATCATTTATGCTTCTATATTGTCGTAATCATGAACTTTCTATATTATTCTCCACCACAATTAACAACAAATAAGACAACACTTTTTTTCCTAGGATTGATTAACCTAAGTTGAATTACTCCATTTGTATGTTAAGACAATTGACATATTACTTTATAATATACACCTTCTATTTTCGTTGTATATCTTTTTTGTTATATTATATACTGATGCTAGTGGCAAGAAAATGATTATTTTGTCTTTCCAATAGAAAAACGTAAAACAAGTTGCGTATGACACCGCAGAAAAATCAAAACGTTAGTCAAAATATTATTCAGCGTATAAAAGATGTATGTCATTGATTTTAAGATATATCATTATCATTAGAGATGAACTCAAAATTTGAATCTAGATCTTATGAATGGATCATATAATTTATATCAACATCACCATAACATTTCTATGCTTTTATGAGTAAACTATTCATCAATATCCTAATTTCTATTAATTTATCAAATAGATATATATATAATTTATTTTATTTTTTTTAAATTTATCAGTGCACATATACTCCACCCACCTAGAGAAGTAGGTCTGCCTCTCGTTATCACCCGTTTGTGCTCATTGATGTCATTTTTTTTTTGGTCAAGGTTGATGATGGTATTAAACAAGAGTCCAAAACGTATTTCTCCGTCTATTTATTATTAATTTAATATATTTTGATTAATAAATTACAAAAATAATTATAGTATATTATTTTTATTAATTATAAGTCATTAAAATATTAATGATGGATGAATAATATTTAAAAATAAGGACAAAATTGATACTAAATGAGATACATTGTCATTTGATGTTCTAACTTTAAATTAGAGAAAGATAAAATGCAAACTATTTAGTATATAAAAAATAAATTATAAATAGAAATAAAGCAATAATGAAAAAGGATCAGAATAAGACAGGACATAGAGCATAACCTCCATACAAAAATGAAGAGTGTACAGTACTAATTATATCACTTTTATAAAGTCTTGAACAGGGCTAGGGGGAAAAAATCCCCTTCACTTGTACAAAAAGGGATGCTATAAAAGTAGTAAAAAAGTTTATTCCATGTCCAGGGTGAATTGAGGGAGTTTGATGTAAAAGCAAAATTGGGATAACCCTTATGAATTTATTATTTCCGATTAGAGAACAAGATTAAACTTCATTAACAATTATGATTGCATCAACTTGGATCTATTCACAGTTGGCAAGGTAATCAACAATTTGATTACTTCTATGTCGGTATATTACACTCAAAGGTGGGAAACTCATTGTCAACATAAAGATTGGTTAAAATAGTTGGAATTGATAATGAAATGTGTATAGGGTGTGTTTATGTTTGATTGGTTAATTATTTTTTTTAAAAAAAAAGACCAAAGAAAATTTGTTGTAGTTCACTGATCACTTAAATAATATTGGGAAAAAAACTTGAGATATATTTGAATTTTGACTGAAATTGATGTAATAATATTAAATTTTGGAAAGGACTTTTTACCTCTAGCACTATTTAATAGTGCATTTTAAAAATATATATGTGCACGCGTGAATATCATAAATATTGCATCATTATAAGAAGTTACTTATCCACGTGACACAAATATACCTTTAAAATGCACTATTAAATAGTGTAGAGACAATAAGTCCTACTCAGAATTTGAAATTGTTACATTAATTTCGATTAAAATTTAAATATATTTCTAACCCTTTTCCCGATTAATATATATAGTCTCACAAAAATTGAAGATATTTGTTGGAATAGTCATACAAATTGTTGTCACACGAGGCAGAATTATAAAAAACCAAAAGATATTAAAAGTCTCAAGGTAGCTGGGAAATTTAGAATATTGTGGGAAATAGTTAATATAAATGGTGGCAAGAAGCACACAAAAGATGAACAAAGATATATACAAGTCCTAAGAGGCATGATGAAATGACCGTGTTCAAAGTGAAGAGTTAAGGGATATTTACCCATCGATTTGGGTTGCTATTGATCAAAAGTTAAAAGCATATAAATTTAATTTATTTTTAAATTATTAAAATTAAATATAATATGGATTTATCAATTTTGAATATTATCAATTTTAATTCAATTTAATACGATTATAATCATAAACGAAATAAAATAAAATTAATCCATTCAGTTTTCTTTAGAAAACGACAATACATGTTTATTTTTTTGCAGAAAGAAAAATTATAAGAACAACTAGCCTTATAAAAATTTCTAATATTGAATTTACTATAAAATGAAAATCACACTTCACAACTTTTGGCCTAAAACCAAGGGTAGAATGAGGGACAGTGCTATTCTATCCAACCAAAAAAATTCATAAGCACCGTATATTATGGAAATCTACAAAGTAAATGTGCCCCTCTTGCTTATTTTTTTTCATAACAAAATAAAAAAAATAAATGAAAATATAAAGATATTTAAATTATTGAATCATAAAGAATATTTTATATATATAATTATAAAAAATAAAATATATGTGTAATTTGTGAGTTAGATTATTGTAGATTATTTGTTTTAATTTTTTTTAGAAAAAATTAAAATCAAATAAAATAAAAATAATTTCAGAAACCTATCTTCAGGTTTGATTCTATGACACTAACTTTTTTATGTTTTCTAATATTACGCTTATCAGCCTTATTTTAATTTTCTCTTAACTATTCTTTGAACCTTACTGATATAGATAAAATAAATGAGTTGTATCTCCAGTGAGTAATGGAATTGACGAGGAAAGGATTGCATTCGAATGCCTCTATTAAGAACTATTAAGTAAGATATGTTTGAAAAATTAATCAATTAGAAGAAAGAAAGGGCCCCATCCAGTAAGACATCTAGGATAAAGAAAATAATGTACTGAAATTATTGGAGATAAATTAAAGTTTGTTCGACATATAATTAAATTTTTATGTTCTGTATGTTTCTTGGTATACGTAAAAAGCTCTAAGTTTGTAATCAGCTGTTTTAAAATTTCTCAAGTTGTGTATGCAATCTTACCCACGACAATTTTAAAATCGCATAAGCACATTATTACAAAGTATTCATAAAAATAAAATATTTCTTCATCAAAAATTTCTTCAATTCCAATAAAAAATAAATAAACATAAAGTTGTGGTGTGTAATAGGTTTTAATATAACTCACTCATACAGACAAATTTTCACGAATGAACATTGCATTTCCTTAATATGATGAGACACAAACTAACATTATTATCTTGGGAGTCATTTGTTAGTAATCTATTTGATAAAAATAATGAATTTGATGAATATAAACGATCCTTAAAAGTAGAAATTGATTTGAATTAATAATAAATACTATGTTAGTGATAATATTCATTATTTATATTTAGTACTAAATAGGTTTAAAGAAATAGTTACAAAAAAAAAAATCAAAACAACGAAGGAAAGTATATTATTGTAAACCACGAAAGAGGTCCGATAGAACTAAACCCGGAAGGGGTTTCTAAAATTATTTTAGTAAAATATTATTCCATCCGTTTCAAATAGAATGACTTTATTTCCTTTTTAGTTTATTTTTAAAAAAAATAACATCTTTCCTTTTTTTTATTACCATTATGTGCACATTTAAGACCACAAGACTAAAATTTTTTATACATTTAATATAAATTTTAATTTAAAATCACAAAATTGTAAAATAAACTCTGTGTATGTCAAACTACATCACTCTTTTGAAACGAAAAAAGTGTTGATTTTTATCCTAAACACCCCCTAGTTGGAGTATAAAAATGGACCCAATCGACAATTTTATTCCACGAGTGAAAAGAAAAAAAACATGGAGAAGAAGGGTCATGCGGTGTGTGTACCATTTCCTGCACAAGGTCATGTAATACCATTCATGAAATTAGCCAAATTATTGCACTCCAGAGGTTTCTATGTTACATTTGTCAACACTGAATATAACCATAGACGTCTAATCCGATCCCAAGGTCCTGACTTTGTGAAAGGCTTCCAGGATTTCCAATTTGAAACTATCCCAGAAGGATTGCCACCTAAGTACGATTATGCAACTCCAAGATCCTGCTCCTGATGTGATTCGATAAGAAAAAACATCGCTTCGGCTCATTTCGGCAAAGTATTATCGAAGCTTATTTCATCACCCAAACTTCCACCCAATTTCTTGTGTAATTAAGATTGGTGTGTTGTGAGAGCTTGCTACTAAGGCTGCACATGAATTGGATCCTGATGTCCATTGTTGGGACAGCTAGCTTGTGGTTATATGGTACCTTCAATTGGAATGAACTAACAAAAAAGAGGCATGGAATATCCCATTTGTAAAGGTATCATATTTTCATTTCAATTGGATTTGTCGGAATTTATGCCTCAACTTCTGTTTTACAAACTGGAGATTTGTGTTAGAAGATTGTAGGAAGAAGAAACTAATAACTAAAAGATAGCTGCCAAAATTAATTTGTTTTTTTTCTTGTTTCCTGACAAACTGTTTTAAAAACAAAATCTGAATTGTTTAAGTGAAGAATGAAAGAGAAAATTAAATAAGAATAAGCAACTTATATAATAATAATAAATAGAATTATGTATGAAAAAAGATCAAATAAAAGAATCAAAAATAAAAATATAATTTATAATTAATATTGTCAATTTTATAATATTATGGATATGCGTGAGTCATTATGTGACCCAATTTCAAGGTATATATGTATTGAGGGGTGTATCAACCTTTTTCCCCTTTATATTTTGTGAAACTCTGTATAGATTCAAAACTAGCAAAAAATTTGAAACAAATGTAGAATAAAGACCAGGGTCTAGAGATTATTATTAATAAGTTCATTTGCACACATATATGAAAAGCTATTTGTGAAACAGATTACAGTTTTATGGAGGATGGTACACTGGATAGAGTTGTTGATGGAATTCCAGGAATGAGAAACATTAGGTTCAAAGACTTGCCAAGCTTTATCATGACTACTGATCCACATGATATTTTGTTAAACTACTCAAGGGATGAAGCACAAAATTGCTTGAAATCTTCTGCGATGATCATCAACACATTCACTGAATTGGAACGCCAAGTCCTTGAAGCGATTGAAGCTAGATACCCAAATATTTATGTTACAGGTCCACTTTCCTTGATGGAAAAAACCATCCCAGAAAATGAATTGAGCTCATTTAGGCCAAGTTTATGGAAAGAAGAATTCCAATGTCTTGAGTGGCTGAATAAACAGGAACCAAGTTCTGTAGTATTTGTGAATTATGGATGTGTCACATTGATGTCAGACAATCACCTAAAAGAATTTGCGTGGGGACTTGCAAATAGCAAACACCCATTCTTGTGGATTGTTAGGCCTGACATAGTGATGGGTAATTCATCCGTATTGCCTGATGAGTTTCTTCAAGAGATTAAAGACAGAGGATTATTAGCAAGCTGGTGCCCACAAGATCAAATTCTTTCACACCCGTCTATTGGCGTATTTCTAACACATTGTGGATGGAACTCTACGATGGAAAGCATAAGTTCAGGAGATCCTCTAATTTGCTGGCCATTCTTTGCTGAGCAGCAGACAAATTGTAGATATGCTTGTGTAGAGTGGGGAATAGGTGTTGAAGTCAATAAAGATGTCAAGCGTCAAGAAATCGAAGCAATTATTAAGGATATGTTAGAAGGTAAAAAAGGTAAGGAGTTGAAAGACAAGGCGTTGGAGTGGAAGAAGAAAGCAGCAGAAGCAACTGACATTGGAGGGCCTTCATGGAAACACTTTGATACATTCTTGGAAAGACTTCTCATTAATAGGGAATAGTATTTGTTGGATATACTATTAACCATTGGTTAAGCAACAGTATTTTATTTAATCATGTGTGAAAGACTTTATATTTTATCTCATTTATCATAATAAAGTTTTTATTTGAATACCAGCTTTCTAATTTTTCGTTCAACTAAATACGAGTAAAAAAACTCATGTTCATTGCCAATTAATAACACTATTAAAAAATATTGAAACTCGATAGATTTCGTTGGGTTGTCATTGATTTTCTTAAGAAAGAAAATTGACGCCCTTTCATAGGTTATTTTTCACACTAAAATACAGAGAAATTCTCAAAAAGAAATTGTTAGTTTTTTTTTAAAAAAAAAAAGTTCAATGAGTCATTCGTCAATTTGAATTTTTTACAATAACTAACGGATGAGCGACAATTTTTAAAAAGTATAATTGCATTTTGAAGAGAATATATATAGAAATAAAAAAAAAAACACATTAAAATTAGTATTATGTGTTTATTAATTGGTACATAAAAAGATAGAGTTGAAGGATTAGTCTTCTATTTTTTTTACAAAAAAATTACCTTTTTTCGTATTGCACTCTCTTAGAGAAAGTGTGATGCACATACTCTGCCACATCACTTAGAAGTGCCAAAATGAATCATAAAAATTAAAGAAAATTGGAGTTAAAGAGTTAAAATGGAAAAAGGTTGAGTTGGAGTGCCGAAATGAAATTTAGGTACAAATCTAAGGATCTGTATATGTATTTGATCTTTAATAATTGTATTGGGGTCATGGACTATAAAATTATTATCAATTTTAAAAGAAAGAATTATATGATATGGTGATATGAATCTAGTAATTTCGACACTAAGAATTAGGTTTTGCTTATCTTGATGTTGGATGCTCTTACAGTAGTTCTCCTCTAAATTTGTTTGGTAACTTGAACAAAGTATAAGGACTTTAAGCTAGCGTTTGACCATAGATATTCAAATATTTTTGGCAAATATTATTTAGATGAAATTGGGTGAATTTTACCGGTGTTTGGCCAAGAATTTGAGAAACATATTTCAGTTTTTAAGAAATATGATTGAAGCCATAAGTTTCTAAAAATATCAAAAACCATTTCATTTGTATATTATAGCACAATAGGAAATCTCAAGAGTAACAAGATTTTGACTTCCGCAACAAATCAACAAGAATCATTACAGTAAATATTCGTTAAGTGAAAAGGTTTTTGGTACAAATCATTGATATGAAAATAAAACTAAATAAATTCGGGGACAAAAAAGCAGAAGAGAAAACAAAAAAGGAAATAAATATTGCAATCACTGACGAACATATGATTTCTAATATGAAAGGTTCAACATATTCTTTAATAATCTCCACAATTTTTATGAAACAATCTCTTCTCGATGAGCCTACATTTTCGAATCAGACGATCGAGAAAGATGATTTTGATTGAACGCGATTGTTTGTTGGTGACCCTGAAGCCAAGAGTTCGTCCCCAAAAACCTTTTTTTCATCAAACACCCATATCACATTTCATTGTCATTGATTGAATATTCCATCACTCTTTGCGTCTTCACGTAAAAAAGTATGCAATACAGAGCCAAGCCAATTATATTTTAACTTGCACAGGTCACATTCATAGTTGTTCATGCTTCATCTTAGTATTCTTAATCTCCTTTTTCATGCACCAAAATTCTTCAATTACATTGCGCAGGAGAAGTATGGTTATAGTTAATAGCTACTTGTCCATTTCTTAGGTCTCTTCTTCACTTTCCTCGGTGTCCTGCAAATGATGCACGCATCCAATGAATGGAAATAAAAATCTCTGTGTTCCGTAGACCAACATCAACACGTAAATTTATCTACCAAAATTAAATAAATGGCAATTCATGTTTATTTCGAGCTAGTCATTAAGGACTAACTGTAAATAAAGGAATGTATTGAAATTAAAGAATGCATGTAGAAGGAGCTAAAGTGGAATGTTGGTGCAATAAATAATTTATTTGTAAAATAAAAAGCTTAAGGATAAAAAATTGATTTCTACAAACTTTCCAAATAATGAAAGTTGGCCCAAATACTAGTTTTTTCTAGGTTCAGTTGGGAATTTGGAAAATTTGTCAAAAAATATTTGCCAAATAATAAAAAAGTGTGTGGACAAACAAAATTTGTCAAGTTTTTTCCCAAGTTTTACTTGCAAAATTTATGGTCAAACGGGCCCCTCCTTGCTTAAGTCTAGCCCTTTTAGGTGGCTTTTCTTAGGTATATAGAAGATTTCCTCAAAATTGTCATATTTGATTTCAAGGAAAAATTTTCACAAATTGGTTTCAATGGAAATATACTATAATTAGGTTTCAACTATGGTTTTTTGTTCCCACACTTATGTACTGGGAAGTTTTTCAAAACTTTCAATATTTGATTTCAACAAAAAGTTTTCGTAATTAAGTTCCAACGGAAACTTATCATAATTTGTAGAAACAAAAATTTTCAAATAAATTTGATTGCAATGAAATTTTTCATAGTGATTTCAACGAAAATTTTTAATATTTAATTCCAATTGAACGAATTGAAATCTTTCTAAATTTATAAAATTTGTCCCATATCTACACTGCACCGTGCCGCTTGTTGTCTTTAATTACGAAAGCAAACCCAAGCACCTTACTTACTGAGTACAACAAATCAAAATAAGTACAAAATAGAATATTACTAATAGTGAAGAAAATTAGAAATTATTAAAGAAATAATAACAACAACAAAATAATGCAATAATTGAAATATCAAAAAAAATTAATAATTGTTATAAATATTTGTATTATAGTGAATGTCTCTCGTGTGGAACCCTTTTTAGGATATAGACCAAGTTAGATTTCTCGTATAAATAAAGTGTTACTATTCATTGTAAATTTTTAGGATATGATTAAAGAATCCTACTTGGAGACCAAGTTAGATTTCTCGTATAAATAAAGTGTTCCTATTCATTGTAAATTCATTTATCAAGAGAAATAACAAGTCTTCTCTTTTTTGCTCTCTAGTTTCTTCTTCTTATTCTATAGTTTTATAACAATAATAACAAAAAAAATGGGAATTTCTTTCAATAACAAATTATGTGTTAATTTTATATATCTCCAACAAAAAAAATGTTTTTTTCCTTCTTCTACTTCATTGATTTGCTAAAATTCAGATTACTTGATTTATTTTAAACTTTTTTTGTATTATCTTTCATCAAATTTTTTATTAGTCAAACTAACACTTTATTAAAAATAAAAATCAATAGAGGATAAATATTGAATAAAATGAATAGCGAATTCTTTTTTTTTAAATTTCTTCTTAGGATTTCAAGTATTTCAACAAGCATATTAAAATGAAATATGTAAGGTTATCAATTTTTTGTGTCAGATTCTATAATTCTAAGACGGTGTTTGGATTGATTTAAAAGTAAACCTATTTTAAGTCAAATTTTTTTCGAGTTATTTGATAAATATAAAAATAAATAAAAAATGAGTTAAAATAAGTTTGAAAGTGTTTAGCAAGGTTAGAAATAACTTTAAATAAATTTAAAATGACTTAATAAGTTAAAACTAAAAATAGGTCTCTCTCTACTTTTTAGTTTTTGACTAAAAAGTCATTAAATTTTACTACTATAATTATATTAACAGTTTCTATAATAATTGTTTCGTTGAATGGATATTTTATTAACATTGAAACGAATGAAATATTACCTTAAACTATGATTGGAAACAATATTTGAAGAAATCAATTATAATTTTTTTTAAAAATATTTCATAAATGACATTGCATAAGATATCCTATTATTTATTACATAAAGTTGAAAGGAGAGCTTATTTTTTAACTTAAACTTAAAAGTATCATATGCCTATGTTAAGAAAGGAAATAAAACATTTTTTAATTTGATTATTTGCCTTGTCTTAAACATCATCCGACCTTAGCTCAGTTGGTAGAGCGGAGGACTGTAGTTGGTGATGCCTTCAGCCATCCTTAGGTCGCTGGTTCGAATCCGGCAGGTCGGAATTTTTATCTTCTTTTTAATTTCCCCATTGTTTGGTTTACTTTTGTGTTGGGGTGGGTGTCCAGTTCGGTTTTCGAATTCAGAAAAGTGTGCACGATATACAAATCAAACTAATTCAGTTTGTTTTAATTTTGGTGTTTTAAATCGGTTCTTCAATGTGAATGAAGAATAAAATGAAGATAAAATTAAAGTATAAGTTACTTAAAAATTTAAAAGTATATTAAGAAATATTGTGTCTCGTCATAAAATACTTGTTTGCTAACTAAAGGGACTGTATTTATCTTAGTCAAGAACATTGTGTATCCAACTACTTCTCGAGAAAAAAAAATCGAAGCCGGGAATCTTTTCTTACATAACGTACATGATTAAAAAAAGAGGTTTGGTTCCTCTTGAAAATTAATATATATATATATATAATATATACTACAGATAGTTCTACGGACTCTTACACGAAAATACCGATGAAGAAACCAAACTTTTGAAAAATTAACATTGACACATAATTGAAAGGCATAAGAGTTGAAATCGAAGAACTGAATTAGTTTGGTTTGGTTCAATTTTCGATTTCTGATATTTATGCCACTCCTACTTTTGAGTGATCCTCGTATAATATTAGTAGTTGGGTTGATTTATCATCTAAATTATTGTTTCATTAGAGAGCATTTGGTTTCACTATATAATTCGCTCCCACATTCCTCCAATCACTTTCAAATTCTATCTCTAATTATTTGACCATTTTTGAATTGACACACCTATTAAGAATATAGTGAGTTTACCATTTTATCCCTATTAATTGTGAAGTAAATTAATTAAAAATTTAAGATTTTCAAAAAGGTAGAATTTTTTCGAAGTAATTACTTGAGGGATAATAGGTAAAAAAAAATTGTCCTTTTTTGATTTGTCAAAATGGAAAAGTAATTAGGGACAACTAAAAAAATTAAAATGTGATGGTAAGCTAATGACAAAGAGAACAATTTAACCAAAATTAAAATCTATACTATTTTTTATTTTAAAATATATGATCTTTTACATTGTAACTAAGGATTAAAGTAAAAGTGTTAAAAGGTCAAAAAAGTAAACAAACATAGGTAAAGTACCATTCAAGACCCATTTTTAGCCCAAAGAATTTTTCCAAAAAAAAAATGAATAAGTAATTATGAACAAAGAGAATAATTAATTCGAAGATAAAATTAATAAGTCAAATTTAAGTTAGTTTTATCCCACCATTAGGCCTACATAGATCATAACGCTATGATTAAACTCACTTATATTTCGAAAATAAATTTTGGTAGAATTATTTTAGTCATAAAATTTGGCCAGAATTTGCTTAGAATGATATCTTATCTATATTATTTAACCTTTTTGAATATTTTTACGCTTTTAACTTTAATAAATTTTAACTAAAAAAAGTAAAAAATAATAATTTATTTTAAAATAAAAACAATATTATAATATTTTTAAATTTTTGATCAAATTCTGAACAAATTTTCTGATCATTTAGAATACCCATAAATTTAACTGCAAATCAAATGCAAGACACGCTAAAATCATTCTCAGAGTACAAAAGCTTCCTTCTTTTTTTTTTCTTCTTTTTTCTATTTGTGTGATCAGATGCATAATTTCCTACTCAACATTAATATTTTTCATTCGATGTTTACACATAAAAGATGTGGAAACACTATTTCTCGTCTTGTTTTGATTTCAAAGTTGATATTTAATATTTGTATTAAGAGATAAGTTAAATTTTGAATTCATAATATGTTGTTTCATATTCTCTAACAAAGGTGATTAACTCGAAATGAAGTATTATTGAGGAATTAACAACTTGTACAATTGTGTTTAGCTTAATTCTATTATGAGTTAGTTAGACTAAAGTTAGTGATAATTAGCTGGTCTAAGTCGGTTAATTAATTCTAGAAAGTTAGATTAACTAATTGATCTATATATAATATTAGATATTTTTCTTCTCTGTAAGGTTCTGTGCTTCTCTCTTCTATGCATGTATTGTTTGCTTATCCTTACATATCACTGAGTAGCAGATTCTTCATTGTTCTGAAAGTTAACATGGTATCAGAGCTTCGTTAGAGTCGATCTAGGGATTTTCTTCGAGGATTGTTGAAAATCGAGAGATGACTCTTATTTCCATATCCATGGTGATCGAAGATAGTAGTTCGTCGGTGCGTAGCGATCACACTATCGATCAACATCATGCACTCTATTTGCATTCGTCTGATGCTCCTAATTCTCTTTCAATTGGCATGCCGTTCATCGGGATGGAGAATTACACTCTCTAGCGTGAGGCGATGAAGCTTTCACTGCTCACAAGGAACAAATTGGGGATTGTCGATGGATTTGTGACGCGCAATACATATAGAAAGACACATGAGCATCTGTGGGATTGATTCAATGCAATCGTCAAGTTGTGGATCGTGAATAATGTCAGTCGTAATTTGCTTGGCGGAGTACTTTTTCGATTAAATGCTTCTACTATTTGGAAGATCTCTGCGAACGGTAACAACTTCCAGAATGTTTCATTTACATATATCTATCGTCACTCTACAACAGGGTACCTCTTTTGTGTCTGTTTTTTAATTCCAAATTGAAAGACTTTTGGGATAAATACGACTCACTCGTGCCTCCACCCTGTTGTGAATGCCCAAAATCAAAGTATTTCACTGTGCACTTACAATATCAATGCTTGCTTCATTTCTTATTGGGACTCAATGATGGTTATAGTAATGCACTTGTACAAAAGGATGCTATAAAAATAGTCAAACAGTATTTCCACTGTCCAGTTGAATAGAAAGTTTGATGTTAAAAGCAAAATTGGGATCACCCTTATTGAATTTATTATTTCCGATAGAGAACAAGATTAACTTCATTAAATATGATGTATCACCTTGGATCTATTTCGTCAGTTGGCAAGGTAATCAACAATTTGATTACCTTCTATGTAAGTATATACTATCAAGGTGGGAAACTAATTGTCAAAAAAGATTGGTTAAAATATTTGGGAATTGACAATGAAATGTGTATAGGGTGTGTTTATGTTTGGTTGGTTAATTATTATTTTTCTTAAAAAAAACAAAGAAAATTTGTTATAGTTCACTGATCACCTAAATAATATAGGGAAAAAGTTGAGATATATTTAAACTTTGACTGAAATTGATGTAATAATATTAAACTTTGGGAAGGATTTTTTACCTCTAGCACTATTTAATAGTCATTTTAAAGATATATATGTACACGTGTGGATGTCATAATTATTGCATCATTCTAAGTAGTTACATATCCTCGTGACACAAATATAACTTTAAAATGCACTATTAAATAATGCAGAGGCAATAGATCCTACTCAAAATTTGAAATATGTTACATTAATTTCGATTAAAGTTCAAATATATTTCTAACTCTTTTCCCAATTAATATATATATAGTCTCACAAAAATTGAAGATATTTGTTGGAATAGTCATACAAATTGTTGTCAAAAGAGGCAAAATATAAAATAAACAAAAATATTAAAAGTCTCAAGGCTAGCTGGAATTTCGAATATTTTTTGGAATAGTCATATAAATGGTTGGCATAAGAAGCAAAACAAAAGATGAACAAAGATTCTACAAGTCTAAGAGCATGATGAAATGAAACAGTGTCAACATTAGAGTTAGGGATATTTACCATTCGATTTGGGTTGTTATTGATCAAAGTTAAAACAATATAAATTTAATTATTTCTTAAATTATTAAAATCAAATCGAATCAAATATAATATAGATTTATCAATTTAATTATTATCAATTTTAATTCAATTAATACGATTATTAATCATACACGAAAATAAAATAAATAATTCATACAATTTTTTTTTAAAAAAAGACAATAAATGTTTATTCAGAAAAAATAATAATAAGAACAACTAGCCTTATAAAATTTCTAATCACTGAATTTACTATAAAATGAACATCAAAATTCACCACTATTGGCCTAAACAAGGTAGAGACAGTGCTATTTCTAATCCAACCAAAAAAATTCATAAGCACCTATATATATGAAATCTGCAAAAAGAAATGTGCACCTCTTGATTTTTTTTTTCATAAATAAATAAAAAAAATAAACGAAAATATAAAGATATTTAAATTATTGAATCATAAAGAATATTTTATATATATAATTATAAAAAATAAAATATATGTGTAATTTGTGAGTTAGATTATTGTAGATTATTTGTTTTAATTTTTTTTAGAAAAAATTAAAATCAAATACATAACAATATTTCAGAACCTTCTTCAGGTTTTGATGTCTATGACACTAACTTTTTATGTTTTCCTAAATCATTACGCGTTATCACAGCCATTATTTTAATTTTCTCTTAACTATTCTTTGAACCTTACTGATATAGATAAAATAAATGAGTTGTATCTCCAGTGAGTAATGGAATTGACGAGGAAAGGATTGCATTCGAATGCCTCTATTAAGAATATTTAAGTAAGATATTTTGAAATAATTAATCAATTAGAAGAAAGGGCCCCATTAAGCATATGATATAATAAAATCATGATATGAAATTATGAGATAAATTAAAGTTTTGTTTCGACATATAATTTAAATTTTTATGTTGTATGTTTTCTGTTATACGTAACAATCCCATAAGTTGTAAATCTGTTAAAATTTTCTCAATTTTTAATGCAATCTTACCAAGCACAAATTTATAAAATCGCATAATACATTATTACAAAGTTATTCATAAAAATAAAATATTTATTAATCAAATTTCAATTCAATAAAAAATAAATAAACATAAGTTGTGGTGTACTAGTTTTTAATATAACTCACTCATACAGACAATTTTCTCACGATGAACATGCATTTCTCATTCATATGACTGAGAACACAAACTAACATTATTACTTTGAGTCATTTGTTAGTAATATATTTGATAAAAATAATGAATTTGATGAATATAAACGATAAAGTAGAAATTGATTTGAATTAATAATAAATACTATGTTAGTGATAATATTCATTATTTATATTTAGTACTAAATAGGTTTAAAGAAATAGTTACAAAAAAATAATCAAAACAGCGAAGGAAAGTATATTATTGTAAACCACGAAAGAGGTCCGATAGAACTAAACCCGGAAGGGGTCTCTAAAATTATTTTAGTAAAATATTATTCCATCCGTTTCAAAAAGAATGACTTTATTTCCTTTTTAGTTTATTTTTTAAAAAAATAACATCTTTCCTTTTTTTTTATTACATTATGTGCACATTTAAGACCACAAGACATTTAATGTAAATTTTAATTTAGAATCACAAAATTATAAAATAAACTTTGTGTATGTCAAACTACATCACTCTTTTGAAACGAAAAAAGTGTTGATTTTTATCCTAAACACCACCCTAGTTTGGCTATAATAATGTATCCATATCGACCATTTTTATTCCACGAGTGAAAAAGAAAAAGAAACAATGTGAGAGAAGGGCATGCGTGTTTGTACCATTTCCTTCACAAGGTCATGTAATACCATTCATGAAATTAGCCAAATTATTGCACTCCAGAGGTTTCTATGTTACATTTGTCAACACTGAATATAACCATAGACGTCTAATCCGATCCCAAGGTCCTGACTTTGTGAAAGGCTTCCAGGATTTCCAATTTGAAACTATCCCGGAAGGGTTGCCACAGTTAAAGAAGGAGAATTTAATAATGAGAGTGGGAACATAGCGAACAATCGGCAAGCCTTGCTCAACTTTTCTCCGACAAAATGTATCAATTTCATGTGTTTGAGGCGATTGTGAAAAACAGGATTGGTACACAATTAAAGTGCACTTAAATTATCACAACTGAAGCACCGGTGGCCTGCTGCAAGGGACGGACCATTCCAATAGTAGATTTTGGAGCCAGGCCACTTTCGGCTGTTGCAAAGGCAACTGATCTGTATTCGGCCTCGTTGCTGGAGCGAGCCACAACAGTTGCTTTCGAGAAGACCCAGCTCACAAGATTACCTCTACCTCCTAGAAAAATGCATAGCCATGGTGAGAGCGACAATCAAGGAAAATTCGAGCCCTCCTGTCAATCAGAGTAAGATTGAAGTGACTAAAGCTCTGATGATGGAAAAAATTGGAGACCATCAAGGGGCATTGTGCCCTTTTAAGATAGCACAAAATGGCGTTACACTGCAGACCAGTGAGATAGTCGAAGGATCGTGCATTAAACTTCAAACCGCGCTTAATAGCAATAAGAGATTGTTCTGGACGAGTAATTGTGGCGTTATTGCAAGCACCAACAATACTAACGTATAAAGTAGATCGTGGAGTCGGCGGTCCATCCCGTGTGAGTATGGCATTAGAGTCTGCACAGGGGTTCGTCATGGTGTTGGCATCTTGGATATGGGCTACGGTGGAGATATCTTTATTGTAGAGACCTAGACAGTACAAAGAACCATTGGTGAATGCATTCTTCAATCCAATAAAGAACTCAATTTTTCCAGTCTTAAGGGAGAACAGAGTCCGAAGTGGCTGGAGTTGGGATATAAAATTTGAGTCATTACCTGTAATAATTATTCATCTACAGCAGGACGAGAAAGGTGGTAAGCAGTAGAGCCACCCCCACGTTGCGAACAAAAAGGAGGAGTCCGTATAACAACTCCGAAATCCATGTTGCACACCAAAAAAAAATCAGTTTCATAAACCAAGCTCGAGGGGGCCTTGTTTTTCAAACCACAGAGCGCTTTTCTTAGGTACAAACATGATTAGATATTGTGTATCGAAAAGCCAGGGGCCCGAGACATTACACAACCATCTTGAAGATCGCCATTTAAGCAAGCGTTATTAAATCAAGTTGGTTTTACGTGGCCCAGCCACGAGCAAACAATTTGTGATAAGACTACCCGAATTGTATTAGGCTATCACAACAGGACTAAAGGTCTTAAAATAATCACACCTCTTCTTGGTGATAACCTTTAGCCACAAAACGAGCTTTAATACGCTCAACCTTCCCTTGGCATGGCATGTCGTTTAAACTTTGAATCCCATCTCTGCAAAACCACTACAAATGTTGGCATTAGGATGACATGGTTCGAGGGACCAAGTGTCCATTTACGAATTCAGGCATTAAATTCATGTGACATGACCTCACACCATTCCGGAAGATGAACTTGCTTGCCTTTTTGTAAGTTTGTGGTTCCATATGAGAGAGGATGTGTTCTGAACAGTCAATAAAACTTCTTGTGTTTAATAGAATTAGTTTGGGCCTCTGTAGTCATTGTGGTGAATAGACGTGGAGGATTGACGATATATGGAACTGTATAAGATGGAGGAACAGAATGGGGAGAACGGAAACATGAGACGAGAAACGAAGGATTGTGTTCTAAAGGGCTCGGAAGTGGTGATACGAAAGAGTGGATAGGATGTATGGCAGACCTGGATGAATGGATTGAATTATTGGGTGTGATGGAAGAAATAGACGAGGAAAAGGTAGGGACTTTAGGAAGGGGTCAGATGAGGTACAACAAAGAGGCGAGTAGATCAGACGATTGATAGAGCTAAAGCAGGAAAGGCGAGGTTTGTGAGTTACTCTGGTCATTATGGATTAAGGAATTTTGCTCATCAAAAATCTACATGACGGGCATGTAAGACGCCTTGATTAAACAGGACAAACACAAGTACGCCTTTGTGCTTGCTGCTGTAGCCTAAGAATACACAAGGCAAAAGATCTATACTGAATTTATATTGGTTGTAGGGGACGGAGAAAGGTATCACACAGAACACAACCCAAAATTTTCAAGTAACGCGTAATCGGTGACTACGATTGTAGGAGAAGAGAAAGGAGATTGAAAAATATTTTTTTTTTTTAATTACAGAGATGGACTGATCATCCCGATATGAAGTTAAGTGGATGTTGAGAAGGCATTCCCCAAAATGTAAGTGAAAGATAAGTTTTGCAAGAAGAGCAAGACCTTTTCACAAATATGGCTGTTACGACTTCCAGGAGCACCATTTTGTTCGTGGAGTATGAGGGCAAGTAACGCGAGAATTATACCTAATTGTTGGACAAATCTACATTGCGATTTCACCTCCCAATCAGTTGTGAATAGCTTTAATTTTGCCGACCTAAATTGAGTTTCCACCATTTTGATAAAATGCTAAAAATGGTTAACACTTGCGATTTCGAGACTAAAACAAGTCCATACCAATTAGAATACATCTAGAAATTGAACAAATACTACTTGTTTCCATTAACCAGAATCATTGAAGTAGGCCGCCATACATCAGAATGACTAACTCAAAGGAACGAAACTTTGACATATGATACGAAGCTAATGGCAACGACGCTCTTGCCACGTTGACAGGGGCCCACAAACAGAGTGCAGTTTATGGCTAGAAACTGGAAGATTAACAGTGGAAGCCAAACAACGGAGAACATCTTCATAAGATAGACCAAGTCTATCATTCCATTTTGAGAGGACCGTTGGCAGCCAAACCTTCTTCGGTCGAGATGGAAGATAGAGGAAGCAAGACATATAGTAGGCATGTTTAATCATTCCTCGAGTAGAACCTTTCCTGTAGGTCTTGTATAATCAATCAACAAGAAGTGGTGAAACTCAATTATGACATTGTTATCACGATTAAACTGAACACACTAAGGAGATTAGTTGTAATTAAAGGAACAGATTAACGACTTTTTTAATTGAAAAAGATTGAGAGGGAGTAGGGAATGGAAGAGAACCAAGTGAGTTATAGGAAGTTGAAACCGTTACCAATAGCAAAGCAGTCATTTCCAGACTAGTCTTCGGCAATCAAAAGATTACCACTCAGTAGTGACATGATATGTGGCACCTGAGTCACGACACCAAGATGGTTCCACGAACGTCGAGGATGAGGTGCCAACATTGTCTTGAGGTCGCGGTGTATTCTAGTGGCGGGTATTGATCATTGTACCGATTAGAACAATTTTTTGCGAGCAGTGCCAAGTTTTTCACATATTTGTGGCAAGCGGAGCAGATTAATGGCCGTTTATTGTCATGGCGCTTGGGATTGAGTTTGTTGAATTGATTCATGTTTCTTGGGTTGGAGTTATACACGGCTAGACTGAAAACCTTGGCGATTTGCAATATTAGCCTAACGAGTGACAGGCAGATTCATAATCAGCAAGTTTTTGTTTCTTCAGTAGGCGAAGACCAAGTCCTCGCACCGTGACAGGAGGATTTGAAGGTTGATGTCCGTGCGGAAGGAAGGGGCCCTAATATGGATCAAGTTCCATACCAGTATCGAATCACCGAATTCCATATTTTGTGACAATGTTTAAGGGCCTAGCAAAAGATATTGAATGTACGCTTTGCGCCTGGACGTACTCATGGTGGAGAGACTAACCCTTGGTCATTGTTTAGTGGAGTGACGCAAAGTCATCCTCATCAAGGATTGAGTTGAACAATATGATGAAAGGTATTCCTACCTCAACTGTGGTTTGAGACTAAATAATGTGTCCAAGATAGACAAGATCGTATTTGTTTTTGATCCAAAGACGGATTAACCCTGTCATGGGATTCCAAGTTTCATATTCGGATTGGGAAACATGAGTTTGAATTGTGGAGCTATCTGTTAACGTAGACAGAAACCGTCCGTGAGGGCATTTGGGTAAGTCGAGATATTTTTCCCAGTTAAACACCTCAGAGAAGATCTGATTGGGTTTCCCATATAAGATGATTATCGTGGGTACGTGTGAAATTGAGAGGAGGTAGGCAACTTTTTTTGTGGATCGCTCCCAGATAGTGCCACAAGGATATAATGTCGAAGATGAGCCATAAGAAGGAACAAAAGAATAAGCGGAAGCACAATGCGTACACTGCTCCTACTACAAGTAAAGAAGGAGAATTTATATGACTCTCTGTGTTTGAGAGTATCGTTTTATTCATGTACATATAGTATTACCTCAGGTTTCAATATGAATACATAGATAGATTTCTACTTAGTATAAACACTCCCTAAATACAAAGCTACTGTATCCAAGGGAATTCAAAACTAATTAACGGCGGGGGGGGGGGGGGGCGATAAGACTACAATTTTTATCCTAATAGCCACCCATCAGATCCGCGCGATGCAACTCAAGATCCTGCTTCCTTATGTGATTCGATAAGAAAAAACTGTTTGACTCCTTTTCGGGAATTATTATCGAAGCTTATTTCATCACCCAAACTTCAACCAATTTCTTGTGTAATATCAGATGGTGTGATGAGCTTTGCTAATAAGGCTGCACATGAATTTGGCATCCTTGATGTCCAATTTTGGACAGCCTCAGCTTGTGGTTATATGGATACCTTCAATTGGATGAACTAACAAAAGAGGCATTATCTCATTTAAAGGTTCATAATTTCTCATTTCAATTTATTGTGGGGGGGGTCGGAATTCTGCCTCCTTTTTTTGTTTGGGGCAGTATAGAAACTAAATTAATTACAATATCGTGGCAAAATTGTTTCGTTTTTTTTCTTTTTTCATTCACACATTTTTTTAAAAAAATTCTCTAATTTTTTATAGTAAAGAATGAAAGAGAAAATTAAATAAGAATAAGATGTAGAAACACTATTTCTCGTCTTGTTTTGATTTCAAAGTGGATATTTAATATTTGTATGAAGAGATAAGTTAAATTTGAATTCGTAATATGTTGTTTCATATTCTCTAACAAAGGTGATTAACTCGAAATGAAGTATTATTGAGGAATTAACAACTTGCACAATTGTGTTTAGCTTAATTCTATTATGAGTTAGTTAGACTAAATTTAGTGATAATTAGCTGGTCTAAGTCGGTTAATTAATTCTCTAGAAAGTTAGATTAACTAATTGATCTATATATAATATTAGATATTTTTCTTCTCTATAAGGTTCTATGCTTCTCTCTTCTATGCATGTATTGTTTGCTTATCCTTACATATCATTCAGTAGCAGATTCTTCAGTGTTCTGAAATAACATGGTATCTAGACTTCGTTAAGTCGGATCTTAGGGATTTCTCGAGGATTGTTGAAAATCGGAGATAACTCATTATTCCATTCCTGTGATCGAAGATAGTAGTTCGTCGTGCGTAGAGCGATCCACTATCGTCAAATCATGCACTCTATTTGCATTCGTCTGGCTCCTAATTCTCTTTAATGGGCATGCCACTCATCGGGATGGAGATTACCTCTCTAAGCGTGAGGCGTGAATGCTTTCCACTGCTCGCAGGAAAATTGGGGATTGTCGCGGATTTGGACGGGCGCATCATATAGAAAGACACATGAGCTCTGTGGGGATTATGTAATGCAATCATCAAGTTGTGGATCGTGAATAATGTCAGTCTTAATTTTGCTTGCGGAGTACTTTTTGGATTGAATGCTTCTACTATTTGAAGATCTCTGCGAACGCTTCAATAAGGTAACAACTTCGAATGTTTCATACAATAAATCTATCGTCCCACTCTAAACAGGTACCTCTTTTGTGTCTGTTTTTTCATTCCAAATTGAAAGACCTTTAGGATAAATACGACTCACTCGTGCCTCCACCCTGTTGTGAATGCCCAAAATCAAAGTATTTCACTGTGCACTAACAATATCAATGCTTGCTTCATTTCTTATTGGGACTCAATGATGGTTATAGTAATGCACGTAGCCAGATCCTCATGAAATCTACTATTCCTACTGTCAATCAAGCTTTTGCAATGATATTACTAGATGAAAGTAAAAAATTAGTTGCTGGAGCTAATTGTGCTTTTATTGGAACTGTGGAACATAGAGTTTTTTTCTCAGCTAGAACCACAGGACAAAGACCTGCAAGAAATTTACATATAGAATGTGATTTTTGCCACATTTGTGGCCACACTAGGGACTCATGTCGCAAGTTGATGAAATATGACTATTGCCACATAACTGGTCATCTGAGGGAAAATTGTTACAAGCTGATTGGTTATCCTCCTGATTTCAAATCGAAGAAGAAAAATCCTACTGTAAATGGGAATTTGGCATATACTGGCAACAATATTTCTCCTAATGAAGAAAATTTGATTTCAAGTGGTCCTATGAATCATGTGCATGTTGATGGAAACTGTATTGGGCACTCGAATTATGTAGGGAGTCATTTAGCTGATACTGGAAGTTCAGCTGGTTGTTCTTCTGGATCCAAGTGTTCCACACTTACATTAGGGCCTAACTTCACCACTGTACCTATGATTGCTCCACAACAATAATCTCATCTCATGGAGATGTTAGATCATACTACACCTGGAAAGGCCAGTGCTCATATGGCAGGTATATCTTTATCGAACTCCGTTACTAATCCTACTTGGATTGTCGACACAGGGGCCCCTCATTACATGGTTGGTAATCATCAATTGTTGACTGATAGTGTTGAAGTCGGATGTGCAGGTCAAGTCCAATTTCCCACAGGGGCATCTGCACAGATCACTCACACAGGAAATAGTTATCTTGCTGGAGTTGATGTCCTCAAAGATGTTTTACGTATCCCTGATTTTTAGTTTAATATTCTATCAGTATCTAAACTCACAAGGCAAATAAATTGTTGTGCCTCTTTTTATCCTGATTTTTGCACCTTTCAGGACCTCTCCACTAGGAGAGTGAGGGTGACTGGTAGAGAAAAGAGAGGGCTCTATATTCTACCAGGATTGAAGAATATTAGAGATACTGGACAAACGCCACTGGCTTCTTTCACCTTTACCTTTGATTCAGCATTATGGCACAAAAGATTAGGTCAATATTCCCCTAGTAGTATTAAGGAAAATTAAACGATTTCAGAATAAGTGTATTAGCACTTCAGATCATTGTGAAGTTATTCCAATGGGAAGGAAGATTAGACTTCCTTTTCCACATAGTATTACTAGAAGTAATGTTCCTTTTGAATTGATTCATATGGATGTCTAGGGTCCTTACAAAGTTACTACTTCTAATGGAATGAATTACTTACTTACTTTGGTTGATGATTAGTCTCGATGGACTTGAATATTTTTATTAAGGTTGAAATCTGATGTTATTAGTGTGCTTAAATCCTTTATTGCCATGATTACCAATCAGTTTGAAAGAACTATTAAGGTGTTTAGATTAGATAACGGGACATAATTTTTCAATTCTCAGTGTGCAAAATTGTTTCAGTTCCATGGCATTATTCATCAAAATTCTTGTCCCTTCACCCCCCAACAAAATGGTATAGTTAAGAGAAGGCATAGACACATCCTCGAGACGGCCAGATCAATCATGTTTCAAGGTCATCTTCCATCTAAATTCTGGGGTTGCTGCATTAAGGTTGTTGTACATCTCATCAATAGGATACCATCCTCTATTCTTGAAAATGTGTCTCCATTTGAAAAGTTGAAGGGTAGACCACCTATTCTTGATTATCTAAGATTAATTGGATGCTTATGTTATGCTAATTTATTACCCAAACAGGATAAGTTTGGTCCTAGAGCAGTTAAAGGTATATTGTTTGGTTATGGTACTTTTCAGAAAGGGCATACAATTCTTGATTTTGAGACAAACAAGGTGTTTATCAGCAGGGATGTCACTTTCCATGAATCTGTTTTTCCTTTTTACTCCACAACTAATTCACCAATAACAATATCTTGTCCGTCCTCCTTCCCTTCATCAGATGAACCAACTACATCTTTCCCTGCATCAGATGTACCAGCATCAAGTGCACCAATTGTTATTGTTAATCCATCTTTGGATCCTGTAATTTGTCCTTCGGTTTCCTCTTCGTCCACATCCATGTCTACTGATACTACAGTCCACATGAGCCCAATAGAAGATCAGGTTGGTCTTTCAAACCTCCTATTTGAATGAAAGACTTTGTCCTAGGATCTAAATATCCTTATGCTCATTCTTGTTTATATCCCATCTCAGATGTTCTATCTTATGATTTTGTTTCCTTACCTACCAAAGTTCCGTTATCAAGTTTTCCTCACTTGTTGAACCAATACCCTACGCTCAGGTTGCTCAAAATCCTAGGTGGATAGAGGTTATGCAGGCATAGATCAAAGCACTACAAGATAATGGTACTTGGGTTTTGGTTTCGCTGCCTTATGGAAAGAGGGTCATTAGTTGTAAATGGGTCTATAAGATTAAATACACAGCTTCAGGAGAGGTAAATAGATTCAAAGATAGGTTGATTTCTAAGGGGTATAACCAACAAGATGGCTTACACTATCAAGAAACTTTTTCTCCGATAGTAAAAATGGTTACCGTCAGAATAGTTTTAGCAATAGCAACATCTAAAAACTGGATATTCACCAAATGGATGTCTTTAGTACATTCTTGCAAGGAGATCTTGAAGTAGAGTCTATATGTCTATGCCACAAGGCTTTTCTAATCAGGCAATCTCACAGTTGCAGAGTTTATTTGAAACACTCTCTGGCCTTAACTCAACTTCCAGACAATGATTTTAAACTCACTACTTTTTACTTTCTTTTGGGTTTACTCAAAGTCACCTGGACTATTCTTTGTTCATCAGATATTCACATGGAAAGATGGTTATTGTTTTAGTTTATGTTGATGATCTTCTTATCATTGGTGATGATTTAGATATGATACAGGATACAAAAGCTAGTTTGCGTTCTAGTTTTAAAATCAAGGATCTTGGTTGTCTCAGATATTTTCTAGGCATTAAGTTTGTTAGAAGCAAGAAAGGGATTGTTATGCATCAGAGGAAGTATGCTCTCGAGCTAATCTCTGATTTGGGACTTGCAGGGCCAAACCAATAGGTTCTCCTTTGGAGTTCAATATGAAATTCACTAATACTGAATTTGATAATCATACTAGAATCACAGGAGACACACCTGTAGATGACATTGGTGCCTATCAAAGACTCCTTGGCAGGATTTTGTATTTGACTAATACCAGACCTGATATTGCATTTGATGTGCAGTGTTTGAGCCAATTCATGCATTTACCTAAGACTTCACACATGGAGGCTGCATTAAGGTTGGTTAGTTACATCAAATGTTCTTCTGGGACTAGTATTCTATTACCTTCACACAACTCTAATGTATTTGCTACTTATTGTGATGCTGACTGGGCAACATCTCCAAACACCAGGAGATCTGTCACTGGATGCATAGTGAAGTTTGGCTCTTCCCTTATTTCATGGAAGTCAAAAAAGCAACTGACAGTTTCAAGGAGTTATGCTGAAACAGAAAACAGTATTTTAGCCTCAACAGTAGCAGAGATTGTTTGGCTTACCAGGTTGTTCAAAGAGTTGGGTGTTAATTTACAACTTCCTATTCCACTTTATAGTGACAGCAAGTCAGCTATTCAGATAGCTTTAAATCCAGTATTCCATGAAAGGACCAAGCACATTGATTTGGATTGTCACTTTATTCGAGAAAGAATTCAACGAGGACTTGTGCATCTGTTGCACCTTCCTTCCTCTGAGCAACTAGCACATGTATTGACTAAAGGGCTCACTCACATACAACATTCCTACTCAGTAAGCAAGCTAGTCATGAAGAACTTGTTTACAGCGCCTAGCTTGAGGGAGGGTATTAAAGAATTAACAACTTGTACAGTTGTGCCTTAGCTTAATTCTGTTACGAGTTAGTTAGACTAGAGTTACTGATAGTTAGCTGGTCTAAGTCGGTTAATTAATTCTCTAGGAAGTTAGCTTAGCTAATTGATCTATAAATAGGATTATTTTTCTTTTTTGGAAGGTTCTGTAACTCAGTTTCTCAATTCTATTCAATTGGAGCTTCTCTCTTCTATGCATATATTGTTTGCTTATCCTTGCATATCACTGAGTAGTAGATTCTTCATTGTTGTGAAAGTTAACAAGTATAGATCCCATTCTTTTTCATCAAACTATAAAATTATATAACCAACTTCTAAAATGTCGAACTTGTACTTCCATTTGGATTAGTTGAAAAGTAGGTGATATACATTAAGCACTTGGAAATATTCCAATAAGTATATATCATAAGGAATATTCTTGTAAAAGTCTTGAAGAGCGATAAAGGATGCTTGATGCCAGATAATATAGTAATCTTATTATAGGCCATAACTTTCTTGCAATATTATTTATTTTACGTGACGTGAACTTCCCAACTTGTATGATTAGGACAAAGGAGTAATCTATTGGAATTAGTTTTAAGGATTCCTCTAAGAATGCGCACAAAGGAGGAATCTACTGGAATATTACTTATTAATACATGGAATATAGGAACATGTAAGCCATGCTTTAGTCAACTTGATGGGAAGTCTAACAAAAGAAATATAATTGATAGTTGTGGTAAGTTGTGATACATTATTTTTTAATCAAAGATATAAATTTAATTTTTTAAAATGAAAAAAAAAAAAAACTTGATAAGAGGTGGTTTCCCTTTTAATAGACCTTATTCAGGTAAATTCAAATTAATTAAGATTCCAAAGCAAGTACATATATCAGGATCAAAAACTAAAAATAAAAATGTAAAGGATAATTATTACTAAAAAAAATTTAAAATAAACTATAGAGTAATAAACAATGGCTAAATAATTATATTTTTCTGTCTTAATTTATGTGATACATTTTGTTATAGTCTATTCTCGAACAATGTCTTTTTTTCGGTTTTTCCTATTTGACTACTATTTAATGGCATTCCCATTTTACTCTTGTTAATCTTAGGTAATATTTTATTGTGAAGAAAAATTAATTAAAAACAAAAAATAAAGTGATTTTAATAAGGACAATTTGATAGATACAATAAAGTCTTTTTTTGTTTCTTAAATTTCTCATTCAATCAAACAATACAAGACAAATTAAAATAAAGGAGTAAAAAATATGAGATATACACAAATGAAGGTAGAAATAGGGTGTCTACTCGTGTCAAGTTCATCAAAGAAGATACACATACAGTGTTATCCTCCTCGGACTATTGTTAAAAGATTGTAAATATTTAATATTTATAAAAAGTCAACAACTCCTTATAAACGTATTTGGCAGGAGGAAAATCAATATGCGACTTTTCCGACAAATGAAGGTTAAATGACAAAAGTCTTTGATAATGAAATAGGTATACTTCTTATAAGGCTTGGACAATCTTGAAAGATTTTGAAGTTTTTAGTTTAATTCAGTTATAGCAAAAGAAAAGATCGTTTTTTTTTTTTTGTAAGAAAGAAATAATTGATATGTTTACTGAGAAAAGGGTATTTTCATCCTATTAAGTAATTAAAAATATATTTTGGGATCAAATTATTGATGGAAAATACATTTTTCGACTAAACTTTATGATTGCATTTTTATTCCATTTCAAGGACAACCATAGACATCATTTTAGCTACTTATATATAATAAAATATATATAAAAAAATGTGTTCCTATATATATTATGTATATATAAGCCAATAAAACAGAAACTTGTGTATAGTTAGTTCGTGAACAAAAGAAACATAGAAGAAAAAAAAATAATCTAAGAATGGGTTCAATTAATGAAGCAAGAAAGCCTCATGCTGTTCTTCTCCCTTATCCATCACAAGGACATGTTACTCCCATGATGTCACTAGCAAAACTTCTTCATTCAAGAGGCTTTCATATAACATTTGTAAACACTGAATTCAACCACAAACGTCTCATTCAATCCAAAGGTGTTGATTCAGTGAAAGGTTTGCTTGATTTCAAATTCGCGACGATAACAGATGGAATGCCACCATCAGATGAGAACGCGACTCAAGGATTAGACATTGCTTGTGATACACTCGACCCCCCAAGGGACCTTGTTCTAGTTCCGTTTAACTTAAAAACGCTTCTACTAAGCGCCCCCAACCGCTTTGTTGATCCCCCCCCCCCCTCCCCCTCCCCTCCGCTTTTTTTTTTCTTTTTTTTTCCTTTTCATTTCCCCCGACCCGCTCCCTTTTTTCTTTTTTTTCTCTTTTCTTCTTTTTCGGTTTTTTATCCTAGTCAGTTTGCGTGTTGTATTTCCGATTGCGATTCCTGACGTTTTGGTGCGGCACTTTGGTTTCTTTTTTTTTTTTTTTTTTTTTTTCCTTTCGCTTTGTTGGGGCCATGTCCGGAACTGTATCTTCTGGCCTTGGCTTCCGTTTGTGCATCGTTGCTCATTTGCATTCTCCGTCAACTTTATCCTCACCCACGAGGCTTGTTCCCCTTCACTCAAGCAGTGCCACCCTTACGCTTTACCCCTTTCCATGACCCCTCCCATTTTTTCCGTAACTTTTGGCTTCGCCTCCTGCCCCCCCCCCCCGTCATTCTCATCTCTTGACCCCCCCCACTCCACCTAAACAGACCGTCAAACCTATCTCCATAGCTCCGGAGTAACACCCCCCCAACTACGACCTAATTCACCATGCCTCCCCCCCCGCCATCAGTCGTCCTTTGTCTTCACACCAGACTGCTACTACTCACCCCTCCCGACCTCTGGCCCTCCTTGACAACCCCCCCCAACCACAAGACTGATTCCTGGCCCACTGACGGACCCCCCCATAGCGATACACCATCCCCACCACAGCGATACCTTCCCACCCCCAGCCAAACACTATCTTCGACAAATCCGGCTCCCCCTACACTGATACTCAAATGCAGCGACGATCTCCTTAACTGGGAGAAGATCCCAGCCCCAATTGCCTCAAAATGCATCTGCACTATGTTTCCCACACGTCTTCCCCCCACCCTAGTACGAGCCAGGAATTGGAAGCCTCACCCCTCCCACACCCCCCACACGATGATTTTACCCAAACACATATCCAGCTTCTCAATCTCTTTTAAATTTCCCTAAATCATTACTCGTATACAGCAGGGCCATCGGCCCCCTTGCTGAGAAACTTCTTCAACATGCCCATCATCAGAGCCAAGATTCTATCGCCTCACTCAAGCTTCATGGAAACCGGACAACACAATTTTTGACCCCGTGGTCTAGATACACACGAAGACCTCTACCCTCCTCGACATCATGTTTGGATGTTAACTTGGACAGTGTGACCAACCAATGACCAATGATCATGTCTTGGAATTCGGCTGGGGGTTTGCCAATAGGCAAGCAAAAATTTTACCGTATGGATAGTCGTCAAGATATTATCAAGGGTGATATATCAGCCACATTGTTGAGGATTTCTGAGGAGGATTTAGCCGGATAGAGGTTTAATTAGTGATTGGAGGTGTGACAAGAACAAAGTGATACGCCACCCGCAGTGTGGTGCATTTCTACTACTGTGGATGAAACTGATGATGGAACAACCCATATTGAAAGGTCTATGTAAAACGGTCAGCTTTTGCTTGGCCGTTATTCTCGGAAATCAACAAACGAAATTTGTCCACTATCGGGTGAAAAATGGGGGATCGGGATGGAAGTTAATCATGATGTGAAACGAGAAGAAGTGGCGAAACTGGTGAGTGAGATGATGGTAGGGGAAAAGGGGAAGGAGATGAGGTCCAAGGCTAGAGAATGGAAGATGAAAGCTAAAGAAGCCACTGATGTTGGAGGATCATCTTTTCAAGGATTTCTCAAGTTAGTCAAAGCAATGTTTTGAACTAGTAGATGATACATAGTTCATAATCAGTATAATGCAATTCACGGTTTATTGCTAATTGGAAATGTTATTTTATTGTATGAAGTTTAGTATTTCGGTTATAGATTGTAACCAAAAATAAATCATCATAATCTTACTCCATGAGTACTTTGGAACATCACCATCTTCAACCAAAAAAAAAAAAAAAAAACACAAGAACCACTCAGTATTTACGAGGAAACTTACTAATATTCTTCACGATCTAGTAATTTATTTCAGATTTGCCTATTCGCGAAATAGGTTGCCTAAATGTTCCAACGAAACTATAAGAGCAATAGGTAAAGAACACAATATTTTTACATGGAAAACACCCAATTCAAAAGGTAAAAAATTCACGACTTGTATCCCTGTAGAATTTAACTCCAACATCACTAAATCACTGAGTCTCAACAATTTAAGATTACAAACTCTGTAACCTAAGGAATTGATTCTAATTTCCTAAACTTCAAGTTATTGATGTAATTACAACTTTTGCAATCCTAGGAACTAACTTTAATTCCTAAACTTCAAGTTATTAATTCAGATTACAACTCTTGCAATCCTAGAAACCAACTCTAAATCCTAAACTTCCACACAAACCTCTCAAGGTATGTTTTCCAACTCTTCGAGCTATCCCAACTTGAAGAAAACACTCTTAATTCAATTTGTAACTCACTAAACTAAGATTACATCAAGAATCAATCACAAAGAAAAGTTCCTTACTTATAAACTCTGTAAAAAGACATGAATCCATTGATTCCATATGACTTATTACTAGTTCCGCTTTCACACTTTATGTTAGGTTATTAGCATTTTAATATTAATATTTAACATATTAAATTGTTTTATTTTGGAGTTATAAGAAAACATTGGAATGGATAACTTCTACATCATCCATTTAGAATTGGTTGTCCATCACTTTATTCATTCTTAATCTCCATTACTTTGTAACTATGTAACTCCCATTGTAACCTATGTAAACTTATGTAAACTCCCATTGAACGTTGGTTAATCCTAAGATCATTATCTTCATATTACTACCTCCATTATCTTCCTATTCATTGTAGGAGACTTCTTGTAGTATACATAGTGGTAGTCTCAGTTGGTTTTAGATACACCACCAATATAAGAGAAAACAAAGAGTGAAAGAGTTAGTATAAAAGCAGAGTTTCTTAGTAGTTGCAAGGGAGGTGTTCTTTTTTTTTGGAGCTCTTGGACTCAACTCTTGTCCAGAGTTGTTGAGTTATACTTTGTGAAGGCTGTTTGTACCTGGAGGGGACAAGTCAAAGAGGACTACTGCTATGTTATTCCGTGTGTGTGAAAAATTTGCTCAGTAGGGCTTGAATCTCTTAAGAGAGCGAGATATCCGCGCCCTCAGCCTGAAGAGATTACTTTCTTCATTTTATTTTCAATTGTAATCTTGCAATTTTATTATCTTGGAAGTTAGTTTTTTACTAACAATGTAATGCGTACATGGAGTGAGGTGGGGGGGGGGGGGTGGGAAGGGGGGGGGGAGGGGGGGGGGGAGAGGAGAGGGGGGGGGGAGGGGGGGGGGGGAATAATTTTTCTTTTATTTTACAAATGGACCTGATTAGATCATTATATATATACGAATAGATATATCGATCCGGGGATTCGCACCTGAGATCTTTCTACAGATAGTGGGGGTATCCACCCCTATAACCATGTTCTATTTGGAGGAATAAAATAAAATAGTCTTTCGGAGAGATGGTTGAGTGATTGATAGCCCCGAATATATTTAAAATTATATATAAAATCTAACAAATAAATATGTAGTGTGACCTTGTAAAGAAGAACCACTGTTTATGGTGCAATCCAAAATCATAAAACACGCCAATTTGTCTCACAAAATCATACAACACGCCAATTTGGGGGCAATCCAAGTATTGCCTTTCACTAAGCAAAGTACGCCAATCTTAATTAATAGAATTGTCTTTCACTACGCAAAGGCAATTTGCACAAGTTAAAAAATCAAAGTGTTTAACCTTAGGGCTAGGCATAAATCAGTGAAGTTGTTTTTTCACCAACACAACAACATAATAACAATCTTAGGGCTAGGCATAAATCAGTGAAAGAAATTAGTGAAAATGTTTTTTCACCAACACAACAACATAATAACAATCTAACAAGTAATAACAATGCATCAGTATAGCTTCTTCCACGAGACCATTTTCAAGTTTCAAGTGCCAATAATAACAAACAACAATAATGAGCAACAAATAATGTAGCCTCTTCCACGAGATCACTTTCAAGTTTCAAGTGCCAACAATAACAAACAAAAATAACGAGCAACAAACAATGTAGCCTCTTCCATGAGACCACTTTCAAGTTTCAAGTGTCAACAATAACAAACAACAACAATGAGTGATAATGTAGTTTCTTGACTTTCTTTCACGAGACTACTTTCAAGACTCAAGTGCCAACAAGATTACAAAAAACACTAACAAAAGTTGGTACTTTATATCTTTCTTCATTGTCTCGACTCTTGGACCTTTTAAAATAAAATCAAATGTTAGAATACTACTTTTAGGATTAAAAAATGATATGATTAAATAAATGTCGTAATGAACTCACCACTATTAAATACTTGAGATTCGCAAGCCAATCATAGATCAAACAATGTAAGAGTTTCTTCCATTATTTGTCATTTCCATAAATAAGAAAATCAAATATGTCATACAACACAATAAGTATTTTATTTTTTCAAAAAAAAAAAATAACAAATCTTACCAAGTTCAATTTTTTCAAGAAACTCCTAATTTTCTTGAACACAAATAGGCTTAGTTTCTTGTATAAACTAATCTTGGATACAAATAAGACATTACACACATTTGGGAGTCAATGAACTTTCTAAATGGATCAAGAATACGACCACCGGTGCTAAATGCACATTCCGATGCCACACTCGATATAGGAATGGCTAATACACAATCTCGAGCCAACTGTGAAAGTATACAAAATCTAGGAGAATTAACTTTCCACCAAGTCAAAATATCAAATCCTCATATCCTCTTCAAGAAGATATCTATCCAACTCAAGTTTAACACCTAAACTTCTAGAATCTTCCTTTTGTTTCTTCATGTAAAACTTTGTTCTCAGAGATTTTATTTTCACATTTTGAGAAAGACAACAAGTAGATGAGTCAAATGAAGATGATTGATTTTTAGAATTTTTTGCATACTTACTTACATATACCGCAAATAAATTCTTCAAGCTATGTAAGTCTCTACTTCCTTATGCACTATCTTTTTCTTTCTTCACCAAGTAATTCTTCAAGAGCAAAATTAATATACACAAATTTATTGTGAGGATTCAAAACAGAAGCAATAAAAAATATTTTGTTCATCTTTTCAAGAGTACCCAATATTTCTTGAACTTTTATTTCATCCCTCAAGCCATTTTATTCAAATCAACATTATCACTTACCATACATACTTTCAAATAATCATCAAGTTCACATATATCCTCAAAATGAACATTACAAGTAACATACCGTGAACCTGAAAGGAGATCATAACTTTTTTCAAGAAACTTTGTGATATTTCTCGCATTAGCCCAATCTTCATATTGAATTGAACCTGTAAATACTTCCATCTTCACAAACATCAGTAGCAAAAAAAGAATTAAAATTACCATCATACACCATCAAACCTCTCAAAAAAAACTTCTCAAACTCATCGTTGTCCAACATCAAATAGGTTAATTCACCATGAGGCCACAATATAAAGACAACCTTTTATCACACTCTAATTTTGCCATTTCAAATTTCAAAAAAGTTTCTTGTCCTTGAAGAAGATGATCCAACATATTCACCATTTGTCTCACTCGTTTGATAGAAGGACCAATTTTTTTTAAACCATCTTGCACAATTATATTAAGTATGTGAGACATACATTTCACATGAAGATACTTATTTTCCATCATATTAGTTCCCCACATATCTAATTTATTGGATAACTTTAAAATTGACATATTATTTGAAGAGACATTATCAACCGTAACAGTAAAGACATTTTCCAATTTTCAATCAAGTAAACAATTACTAATACACTCAGTCAAATGCTCATCTTTATGACTAATGATAGGACAAAAAATTAATATTCTTTTATCAAGAATCCAATTCCTATCAATAAAGTGAGCAGTCGAACACATATAATTGATTCTTTGCACTAAAATCCATGTGTCTGTTGTGAGACAAATTCTTGGTTGTATTTCTCTTAAAGACTTTTTCAAATTCATTCTCAATTCACCATATACTTCATAACAATTAGAGTTGTCAATATGGGCTAGACCCGTTGGGCCGGTCCGGCCTAATCCAGAATTAAATAGGATTGGACTGAGATTTTTGGAGTCCATTTAAGAAAATGACTTTTTATCCCAGCCTAAATAAATCTATTGATTTATGGGCTTGAGAAATATAGGTAGGGTCGGCCTGTGGGCCAATAAAAATTAATTAAAAAATAAAATATATTATTAAAATTTAAAATTAAATCGAGTCCAAACTCAAACAAGTAGGTTAATATTTCTAATTAGATATTTATGCTTTTACTTGAAAAAAAAAACTTAATAAATATTATAAAGATAACTTTATTTGTAGATTTGATTAACAAGTGGTAATATTAACATCATGTAATATTATTTTGTCGATTTATAATAATATTTTCAAATTATAATTTAGAATTTAATTTAATAATTAAAAAATATATATAATTTTTCAAAAAGTGGACTGGCCTGACAAGCCTATAACCCACATACTTGTGGGTTGGCCAATCGTTTTCTAGCCCACACCAAAAACGGGCTAACCCATAAAATGTCAAAGCATGTATAGGTTAGTCCGAATAGGGTGAGTTAGCACATATTGACAGCTCGAATAACAATTCATTGTTATGGTTCTACGAGAGTGAATATGAAACAAATGTTGGGCTTCAATCATAAACATCTTAAAGTCTCAATTTTCAAGAAACTAAAAGGTAGCTTTTATCATCTCAACTTAAGCTCTCCTAGCTACCTCTTCTCAAATTTTGAAGTCTCCATCGAAGAACTGTTACTTTGAATATTCAATATTTTTTGAATATCAGGTGCAACAGGTGGGGGCTTATACACTTTACACCTGTTAGTCAAATGTTGTCTTAGTCCACTTGTTCCATTTCTAGTTGTATTAGCAGCATAGTATTGTTTATAATGAAAAACACTTTACTTTAACTAATACATCATTTTCAAAAATAAAAATTCAAAGTGTTGCCAAACAGTAGATCTAGGATCCACTTCTTTTTTTATGTGTCAATTGACGCATCATTACTATTAGTAAATGTATTATCCGTAGAACTAGCCATACTTATTGGACTTTGATCAGCCACACCCTTATTTAATTGATTTTGTTCAAACATCTATATATATAAAAAATTATTTCACATTCACATACTAACTAGTAACAAAAACAAAAATCAGAAAGAAAAATAAATGAAAGAAGAAATATTCATTTTGAAACTTCTTAACTTAAAATGGAAGAAGAAATACAATACCTGACGGGGATCGCCAGAAGTCGGCAGACGCCTGGCTGTGTGGAAATTGGAAAGGTCGGTTGGTGTGCTACGATTGCCTGCTGGTTGACTGGTTGCTGCTGCGTGCTACTGCTGGTTGTCGATCGTCGAAGCTCGAAAGTGGGATTGTTGCTGATGTAGTCTGTCGACGACGTGGGAAAGTGGGAAGAGGAATGGTCACTTTTGGCCTTTGAAACTATGGTCTCCTGTAAAGTGAAAAAAGAAAAAATAAAAAGTTTGAAAAATTTGACATATTTTTACTTTTTATTTTAGATTATAGTACTTATCATTTAACATTAGTTATTAATATAATATTAATATATATTATAAGATAATATATTTTGGTAAATAAAAATACCGAATAACACAAAAGTTACATACCGAAAACCAAATTAAAATACCAAAAAAATACAAGAACGTATATCAAATATCGAATCGAAAATTGAAATATCAAAATAATTCGATTTGGTTAGATGTCTCGGTTTTTAGTGTTTATGCACATCCCTATTTGAAAGAAAAAGAAATGGCTTAGCTATCCCACCCAACCAAGCCAGATAAATAGAACAGATATAAATTAGATGAAATAAATGAGTTGAAAAAAAAAAGAATATTTAGGTTCTTCGATGGGTTCCTTCAATCTGCTGGTAGCACTTGCAAAGTAAATTTCTTAATTGCTCTTTTTTCTATGTAAGTGCACAAGTATTATGAATGACTTTGCTTCTATTAAGCACAAATATTCAGAATGTTGTTCTTCACTTCAAACTCCTTGTTGACTTGAACTCTCTTTAACTTAGAGTTTTAATTTAAGTGAGCCTCCTTCTTCAATTTAAACTCCTTAACATTGGTCAAGATATTTTCATCCGTGGGGTTGGAAATATGAAGTGTGAGGGTGGTGAAATATTCCTTCACGTATGCTTTTGGAAATATGAAGTGTGAGGGTGATGAAATATTCCTTCACGTATGCTCGTATGTTGCTCGTTTGCTTCAACTCCCTAAACTTGTGCTTGCCTCATAGATGACATTATTGGGAAAGAAGACTTTCTTGAAATTTTCTCAGAGTTGCTCCATAGCGTTAATGGTGCAAAGCTCCTTCCCTATCTCGGACTCTTTGCGCCTCTACCATAGCATGATCATCTCTGAGAGATACAACACGACAATGTTGATCTTGTTCTCGTTGTACTTTACCCTGTTACATTTGAATTAATCCTCCAAATGTAAAAGAAAATTCTCCACCTTCTGCGCGTCACGAAGACCATTGAATATCGGTGTCTTAGGCCTCAAACTTAGCCTCCCTATTTTTGTCAAACGATGTCGATCCTCCAATGTCAAACCCCTCGTTCAGTGATTTCATCTCGACTCTCATGGTTTCAATTGTGCTAGATGCATCCATGAACTAATACTCAAAAGAAGCGATCCATATTCTACATGTTGGTGCCCTTCTAACTCCTTTCGGATGTTGTCATTCTCCTCAATGGTCAAGTCCCTCGAGAGTCTTGAAATTTCTATCGACCTCGTTCAAGCGCTTTCCTTAGATCTCCGTAGCTAGCCTTGTCGTGTCAACCCTTATGATCCACTTTACTCCGGCGCGTGATGTCAATGAGATCCTCTCCACGTTCATCATCACTTGTTTCAATGGTCAAAAGTGGGGAGACGTTAGGGTTTTGCTTGGTGTATGGTCGAGTAACAATTCCTAGTTACTCTTAAGGTTTTTCCTTCCCTTTATATGCTTCTTTCCACTATCCTGCTTGATATTGGTGGTGCTAGCAGCGTTGATGTCTCCCTCATTAATTATTCCTTTAGTAAAAACTGATTCTCATATCACTTTATTATAGACTTAGGGCTTGTTTGGATGGGCTTAATAAAAGCAGCTTTAAAAAAGTACTTTTAAAAGTGCTGAAACTTATTTTTAAAATAAGCAGTTATGCGTGTGGATAAAAGTACTGAAGTTAAAAAAAAAGTTGTTGATGTGTTTGCAAATAAGTGCTGATAATATTTTGAAATCAAAATGTCGAAATACCATTAAAAATGTTACATTAATAAAAGTAATTAATTTATATTTTACAGCACAAAATAATTAATGTTGCTACATTCACATATTTCTTTCTCATCACAAATATTTATAAGAGGAATTTATAAAACTTATTATAGATTTTAAAGATATATATTTGAATAGATCAAAGAAGATGTAAGATTATTTTAGTTTTCATCATAGGAATAATAATTGTCTATCATTTCCCATATTTCTTATTATCACAAATTATTATAAGAGGACTAATTTATGAAAAATAAGAAGAGGAATATCACTTTTTATTTTTCAAACATATTATCGGCATCATTGAGAGAAAAGGGGAAAGTTAATAAAAAATAATCGAAAAAAACTTACTTCAAGGTTTATCTCACTTCAAATTGGAAGAACAGGAGAAGTTCAATTAGGCTATGCAAAGTGAAAAGGAAAAAGGAAAAAAGGACGAAAGAGAGATGTTAGGGTTATGTGGGTAATTTGGAGATTGTATAAAAATATTAGGGCAAAAGTTAAAAATGTGGGGTTCAACTTAAAACAGCTTATAAGCTGCTAAAAAAAAAAAGCACCATTACCCCAGGCTTTTAAACTTTTGGCTTAAATACAGTTTTTTTAACTTAAATAAGTTATTTGAGACGACAAACAGTAAATAAGTTTAAAAACACAGCTTTAAGTCAGTTGACCAGCTTTTAAGCGAGCCAACAGGCTCTTAGCGTTTACTAAGTATCCGTTGCGAGACACTGACAACGTCCACAAGAGTTTTCACGTTTTTAAAAGTTCAAATAATCCTTTTCAATTAGATCGCTAAGAAAAAAAAAGAAACAACAAAATTGCTAAGAAGATTTTTATATTGCTTGGAGATTGCTTTTACATGGTTCATGTAATTACAAATAGGTATCACACTATTTATACTACTCATTAGGTGCTAATTTACAAATATTAATTATGTACAAGTTCTTATTCTAGAACTCTCTACACAACTAGAAGATTCCAAGTACTCCATGCAAACCCATGAAACCTTAAGATCTTCAACAAGATTCTCCTGAAATTTCTAAAATATTCCATCAAAGACTATTGTTCTTTCAATATAAGTCTTCCACATGGACAATTTTATGCTATATGACGTTTAAATGACATGAATAATGTGGCGAATCATGACAAAATGAAGTAATTGTTACTACGACTTTCATCATCCTCGTTCCAGCAATGAATTGCCTTCCCAACTCTTGATTCTCATTTGTTTATTGCTATTAATTTTTTCATGATAATTACTATTCACATGATATAAAATTATTATAAGTATAATCAAATTATTCATGTATTAACCATGTTCTTATTCACTAATCATACTATCCTTGAAAAAATATAATTTAATTGCGGCTGGTAACTTGAGAAAATATAACGATAATAATTATTTTGTGCAAGATACGATAAAAATGACAATTTATTTCTCTATCCTAACTCGTTTTTATTATTTGTCCAAGTATTTATATATTTCTTTTACAATTAAAAAAGTATTGTAAAAGTATATGGATGTCATGTGGGTCATCCTTGAAGAGTCATCCTTTATTATATTAATATGATGACATGTGGAGTTACATATGTTTGAGGTGTAATCACTTGGACAAATGATAACTTATCAATGGTCAAGTGTTTAGTTTATATTTTCTTATTGGCTAAAAATTGTCATTGTGTTCTTCACAGAGAAATGTGAAGAAAAGTTTGGAATAAATTATTATACTCTCTCTTTGTTTGTTCTTATTTTTATTTTACTTTATTAATATTAGTTTGTTAACTAGTTATTTTATAACACGTTATCAGCACGAGACTCTGCCATCTTGAGCCACTTTAAATAGGTAAAAAGGGTAAGAATTTTATTTTTCTAAAAAACGTCGAATATTTCTAAACTTGAATTTATTGTGTTGGATATATCGGGCAAATGATACTCATCTTGGATACTAGATGCTGAAATCCACCTGGATGTAATTGGTCTGGTAGAAACCATCAAAGATAATATAAGACATCCAGTCAAGAACGTGCAAAAGCTATGATATTTCTCTGTCACCATCTTGATGAGGGATTGAAAATACAAGACCTCACTATTAAAGACCCCCTTGTACTGTGGAAAAATTTAAAAGATAGATATGACCACCTGAAGTTGGTCATTCCTCCACAGACACGTCATGATTGGTTTAATCTAAGATTATTAGACTTTAAAAGTATAACTGAATATAATTCTTTATGTATAGAATTATATCACCGTTAAATTTATGCGGAGAAGATTTCACTGAACATGATAAGCTTGAGAAAACATACTCCACGTTTCCTGCCTCGAGTATGCTCCTGCAGCAAATATCAAGAAATGAATTTCAAAAAATATATAGAATTACTTTCACATCTTCTTAGTGCTGAATGACATGACGATCTTTTGATAAAAAATCATGAAAGTCAATTTGTTGGTTCTATGCCACTCCCTGAAGTGAATCAGACCAATTATCACCAACAAGAAAGAGGTCGTAGCTCCTATCGTGGTTGTGGCTCTGATCATGACCGTGGTCGTAAAATAAATTATAATCATGATGGTCGTCTTGCACTGAAGAGTAACCAACAGTATAAAAGGAAGGGCGAAAGACAAGAAGTGATACAAAAGAAAAATTTCAAAAAGTGTATGTCATAGATGTGGAGGAACGGGGCACTGGTCACGTACTGGTCGATCATCTAAGAGCCTAGTTCAGATCTATTAGGCATCCTTGAAAAAGGGTGATACTAATCCAGAAGCAAACTTTATCTCTGAAAATAATGTTGAATCGTGCATAAGATGAATATAACGCAGAAGCAAATGTTGAACCTATGCATCTAGATGTAGCTGATTTTTTTGTATTCCCTAAAGGAAAAACTTCGAGTGATGATCCCATGATAATCTAGATAATTTTCTTTTCTGTTTGTTTGTATTAGTTGGTATATTTGTATTTTTCTAATCCTTATAAATGTAATAACCATGTTTAATAGTAATATTTAACTACTTTGTTTACATCTGTTTTTGAAGAAAATATATATGTGCCCCAAACTTCATTTGGATCAATGATCAATCATGAATAATTGATAGTAGAACAACGCACACCATATTCAAAAATGAGAAATACTTCTCTTACTTGCTTAGAAAAAAAGGAAATGTTACTAATTGAACTTAATAGAAGGCTCCGAAAAAGCTATCATATTCTTGCCTAAGGGACAAACTTTATTAAAAATGCTAGTTTCTTCATAAATCCCCAGAAACTTGTTATGTTTTAAAGATATTCGTCAAAATGGATATTCCTATTGATACAAATAATAAAATGTGAATGGCGATACCTGGCTGTGGCTTCCAAGATTGTCTCAACCAGAAATAGGTGTTGGGAAAGGAAATTATTTTAATTTTATCTTCTGGCTTATATTATGTAAAATAAGCCAGTTAAAGTAATTCTATCGTAAACAAAAGTTTACTGAACTTAAAAACTTCGGTTTTTGGGCATGACTGAATGGTGGGCTCATGGATCATAATGATGAGTAATTATTTAAAACTCAAAATGGACATCTATCTTAAGAACCTAAAGATTTCTTAGTTTGAGAATTTTAATTGCTGATATTATTCAAGGCAAATGGTACTACGCTATCACCAATGAAGGTTAACATTGAACCCCCTTAACTTTTAGAATGTATACGTGAGAATATTTATGGACCTATTCACCCATCTAGTGGGTTGTTTAGATATTTTATGGTACTAATAGATGCATCTTCAAGATGGTCTCATGTGTGCCTCTTGTCATCTCGCAACCAGGCATTTGCAAAATTATTGATACAAATAATACGATTAAGAGTGCCTTCCAGATATCCCATTAAGGCGATTTGCCTTGATAATGCTAGAGAATTCACATCCCAAACTTTTAATGATTATTGCTTATTAATAGGGATAAAAGTTGAACATCCGATAACTCATGTTCATACTTGAAGTGGCCTTCCTGAGTCATTTATTAAGCGCTTACAATTGATAGCAAGACTTCTACTTATGAAAAGTAAGTTATCCACTACGCTGGGGTATGTATCTTAATTTGCAAAACAGTACTTGTCGTCTCAGACCGGACTAATTATAATAATATCTCCGTCCACAATTACATTTGTATGAACAATATGGCTCATCACGAATTTTGGATGACTGTTATGTGTCAGTAGCACACGCCCGCGCACTAAGAAGGGATTTGATTCGGATTCACCCTTATAATTCGCTACTTGAGCCATTGACGGGAGGAGATTTATTTACTACAAGATTTCCAAGATGGTCGATCGATGAATATTTTTGCAATTAGGGGAGAGAAAAAGGAACTTAAAAGTGAAATTGCATGGAAAGTTTTATCATTATCTCATTTCGATTCACATTTCCTTATGTGTGAACAAGAGGTCCAGAAGATCATCCTTTTGCAAAACATACCAAATCAAATGCCAGACGCAATCACTGATTTGAAAAGGATAACAAAGTCACATACTTCTGTAGTAAATGTGTCCATCCGAATTGACGTCTCAAAAGGACCATCTACAAGTGTCATGACTTCTGAATTACAAACACGCTTGAAGCGTGGCAGACCATTGAGTTTAAGGGATAAAAGTCCTAGAAATTTTTTTATGAAAAATAACACTACAAAAGAATCTCACGAAGAGATTCAAGATCTGTTTAGTCCTGATATTCCAAAAGAGATCAGTGAACTCGCTACTCAAGTGAATGAAGAACTTTCAATAAGCTCTACGTGTGATGGGATAAGTTTAGATCGATCATAAATCAGAGTGATAATGTTTTCACATAAATGTTGACACTAACATTAGCAAGACAATATGATCTTGAAACCATTATGTGTCGATTGAATGTTAGAAGATGGTATGACCAAAAATGCACGGAGAAATTCAATCAAAACTAGACTCATTGCTAAACTTGAGGTTTGGTCCCATTGTTATTCCTGAAAGGTTTTAATGATCAAGGCAAGCAAAGTAACATATATTTGTGATGTCATGTATATTTGTTTTCAACTTTTCATTTATATAGACGTCCAAGGTGAGTGTTGTAAAAGTATATGAATGTCATGTGGGGCCATTCTTGAAGAGTCATCCCTTCTTATATTAATGTGATGACATGTGGAGTCACTCATGTCTGAGGTGTAATTATTTGACCAAATAAATAACTTATCAATAGCCAAGTGTTTAGTTTATATTTTCTATTGGCTATAAATAATCTGTGTTCTTCACAAAGAAATAAGAAAAAAAGTTTGAAAAACATTATTATACTCTCTCTTTGTCTATTCTTATTTTTAATATACTTTATTAATATTAATTTGTTAACCAGTTATTTCATAACAAAAAGCATTTTTTCTTGTTAAAATTAATTGTCGGGAAAAATCTCATTCCATCTAAAAACAAAGGAACACTTGGAATTAATTACTCTAGCTAAAATTTACTACTAGCTAGCTACTATGAATGAGACAAAGAGACAAAGCAATACTCCATCAGTGACACAAGAATGATGAGTTGGCTATTTGACGGTTCACATGCTTTCAACAAACTTAATTGATTGGAAAAAATGTTACCTACTCAATATACACATACTAAAATAAATTTATTTCACATTAAAAAATGAAGTACTTTGAACAGTTAAATCTTTTTCGAGAGTAAAAAAAAAGACAGGTCATTAGGTAGATTATATAAAAATAATGTTAAAAAAAAAGTGTTTACTTAAGTAGCTTATATTATTATTATTACAATAATTATATATAGATGATTTTTTTATGCATCATTTGATTTAATGTATTGAAAATAATGTGTATTACATAAAATTATTTAGTTACAAAGAAAAAATATAATTTTTTTTTAAGAATTAACTGAATCTTTAATCATTTTTACATGTATTAGATCATAATAAAGGAATTCATATGGGTTTCACAGCTTAGAAAAAAACCAATTTACCATGTTATTTTATTTATTAGAGATTTTTTAAAAAATAAATAATATTAAAAAGAAATACCTAATACAAGAATGTTGTTGAAAACTATACTAATGTTCGTTTTAAATTTTTTAAAACAACACTTATTTTAAAATAGTTTATTTTAGTGTGAAGTGATATTTATTTTAAAACGAATAAAATAATATATTTTGTAGGAATAAGAAAATGGGAACATTGCAATATTATAATGACGATTATGTTAATACTTGATTTGTTACGCCCAACACTTTTGTAATGATTTATCTTCCATGCTCGACATCCTTGTTACGTTATCAATAGGGTCATACTGCAATTTTCTAAAATTAATCTTTGTCTTAAAATATAATCAGCGCCATGATTGATTTTTTTTTTTTTTTTTTTTTTTTATCGTTTTTAAATTTAAAAGTAGTTTCTTACTAAAATTCTTCATTATTTCACTTTTCTCCCGTTGTTGCTGTAATTGTGTATTCTTAAACACCCTAGAGATTAAGGTGTAATCTCATTTGGGACAATGTTAGTAAACATCTTAATGTGACCATCTTTTTCTCAATCTTAATTTAGTTAGCATTTATCATACACTATTCTAACTTAAGTAATAGGAGTAGCAAAGGTTTTTATTTATACCTTGAACAAACAATGGCCAATATCACTAATCTTTCCTAGCATTTGATTAGAGAATATCAGATTTCGAGAATTTATCTGTAAATATTTATTTGATTATGAAATTTAGTTAGAATTTCATGATAACTTTTTGAGATTTCTATTCAAAATTTTAAATAGTTCAATATCATTTCAAAAACTCAATTCTTAACTTTCTAATTCCTAAATGTATAACTAAATTGGAGCTTGAATTTTATTGGGACTACAACTCGAGAGCTCAATCGAGAAACGCAATTCCTGATGGGGTCCACTTTAGTTTGACACTTTGACTGTTGAAAAAGAAAAGAGAAAGAGAGAAAATAAAGAATATTTTTGTTAATATTTCATATCAAGGAAAATGTTTTTATTTGAAAAGTATATTTTAGAAAAAATATTTTTTTTAAGGAAATAAGTTTTTCTTTAAATATTTGATAAGTAAATATACTTATATCTAATTTAGCAAAATATTTTGAGATCAAAGAATATAATTAAAGATATTGGTGGATGTTTCTACTTTAAGTAGTCATTTTTTTCTTCATTTTAAATAATATATTAGTACTTATTTTTATTAAACATAAAAAATAAATAAAAATGTAAGACCAAACAGATTACACACTAGTGTTTTTCTTGTTTAGTTTTAGTTGGTGCTTAATAGTCAATAAAGTGGAAACAGATTTGGGTGGATTCAAAGTACATATATTCTGTTCTTTCTTTCACATTTTCAAAGCCCTAATGTTTTTGCTTCTTCCTTAAAAGGTAAGCTAATTTTCCTTTTTCCTTTTACTTGTTATCAAGCTTTCAACGTTTGAGTTAACAGTTTAATGTTCAATTTGTTGTTAGAGTAATCAAATTCCGAATTCGTTGTTGATTTTGTCATTTCTTTTTTGGTTGATTCAAATTGTGTTTAAGTACATGCGTCTGTGCTATGTTTAATGGAGTTTCATAGCCTATCTTGTTTCATTTGATTTCTCATACCAGTTGTTCTTTTCACTTGTAACTGAAATCTTACCAATTACCATATCTTTTATTATGATTCATATCTCAATTGCTATCTATACTTGGAGGAATGAAAGACTTGATGAATTTGTAGCTCCTAGCTATGAGCAAGGAAGTGATTGTCACTGTCATAAATAGTTTTGACATATCTAGTAGAAAAGACCAATGTCTTGTTGATTGACAACTATATTACAATTGAAAATTGTGTACATGTTTTTCTCAATTTGATATGGTATTTCAGGGTTTTTTAGATTGAGGCATAGTTGTGGTTGTTATGTGTCACCCTCTGAAGATTCAGCTATTTTCTCTCTACGAATTTGTTTTTTTTTTGGTCATATCTTGTTAGGTTTAAGTGTGCCTTTCAGTCTTGACCAATTTCCTCTTATTTTTTTCTTTAATGTTTTGTAGACATATTTTCATGGAAGATGGTGTCTTATGTCACAGTTATAAATTGCAACAAGGATACTTGACATAAAGTGCTATATCCAAAAGATGGTACTATTCTTTGCAATTGTGATATTGGCATGTCTCCGCTCATTTGTCTTACCTGATGCGCAAGGTACCTGGTTCTTCCAGTTTTACATCATAAAAACCAACTTTCTTTTTATTTATTTACTCAAATGGATAAAGAAAAATTTAGACGTGACTACTATATCTTGTTTACATTTTGCTTCTTGCCGGTGAAATGTTGTCTTTGTTCTTCTAACAAAGTCGGCTGACATTTGTTTTTTTTATACTCTGGCCCATTTTAGGAGATGCACTATACGCATTGAAGATCTCACTAAACTCACTAAATGCTTCAAATGGTCAACTTGCTGATTGGAACCAGAATCAAGTTAGTCCTTGTACTTGGTCCAAGATCACTTGTGATGATAAAGGCAATGTCATTATGGTGTAAGTACTATTGTTAGAGCCATTTGAATCACTGTGTGCATATACTATGATGTTACTGTTTTTATGCACTAGAAAGGTTAATCTTTGGTTGGTCAACTTCCTTAACTGGATGTGGTTTGATAATGTCTGAATCTGTGTTTGCAGGTCATTATCAAGTTTGGGATTCTCGGGCACTTTAACTCCCAGAATAGGTGTTCTAAAGAATGTGAATACACTGTACGTTTAAAGTACTCTGGCTGAGTTACTATTGATAGAATGTTGGCTTGAATGCTGCCCACATATAATTTTCTAGATGCTTATTGCTACTTTAAAATGTTGATTTAAGTTTTATTTCTGAATATACAAGTTTGATGTCATGGCATCGAACTAGAACAAGAATCCATTTTCAGATCATCAGATTCAACTAAAAGTTGAGAACACGATGATTACTATTTTCAAGGGAGCTTCACTTAGCTGAAGGGGAAAAAACAAAAACAAAATACCTTTGTGATGTTATAAATGAACAAGGAGAAATATTTGGCCATTTCACAAAGGCAAACAGCTTTAAGAAAGATGGAAGCTGCATGAGCTGATCTAGCAAATGGGAGTCTCTGTTGGGATGGCTCTCTTTTTTCTTGTGGTACTGTATGGTGTCTCTACACTTATAGCTGCTGGTTCCGTTGGACAAAGATCAACCTAAGCCAATTCACGAAGACTAGAAATGTGAATTGTACAAGATTAATCCTCAGTATCAGTGGCTTTATCTCTTTTCCGGAGTGGTCATTTCATCACATTGGTCTTTGCACTTTGTCTACTTCTAAGGGCCCTAATTTAGTATTTGACTTATATATTTTTGAAATCAATAATTTGGTTGCATAACTATATGGAAGAGTACAAAGTTCTTTGATGTAGCTCTCGATGAATTTTGATTTGTTAGTATGTTGTTGAGCTCAAAATTTTTAGGTCTATGACTAAAATTTTTGGGACGATTTCTTGTTTTCTTTGATCCACAACTAAAATTTTTGGGATGATTTCTTGTTTTCTGCTACTAACCTAGCTGACTATGTCGTATGCACTTCCTGTAGGTCCTTGCAAGGGAATCATATAACTGGTGAAATTCCCAAAGAGATTGGAGATTTAACAAGCTTGACAATGTTGGATTTAGAAAATAACCGTCTTTCCGGAGAAATGCCAGCTTCATTGGGCAATCTTAAAAAGCTTCAGTCTCTGTAAGTCATATTATTTCATTTAATCATTTGAGGATAGAACTTAGTTTACTTGGTGATTAGAATAGGTGTGAACTCTATTATTCCATTGAGCAGGTTTTTGAGTCGAAACAATCTCACGGGGACTATCCCTCAGTCACTTTCGGGACTTCCAAACTTGATGAACCTGTAAGTTATTTATCTTGCCTTTTCCTTATTCTAAGTATAAATTACTTTTCTGAATAGGAGAATAATACATTTTCTTTTGGGATGTCACCTTCAGACTTCAGTGATCCTTAACCTGTTACCTGTATCATTCGATGTTTGACTTGATTCTCTGATTCCTCATTGCAGTCAGCTTGGTTCCAACAGTCTTACTGGCCAAATTCCTGAACAGTTGTTCCAAGTTCCAAAATACAAGTACGATTACAGTTCTTACTTTAGACAGTAGCTCAAGGCTTCTTAGTTTTTGCCTTCTCAACTAATGCATAATCTTTAATGTTAGTATAACTTCATTTGGTTATTCTAGTTTTACAGGGAATCATTTGAATTGTGGCTTAAATCTCACTCATCATTGTGAATCTGCTAGTGGAGGTAAGTTCTACCAGCAAATATGTGAACTTTTTAACTGTATAGACTTCATGCTTCTCTGTATTCTGAAACTATGAAAGTAATGTAGCTGAAATTTTTGAATTTTACTACCATTATCTAGATTTATTTTCTTTTAGCTAGAAAGGACGCTTTATCTTTTAGTTTTACTTTGTTAGAGAAAAATCTTTAGTATTTTCAAGAGGTCTAGCTTGTTTGGGATTTCATATTCTATATCTAGTATAAGTGTGTACTTTGTTTGGAACGACACTTGATGAATAGACTCTATGCTATCAAGCACCTCATGGTGCTACCTGGACAAAAATGGATGAGTTTCTTTCCATTGGTACTAATCTTGGAGAGGTGTAACTTGTAACACTTGCTCACTTGTAACACTTCCTCACTTATAGGTGTCAAGCATTCTCAACGGAGGGAGAATGATGTAGCTGAAAAATATAGCATTATTTATTACCTTTGCTGTTGATCTATTGTCGTCATCTTTTAGTTAAAGTTTGAGGTTTGATATATTTTTTTTAGAAATACTATTATATATAGTAGGAGAGATTTTAATAATTTTTGGAGTTGTAATGCTTAAAAAAGAATTTAGTCATTCCAAGAGTTGTAATGATTTTTAGAAAAGAATTTTTTAACTCTTAAGAGTTGTAATGATTAAAAAAAGGAATTGTAACAATTCTAAGAGTTATAGTTATCTAGGTTCCCTAATCTGTAATTAGAGTCCATAATTCCTTTTTTTGGAACAACATTTGATGAGTAAATATTGTTGATCTCCTATCGTATATCTCGTCCTCTCCCTTAATCATCATGCTTATTCTCTCTCCTTTTGGTGCTACATCTCAGGAAGTTTCTGAAGTTGATAAAGCTGTTGATTACCTATCCGATGTATTACTATTCGTTTAGCGAGGAAATCGTCATTTAACATATGCACCTTGTTGAGCTTTCTGTACAAACCAAACTCTAAAGTTGAATTTCTTGCAGGTTCTCCTAGTAAACCAAAGACTGGTCTCATTGTTGGTATTGCTGTTGGATTTCTTGGACTTCTCCTTCTTGGAGGATCTGTGTTATTGTTCTGTAGAAGACGGCACAAAGGCTATAGACGTGAAATCTTTGTTGACGTTGTAGGTTTGTGTCACATTTTTTTGACAATACTTTGTACTTGTTATTCTTCGTAAGGGAAGAAGATATTCTGGCCATGCATTGTTGTATCTTGTAATTCCATCTTAAGTTAGTGACCTCATTCTTTATACACCAATACTTAGGTTTCATTTACCTTCAAGATGGTGTGATTCCTTTGAGTATATTATGATATTGTATTTTATGTTTTATTTGGCGCGCTCAGGTGAGGTTGATCGACGAATTCCATTTGGTCAATTGAGGAGATTCTCATGGAGGGAATTGCAGCTTGCTACTGATAACTTCAGTGAAAAGAATGTTCTTGGACAGGGGGGTTTCGGCAAGGTTTATAAAGGAGTGCTCAATGACGGCATTAAAGTTGCCGTGAAACGGTTAACTGATTATGAGAGTCCCGGGGGAGATGCTGCATTTCAGCGAGAAGTGAGTTGACGATGATAGTGTGGTGTTAATAGGAAGTCTTACGGCTTATAGGATTTTGACACCACCCGAACTGATAACGCCCTGCTAGAATACCATAATGCAGAATTAAGTGTGTTGCTTATCGTCTACGAGGTATTGTTTCTTCATAGCAGTGTTTTTATTCACTTTATTTTCTTTTAATCCTGAGCATGCTATTTTCCCTTACTATGCCTGCTTCATCTAATTTATTTTATCCCAATCAATAGATCCTTCATTTCATTAGTCTTACATCTCCTCCGGCGCATATTCTGATTTTGTCAGCTTGGTTGTAGACGATCATGAGTCATTTCCCCGTTCGATCTGTGAAGGAAGTGTGCATTTGTCATTTTATGGTCTAAATTGACTATTAAAGTACTATAGAACTGCTGATTTAGTAAAAGAACTTTTACATGGCATCAAGTTCGAGGGGCATGCTTATAGACCTAATGCGTGTAGCTTAATTGGCAGCAGCATCTACCCTTTAGTTTGTGTTTTCATACTTCAGAATCTTATTCTTTTTCCTTCTCAAAAAAGAATCTTATTCTTTCAACTTTGAATGAATTGCTAGAAGCTTAATGCCTTAGGGAGTTAGGGTTGCATCACCATGAGCACAATTTGCATGCTTCCTTTTTTCTCCCAGAATATGGTAAGGGAAGACAAGTTCTGAGCAGATTTAAGGGTTATGTAGAAGTATTTTCTGATATATATTAAATGGGTTGAGTGTCCGGAGATTGCAATTTTATTCGGTCAAATCATACCTCATTAATCACTAAGGAAGTATTCACTTTTTTTTTTTAAAAATCATCAAAAGATGTATGTGCGTTAAGTTGGTATCACAGATCGTGATAAGAAAGAGCTATGTGACTACATAAATTGATTCTCGTGATCCTTGCTTGAACTAAGAGGTGTTACATGAAGTAGTTAGTGTAGCTTAAGATTTCAGCAGTTTTCAGCTAGAGTTAATGTGTCTGTTACTAGTTTCCAATGGTGTCTTATTAAGTTTTTAATCACTTACAGAACTTAAACCGGGGGAGCCTGTTTTGAATTGGCCAACTAGGAAGCGTGTGGCGGTGGGTACTGCACGTGGACTTGAATACCTACATGAACACTGTAATCCAAAGATTATTCACCGTGATGTTAAAGCAGCTAATGTGTTACTAGATGAAGATTTTGAAGCTGTAGTTGGTGATTTTGGCCTGGCAAAGCTAGTTGACGTTAAGAAAACCAATGTGACTACTCAAGTTCGTGGTACAATGGGCCATATAGCTCCTGAATACTTATCCACTGGCAAATCATCAGAAAAAACTGATGTTTTTGGCTATGGAATCATGCTTTTGGAAATTGTAACCGGCCAACGTGCAATAGACTTCTCACGCCTAGAAGATGAAGATGATGTCTTGTTGCTTGACCATGTGAGTGTATTTAACCCAATGATCTTCATATATTTCCAAATGGTCATCAAATAATTGCATTAAACTTTTCATATATCGTATCTCTACTGATTAATCTTTGTTTCTGTCCATATTCTATTGGGATGACTCATTTGTCCTTTGCATGAGAGCCTCTTGTATGATATACATTTGTTTATCTTTCTCCTATTGGTGAAACTGCTGCAATCTTTCTATTGTAATTGAAATGGTACAAACAATTATTATTTTTTGTGTGGCACCAGGATACAAATGCTTTGAATATGAGCTAGGTCTTAATATTGAGCCTTTTTAGGCACAAGTAATATGAGACTATATATATTTGATGCTAATTTTTTTTGTTCCAAAATTGTGGATATGTGGACCCTGAGCCTCTCTTATAACTTTACATGATTATTCTTTAAGCTTCATAGGACCTTTATGTTGTATTAGTTGCTAAAAGGGGATCATCTTGAAGGTCAGAAAACTGCAAAGGGATAAAAGACTGGATGCAATTGTAGACCGTAACCTGAATAATAACTACGAGCTGGGGGAAGTGGAGATGATGATTCAGGTGGCATTACTGTGCACTCAGGCATCACCAGAGGACCGTCCAGCAATGTCGGAGGTGGTGAGGATGCTGGAAGGAGAAGGGCTTGCTGAGAGATGGGAAGAGTGGCAACACGTTGAAGTCAATCGTAGACAAGAATACGAGAGACTTCAGAGACGATTTGATTGGGGAGAAGATACAATGTTTAATCATGATGCTGTTGAGTTGTCTGGTGGAAGATGACAAATGAGTAATAATTTTGAACCACAAAAATGTTTCTTGATATATATATAAATATATATGCCTGGTTGCTAAATGGCAAGCAATCAACAGTGGACTCTGTATTTATGTAAGTTTTAGTCATTATTTTCATGTTCCATTAACTCCAAGGAGTGGGAATACTCGATTCCTCAAATGGTTACATATTTTCCTCACTAAACTATGTTTTGTCACTCAACTTTTAGATACTCCTGACTGGAAAACCAACTAAATCTCACTGGAAAACATGATTGCCAGAATATCATGTTAGCTCAAATAGAGAAGAGAAGCTTACTATTTAAGGTATTCTTGGAGAAATTGATTAGTGAAAATACAACATTTTGAAGGTAAAATCGCCATAAAATGCATAGTATGTTGATCAATTTTAGAGCGTAAACAAGATGTATTTTTGGAAAACACCAAATTTTGACCAGTATTACAATAGTTTTAACTTTTTTAAGAGAAGCTTCTAGAATGATCGGTTGTAGTATTTTGGATACTTGTATTAATGATGATTCGTTTGACCGAGTGGGGTAAATTATGATACCAAGTTATATAAAATGAAGTTGAAGTTTTGTTTGGAGATATAATTTAGATTTTTAAATTATATTTTTTGCTCATAAACATAAAAAACACATAAGTTGTGAAAATTATCAAAATTGTATCAAATTTTTTTATGTAATCTTACCAAATAAGCAAAAGTTGATTACACACGTGTAAGCTATTCTTAAAAGAACGCAACATTTATTGATCGAACTTTAACTTAATAAAAAGGTAAAACTAAACATGAGTTATAGCGTACTACTCTTTAATAAAATTGAACATGGTTAATATCATTAGTAACTATATCATCATGTTCATACTTCGTGAATATTTCATTCTCCTAAGATATTCTCGCAAAAAATGATGTAGATATAAATGGTAGGATTCTTTATTCAAAATATAAACTTGTAGGTTAATTTTCGTGTTTGAGAAATATGAAATTCTCAAATCAAACTTTTTGAAGAAATACTATGAAGGAAAACTTAGCAAAATAGTACTAATCTCTAAAGTAATTAGTATAAAAACAATCTACACATTTAAAAAATTATTTGAAATATCACAAAATGTCAATATTTAGAAGTGTCAAAATTTATTTCCTCAAAACAATCCAAACTCGAATTAAGTCTACACCAGTACCAGTACACTTCTTCATATGATTAGTACCATTAAATTTATTTTTCATTTACCCCTTGTTAATTTTTCTTTTCACAAATGTCAATTTTCACCCAGCACATCAGTTCCAATTTTCTCTTCTTTTTTGTCTTGTATCAAAAGGCAAGATTTTCTCTCCATTGTCTGAAAAAGAACTACTTATTCAAGTTTGTAAAAATTGTTCAAAGCTTTCATTAATAAAAATCTCTCAATTGATAAAGGTATTTTTGAATTTCATCATTTCTTTTTGGAGATTTTGTTTTCAAAATCACACATCTATTTGATTTTGATTGTATTGTATTGAGATTTCGTCATTTTTTTTTTAAATTTTTATGTGAATTTGATTAAACATACTCATCAATATTTATGTATTTCGATTTTTTAGTGTTAAAATATTTTTTGTCAATCTTTTTTTATTTTTGTTTTTATATTTCAATTTAGAGAATCTACATTAGCATTTTAGGCATTGAGTGATTTCGCAAAGTATTGAAAGTATTTGAATGTTTGAGTTTGTAGTCAAATGTATTTTACAATGAAGTGATAATCTAAAAATACAAACCTATTTTTGATTATTTAAAATTGTGAATGATACTAATCAAAGATAAACAGTTGTGTTATAAACATATATACTGAGCACAAATAAATACAAAACTATATGACTGATACAATTAGGATGAATGCACATATAATGAATACATACATATATAAACTGTATTTTGGCTATTTATAGTTGAGAATGAATGCGAAATCAAAATATAAATACAAAACTTTATTGTATATATTAGGACGATTACGAAATCAAATCTAAATACAAACTTTATGGTATACATTAGAACGAATATAAAATTAAATCTAAACACAAACTATTTGGTATACAAAGTGATATTGGAAATAAGCAAAATAAAATACATATGTGAGATAGATTAATACCTATACCATGAATACATGAGTATTGTATTTTGAATATTGAAAAATTTCTTAAAAGGAGATACATAAACTTCATAACCTTAACATGATAGCCCAATAACTTCGTAAAATTCCAGACATTTTTAAAGATAAATTATAATTTCATAACGTCAAAATGATGTCTTAGTAGAATAAAATGCTTTAAATATGATAATATATGGCAAATATATGTGTTTAGAACAAAAAAAATTAAGAAAATTGAATATTGAATTTGTAGATTAATGGTGATAGGCGTGTTCTTTAGAACATTGTGAAAGAAGAAGAAAAAGATGGAAGTTGTTGTATTTTGATAAATTGCTAATTAATTCTTTGTTTTTGAATTTTTGTAACTGATAATACTTTTAAACAATTGTTTCTTTTTTATATTTTTTCTTAATTTCTCCTTCCTGTTAATTGTTTCTTTTTTGACATTTTTACTAAATATTAAAAATATTGATAATGAATTCTATTAAATGTCAAAACATTGACATTTTGGAAATTTTTCCAAATATAAAATCGCATGCAATTGCCCATTTGTCGTTGCAAATAGGGATGACCTTTTAAGTCATTTGTAATCGATCCATATGAACTAAAACTAGTCCAATTCAATAATAAGTGTTCTTCCTATCAAGTTATCCTTCCCAAAATCTTCCTTTTCCTTTCTTTTGTTCTTTCTCCCTTTTTAGTTGAATATTCCCATCCTAATTAACGATTTTTGTCTAAGATAAACCAATCTGATTTTTTTTTTGGTTATTCTCTACTTAAGTTTCAAAAATATTTTTTTTTTCAACTGAAATTTTTTCGAAGAACATAATAATATCCACAATGTAGTTATTTAACGAGTCTTTGTTATCTCAATATTTTATATACTTTTCTCTATTGATATTCTTATAGGTGAGCTAATTGGTCTGAAATCATATCAAAATATTTCGTTAAACTTCTATTATAGTTTTCTTTATTATCTGATTTATCATCACCGTGATATGCAATTATTGATTTTCGTATGACCCAGAAATCCCGGTTATTTCTATCACAACATAATAGATAGATAATATATTTATTTTAACATCAATTCTTATTTCTATTCCCTCTGTTTTAAAAAAAAATGTTCCTATTTTCTTTTCAGTTTATTTAAAAATATATATCCCTTTTTCTTTTTTAGCAGCAGTTTAACTTTGACTTTAACTTTCTATGTGACATGTTTAAGACCACAAGATTAAAAAACGTTTTGATAGATTAGGTCATCCTTTTTGAAACGGAGAGAGTACTAATTTTGTTTTTTCTTACCTATTGATTGACAGGATACACACAAATCACATATCCTGAACTAATTGTTATTAATTACACTAAACCAATTTAATTTAGGAATCAAGGTTAAACAATTTAATAAACTGAAAATATACATTAATTAATGAATAGGCCGCAAAGGCAAAATTAACGAACCAAATTGCCCTAAAAAGTCTCCACCAGGACGTAAAGCAAATCAAATTGTATGTTCCCTAAATTCCAATATTTATTTATGTAAGTTCTAATTTACTGTTAGCAAAAGTTAGTAGTGTTTGATTTTTTAGTTATACCCATTGAATAATCTATGCTCATCTTTTGATTTTTTTAATTTTGGAATGTTTGTTGATATTGACTCTAAAACGAAAACTGTAATTCGCGGATCAAATTTTATAGCCAAACAACAAAATTTGTGGCTAATTTACTTAGCAACAAATTAAAGCGCAAACTTTCTTAGCTAGTTTCGTAGCTACTTATAGTGATTGAAAATAATAATAAGGAATTAGGAGGTTTATAAACTTTGGTTGAATACATAATTTTAAAGTATGTGTGATCCTCAAGTTTATTATTGTATGTTGGTCTTCATCAACTCATGATCATTCAATGTGATAGTTAATTCATGTTTTATGGTTCGTTTGATTGGGGAATAAGTTATTCGAAATCAATTATTTGGAATTAGTTATCTATATAAAGAGCACTAAAATCATGAGGTAAGCTATCCTGCCAATCAAACATGAGATAAACTATTCTAAAATTAATGGTGGATTAGTTAATTTTTATCCCTCGTATCAAACGAGATGTAAGAGTGTAAGATGTTCATTCACTAATAAATTATTTCTGTTCTGATGTACTCTTTGTGGGGGTGTGGCTATACAAAACTTAGTTTTCTGATCCTTTGTTTCTCTTAACTTTTTTTTGTTTGATCTCCTTCAGAAACGTATATAGAGCTCGTTCTTTTACTGGTGTACGCGTGCTGCAAGAATGGTGGATGAAATCGATGACATTGAATTTGCTCGACAGATGTTGAGCTTAAAAGAAAACAAGTATGAAGAAAATAAAAGCGGAGGAATGAAACAAGTAATTAAGAAGAGTCATAAGATCAGCACTCTTTCTGATCTTCCTGATGGTATCTTATTTAACATCCTAGTGAAGATTCCGCCAAAAGACATTCATAAGTATGTCATGCGCGTCTGCAAATCATGGAAAGAAATTATCGCGGAGAGTTTCTTCATTGAGCAAAATTTCATGACTCCAAACGAATTAGTGATACATCAGTAGTTAGGAAGGCGTAATGAAAACAAATTGATAGCAGATTATAAAAGAATTTGACTGTTAATCGCGTGAAGTTGGACTAAGTAAACTTAAGCAGTTCATTCTAGCTAGTGACGGATTTCTATGTGAGTGCACCATGGCAACAACGGGATGCTACAAATCATAAATCCAGCAACAAAGTTCTGCCTTACTATCCCGCGATGCCCTTCACATTGTCAACATAAAGCTTGTAGTGCAGCACTTGCCTTTGACTCTTCGACAAAACAGTACAAAGTAGTGCATGTTGTTACAGATTCTTTTGGTTTTGAAATACAAGTATATTATTATGAAACATCAACATAACGTATACTATCTTCATTTCTAATATAATAACAAATATAAAAAAATTCCTCCACTTGACACATAATGATGAAATCTCGTCAGATCTTAGTTAATCTACAATTAAATTATCAAATAAATATTAAGATACAATAAATGAAGAGAAGTAGCTATCATCAAAACTAAGACCATATATATCATGACTAATTTAAGATCGGAAAATTAGGTGAATCACACAGTGTGTATTTATAGCCAAGAGATATAAAACTCAAAAAAGTCAAGTTGAAAAAGATCATTAAAATATCATTAAATCTCTTTTATGAAAGAAGTGAAAGGACACTTATATTTTATTCTTTAAAAAAAATGGTTAGATTTCCAAAACTATTAAAATCAAATTTGTAGTTATTCTTTAAATTAAACGTTATGACTATATATTGGTCAACATATGTACTAATACACATAAAAGAATATGAAAACCAATTTTGAAACTGTTAACATTTATTGTATGGTAGTCAATAGAGACTTAGCTTTATTTAACATATATTTACACTTTTTTTCACAAATTATTAAAGAGTAATTTTCTTTATTAAGATAAAAATGTAATTATTCTATTTAGATGACTTTAATTAAATAGTTTTTAATAGCCTTTTTCATTAAATGTATGGGATAAAATGGTAATGCAACTTTTATGTTTTGGATTCAAGCTTATATAATATATGATAAAGAAGTAATATTTTTTTTTATTTTTTTTTTTCTTTATGTAAAGACAAAAATGTTTAATTAATTATATTGATGATTTATTAAATATTTTATAGCCTTTTCATTAAATGTAGGGATAAAATGGTAATTCAACTTTAATGTTTTGAGCTTCATACTTATAATAATATATGATTTAATGTGAGCAGTGATAATGATGACCTACATTGGGAACGAGTTTCTAGTCCGTGGGAAGATTTAAATGATCGACCCTTTAATCCAATTAACTTTCACTGGAAGAATCCAGTGTCGATTAATGGAAGGATTCTGCATTGGTATGTTGATTCAGCTGAATATTTCATTACAATGCAAGTAAAAGAGGAAAAATTCAGTCGAACTTATCTTCCAGAACGTGTTAAACAAATTAATAAAACGAAGAATTATGCATTGGTGGAGTTGTATGGATTTCTTTCTTTTATCAACTGTGATTCGGAGAAAACAATGAATGTTTGGGTTCTGGAAGATTTTCGAAGGAAAGTTTGGTTCAAGAAACACACGATCGTGGCAGAATTGACAAATTATATATGTCCATACAAATCATCAAGACAGGATGAGCGAAGAATGCCAAGATTTTGGAACCTTGTTGTTGTTGCTGGTGCGAGGAATGGTGAAGTATTGATTATAGAGCATAAGAAGAACTCTAGCGTATTTATATATGACACGAAGAGTAAAGTGATGAAGCCTGTTATCATTAACATGAAGAAATTAGAATCTTTGTTGTACCCGTCACAAATGGCCCTTCGGATCTGAGTTCGATCGCGTAGCTAGTGGTCATAATTTATATGGAGATGTGGTTAAAGGAGCGATTTTTGTATTGCTTGGGTTAGGGCGAGTTAATATTTTTTTTTATGTAGTAGTTGTTACCTTGTCTAGTTCTACATTTATGCATATGTTTAATTTGATCCTTTGTGTGTTTGATCTTCTCTTACCACAATTGAGCATGTTTCATGTGCCATTGAGGATTGTTGAGAAGTTCCCTATTGCATTTACGAGTATGCGAGTTGGAATGCTAAGTACTAGGCTTGAAAGAAAAATCTGAAGAACTTCCCTGACTCAACTCATCTCTACAAGACTGAAATCATTTCAATATAACGCAATTTAAATCAAGTGCAATATAAGGAAAACTGTTTAAAACATATTGTCAACTCTATGTGTATGCAAAGATATAATATAACCCTGAGATGTATGTAAAAATACAAATAACTGTGTATATAAAATACAATATGATTTCATCTCTACAAGACTGAAATCATTTCAATATAAAACAATTTAAATCAAGTGCAATATAAGGAAAAACTGTTTAAAACATATTGTCAACTCTGTATGTATGGAAAGATACAATATAACTCTGAGATGTATGTAAAAATACAAATAACTATGTATATAAAATACACTTAATTTCTGTGAGAGTTTCTCTAACCGGCAACCATCACTTAAGAGCTATAATGATGATGCAACATTTTGCCTCACACTGCCAGGGTCACCCTATACCTTGCCATTAGTATAGAACCTGAACTAGTAAGTAAATCCACTACTCTATGTTAAAAAGCACTAAAGAAATCATATTAAAAATATAAAAGAACCTAAAATACCCTCGAAGTATTAAAAATGATACAAAGTTAACCCTCCATTCCACTTATTTCTCCAAAATATCCCTTCTCATCCACCTTTTGTGATTCCAAATTGGCCCACTTATTAATGGTTTTTAATTTACATCTGTTTAAATTATTTTTAAATACGTGGCACTCAACATTGGTTATAAAAATAATCTATAGCTATAATTTATAAACCAACCCCAACTACCACTCGTATCATTAAAAACTCATCCAATTAATACAAATCATTTCGATATCAAACGCCACATAAACATACAGAACATGACTAAATTACAGATTTTGGAACAAAAGTCATCCAAATTATTCAAGTTCGAATCAAAGCCCATAAAAATTTTAGTTGAGCCACTATTTAGAGGACATTTTGTCAATAGGTTCTCTTTCAAGCTTGAATTCGAAATTTATGATTAAAGACAAAGAAGTAGTACATTCCGATTCATGTACTTTTTTAAATATAATTTTATAAATATTTATGATTTGTTTTAAATGTTAAAACTTTAATATTCTTTTTCAAAAATTACCTATTATGTAACATCACATAATTGAGACGAAGGAATAATTAAATGCGCATAGTTAGACTTTTAAGTTTATCGGTAATTTATATTTATACACTTGAATTATAGTATGTTTTGATTAAGGACTTGAATGCATGATAATATACCTTTATAGACATTTTCGCCTCAATTTTTTAGAAACACTCATTGGCAGTAACTTTCATGTTGTTGCATTAATAGTAATATGGGGGGTTTATAAATTGGGTGTAGTTTAATAAGTAATGGGTGGACAGTGGGTAGATTTATAAATTATATTAATAAGTTAAATTATAAAAAAAATAGTTGAGCGCCACATATTTTAACAAATTCAAATCGTTTTAAATTTACTTCTATTAAATAGTAGTTTACTTTTGAACCCCGAGGTGGATGACAAAGGGTATTTTGGAGCCAATAGTGGGTGCAGAAAGGGTTCTTTTGGGCCATAGGTGGGTTGAGAAAGTTATTTTGGAGCCAATAGGCGGATGGAGGATAATTTTGTACCATTTCTAATACTTTAAGGATATTTTAAGCCATTTTCCGAAAAATATGACCCTTTTTCTACCCATGGTGGCTACATGGTTTATGAGGGCTGTGAGTTATCTAAACTCTCCCCCATATCGGTGCTCAGTACTACTCTCAAAATATTAGCTCATATGTTTTTAAAACATACTTCCTTCTATGATTTGAGATTAGTGCTCAAAATACTTAGCTCAAAGGCTACCTTGGAAACCAAAGTTTCCCCTCTTGCTTTATTTAGAAAGCGATTACCTTTTAAGAAAACTAACTCAAAATCTCTTTGGAAATCTCAGTTTCCTTTTTTATTTAAAAAAGAAAAACATTTACTTTTTGGGAATTCATAGTCCGAATACTCTTTTTGACTGAAATGAATCACCTCTTCACTTATTAACCTAACCTTGTAGACTGGAGGTCCTTAAAAACAAAGTTAAAACGTTGATAAAGTCTCTTGAAAACTTTTAAGAACTTTGCTTTGACTTGCTTCTTAAATTTTAGACTTGACTCTTAACTTCTTTGATTTTGATCTTAACTTTCCTTGAATTGAATTTTGGATTCATGATTCATGATCTCATGTGTATAGACGATTTCTTGATGTTTATATGTACCTTACTAGTTTCTAAAGAACAAGTAAGAGAGAAAAAGAAATATATTGGTTAGATGAAAAATGGAGAGCATACATCACAAGCAACACATATATGTCAATGAGTGAGTAGGACTATTTGAAAAATGTCCTACTTATAGTGTATGCTCTCCATTTTTCATATAACTCCTTCTTTTCTCTCCGTCTCTCTTACTTGTTCTTTGTAAACTACGATCTGGCGTTACCTTTTAGGTCTTTATACACTTCTATTTTTCCTTTTGCTCTTTGGTGATATCTTTTGTTTTTATGAGACTTAAAACCTTGTTTCAAAATTTCGGTGCTCTTCTTATTGTGTGTTCTGCGGTGAAGAATGCAATGGTTTCCCTAACACATGTTTCTGTTTCTGAGTAGGAGTGCAACGAAAGACTTCTTGAAGTTGGCAAATAGCTACTTCAGCATCTCTTTTTTTTTCTAAAGAAGAGCATCTGGAGAAACTTTATATGAGAGTCTTTACTTCTTCTTTGCTCAATGTCATAAACCTTGTATAAGACGTAAGTTAGCAAATTACAACCATATGAACTACCTTTTTCTTGAGTATTAAGTGTCTAGAGTATAATTTAATAACGTAAACTAACTTAAATTGGTGATGTAACATCTCCCTACTAAAAGGGACTAGAAGTAAGTGTAAAATATGGAAATAGTTACTTTTGGAAAGTATAGGGAAATCTGGAAATTTTGAAGTAAGTTAAAAGTGAGTTTTTGGTCAACTTCAAACGATCATAAATCCTAGCTCAAGATGAGTTAGGTGTAGTTCCAGATATGGTTTTAAAGCTGTTCGAATGATCTTTCCAATGCCTCCAAGTTTACGCGATTCCGAGTTTGTATGAGTGATTTATATTTTTCGAAATTGTCTTTGGATTAAGAAAAATTCAATCCGGATTTGGGAAGAGAAAATTTGTTTTTTCCTTACCTAATTATGTTAATTCATTTTAGGGATTAATTAGGGTAAAACAAGAACAACTTAGAAAGATTTAGAATTTACGCTAGGGTTTGCAGAAAAGAGAAAAAAAAGAGAAATCATAAAATTGCCAAGAACATTCAATCTTTGCATGTGAAATTCATTGTGGGTGATCCCTAAAAAGGTATGTGAGATAACATAGAGTTGATTCAATTACCCACGCGCCAATCATGCTTCAGTTCAGCGAATTTAAGTTTTTGAATGTTACGAAAGTGAGTCTTGATAAACATTGTTGAAATTTTTTTTGAGTTCTTAATGGTTGTTTTGTTTAAGTTTCATAATGATTTGACTCATGTTTCCCGGTGAACTTTCCAGTAAAATCTATTGTATGTTGAGGGTACTAATGATCCTAAGAGTTTGGGGAAAGAACCATGGAAGTTTAGAGGGTCTAGAGATGAAAAACAAAGGAGAAAAGTCGGAGGTTTTCTAGGCAAGACTTGGGCCGTCGCGCCTATCAGAGCACCACAAAAGTCCCTCTGACTTTTGACCTATGGCGAATTGCGCCAGAGACACCTGTATGAGGTTTAAGGGCAGGCGCCTGCGCCTCTCAGATCTCCTGGGACGTCAGTTTCCCCCATTCTCCATTTTTTCGTAAACTCGGTAGCGTTTTGACAAAGCTAATGTTATGATCAGGTGGATACAATGTCTTCTAGTCAAATCTTTTGTCTGTCGTGTGTTGAGCTGTAGATTCTTGGATAATTACCCATTTAAAGTAAAAAATATAGACTTGCAATGGAGTGACTTTCTGTTGAAATTTGACCTAATTGTTCTTTGTTTTTCTAATCATACTTTCTCTTTTGAAATAGCTGACTCAACTTAGAACTTATAAATACCATTTCAAAAGGATAAGGGTAGTAGTGATTAGTAATATGTTAAGTGAAAAAGCGGGAATTACTAATTTACTTATAAATTCCTCTCTGGTGATTTCTTTTGGGTTTTTGAGACTTAAAACCTGGTTTTAAAATTGTAGTGCTCTTCTTTTTTTTTGTGTGCTGTGAAAAAAAGAAAATGTTTTCCTTGGCTCTTGCTTCTGTTTTGAGGAGGAATGCAACAATAGACTTCTTGATGTTGGTAAGGAGATGCTTGAACAAACACCCCTCCCCCCTCGTCCTCCCAAATCTTCTAACGAGGAGCTTCTAGAGAAACTTGATGCGAGAGCCTTTTATTTTTCTTTGCTCAATGTCATAAGCCTCGTTTAAGTGATAAGTTGACAAATTACCAACATATTAATGAAGTCTTCTTGATTGTTAAGTGTCTTTTAGTATAATTTTAAATAATAATCTAAACTAACTTAATTGTGGTGAATTCAACAGGATTTGGAGCTAAAGAAGTCAAGCAATCAAGTATTTGATCAAGAATGATGAAGAAAATATTTAAGTCGGAGCAAAACACTTCTTGAAGTTGGATATCAATGCAAAATAATATGTATGCGGAGAGTTTTGTAGCCAAGAAATATATGGAAATATTTCTTTTAAGAAGACTTTCGGAGGATATCACTAATGAACCCTCCAATGGCAAATAAAGAGGAATTAGCTAAAGCTGAAGACGATCTTATAAGACAATATCATCAATTAGAAGAGGATTACTAGAAAAAAAAGTATGGGATGCAATGGTTCAAAGAAGGAGACAAAAATATGAAGTTTTTCATTCGTATTTCAAAGGTATGAGGAAACTGATGATTAACAAAATTCACTCAGAGTGGGGGATACTATATGTATCACTCAAAACATAGGACAGGAAGTAGTTAATGTTAGGGAACAATTTAAAGAGGGTCAATGATATAAAGATCAAGCAATGCTCGAAAGCGGTATAACTACAAAATAGATTATCGAAATGACAAGAGCGCCTATAGAGGAAGAAGTTAGGGAAGAAGTGTTCACCTTGAATAGAATAGACGCATGGGAGCTAATGATTTCATAAGAATTTTTTTAAACATGTTGAGAGGTTATAAGGAAATATATGTGGCTGATGGTGATGGTCAATTTTTGTGGTGGTGAAATACTAATATATTTCTCACACCAATATAGTTCTAATTCCGAAGAAGGTCAGTAAATTTTAAGATTTACGACCTAATCAACTTGAACTCTTTTTGGGCTAATAAATTTGTCAAATGTCAATCAATAAAAGGATAATTTGGGTACTCCTGATTTATCTCTAAGAAGAAGTCGTATTTTATGAAAGGACTAACATTGCTAAAATATGTTATCAAAGGCAGATATAATTAGAGACCTAACTAGAGAATGAATACCCATAATGTGTGTAAGTTGTACATGCTTAAGTGTATGATAGGAGTTTCACAAATCGTTTTGATTCAGTTATGAGAGATTTGGGTTGATGAGAGGATTATTTCTATAGTGTGGAAATTAATATCTAATAACGTGTATCCAAAGTTAATAACTGTCTTAATTTTTGGTTTTTTCAATCTTCTTAGGACGGAAGCAAGGTGATCCCTCTCCCCCACTTTGTTCATCATAGCAGCGGATGTATTAGCCTGAAGTCTCAACAGGCTAAATGAGGATTCAAAATTCAAGAGATTTGGGAGGCCTAAATGGAGTAGAGAGATTAGTCATTTGTATTAATGGGGATATTACAATCTCTTTTTGTTCATGGCATAAGAGGTCAATGAAAAAAATAATGAAGATTTCTCGGAGATATGAATTTGTGTCAGGGCAGCTCATAAACCTTAACAAAAGCTATGTATATCTGCATAAAAAGGTTCTTTTTCTGTATTGGAGTATCACGAGGTGTCTTTCCTTTTACATATCTTGGATGCCCAAGTTTTTACGGGAGGAAAAAGAAGTCATATTTTGAAGATTTGATAAAGAAAGTTGCAAGAAGATTAATGGGATGGCATAATCGATTTTTGACTTATGGGGGAAGCTATTTTTAATAGCTCATGTTTTACAATCAATGCCTATTTATCTTATGTGATCTATGAATCCTCCTAAGGGCGTAATAAATCAAATTCATAAGATTATGGCAAAGTTTTTTTTGGGGTAACATAGGAGGAGTAAAATGGAAACACTAGATTGTTTGTGAAACAACGTGCTTACAAAAATCAGTGGGAGGAGTGGGTTTTAGATCAATGCAAGACGTATCAGATGCTCTATTTGCTAAATTATGATGGATACTCAGAACATCCACTAATTCTTTATGGAGTGAATTTATGTGGAACAAATATTGTAAAAAAAATGCATCCAATAATGGCACAAAAAGACACAAGGCATATCATGCATGGATAAAGATTATTGGACAAAACAAGGGGCTTGGTACTATGTGGAAGAAAATAATGGGGGGAGGAGGAGCTAAAGGAGAAAAATCTTATTATAGAAGATCAGTGGATAGAAGGAAACTCTTACATTATATTTCTGAATAAATGACTTATCACATTGCGAGTTCTATCTCTCCAGTAATGAATATAGGAGGTCAGGATAAACCTTGGTGGATAGGCACTCAAAGGTTCTTTTTCAGTTTAGAAAAATAGCTGAGATTAAATGAGAAAGAGAAGGAAGGAGGAAGCAATAGATATGATTTTGGTGAAATCTGTCCTTTTACGAAGACTAATTTCTTCTTTTTATGGAGGGCATGTGAAAGGGAGACTGCCACATATGATATTTAAGGAGATGAGAATTACACGGTCTCCTAATGTTGTCTTATGAAGACAAAACAAATGAAAACAATGTCAAATCTTTTTCTAACATCTAACATTGCCCAAAAGCTTTGGTAGTATTTTGCTTCATGAGCAAGTTTGGACACAGAAGGCTGAAATTTGATGCAGAGGATCAAGAACTAGTGGTATGTGGAAGCTCCTACAAAACGCAAACAAACTTTTAGAGTTATGCCAACTCTGATTATGTGGAATTTGTTCAAGAAAAGGAACTATATCAAGCATGGATGTCAGTCCACCTTTGAAGAGTTGGTACAACAAGTGGAAATGAACATTTAATTGCCGGTGATAGTGAACAATTCAAAGTCATAAATAACTGGGAAGACTTGGCCTAAAATGGTGACAATAAAAGAACTTATAATCCAAGGATTTACTACCAGATTGTACAATGGAAGCTACTGAAGGAAGATCAAGTAAAGTGTTATGCAGATGGTGCGAGTAAAGGAAATTCAGGAGAAAGTGTGTGTGGCTTCTGTATAAGAAACAAAATTGGAGACCTCATCTATGCACAAGCAGACAAAATTGGTATTTCTATGAATATAGAAGCGAAGGCAAGAGCAATACAAGAGGCCTTAAGGTTTAGTGCAATGAATAGTTTACAGAACATTCTTATAAAAATTTATTCATTCACTCTAAAGAAAATTATTCAACAGACATGGAGAGTACAATGGGAAATTGGAGAAATCATGGATGAAATAATCAAAGAAGTACAACACAAAATTTTTACAAATTCAATATATTTTCTGGGAGAGTAATCAAATGGTGGATTATTTAGCTAATCTAGCAATCATTAACACAAAAAAAAGGAAATCAGAGAGTTTGAGGAATTACCAAAACCAGGAAACCGCATCATTAATATTGACAAAGCACATATGCCATCCACCAGGATAAAAACAAAATAGATAAAACCATATGACAAATGAGAATTAGATTCTTAATCCTGCAGGGAAGGGATGATCCAGAAATAATTACATAAGATAACGCACACATATGAGGGGTCATTACAGCTACATTTCATTAGAACGTAAAAAATTTCACCAAACAAGCAGGGGTACAACATCATCTCTCGCAAAAAAAAAGCATGGAGTTCAGCTCAAACCAAAGTAGAAGAGAGCTTAAAGCACAAATTCAGCTGGAACAATTCAAAGGAGGGAAAGAGATTAAAGCACGGTCAGATCTAAAGGGGGGAAGTGCAATCCTAAAGAAGGAGAGGAGGAACCTGTATTCATATTTCACGCCCCAGATAGCTACATCCAAGATTTCCACACATCGGTGGACTTCACAAACAAAGACTACCAAGATCAAATATCAAGAAATGGAAAATAAGGTGAAAGAAAGGAAGGAAGAAGAGTTATCTTTCAGTAGTAAATGCTCTTGCGCGTGCTGCATAAAGTGGAGGAAGGGTGGAGCAAGAAGAAACCAAACCCATAGGAGAAGACGGCGAAGCTATAGGTTTCAACAACTCATGGAAGGGACCATATGGACAAGGAAAAAATAAATAGAAAGTGAGTGAATGAGGCGGAATTTTATAGGGTCACCTTATAGGCTGGATTAGATATTTTCTTGCCTTTAATTTCTTATTGGGCGTTTGGCCCGACCTATTTTGCTTGTCAAAAAATAAATGGTCACGAGGCCAACAAAAATTTGTTAAAAATTGCGAGAATATGATCACAAGTACTGATAATTTCTATGATATTGTTTTTCCTACTATAGTTAAATGTAAAGTTATTTGATCTTTCTTGTACGAAGTTGAATTGTAAATTCATTTTTTATTGTTGAAGTTGTTAAAACGAAATACTTACCACCATTACAAATTATGGTATCCTTTAACGATTATGGTTTTGAATTGTAAGTTTCATATATAATCAAAACAAACGTTACAATCCATTGTAAATCAAATTGTATATATTTACCACCATTTATGGATAATATTGATTTAAAAATCAATGGTAGATACAATTCAAGTTTCACCGTCCGAGCAAGAAATTAATATATAGGGCTAAAATCTAGTGTTCGCAACCTCACAAAGTAAAAAAAAAGTAGATAATCACAACCCAAAAATAATAAGCAAGATAACCAAGTATTCAATCACATAAAAGTCATAAGAGTCTACAACCCCAACTAATAGGTTTAGCTACTCATACTAGAAGAAGATACAATATGAAGTATAATGATAAACATAGTTGAAGATTAAACAAATAAGAAGATGGAAACTCTATGGTGAACATCTCTTAATCCTTGCAAAGTTCACTAGAGATACTCCTCTTGGACTACTCAAATCAACAGATTCTCAAAAAAAATAACTTAATTCCTATTTATATAAATCTCAAAATCTGGGCAAATATGACCTTCTGTTGCCAATTTTGTGGAGCAACATCGTGGAGACATTCCAATTTTCGTCTCCGCATTTTCATTTCGTGGAGTGAGATAGACATGTTCCTTTTTCAGACTTTTTAGCCAAATTCAAGCTCCTTTACCCTCATAAACGACTCCACAAAAACTAAACTTGGGCACGATTTTTGTGACTAATTCTTAATATTTACTTTTAATATTATTTTGCTCTCACTTCCATATTTTTTTTCATCATTGTTGATCAAATACTTGATGGCTTGACTTTTTAGCTTCAAGTCTTGAAATTCTCCAATTTAAGTTAGTTTAGGCTATTACATTATACTCAAAGACACTTAAAACTCAAAAAAAAAGGCAATTCATATGTTGGTAAGTTTTTCAACTTACGTGTTATACAAGGCTTATGATAGTGAGGAAAAAAAGAAAAGGCTCTCACATCAAGTTTCTCCAGAAGCTCCTCTTTGGAAGATAAGGGATGGTCAAACAACTATTTTCCAACTTCAAGAAGTTTTGTGTTGCATTCCTACTCGCAAACAAAAGCACGTGTCAGGGAAACCATTTCCTTTTTTCACAGTGGACAAAGAACAAGAAGATCACTGTAACTTTGAAACCGAGTTTTAAGTCTCAAAAACCCAAAAGAAATCATAGAGAGCAAAGAAAAAAAAGAAGTGTAATGAAGAATAGAAGATAACGCAATAATAGTAGTTACAAAGAAAAAAGTAAGAAGACGGAGATATAACGGAGGGGTCATATGAAAAAGGGAGTGCATACACCATAGGCAGCGCACATCTGTCAAATACTCCTACTCACTCATTGACATATATGTGTTGCTTAAGAGTGTGCACTCTATTTTTCATCTAACCATCCTTTTCTCTTTCTCCCTTCAATTTCTTTTAGAAACTAGTATCTGACGTTACCTTTTAGGTATTTTGAACTTCCATTTTTCCCTTTTCTCTCTGGTAATTTCTTTTGGGTTTTTCAAACTTAAAACCTAGTTTCAAAATTATAGTGCTCTTTCTGTTCTTTGTGTGCTGTGAAAAAAAAGACAATGGTTTCCCTGGATCGTGCTTTTGTTTGAGGAGGAATGCAACAAAGGACTTCTTGAAGCTGGTAAAGATCTGCTAGAACAACCCCCATCTTCTAGCGATGAGCTTCTAGAGAAACTTGATTTGAAAACCTTTTCTTTTTCTTTCCTTAATGTCATAAGCTTTGTATAAGTGGTAAGTTGACAAATTACCGACATATGAATTACCTTTTTTCTTGAGTGTTAAGTGTCTTTATTATAATTTAATAACCTAAACTAACTTAATTAAATTTGTGGATTTAACGACCTTAGAGTCGAAAAAAGTTCAAGTAATCAAGCATTTGATCAAGAATGATGAAAAAAGATGGAAGTTGGAGGCAAAAGGCTTCTTGAAGTTGAATGTTATCATAGCAATAGTGTACGTGATATGTAGTGGAGTAAGAAATATATGGGAATATTTTTTGTAAAGATAGCCACTTTGGAGGATATTGCTAATGAACCCTTCAATGGCAAATAAGGAGGATTTAGCTAATGCTGAAGATTCTCTAAGAGAATATCATCAACTAGAAGAGGAATACTAGAAACAAAAGAATGGGATGCAATGATTAAAAGAAGGAAATATAAATAAGAGGGTTTTTTATTCGTATGTGAAAGGCATGAGGAAACCGATGAGTAATGAAATAGAGATATAGCATAAGATATGATACGTACCACTCAAAACATAGGAGGGGAAGCAGTTAATGTTAGTGAACAATTTAAAGAGCGTCAATGATATGAGAATCAAGTAATGCTCGAAAGAAATACAACTAAAAAAAAGAATATCGAAACAACAAGGGCGCCTACATAAGAAGATGTTAAGGAAGCAGTGTTCAACTTGAATAAAGAGCACACATGTGGGCCAAATGGATTTTCAAAAGAATTTTCTCAAACATGTTGGGAGATTATAAAGAAAGATATATGGCTTATGGTAATGGTTATTTTCAATAGTGGTGAAATACTAATATATTTCTTACACAAATGTAGTTCTAATTCTGGAGAAGGTCATTAAACTTTCAGATTTATGAATAAATAAACAATACCAACAATGAATAAATAATACATACCAATAACCAAAATCAAAGCAAGAAGTATATACAATAAAAACTACCTTTAAGCATGGATAGAAACAAATGGAAAGCAACAGAGTCTCACATCAATTATATTTACCGAATAATTTATGGCTATTACAAGGGAAACATAGTTGTGAGAAAACTTACCTAAGGTGTCAGGTAGCAAAAAGTAATACAGTCACCAGCAAAAAGCTTGATTTAAGGAACTATATTTGCATTTTATGTTCTTGCATCCAACCAAGATATAAAGAAAAAGGAGCTTGGGAATATCTCGGATTTCTCCGGCTTTAATTCAATTGTTAAAACAGAAGGGGTTATCTTGTAGATCAATTGAAATAAGGTTGAACAAAAATCAAGAGTACTTACACAGATCTACGAAGTTGGAATACAGGTTCTAACTTTGTTTCGAGTTTCTCACAAACTCATGCCCCACTGAATGGTACACTTTCTATGGAGTAAGAAACACCAAAGCTACTTTAAAATGAAAAAGTAACAACAAAAGAAATCTACCATTGATTGGTGAGCAAAAAACAACAGATCTATCAACTATGAATAATCATTTATCGCCCACAGAAGAAGGAAAAAGAGACCAATATTTGAAAAGAAACCAATGGACTTACATGTATTCATGTTTAATACATGTGAGTTTTTTTTAACCGGATGGGGGGGGGGGGGGGGGGGGGGGAGGGAATGGTCAATCTGGGCTTGATTTAATTATATTTTGATACAATTTATTTTCTAAAAATTGACAATAATTCATTTAAAGTGTAGATATTCTTTTATAATTAGGTTAGAGATCGTGACTAGTTTGCTAATCCAAACTTTCTCACAGACCCTATTATTTATAAATATAATAAATTCTAGTGGGCTCTAAAAAGGAGTCTATAAAAACACACACACACACAAAAAAAACTAACATTTGAGTTTGCCCAAAAGTGACGGAGGTTCAGTTTAATAACTACAAGACCCTAAATAATAGGGTTTCATAAATTAAACCCCAACCCTTTCATTCTTCTTATCTTTGTTCTATTCCGCCTTGAGATGTGGCCATGTTTTTTTTAAATATTGGGTCTATTTTCTATTTCTGTGGGTGATAAATGATTATTCATAGTTGATAGGTCTGTTGTTTCTTGCTCACCAATCAATGGTAGATTGGTTTTTTTGTTTCCTTTTAATTTTAAAGTAGCTTTGAGTGTTTATTACTCATAAGAAAGTGTACCATTCAGTGCGGGGGGGTCCATGGTTTGTGAGAACTCGAAAGAAATTAGAAACATGTCTTCCAACTTCGTAGATTATTTGTAAGTACTCTTGATTTTTCTGCACCCTTATTTAATGATCTACAATATAACCACTACTGTTTAACATTTTGAATAAGGCGGAGAGAAATCCAAGTTATCCCAAGTCTTTTTTTTTTATTCTAGTGGAGGACAAGAAAATTAAAATGTAAATCTAGTTCCCTTAAATCAGATTTTTGCTGGTGACTTGAATTATACTTTTGCTGGCTGACATCTTGGTAAGTTTTCTCACAACTATGTTTCCCTTGTAGTAGCCATAAATAATTCGATAAATATAATGGATGTGAGACTCTCTGGCTTTCCATTTGTTTCTATCCATGCTTAAAGGTAGTTTTTATTGTTTATACTTCTTACTTTGATTTTGGTTGTTGGTATGTATTATTTATTCATGTACCTTAGTAACTTGAGATCTTTTGCTAATAAGATTTGTCAATGGTACTGCATGGAAGAATAATTCGAGGTTTTCCTGATATTATCTCTAAGAATTAATCAGGGTTTATGAAAGGAAGAAGTATTGTTGGAAATGTTTTTCAAGGGCAAGAGATAATTAGAGACATAAACAAGAAGAATGAATACCATAATGTTGTGGTGAAGTTGTACATGACTGAAGCATATGATAGGGTGTTAGGGATTTTTTTGATTCAAGTTATGCGAAGATTTTTTTTGATGAGAGGTTATTTATATGGTGTTGAGATTAATATCTACTTACTGGTACTCCATGTTAATTAATGTCCAGTCTTTTGGTTTTCTCAATCCTTTTAGGACTGAAGGTGATCCCCTCTCCCGCACTTTGTTCATGATAGCAACAAAGGTATGTATTAGCTAGATGTCTCAATGGTCTAAATGAGGATTCAGAATTCAAGAGATTTGGGATGCAAAAATGGAGTAGAGAGATTACTCATTTGTCTTATATGAATGATACAATCCTTTTTTATTCATAGAATAAGAAGTCAATGAAAACAATGATAAATATTCTACGGAGATTTGAATATGTGTCAGGACAGATCATAAACCTGAACAAAAGCTATGTATGTCTATATGAAAAGGTTCGTTATTTTGTTTGTCAGAGGATTAAAAGAACTACTAGAGTCTCACAAGGTCTCTTTCCTTTTATGTATCTTGGATGCCCAGTTTTTATGGGAGAAAAAAGAAGTCATATTTTGAAGAGCTAATATAGAAAGTTGCTAAAAGCGTGAAGGGATGGAAGAATCGACTTTTGATTTATGGGGGGATGTATGTTTTAATAGATCATGTTTTAAAATCAATGTCTATTTATCGTATGTCGACTATGAATCCTCCTAAGGGCGTAATAAGTCAGATTCATAAGATTATGACAAAGCTTTTGGAGTAACACAGACGGAGTAAGAAAGGAAAACACTAGATTGAATGGGAAACAATGCGCTTACCAAAATCAGAGGGAGGAGCGAGATTTAGATCGATACATGATGGATATTCATAACATCCACTAATTCTTTGTGGAGTGAATTTATGTAGAATTGTGAAAAAAAATGGCATCCAATAATGGCACAAAGACAAGCGGCATCTCATGTATGGAGAAAAGCTGGTGGACCAAAACAGTGATTGGTCACTAGTGGAAGAAAATAAAAGGGGGGGGGGGGGGGAAGGGGAGGGAGGAGGAGATGGAGGTCAAAAATCTTATTATAGAAAATCAATGAGATAGGAGGAAACTCATACAGTATATTTCTGAAGAAATGACTGATCACATTGTGAGTTCTAGATCAGGATAAACCTTAGTGAATGGGAAACTCAAAGGTTCTTATAAGTTAAAATAGCTTGCCTGTTAAGATTACTCTCTTTTTATGGAGGGCGTAGAAAAGAAGGATTTCCATAAAATGACAATTAAGGAGAATTAGAATGAACATTGTCTCCAACATTGGTATTATGAGACACAACAAATAAAACAATGTCAAATCTTTTTCTAACATTGCTTAAAAGCTTTGGAAGTATTTTGCTTCATGAGCAGGTTTGGACACAGAAGGAAGAAATTCAATGAAGCTGATAAGAGCTAGTGTTATGTGGAAGCTCCTACAAAACTCAAACATATTTTTAGAGTTATGCCAATTGTGATTTTGTGGAATTTGTTGAAGAAAATGATTCATGTCAAGCATGGGGTCACTGTGGGCGAGTTGGTACAATAAGTGGAAAGGAGCATTTAATTGCTGGTGATAGTTAACAATTCAAAGTTCAAAATAAATGGGAAATCTTGGCCTAAAATGGTGAAATTAATAGTAGCTTATAAGCCAAGGATTTACTACCAGATTGTAAAAAGCTATCGAAGGAAGATCAATTGAAGTGTAATATGTATAGTGCCATTAAAGGAAATAAAGGGGAGGGTGCGTATGGTTTCTGCAAAAGAAACAAAACTGGAGACCTCATCTATGTATATGCAGGCGAAATTGGTATTGCTATGAATATAGAAGTGGAGGCAAGAGCAATACAAGAGGCTTAAGGTTTAGTACATTGAATAGTTTATAGAAAATGGTTATTAAAACTGCTTCTCTCACTCTAAAGAACCTTATTCAACAGACACATAAAGTATCATGGGAAATTACAGAATTTACGAATGAAATAATCAGAAAAATACAACAACAAAATGTTACTGTTCAATATATTTTTAGGGAAAACAATCAAATAGCGGATTATTTAGCTAATCTAGCGATCATTAGCACAGACAAAGCAAAATTCAATGGGTCTGCAAAATTACCAACAACATGAAAGCGCATCATTATTAATATTGACAAAGCACAGATGCCATTCATCAGGATAAAAACAAAAAAGATTAAACCACATGGCTAGAATCAGGTTTATAATATGAAAGGAAAGGGATACAATAGAAAGAATTAATAAGAGAACGTCCACAGGGAGGGGGGGTCATTATAGTTACAATAACAAAGATCTTACTAATCAACATTAACACATGAAAATTTTCACCAAACAGGCAAGGTTAAAACATCATCTCTAATAAGAAAGCATGGAGGTCAGCTCGAAACCAACGAAAAAGTGTGATGAGGATTATAAAGACAGACCAAAGAATAAAGATGGTAATTCAAAGGGTTGTTGGACTTATGGAGGTCCTCATTTGGCTAAGTCTTTCCAAACCGGGAGGGTGAAAAAATTAATGCTGTGCTTGTTGGAAATGTGAATCAAGGATGGAGGAGTAAGAAGGAAGGTTGGCTGCTTGGCAAATCCATTGGTTGTCTGTCAATCAACATTACGTTGGTTTAAAATGTTGGAGGAACGTACAGTACTTGAATACTCATGATCAACTAATTCATGATTGAAATGAAGGTTAATGAAAAGTTGAGGGATATGTTTGATTACAGGGGCTACTCATTACCATTGTGGATGTGCAAAATTGCTACAAAATTGCGGGCTAAAGTTGGACTACAAAAGCCTTCCTTATGTCAAAAAAAATCAATGTTAAGCCAAATCATTGTGGCATGGGCGTATGGGCGTCTATGTCGACTGGAAGTTGAGGTGGAAAAACATTAATTGATGGTGATGCCGATGGTGGATTGAGACATATTGGGATTGATGTCTAGAAAATTTAGTTTGTTATGTTCCTCATTGTCGATGGAGATGTGGTTATAAATGAAAGCAAGTTGCAGGGCAGATATAAAGGGGGGGGGGGGGGGGGGGGGGCAGGGGGGGGGGGAAAGTGCATCTGAAGCAGGGTAGATGGCAGGAACCTGTAGTAAATTGCACACTCTGGATAGCTACCTCCAAGATTTCCACACACTGGTTGACTTCACAGTACTTCACATACAAAGGCAACCTCTAATTAAATATCAAGAAATGAAAAATGAGGCAAAAGAAAGGATGGAGAAGCGTTACCTTTTAGTAGTAATGCTCTTGTGTGAGCTGTAGAAAGTGGAGGAAGGGTGGAGAAAGAAGGCACCAAACCCATAGAAGAAGACGACGAAGCTGGAAGTTTTAACGACCGCCAGATGGGAGCATATGGACGACAAAGATACAAGGAGAGTGAGAATGAGGCGGAAGTTTATAGGGTTACTTTCTGGGCTGGATTTATATCTTATTGGTGCCATTTGGTCAGGCCTATTTTGCTTGTCAATTAATAAAATGGCTACGGGCCCAAAAAAAAAATTGATCAAATTATTTTGCGAGGATATGATCAGAAGTATTGATAATTGCTATGATATTGTTGTTCCTATGATATTTAATTGTAAATTATTTGATCTTTCTTGTACGGATTTGAATTGTAGATTCATTTTTTTATTGCCAAATTGTTGTAAAAGGAAACCATTTAGTATCCTTTATAGATTCAGGTATTTAATTGCAGGTATATAAATTTTAAAGAAATGGTACCAATCCATTATAAATCAAATTTTATATATCTTACCACCATTATGGATAATATTGATCTGAAGAAAATCTATGTGAATAATAATAAACACAAATCTTAATAATTGGTCGATACAAATATTTGGTAAATCTTGATTAAACTATTGGTGTATATGTGGTTTAAATTATGTGTTTGTATCATAGTGCCACTTACATAAAGTTTTAGCTGACTCAAATTGACAACATTCGCACTATGTTTTTTACAATTGGAGGAAGAAAGTGTTTAGTAGAAAACTGGAACTAATTATCATGTGTTAGTTTAAGCAGATGTAGTCAAATTTAATCAAAATTCTATAAAATTTAAGGAATTGCATGTTTTCGTTTCGTCTATTGTACAGTTTTAAAGGACTAGAAATGATGCAGTTTTTTTTATTTCTAACGACCTAACCAAAAAAAGGAACATGCTCTTATATTTAAAGAGAAACTTCATATATAACCACACAAAAGCCCCTGGGGTTGGAAACTACCAATTCGTGTAAACCATTAGAGGGAGGCGATAGGAAAGCGAGACTGGGAGAGAGTGGCGAACGAGAGAGGAGAGTTATATATGTATATCGATTAGATGATTGTATATTATACATATGTATATGTATATATGTCAAGCGAGATTAGGAGCAGAGGGAGGAGAGAGGCGCGGAGAGGAGAAGATTGGGAGAGGGAGGCGAGAGGCGAGCAATTGGGCGAGGCGGAGAGGCAAAGACGGATGGGAGAGGGTATGAGAGAGGAGAGAGGTTGAGCAAAGATGGACCTGGAGTGGGGAGACAGTTAATTGTATATTATATCGGTTAGATGATTGTATATTATACATATGCATTTGTACATTTGGCAAGAGAGATTGGGAGAGGGAGGAGAGAGGCGAGCGAGACTGGGAGAGGGAGAGAGAAGCGAGCGAGAGAGGGCAGAGAGTGGGAGTAAGGTGAATTGTATATGTATATCGATTAGATGATTGTATATTATACGTATGTATTTGTATTTCTGGTGAATTATACATATACAAATGTGGATAATTATATAAACTCGAAGTTAGCCACGTAATTAATATTTAATGTTAGTCGTGAGTGGTAATTATAGAAAATCATGGCTATGATGAATAGTTAAGTAGTATAAATTTGTTTAACCGCATAAATTTTCCATATTTAAAGTCACAAGCCCATTTAAACAGGCTTAGCTAATATTATTTCAAGAATATTTATAATACTAACGGTAAAAAGGAACCAAAATAATTAATTATAAAATAGCAAGTAAATTAAAATAAATATTTCTAGTAACCTTTTCTAACGAATATGGTTGGGAATAGTATTTATTTTCTTAGCGGGACTCTTAATTACACATGGTCAAGGATGGTTCTTTTTTTTTTTTTCCAGAGAAAAAACTTTCTATAAATACCAAATCAAATAGGTTTATCACATTATCCTGAAAAATTTTAAGTGCTCAGATTTTCTTTAACAACAACAACAGACCACATCAAATTGGCGTTTTCTTAATTTACAATTGTATTCACCTTTTAATTATTTTCTAATTACTAATGTATCGCACACGCACCCGTAAGAGTTTTATTTTCGGCGGCGATTAGAAAATTGTTGATCTTAATTTTTATCAATGATTTAAGTTATCACTAGGTATAGCGTTGATGATGCATAAATTAAATAACCAGAAAATTCAAAAATTACCTCAAACTTTTATATTTTATAAAAAATATCCATTATTTATCAAGTCCACTGAGTATTTGTGACTGCCTCATCGGGAAAAGTTTTGATGATAAAAATTGAAAAAAGAACAATTTGTTTTTTGTTGTATGTGTTATATATAATTGAATCAATGAAAAGTGTATTAGCAATATGTATCACTATTGAAATATATTGTTATTTATGGTTGTTGATTATATATTTCACTCATAAATAGATAATACAAATTTATACATATTTTTAATAGTTTTAGAATATATGGGTATAAATCATATTTTCTTTTAAATAGTCAAATATTCTTAGAAAAAGTTGAACCCAAACACAAGGTGTAAAAAAACTCGACCCAAATATTATTTATCAAAAAAATATTTAAAAACTTGGGATAAACGCTAACTATGAGACAAATGCCATGGGAACTTAGGTTTAGGGCTAGAAAAAAATAATTATAAATAGGCTCATAAAATCTCCAGTCTACGTCTCAACTCTTATCGACGGAATAAAATTGCTCTTAAGTCTCCCACAGAGCCAAAAAGCAAATAAAAAATTTTGTATGTTCTCAATTCCAATATTTGTTATATATGTTTTCAATAATTTATTTATTATATATGTTTTAGTTATAGCTAGTAGTTTTGTATCTTTTAATTATATAGCCACCATCTCTAGGTCATACAATTTGACTTCCTTGATGAATGTTTGATGGTGTGGATGTACCGTTAATTCGCTGGAAAATTATACTATTTAATATTTAGTTCGGTCAAAATTTTAGTTTTATAATGTTGATTCCCCTTATTCTCTATTTGTTTCATATTATTTAATAACGTTAGATCAAAATTTAAGTTATATAATGTTGACTCCCCTTATTTTCTACCTGTGTCTACTTGTTTCATATTTTTTGACAAGGACTTTGTGAAATTGTTGGCTCAGTCTGGAGATGCCTCGTATCATATATAGCGAACTAAACTTTCGCATCGAATTATACTTTTAAAATTATATTTTTTTGCGAGTTTCCTACCTTAACTAGCACTCACTTCATATTTATATGCAAACTAAACTTTCGCATCGAATTATATTTTCAAAATTATATTATTTGCAAGTTTCCTATCTTAACTAGCACTCACTTCGTATTAAAGAACACGGTGATGCTGAGTTGACTTTGTTGTCGATTGGTAACAAATATTTGACCAACTGAGCATTGAGGTCTCTTTTAATACAAAGAGAGTTGATAGTTTAGGCTTGTAAAGAGAAGAAAGAATAGTTGAGTATGGGATTCGGAAAAAAACTATAGTTTAGATGTATTTTTGACCATTACTATCTCGCGAGTTGGTAATGCCTTGTTTATCTTACTTTTTAGAAGTTATTGCATTCTTTTACGCGTGCTGCTACTAGAATGGGGGATGAAATTGATGACATTGAATTCGCACGACAGATGCTGAGCTTACAAGTAAACAAATATGAAGAAAACAGAAACAGAGGAATGAAACAAAAACAAGTAGTTGTAAGAGAGTCATAAAGATATTCCTATTTCTGATTTTGAGAAAAAAGATCATATTTAACATACTTGTGAAAGATCCTCCCGATACATTCATAACGAATGTCATGCCAGTTTGCAAAACATGAAAAAGGAAATTTCTCCACAACTTGTTTCATTGAGCGAAATTTCAAGAATCGAAATCAGAGTTACTATACAGTCAGGGGATATACAAGGGCATATGGAAAACGAAATTGATGAGATTGGAAAAAGATCTTGAATGTGAATCGCTGATCTTGGACTAAATTAAAACCACGCAAGATTCATGTTAGTTGTGAGGATTATATTGATGAGTGAGCCAGATGATTTGTACTTTGGGAAACTACGAGTCATAAATCCCGCCACAAAGTTCTGCATCACTATCGCTGGATGCCCTTCGCATTGTGAACATGGAACATGTAGTGCAGCCCTTGTATTTGACTCTTCGACAGAGCAGTATAAAGTAGTGCACATTTTTAAGTACTGTTTTGGTTTCGAAATATTCAATCTTAGTAATGCCAATGAAAATTGGAAATGGGAACGAGTTGATTCTGCTCTGTGCGAAGGTTTAAATAATCAGCCATTCGATGTTAATTTTTGCTGGAAGAATCTAGTATTAAGGATTCTGCATTGGTATGTTAATTCGAGTGAGTACTTCGTTTCAATGGATGTAAAACAGGGGAAATTCAGTATTACCTATCTTCTAGAACGCGATGAAGTGGTTAATAAAACTAACAATTACACGTTGATCCAATTGGATGAATTTCTCTCTTTTATAACCTGTGATTCCGAGTTGGATTTTGGAAGATTCTTACGGGCAAGTTTGTTCCAAGAAACACACGATCGTGGCAGAATTGACACATTATGTATGTCCATCTAAATCAACGCGACCAAATGAGAGATCAATGCCCGAAATCGAGAAACTTATTGATGTTGGTGGCGCGAGGAACGGTGAAGTGTTGATTCTTAAACACCAGAAGAACTCAAAGGAATACTTATATGACACAAAGAGTAGGGTGATGAAGATGTTCAACATTTATAACATGAGGAACTCAGAATCTTTCGTAACGCACAAGGAAAGCCTCTTTTCGATGAAGAGGATCTCCTAGTATTTGGAGATCATGAGCTTAAAAGGAACAGCATGGATAATCGATTATAGTTTGCTTGGGATTAAGGCATAGTTATTTTTATCTTTATATTTTTTTTAGTGTTTGTAGTTGGTACCTTTGTTTACACTAATGCATATTACATTTGAGTAAATTTGATTTGCTGTTTTAGATTTTCTCCTTTACACCTTGTTTGGATGGTTTTTGAATGTTCATTTTTATCGTTATTTAAACGTTAGATGTTATCGACCAATTTGATGTAATTGTGTCATTACTTTAATATTTTCTTTCTTCAATCCTTCTGTTTTATGTTATCTTGCTTCTACCTAGAGTCGTCAATATGAGCTAGGTTTGTCGGATCGGCTTAGCCTAATTCGGGATTTGATAGGGCTGAACTAAGATTTTTGGAACCCATTTAAGAAAATGGTTTTTAGCTTGGTCTGAATAAGCATGCTGATTTGTGTGATTCGAAAAATATTGGTAGAGCCCGTGGCCTAGTAAAAATTAATTAAAAATATAATATAATATTAAAATTTTAAATTAAAGAGAGTCCAAACTCAAAATAATTATGTTAATATTTCCATTTAGATATTTTTAGTTTTTAAAAAAACATAATAATTATTATAAAGATAATTTTATATATGGTTTTGATTAACAAGTAGTAACATTAACATCACGTAATATTGTTTTATCGATATTTATGATAATATTTTTAAATTATAACTTATAATTTAATTTAATAATTGTAAAAAAACAATATTTTAAAAGTGCGCTGACCCGCCAAGCCTGTAGCCCACATACTTGTGGGTTGGACATGTCGTTTTCTTACCCACATAAAAAAATGGGCTAGCTCGACCTGACCCATAAAGTGTCTGTATGAGTTAGCTTGGATGGGGTGGGCTAGCCCATATTAACGGCTCTACAGTTCTACCCTATTTTTCTCATTGATTTATCATTCAAATTGTTTTTATATTATCTAAATTATATTCATTAAAATAAATATAATATGATACAATATAATATAATACAATACGATATATTATTAAAATATTCTTAATAACCATCCAAACAAAAGTGGGAGCAAAGACAAAAAAGAAAAAAAGAAGAGAAGAGATTAGATAATTTCTTTCTATCTATTCTAATTTTGGTGAAGAGAGAATATCTTATATCCTATTATAGGTATAACACAACATCAAATGTGATAAGTTATCCGATACTTATTTTCCTCAAAATAATAGAATCTCAAGTGTGCATATCACAAATTAACACAAACACCATAATTATATAAAAAAAATATACTAATTCTATAAATAATAATTTTAAAGAAGAATTGGTATTGTCTTGTCTAGACTAATTATATATAATTAAAATAATAAGGTGGAAAAGCTATCGCCGGCTCCATCAATTTATCATTGAAATATATGAAATAATAACTATTTTCTCTGTTCACTTCTATTGGTGACATTTTATTGTTATATTATATAATTTTAAGGGAGAATGCCCAAGTACCCCTCAACCTATTCCCGAAATCTCAGAGACACATTATCCTATACTAAGGTCCTATTATCCCCTGAACTTATTTTATTATAATTTTTATCCTTTTTAGCTACGTGGCACTTTATCGTGTGGCCCAACGATGGTTGACTTCTTCTTTGTTTCTTTTTTCGAACTAGTGTCCAACGTAGGCAAAAAGGGGGGGGTAGAAAATACATATAAAAATAAGTTCAGGGGAGTGGTAATAGGGACCTCGTGTATTATAAGGTGTCTCGGTATTCGGGCATAGGTTGAGGGGGTACTGGTATTTCCCTAATTTAGAATGTAAATCTTTTGCCTAAATTAAATAACAATATTTCAATAAAAGTATTCCATATAATGTTTTTACTTAATTAGTAACTACACCCTATGATGTTATCACTTCTCTTTCCCCAATTCATCATTTTATCCTCTCTCCTAAAGAGTTCAAATATTGGCCACAACATACTTGGTAAGCTTCAAAACTACTTCTCTCTTTTTAATTTGATGTTCAAGTATGGTGAAAAAGCTTTTTAAGCTTTTATTTATGAGTCAAAATCACATAATTCATTGGAAAATATGTAAATGACATTTTTACTTATTTTTTAAGGGGTGTTTTATTTCTAGAGTAAGGTGATTTTTGAAATTTGAAAAATTACCAAAAACTTATTCTCACTTTCATTTTAAATTACTCAAAAATAATTAAAATAACTCCTCCAATTTGTAAGCATCATCAAATACAATTGTAACTTTAAAAAATCAATTTTTTTTTTACTTTGATAAATATAATTTTCTTCTAAATATTCACAATTTTCATGGCCCAACCCCTTAATAAGCTTGAAGAGTCTTTTAAACAATCATTAGACCATGAACGCCATGATCGAAATTGAGAAGGATCCTCTATAGTACCATGACCCTAAGTTCATAAGTATTCTATTATTGTTATTTATTTTCTAGTGTTTGATAAGTAAACAAAAAGGAACAAAGAACATTATAGGGTGCAGGAGTAGCTCATAGGGTTTTCGGGTGTAGGTCTTCTTAGGGAGAATGAAGGTGTTGTAGCTGTGGGTAGCTAAACAAGGAGCTTGAAATGTTACTTATGAAACATGTCTTCCTAATTAATCTATTAGAGTGATTATTTTCTTTATTTTAACGAAATTGTTTTCAAAAGAAAATATTATGATTGTATATAATAATTTGGAGATTGCTTATACATCGTATTATAGTTTATTTCTACAGGTTCTTGCTGATTATTGGTATATGATGTCTCCTAATGAAAGAAAGTGTTGTCGAAGTTTATTCCCAGACGTACTTAGTAACCTTTCGGATAACGTAAATGATGTCATTTTGATATGTTTGCCTTGTAAATATTCTATAAGAACAAGTATCTTATCGAAAAAATGGAGGTATAACTGGTGTAGGTGTACAGAGTTGAATCTTGATAAATCTCATTGGATAACAAAGAATGATTTGCTATACCCTACAATTAATTTAAAAAGATTATTTCCAAGTTGTTGACTATTCATGAGGGACCCATTACTAAGTTTACCCTTGACATCATTAATTTGGAAATCCTGAGATTGACAACTTCATATATTTTCTCTCTAGAAATGGCATTCAACATCTTGTTCTTCACCTTTCATATGAAATACAATACAAATTACCTTTTTCCGTTTTCACATGTTCGCAGCTGAGACATCTAAGTCTTCATAATTGCTCAATACATCATTCTTCGGCATTTAAAGGATTTAATAGGTTAATTAGCCTGGAATTATGTGAAGTCATAATTTCTTTTGAATTATTGGAAAGTTTAATATATCATTGGCCCGTTTGCTCTACCAATTGGTTGTGGGTTATCTTAGAAAACTTAAATAACAATGAAATTTAAGTTCCCAACAGTGACGAACACTCGATTTTTACAGGTTTTATACTAGTTCTATATGCTAAGAATGCCATCATCTAGTAAAAATATCTCTTGAAGGTCGCTATATGGAGGTAGAAGATCTAGAATTCGCAAAATTTTTTGAGTCTTGTTCTGCTCTTGAGCACCTCTGCTTTGACTTCTCTAATTTCAAGGTAAATGTTGCTCCATGAATTTATTATTATTCACTTCAGCGGATTGAATTTCTTGTATGACGACTTAATATTGATTTTTGGTAATTTTTTTTGTAGTTCTATGCTGAAGAAGGACATGAATTACCAACAAGACTTCCTTTTGATCTTAACAATATCAAGTGATTTAATCTGCCTCGTTATATGTTGATTGAATCATATAAGCTTTCATACAACTTTTGCTTGATAAAAAGCTTTCCATACTTAGAGTATCTCGAAATTCTGGTTCGTAGTATTTTGACTCTTTTCATAATCTTTTAACCCTCAATAATATGAGAGTTTTCTTCTTATCTTTCTTAGTTGTACTCTGAAGATGAAGAGGATGATCGTATCTTGGAATTCAGGTTCTTAGTATTTTGACTCTTTTCAGACGTTACATTTAATCACCTAAGGGAAGTTAAGTTGAAATGCTTTGGAGGAAAAACACTTGAGATGCAACTTATCAAGCTTCTACTATCCAAGCCTCCCCTGTTGGTGAGAATGCTAATTGACCGATAGTTTCGGGATAATGGATCTCTTGGCACAAGACTAAAAATATTAAATGAAGTATCAAATTTTTTGCGGGCATCTCCAAAAGCAGAAGTAGTCTACATAGATCTGTCTGAAACATGAGTATCGCTAGATAAATGTTTTGATTAGTTTTCTTTATAACACGCCTAGGGTTTCCCCAAAGTGGAATTGACCAATGGTGCTTGATCGAAGTTCTAGTAGGTAGTCATTTCTTTATCAGGGAATTGCACGTGATACTTCCACCTCATACGACTCCAGAAAGGGGCTAAAATCCCCAATTAACAACTTACATGTTTAAGGATTTTTACATTTACTTCTTACACATGAAAAAAGAGTTATAGGAATTGAAATGTGATTAAATGCATTGTTTGGTTTATTCATTATGCAATCATAAACCCAACAAAGTTGGGGCGATCCAACAAGGAGGTGCGCGCTATGTAAGATGTCAAGAGGTGTTAATGGTTAATAACTTTCCTAAGCTTATCTTCAAATAAAAGGGTGATTGAGTAATTAAAAATAAAGTTTAGATTGTTTTCTAACATATGATTTAATCAACAACAAGAGTGCAGTAACAATATTTTGTTTTTTAATTAAGAGAGCGACCGGGGTTGTAGCCTCAATATGATAGAACTGCTACATGAACACAAGTATCTTGCTCAAATGCATAGGACTAATGACAACGATCCAATTGATGATTACTTGCAAGAATTTTCCAACTCTAGCAAGCTAATCCCAAAGGTTCTCCCAAACTCAAAGGAAAATATCAAGACTCAATTGATAGACCCGAGTAGAAATCTCCCTATTCCTAGTTCAACTTCGTTAATCAACACAATTAATTCCTTAATATACTTCATTCTTTGATACTTGTTAAATATTCAATCAAATTTTCACCATTCCGAGCAAGAAATGAATATATAGGGCTAAATCTAGTGTTTGCAACCTCACAAATAAGAATGTAAACAAGTAGATAATCACAACCCAAATAATAATAAGCAAGATAACATAGTATTCAATCACATAAAAGTCATAAGAGTCTACAACCCCGACTAATAGGTTTAGCTACTCATACTAGAAGAAGAAAATGCAATATGAAATATAATAATAAACATAGTTCAAGATTAAAAAAATAAGAAGATTCACACGCTATGTTGAAAATCCCTTAATCCTTGCAATGTTAACTAGAGACACTCCTCCTAGACTACTCAAATCAACAAGAAAAATGACATAATTCATATTTGTATAAGTCTCAAAATATAGACAAAGATGCCCTTTTGCTTGCTTGCGAGTGAAACCATGGAGACATTCCAAGTTTCACGCCCCCATTTCATTTCGTGGATGGACCAACTTGTCCTTTTTCAGACAAAGCCAAGTCAAAGTTTCTTCTACCCTCATAATGGCTCCACGAAAGTTAAACTTGGGCAAATTTTTGTGACTTCTAACTTTACTTTTCTTCTCTTTTGGCACTAACACCATGTTTTTTCATCATTCCTTGAGCAAATACTGTGTGGGGGCTTGACTTTTTTAGTCTTTAGTCCGCGAAATTCACCAATTCCCGTTAGTTAGGTTATTAATTATCCAACGACACTTAAGACCAAGAAAAGTATTCATATGTTTGTGTAATTTGTAACTTTAGCTCTTAACCAAGTCTTATGACATTGAGGAAGAAAAAGTAAAGACTCTCACATCAAGTTTCTAGAAGTTCTTCTTTAGAAAATAGGGGATGCTGAAGCAGCTATTTTCCAACCTAAAGAAGTCTTTCCTTGTATTCCTACTCAAACACAGAAGCACGTGTCGGGTAAACCATTTCATTTTTCGCCGCAGACAAAGAATAAGAAGAGCACCACAATTTTGAAACCAGGTTTAAGTATAAAAAAAAAGAAACCAGAGAACAAAGGGAAACATAGAAGTGTAGAAAGACCTGAAAGGTAAGGCCAGATAGTAGTTTACTAGGAACAAGTAAAAGAGAAAAGAAGGGGTTATATGAAAAATAGAGTGCATACACTATAGGAAGCGCACATCTGTCAAATAGTCCTACTCACTCATTGACATATATGTGTTGGTTGTTCTCTTAATTGTTATTTAGAAAATAGTATCTAACGTTACCTTTTAGGCCTTTCTACACTTCCATTTTTTCCTTTACTCTCTGGTGGTTTCTTTTGGGTTTTTGAGACTTAAAACCTTGTTTCAAAATTGTAGTGTTCTTATCGTTCTTTGTGTTCTGTGAAATAAGACAATGGTTTCTTTGATATGTGATTCTGTTTTGAGGAGGAATTCAACGAAAGACTTCTTGAAGTTGGGAAGTAGATTCTTGAACAACCCCCCATTTTTTATACGAGGAGCTTGTAAGAAACATGATGTGAGAGCCTTTTATTTTTCTTTGCTCAATGTCATAAGCATCGTATAAGTGGTAAGTTGACAAATAACAAACATATGAATCAATCTTTTATTGAATTTGAGTGTCTTTAGTATAATTTACTAATATACACTAACTTAATTTGGTGAATTTTAGGACTTGGATCTAAAGAAGTTAAGCAATCAAGTATTTGATCAAGAATGATGAAAAAAAGATGAAAGTTGGGTCAAAAGACTTCTTGAAGTTGGATATCATAATAACAATAGTGTATGCGAGATGTAGTGGAGTAAGGAGATACATGGGAGTATCTCTTTGAAGATATATATACACTTTGGAGGACATTCCTAATGAACCCTTCAATGACAAATAAAGAGGATAAGCTAAGCCTGAAAAGGCTCTTATAAAACAATATCATCAACTAGAAAGAGGATTACTAGAAACAAAAGTATGGGATGCAATGGCTCAAAGAAGGAGATGGAAATATGAAGTTTATTTCTTTGTATCTGAAAGGCATGAGGAAACCGATGATTATTGAAATTTAGCGGGGGATATGATATGTATCACTCAAAACAAAAGAGATGAAGCAATTAATGTTAGGGAACAATTTAAAAAGGGTCAATGAAATGGGGATCAAGCTATGCTCGGAAGAAGTATAACTACAATATAGAGTAACAAATTGAAAAGAGCGCCTACAGAGAAAGAAGTTAAGGAATTAGTGTTCAGCTTGAATAAAGAGCACACATGTGGGCCTAATGGATTGTCAGAAGAATTTTTTCAAACATGTTGAGAGGTCATAAGGAAAGATATATGGCTGATGGTGATGGTTGTTTTTTGTGGTGGTGAAATACTGATATATTTCTGTAGTTCTAATTCCGAAGAAGGTCAGTAAATTTTAAGATTTACGACCTATTTTAAGATTTACGACCTATAAACTTGAGCTCTTTTGCTAATAAGATTTCACAAAGGTACTGCATAAAAGAATAATTTGGGTATACATGATATTATCTTTAAGAATCAGTTGGGTTTTATGAAAGGAAGAAGTATTGCTGAAAATGTTTTACGAAGGCAATAGATATTTAGAAACCTAAACAAGAGGAATGAATACCATAATGTTGTGGTTAAGTTAGATAGGGCTAAAGTGTATGAAAGAGTGTCAGGGATATTTTTGATTCAATTTATGAGAAGATTTGGGTGTGATAAGAGGACTATATATATGGTGTGGAGATTAATATCTAATAACTTGTACTCCGTGTTAATTAATGGTCATTCTTTTGGTTTGGGAGGCCTAAATGGAGTAGAGAGATTAATCATTTGTCTTATGTGGATGTACATTCCTTTTTTGTTCATGGCATAAGAGGTCAATGAAAAAAATAATAAAGATTTTTCGGAGATATGAATATGTATCAGGGCAACTCATAAACCTTAACAAAAGCTATGTATATTTGCATGAAAATGTTCTTTATTTTGTACCAGATTCTCCGAGGTGTTTTTTTTCTTTTACTTATCTTGGATGCCCAATTTTTATGGGAGGAAATATAAGTCATATTTTGAATAGCTAATAAAGAATGTTGCCAAAAGAGTGATGGGATGGCAAAATCTACTTTTGACTTATGGGGAAGCTATTTTTAATAGCACATGTTTTACAATCAATGTCTATTTATCTTATGTATGCTATGAATCCTCCTAAGGGAATAATAAATAAAATTCATAAGATTATGGCAAAAATTTTTTGGGGTCATATAGGAGTACAATGGATACACTAGATTGCTTGGGAAACACTATGCTTACCGAAATTAGAGGGAGGAGTCGGTTTTAGATCGATGCATGATGTATCAGATGATCAATTTTCTAAATTATGATGGATATTTAGAACATCCAGTAATTCTTTGTGGAGTGAATTTGTGTGGAACAAATAATATTGTAAAAAAATGGCATCCTATTATGGCACAAAGACATGGGGCATCCTCATGTATGGAGAAAGATGATTTGGACAACAAGGGGTTTGGTACATGTTGAAAGAAAATAAAGCGGGGGGGGGGGGGGGGGAGGGGGGGGGAGCTTAGAAAAGAAAAATCTTATTTATAGAAGATGTCGTGGGATAGAAGGAAACTCTTACAAGATATATGTTCGGAAGAAACGACTAATCACATTGTGAGTTTTATCCTCATGTAATAAATATAGGAGATCAGGATAAATCTTGGTATATAGGCTACTCAAAGGGTTCTTTTTCAGTTCAATTAGCCTAAGATTTAATGAGAAATAAAAAGGAGAAGGGGGAAAGATATGATATGATTTGGATGAAAAGCTTTACTTTTAAGATTAATTCTTTTTTATGGAGGGCGTGGAAAGGGAGGATTTCCACATATGACAGTTTAAGGAGTGTGAGAATTAATATTGTCTACTGATGTTTGTGTAGAGAGTAGCAGAAGAAAAGAATAATCAAGAAACCCTTCAGCTAGTCCAAGATCGTTAACTAAGATCGGAAGATTCAACTAAGGAAGAGGAATCTAGTAGGGAGAAAGAATATTTTGGATAAAAGTAACTTTGTTATAAAATAAGACTACTTGATTTTGGTTGCTTGGGTTGCTTACAAATATACAAGACCACCCATATTTATACTTGTTCAAAGATGGTTCTAGAAATTTTTCTAGATACTTCTACAAAGAAAATTCTAGAGATCTTTATCTTCTTCCTTAGAATATATAGATATATCTTGAAGATAGCTATTCTAGATTCTACACTAAACTATTCTAAAAACTATACTAGAATAATCTATGATATTCCAAAAATTAATTTTATTATTTTTCATACTCCCCCTTAAAGTGCATTTTGGAAACTACGCCACCACCTGTTGTGGAAGAAAACTCAAACGAAGCTTTGAGGTACGTCTTGGGTGAAAAATCTTCAGCATTTTTTTACGGACTCCTCTTCCCTCAGTCACACACCCGATGATAGATTTTTCATCTCAGTTGATCATGTGATTTTATCTCCATGTGAGTTCTCAAAAACTCCCCCCCTTTCTTCCAAATTCTCAGCAATTATATATCAAAGAGAAGCACTCTCGATCTCCTATGAAGTCCAACAACCAAACTTAGCTCTGATGGTTACTATTTCTGTATCATTCATTAATATATTTTTCGGCAGCTTTAAATCTTTCAAAGAGCATATCGTTTGACTCCAAGACTTTAATATCAACTTCTTCCTCTATTTGATCTTTACTTTCTCCATCTGCTTTCAAAAATTGCTCTTAGCCATAAATTGGTCTTGATATTGCAGATGACTGACCAAATATTTATGTTCTTCCAGTGCATCTCCATCAATGCTTTCTCTGTAAAGGTCGCCACTAGCACATGTAGTTTCGGATATTGCTTATCGGGATCTTCTTTTTCTATTTCTTCAATGAAAGCTACCATATCAACCACCTGGAACATCCTCCAAAATTTCTTGCTTAATGTCGACAACATCAGTTTCTTGCTTCTCCAAGTGATCGGCAATATTATATTCTAAATCCTCGATCCAATATCTTTCAAGATCGATGGAAATCATGACATCTATTGCTCGAGCCTCAACTACTAAATCTTTTTTTCCACTCTTCTTCTTCGGCAACTTTTGAGTCATATTTCTCTCCTTGGCTCGGACAAATATTTCTTAAACGTTGCCCTTACTTAGCCACAAACGATTTAACATCTTCTGAGAGCGCTTCTATTACCCATAATAGTAGAAGGCTCTTCCTTCTCTCTAGGTGAGCACGAACCACTGATGATCGAGAGTGGTGGCTAATCTTGGCATATCTCTTTTTTTTAAACGTTCTCTTGTCGGCTACAAGAAATCATCTTCTTCTCCATTTTGACAAACACACTAGGCACAACTTGTTTGGCTAGTAATTCTGAGAACGACAAACACAAAATTTTCAAATCCTACAAGGAGGGTTGTGTGAGCCCATTCTTGGAATCGAGTCACAATCCGTTCAAAAAATGGAATATATCAGGCTTTCAACCCACAAATGACAATTCTTCTCATTCGTGCTTCAGAGATAGCCTCTTCCGAATTCAACAAAGATATCTCGAAACATAAGTTCTTGAGTGATGTAGGCCAATTCATTTTCCAATATATGTAGTCGAGCTTCATTCTTCTTGTTGGACAAGTGATCGAGGGTCTCCCATATTTCATGATCTTATTTACACTTTATAATGTGATCAAATAAACTGAAGGAGGTTGTCCTCTATAAAATGAAATCCTCTTTCGCATTAACCTTCTTCCACTTCTTGTATATGCTACTGTTTTCCTTTCCATCAGCAGGAGGACTTGTGTCATTATCATTAAAAACATCCCACAAATCCTCTCCCACAAGGTATGATTCCATAGATGTCTTCCATACCTCGTAATTGGACTAGTTAAACAACTCCATTCCAAGTCCATTAACACGCCGCAAAAATCCATATAGACAAAATAATTGAATCTACCTCTTATTAGATCTTGAAATAACACCCAAAAACCAACGTCGGGTTATTGCTCTGATATCATGTCGAGAATAGCAGAAGAAAAGTATAATCAAGAAACCCTTCTGCTAGCCCAAGATCGTTAACTAAGATCAGAAGAATCAACTAAGGATGAGGAAGCTACAAGCGAGAAAGAGTATTTTGGATAAAAGAACTTTGTTATAAAAGATGACTACTTGATTTTGGTTGCTTACAAAGTAACAAGACCCAACCATATTTATAACGTGTCATGGATGGTATAGAAAATTATTCTAGATACTTTACAAGAAAATTTCTAGTCTTTCAGACTCTATCCTATAATATCTAGATAGTTCTTGAAGATAACGTATTAAGATTCTACACTAGACTATTCTAAAACTGTTATACTGAATAATCTATGATATTCCAAAAATCAACTGTATTATTTTTTCACAGTGGGTGTATGGAACACAACAAATGATTTTCAAAAAACAAGTCACAACATCTTTTCTAACATCTAACAATTTCCCAAAAAGGCTTTGGAAGTATTTTGCTTCATGAGCAGGTTTATACAGAAGGCAGAAATCTGATGCAGATGATCAAGAGCTAGTGGTATGTGGAAGTTCCTAAAAAACTCAAATATATTTTTAGTGTTTTGCCAACTCTCATTATGTGGAATTTTTTCAACAAAAGGAACCATATCAAGCATGGAGGTAAGTCCACCTTCTAAAAGTTTGTAGAACAAGTGGAAATGAGCATTTAATTGTTGGTGATAGTTAACAATTCAAAGTCAAAAATAACTTAAAATACTTGGTCTGAAATGGTGAAAATAATAGAACTTATAAGCCAACGATTTACTACCAGATTGTACAATGGAAGCTACCGAAGGAAGATCAAATGAAGTGTAATACAGATGGTGCGAGTAAAGGAAATTCAGGAGAAAGTGTGTATGGTTTTTGCATAAGAACAAATTGTGAGACCCTCCAATATATGCACAGTCTACGGAATGATATTTATATTGAATATAGAAGCGAAGGCAAGAGCAATACAAGAGGCCTTAAGGTTTAGTGCAATAAATAGTTTACAAAACATGGTTATTAAAACTGATTCACTCACTCTAAAGAACATTGTTCAGTAGATATGGAGAATATTATGAGAAATTGCAGAATTCATGGATGAAATATCAAAGAAGTACAATGCCAAAATGTTACAGTTCAATATATTTTCTGGGAGGGCAATCAAGTGGCGGATTATTTAGCTAATCTAGCAATCATTAGCACAGACAAAAGGAATCCAAAGATTTTGCGGAATTACTGATATACCGTGGTTTCACGGTATTATTAATTTTTTTTTCATTAAGTTTAGTGTGTCCAAAAGCCTTTTTTGTGCTAATTTTTATATAAGTGTCTCCTTATTTGCAGGAAATCTGTGCATAGATAAATGCGGAGGTTTTTGAGCGAAGAAATGTAGAAGAGGACCATCTACGGAGCTGTGACGGTCCGTCATTGCTTGTGAGGTTCCGTGGGTGGCCAAGCATGGTGCAGCTGACTGAAGGAAGATGGGGAAGTCTGGACCTAGTGTGGGGTTACTTGAGTCCCATGACGGTAATTCGTGTCTAAGACGGTCCATCCTGCAGGTTCGTAATGAAGTTCAAAGAGTAGTCCTCCAGTATCCTATTTCAGAGTTTAAGTGTTTTGGACCGAGACCTCGATGGGACCGTTGTGCCTGTGAAGATCCATCATACTCCCGTCGAGGGTAATAAGAGAGAAGTAGAAAGCATTGCACAGTATGGGCGCCGGGAGTCGCATGACGGTCCGTCGTGGACCACGACGATCCGTCGCGCTTGTCCGGTTCGGACCCAGTCGCGTTTTGACCAGATTTCCCAAACGCAACTCGAGTCCTTGTTTAATTCGGTTTTTAGTTTCTTCTCCCCTCGTTCGCCCAACCCCCCCCTCTTTTGCGGTTCGCCTCTGGACCCTTGTTAGCCTTTTGACTCTTGTGCGACTCTGGAATTATTTGGTAGCCTTTGATATCATTGACTTTTGTGAGATCTGATACTTGTTGAGATTCTTGTAAGTAATTGTTGGTGATGAATCAAGCGAACTTTCGGGATCTTTACTCTTTCACATTGAAGTAAGTACATGAATTCTATATCATATATTGGACATAGGGGGTTTCTGGCCTTGTTTGGTGATTATTGGATATGGGTAACTAAAACGCCATAACTAGGGTGTGGGAAAAACCCCTAGGCAAATAATGCGGTAAACCTAACTTAAAATAACATTCTAGAATAGTGTCTAATTCTTTGCTTAGAAGTCTTTTTCTTTAACGAAGGACCACGTTAAGGAACTCGCCTTAATGCTACTTGCACGGGACCAAGGAGGGTAGATAATAGGAAAATAATTTATTCACATTAGATTTAGTGTACACTATCTAAGAGGCTTAGTATTGATTTTTGGTACGAGGTTTATAACCTAGTGAAATATCGAATACGATGACTTTAATATGAGGTAAAGAAAGTGTTTAGGATAGCAACACACGTAGACGGACCAAGGTGCGGCAGTGGACATTTTCTAGATGCCGGACCAGGATTAAACATACATAACTTATCACTGTGCGCACAGATACTAGGAAAGAAATTGTTATAGGTTAGGATCTTATAAAAGTTTTATTTTTTTTTTTTTGAACCTAAGGGGAACACGTAAACCCTTTTTGTGAAGTTACTTTGATAATTGATTAAACTCCAACATAGAACCTGTGTTATTTTCATTACTTAGAAATAGAAACCCCCCCTTTTATTGTTTTGTGCTCCAAGGAAGTAATTGACTGACACAATAGTAGTATAGATGAAGGTAAGTCAAAAACCTATTCTCTCGTGGATGGAACGATACCCACATCACTAGTTGGGTTATTTAATTTGACACGACCGCTTTAACTTTTATTGAGAAGTAAGTTTGAGCGTATCAAAATTTTTGAGGCGCTTGACGCCGATGCCGGGGAAAGTAGCTTTTAGATTACGTAAACTTATTACTATAGTTTAGTTGAATATTTTCTGGATTTTACTTTTTTTTTATTGTTTTTGTTCGTGCAGGAACCACCCTCATTGTATATGCCAAATACACGGAGAGGAAGCGAACCATGGTTTCCTCTACGATTAGGAATTAGAGTGTACAACGCAACATTTGAATAGGAAACTTGTGGGATCATGATGTGATCCAAAACCAGAACATCCAGCTCGGGTTGATGTGTATGGTCAGTTGTTAACCGATTGTGCCGGGTGAAACACCAACAGAGGAGACGAAAAATCCCCGACTCCACGGCCCCAATGTGTCATACTACAGAGCGGCTATGACAACATAGTTAGACTATGGATGGCCACTTGTCTTCGCCTCCTCGACCACCAGGCCACACCTTCGTGGTTGGTAACTAGTAGCCTGATGCAAATGCTCACTGCCAGAGGTTTGTTTTCAGGGGGCTACCTTATGAGGATCGACATGGCCCATATAGCTGAGGTAAGGGACCAGTGTGTGAAAAGTGTGTAGGGCGGCTTACTTTGGACTTGATGTACTAGGGGGGGGGGGGGGGGGCTTAGAGTGTTTCCTCTTCTCACTTACGGGAGGAGAGGCTTTCTCTATGGTTCCACTGAGCTCCCTTTACAACTCAATTTTCATTGGAGCCAACTAAGGGATGTTTTTCTTAGCACTATACTATCCGGTCTCCAAGAAAACTAAACCACAAAGACAGAGTGAACAACTTTGTGGCATACCAGGAGAGTCAGTTAGTAGTTCTTGGGATAGATTCACCCGTTTCTTGATAGCGTCCCAAATCCCGTATAGATGATGAGTCAATAAAGGAATAACTTATATCGGGGACGGGGGGGGGGGGGGGAACCCATGATTATAATAATAAAGTTGGTGTGGGACACATAGTAGGTGGATTCTATGGGGAGTGTCCCTTATGTGAGGTGTGCTGAAAAAATTAGAGGAAATCTTCCCGGAATAATAAAGCTTGGAGTACTAGGAAGTCAGATATCGGGGAGAAATACATTCGCGAAGTTAGTTACCGTCCACTCACAACCCCAAACACAGATGAGATTCGTTGAAGAGATAGAAATGGCTCAGATGAGAACACTGAGCTTGGGTTGGTACTGGAACATATCACTGGGTGTAGAAAAGACTTAATGCAGTTAACAACTTGCCTAAACCACCACCTCCTAATGATGAATGATATTATGTGGAGGGATCTCCTATGCAGTAAATGAGGGACGGCGGGCCATTTCCGATAGCGCGCCCCAAGCCTCAAATTCGGGATTGAAATTGGCGCCTACGTAGGAACCAAGGTCGAATCTTATGGTAACTACAACCGTGAGGGTCATTATGTACGCGATGGAAACTACAACTGCGACAACAACTTCAACGAGGGTAACTAACAGGTAACAGAAATGATAGGAATGGGCCCGATGTCCCTTCCTCAAAATCTGTAAAGTTACTCTTAGTGATGGTTGGGGAGATAGTATGGCGCGAGTTGAGGATATGTTGCACAAAATGATGAGGGAGGTTCGTTGCTAGTGTATGAGCCACATTAAAGAGTAAGCTGTTTTGTTTGTTTTGTGACTTGATAGGAGACATTATGTTTGGGATTTTGGATGTGCGGTTGAACACATTTGTTGATTATTCCGGTTTTGAGCGATATTGTGTGTGATTTGACTCGTTTTATGTTGTGATGTTTTTGTCTTTAGATAGTTGACTATGTTTGATTGCTTGTTGTGAATGTTGCCGCGTGGTGATTTGGGTGATATTTTTGTGATTTTTGATTGTGATTTGGCCAAGTATGGGAAAAAAGTTGATACCACATTAAATTCGATCATTAAGCAGATACGAGTTGAACAAATGGCCCCAATTATCGCGACAGTGAAACACACGGCAATCGGGCACTCTTACTAGCAACACTGTCCAAAATCCAAAAAATGATGCGCACTGTGTATGGCAATTAATACTGCGGAGTGGTAAAGACAAAACCATTGACCCACCTATGACGTCTATTGAGGAAAGAAAAATGTGAGAAAGGATGATGATAAGGTGGTAAAGGGTTAGTGATGAAGCAGGAGGAAAAGCAATGGGAAAGATGCAGAAGCCCTAGAAGGGTAATTTCCCATGCCTAGGGACACCACCGCCCGTCCCTCAGAGGATTAGTGAAGAAGATTGAGGATGGTAAATATTGGCGTTTTATAGAACAATGCTGAAAGCAGTTTTCTATCAATGTCCCTTTAGTAGAAGCTCTAGAAAAATGTCGGTTGTTATGCCAAGTTATGAAAGATTGGTCCACAAAGAAAAGATCGGTCACTTTCGAGGATGATGATAGGGACTGAAACATTGTAGTGCATTGCTCACAAAGATCCCTCGTACAAAAGAAAGAAGATCCGGGTTTGCGTTCATATTTATTGTACAGTTGGGTCATACATTTTACGAAAGCATTATGTGATCTAGGGGCAACATTAATCTCATTTCCCCTCTCCGATTTACAAGAAGTGGGTTCGGGTATCCAAAACACACTGCGTGCAGATACTGAGGGCCTGACGATAGTGAAAAGTCCTATAGGGGTTACTCCATGATATATGCTAGTAAAAGTGGGAGTCATTCATACTTTCCGGTGATTTTGTTATTCTTGAGGGTGAAGTCGATTTTGAATTGTGCTCTATTATTCTTGGGAGGCCATTCCTTTGCTATAGGTAGAGCCTTAGTTGATTGGAAAAAAAAGGACAGATGAATTTCGGTGAACAATGAAGAAGTGACCTTCAACATTTGTACTAGGACGATGGTCAGCGTCAGAGTGGTGTGAGGGGGGGCCCCCTCCAATCGGTATCCGCCATATCCCACAAAGAAAAGATGAGAGGAAAAAAAATGAACAAAAAAGTGAAAAACAAGAGTTTATGGTGGGGATTTAGTGCTTTTAGACAGTTCTGGGTCGCCTTGTCTTCACGGGGCAAGTCAAGTCCAAACGGGACTTCTTACTTGATTGACCCCAAGTATTCCCTCTGGAGCAGTTTTGATGTTAAATCCAAGGAGGGCAGTGCGGTTTAAGGTATGAATAGAAAATGAAATAAAACCCCTATTTTGGGCATACTGCATCGGTGAATGAAGTGATAGAGGGATACCATCTTGATGAAGGGCTGAGTAATCAAGTAGTCTCAATCGTGCCGCGGACGGTTTAGATCAAGACACTTGGTGGGATCGGCAAACCCAATAACTTACTAGTTTTTATTTCTAGTAAATGGTAGCATTTTTACTTACATGGGTTTTTTTTAAATTTGCAGCACTAACCAGAAAAGAAATTCTACAGAAAATTACTCTGCAGCAGTCACTTGACGGATTACAGCGACGGATCATGTCAACTGGGACGACGTCGCATGACTCCGTCGTGCCAGGTACATCCTTTATGTTATTTTCAAACTAAGGTGGCGACGCACGATGAACCAACGACGGACCGTCAACAAATGAGATTGACCGGTCGTCGGGGGCCGTCGCGTCATTAATGAGGGTGCCCACCCAAACCCGGATGGGTTTTTTTTTTTTTTTTTTAAGTTTTTTTAAAAAAAAATTCAACATATTAAAAACCGACCAACCCTTCATTTCACCCCTTCCTTCATATTCCTTTATTTTTTCCCTCCCTTCAACTTCCAAAATCTCTCCCTCTTCAATCCGCTCCTTGTTCCCCCCAAATTCTCAACAAATCTAAAGTTATCATACTACTAGTCGAAGTTGCTGCTGTGGTGGGTTGTCTTCTGTATAAACAAAGTACTTTTCCATCTTGGTTTTCTCCAATTTCTCAAGTATGTGTATCTAATTTATACTCATTATCTTGCTTTTTGTTTTCAATTAGTATTTAGATAATTCTTCTTGCTATGTTCATTTTTTTATAAAAAAATTCTATCTAACCTAGGTTTTAAATTCTTCGAAATTGCTTGTTGTTGTTTACAAAACCTAGAAATAGATGCTTTGGGTGCATGCCTAAGTTTTACTAGGTATTGGGGAGACAAATGTGGGGTCAAAACACTCAGATAATTCGATTGGGTCATAGGGGATGAATGGGGCACCCCAGTTCTGTCACTGGTTTTACGGAATGAGGACCCTTGATGATGCCCGTCGTAACCCACGACGGACGTCTTAGGGTCCGTTCAAAAGCCCTCCTAACACCCCCAATGTCCAATTTTATGCAAGTGTCCTCAAACGGACACTGCGACGGACCGTCATCCCATGACGGTCCGTCCTCCACAAAACAGTTTGGTGTTATAGACCCTATTCCTGAGGTCTCTCATTTTTTCTAAGTGTACTCCAACGGGGGACACATGTGACGGAAAGTCGTCTTTACGACGGTCCGGACTTGCACAACCGTTTGGTTGTCAGAGACCCTGTTCCTAAGGGTCTCCTCTATTTTTTCTAAGTTTGTTCCTCAAACGAACAAAGTACGACGGACCCGTCATTACCCCAACGACGGTCCGCCTGCATGACAGTTATGATGGTCAGAGACACTCTTCCTAAGGGGAACTACATATTTTTTTCAAGTTCCATATGACGGGACACTACGGACGGGCCCGTCGTTACCTGTGACGGTCCGTCCTGCACAACCGTCATACGTGTCAGGAGGGGACTTTCCTCTAGGGGTTCTCCATATAAACAAAGTCTAAGTAAGACACGCCGGGGACCCATGACGGTCCGGTCTAATCATAGTCACGACGAGCTGTCAACTGGCTGTCGTGTTTCACTGTTACTATAGAATGTCATTTTATTTAATTTTTTTGTATTGTATTTATTTGTCTTGTTTGCTACTTCTAGGTATAATATTTGGGGGGGGGTTCATTTACAGGTTACTATCTATATGGCCACCAAACAAGATCGAGTCTATTGCACGCAGAGATCGAAGTCTGCGCCCCATCTGCACGACTGTCATTGGCTCTATGATGAGCGTTGACCCGAGTACGTTCCCCCCAGGGCACTTCCAACTTTTCCCGTGCTGCCGTGGGCCGGAGCCACACCCAAAAATGGTGGCGTCCGGCGTATCATGTGCCTTCCAGTCTGATTGAGGAGCGCACACTGACCGGCACACCTTCTGGGTAGACGGAATGAAGAAGAGCGAGTCTGGCTCCTTAGGAGTTTCGTGGTTGGAGAGGCCTTGGCTCTACTGAGGTTGCCGCACCCGCCACCGCTGCAGCGTTCCGGCCTCGACTGATGAGGATGACATTCGGAGAAAATCCAACAACCCGGTTCACCAGCTCATGCTTCTCACCCCGGCTCTGGACCAACTAACCGGCGGTGTGGATCGTGTCGATGGCAATTTCAAGTCTACTCTGACGCGAAGTTTCGGACTGACAAAGGAGGTTTGACTCGAACATCACATTGGGAGCGGCGGGGGTTTTTTTTTTTTGGCGGGTCCTTACAGGAGTCTCCCGACGATTGCTGAGATCCACAATCTCTTCACCATGAAATTACGACTGGGTGGACAAACACATCCGTGGGGACGTTATAGTTGAAGGAGCTACGGGCGGAGAGTTCTATTGCATCCTACGGAGCGGACTCTTCGATCACAGATTGAATAGGCGGGCTGCCATGCCCCGCCACCAAACAGGCCCCACTGGACAGGTCCGCAGGAGTTGCCTATATGGCACGCTGTTAGACTCAATGACCCCTCTGGGCACTGTTGATGTTCGGCCTTATAAGAGATGAGGCCAATGAGTTGCTCCACGCAGAGGCCGAGTCCAGCAGAGCTTCCCCCACCTTGCTGAAGATCTGGCTGATACGGTAGCACTTGGCCCGCCACGGTCGCAGGCGGCGTCCCCTGAACACTTACCACGAGTCGATTCTATCCCGGGTAGCGGTAGTGGTAGGGGTGTGGTTAGTAGCATTGCACAAGCTCTTTCGCACTGCCCCCGTTACCCGCTTCTGGTCCCTCTTGCTAGGGAGTCCAAAAAATTAGAGGGGCAAAATGACTACACGTATGCCATCATATCCAGACCGTGGATGCAGAGGTTATTTACCGAGGCAGAAGAGCGCTTGGAGCGGAAGGAGAAAATGGTCAGCATACAGAGCGGAAGATCGCTGAGGGTTTACCAGCGCTTGGGACGCTTTTGAGTTGCGGGTGCTATCCAGGCCAGCTCCTCCGGTGGATGTGTCGACATTTTAGGCGCTTCAGGTCGACAGTCTCGCGCAGATATTGACATGATCTTAGAGGACTAGGGTGCCTGATTCTGAGGACCTTTCTAATCAAAGCCTGCTGAAGACACAGTGTGGCGGCCCTATTCGCCAACAGGAGATTCACCCACCCTCCCCTCGAGAGCATGTCTAGAGGCGTAGGGGTCGAGAGGAGTATGAGGCGGCGAGCACTGAAGAAGGGACGCGTCGTGAGATGGAGGATGCAGAGGAGAGCCTCGTGCCTTGCTGGAGGAGGAGGCACGTTAGATGAGAGCAGGAAGAGTTAGCTGCTGGGGCGTCTAGCTCCAGAACTGTGGAGACGAGATTGCGGGAGGCACTGCTGATAGTTCTTGTTGGTGCTGAGGGACACTACAAGGGTGTTCCAGACTTACAGAGGAGGGAAGAGGGTTCGAGGAACTGGACCCACAAAATTGCTGATCATCGGCGCTTTGCGCCCCAGGTTTGCTTCACCTAGCTCTCTAGTATTTCATTTTTTATGCATTGCGGGACAATTGCCTGTATTTTTGTTGGGGGGGGGATAAATGGAAAAGGGAGTGCTAGGGTGAAGTCTGAGTTAGCCCAAATTAACGATCCTCTTTTGGGATTTTTGCCTGTGTTCTTTTCCCCAAAGAGAATGATTACTTTTTTTCTGTTGGAACGAATGTCTCTATCTTGTGTACATAGTTTAAGTCTGGAGCAGATGGCTAGAATGATATCATGATTAAAATGGAAAATGATGCATTTGACTAGGCATAGTAATTGATAAATGTGTTGCTCTAAGCATGGACAAGCGTACACCACGCATTTACCCTAAGTCTAAAATTCGAATAGGTGTCTGATAATCTGTAGAGTGATGAAATGTCACGTTGAGTGCTGAGGAAAATTTGAATAGTCCCACTATTTGGTTACTGAGCTAGACTTGCCTGTTAGTCCTTCTAAAGTAAGATTGTAATTAATAAATAGGACCACATTAGAAAGAATCATAGGCTTTTATAAATATAGCCCCTTTTTTTAGCCTAAATAAAAGAAAAAACCAAATGGAAATTTATCTTCTTCGATCCAAATGAATTTGATCTTTTAATTAGATCTTTCTTTTTCACCCCAACCTGATCTTTTCTGGAAATAATGTGTGTTCCTAGTCCTCCTTGGACATTGTGGCACCTCGCTTATGCCCAAAAGCATAGTTGAGGGTGGCTAATTGCAGTAAACAACCTTCTTTATGCACCTCCCTGACCCCCCAACTTTTGGTATTGTGTACTTGCCTCATGGCAAAGGCCATGTGAGTGTTGAGGGTGGCTATTATGAGGATGCTCTGAAAGTGGGGTTGAAAGAAAACAAAGAGAGAGAAAAGAACAAAAGTAAAGTGACTCAAGATGTAGTTTGAAGAAAAGTAAAGAAAAAGAAAAAATATACAAGAAATACAAGCAAGAAAAGAAGAGAGTCACTTACCACCAACGAAGAAAAAAGACAAAATAGCGAGGTGAAAAGAATGGAAACTGGGCGAGAGAAAATGATAGAAAATGGTATGTTTGGTCGAGATGCCAAGGAGGGCAAAAAGTCACTAAAAGTATACCTAAAATATACCCTACCTGACCCTAAGCCTATGTACAGCTAAGAAAAGTTCCTATTGTGATCCTAAGGGTTGTTGATAGGCGAACTTTAAAGCAGTGAAAAAGTAATGGCAAGCTTATGGGCAATAGGTATGAATATGAGTGTGAATTTGTTTGAGAGTGAGTGTGAAAAGTCAAATTCTTTACTCAAATTTTTAAAATCATGGTGTGAAAAAGAGGTTTTGTTTGAAGTGAGGACACTAGTTGCATTACCGAAAATTTAGGGCATCTCGATGAGAAATTGAAGAGGAAGGGTTAGGGCATGGTGAGTCGGGGTGCATGGTCTGTCTGGGTCCACATAATTCAAGCCTACTAGTGATAGCATGATAAATATGACGGATTAATGGGGATTGATTAAGCCAAATGATTGGCAAAGGATAAAAATGGGATACTATTGTACAAGATTGTGTTAGAATCATTAGTGCGTCACTTGAGGACAAACAACGAATTTAAGTTGAGGGTGTTGATATTACCGTGGTTTCCAGGTATTATTAATACTTTTTTCATTAAGTTTAGTGTGTCAAAAGCCTTTTTTTGTGCGTAAGTTTTATATAGGTTTTTTTATTTGCAGAAAATCTATCCATAGATAAATGGAGGTTTTTGAAGGTTTTTGAGCGAAGAAATGCAGAAGGAGACCCACCTCCGGGAGCTTGCGACGGTCCGTCATGCTTGTGCCGTATATGTAGGTGGCAGCGTTAGTGCAGCTGCTAAGGAAGATGAAGGAAGAGGCGAAGTCTCTGACCATTTGTCTAGACATTTGAATTATTGTTACAATCTGAAATTTTTTGGTTTAGGCCTTTATTTATCATTAGAATTTTGTGATATTCGTGATTTACTTTGAGATTTTGTAAGTTAATTGTTGGTGATATTTGTGATTCAATCAAGCGGAAACTTTCGGATTTTTTTACTCTTTTCTCACTTGAAGTACATTACATGTGAATTTCTTATATCATATATTTTCCGAATCTTGTGTTATGGACTATGGGAACTATAACTAAATCTCCATAAACTAGGGTGTGGAACCACATAGGACAAATAATGAAGGTAAACCTAACTAAATAACCAATTCTAGAATAGTGTCTTGCATGTATTAATAGATTCTTTGCTTAGAAGTCTTTTAACGGATGACCAAACGTTAGAACTCGCCTGAATGTACTTGCCGGACCAAGGAGTTAGATAATAGGAAAACAATTATCAACATAGATTTATTGTACACTATCTAATAGGCTAGTATTGATTGTACGAGGTAATAACTTAGTGAAGTGAAATATCGGCATACGATGCTTAATATATGAGGTAAAGATAAGAGTTAGGATAGCTCCAAACCGTAGCCCGAAAAACCAAGGGCGGCAGTGACATTTTAGGGATGCCGGACAAGGATTTAGAAATACTAACTTATCACTTTGCATGCAAGATACTAGGAAATAATTGTTATAGCTTAACTTATCAAGTTTGAACTGTGGGGAACACGTAAACCCTAGTTACTTTGATTAATTGATTTTAAACCCAAACATTCGAAAGTGTTAGTGTCTCCTTTTATTTTTCTAATTATTTTTCATTTAACTTAGCAATAGAAAACCCCCCTTTTATTGTTTTTTGCTTTCCAAGGAAGTAATTGACCTGAAAAACAATTAGTAGTAATAGATTGAAGTTTGTCTAAACTATATCCTCGTGGTAGGGAACGATCCCAACCTCACTAGTTGGGTGTATTCAAAACCCTTTTTTGGGACAGTCCCGCGTTCTTCTTATTTTGAAAGTAGTGTTTAGCGATCATTTACCAACAACAGGAAAGTGCATCATTAGTATTGACAAAGCCCAAATTCTATCCATTAGGATAAAAAAAAATATTAAACCAAATAATAAATAAAAACCAGTTTCTTAATCTGAAATGGAAGGGGTGCAACATAAATAATTACATAAGTGAACACCTAGATGGTGGTGGTGGTGGTGGTGGGGGGTCGTTACAACTAAATTAACAAAGCTATTACTAATCTACATTAGCACGCAAAAACTTTCACCAAACATGCAGGGGTAAAACATCATCTGTAACAACAAAGCATGGAGGTCAGCTCGAAACCAAAGTAAAAGAGCGCTTGAAGCACAAATTCAACTTGAACAGTTCAAAGGAGGGAAAGAAATAAAAAGGAGTAACCTTTTAGTAGCGAATGCTCTTGTGTGGGCTGCAGAAAGTGGAGGAAGGGTGGAGCAAGAAGGAATCAAACCAATAGGAGAAGACGTCGATGGTGGAGGTTCTAACGACCGCCGGATGGGAGCACATGGACAACGTGAGACTGAGGAAAAAGTTTATAGAGTTACTTTTTAGGCTGGATTATATATTTTCTTGCCTCCTATTTCTTATTAGGGCCATTTGGCCAGACCTATTTAGCTTGTCAATTAATTATGGCCACGAGTCCCCCAAAAATTTGATTAAAAGAATTACAAGGATATAATCATAAGTACCTATAATTGCTACGAAATTGTTGTTCCTAAAATATTTAAAACTAAATTATTTAATCTTTCTTGGACGGATTTGAATTGTAGATTCATTTTCTTTATTGTTGAAGGTGTTAAAATGGAACATTTTGTATCTGTTATAGATTCAAATATTTTAATTGTAGGTTTTATAATAATCAAAACAAAAGTTACAATCCATTATAAATCAAATTGTATATATTTACCACCATTTATGAATAATATAGATCTGGAAATCAATGCTAGGTCATATTCAAATTTCACCCTTACAAGCAAGAAATGAATATATAGGTATAAATTTAGTATTTGCAACCTCACAAATAAAACTATAAACAAGTTGATAATCACAACTCAGAGAAATAATAAGCAATATAACCTCATATTTAATAACATAAAAGTCGCTAGCAGTCTACACACCCCAATAACTAGGGTTAGCATACCTCACTACCTAGAAGAAGCGAAAATGACAATAGAAATTATATAATAATAAACATAGTTCAAGATTAAACAAATAAGAAGATGCAAACTCTATGGTGAAAATCTCTTAATCCTTGAAAAGTTAACTAAAGATAGTCTTTTAGACTACTCAAATCAACAACTTCCCAAGAAAAATGACCTAAATCATATTTATGTAACTATCAAAATCTGGATCAATATGACCTTCCGCTGCCAATTTCATGGAGCAAAATCGTGAAGACATTCCGAATTCTTTCTCCCCATTTTTATTTCGTGGAGTGAGATAGACTTGTTTCTTTTTAAGACTTATCCATATTGAAGATCCTCTACCCTCATAAACGGCACCACGAAAATAAGCTTGGGCTCAGTTTTTGTGACTTCTCATCTTACTTTATTGTTCTTTCTCCAAACTCCATATTTTTTTCAATCATTCTCGATCAAATTACTAGATTTGACTGACTCTTTTAGCCCAGTCCTAAAAATTCCCAATTTACTTAGTTTAGGATAAAAATGATTCCAAAGACACTTAAAACTCAAGAAAAAGGCAATTCTGTGTTGGTAAGTTTGTCAACGACGTCTTATACAAGGCTATGACATTGAGAAAGAAAAGAAAAGGCTCTCACATTCAAGTCTTCTACGAAGCCTCCTCTTCATGAGATAAGGAGAGTAGAAAGAACACTACTTTTTTCCACAACGCCACGAAACCTGATTCCTTGTCGGTGCATAGCCTACTCAGACACAACAAGCCCACGTGCCAGAAAACGTTTCTTAACAGCAGACAAAGAACAACGATATTTTCCAGATAGCTGCCTCCACTCCCTCTGTCTTTGCCTCATGAATGAAATAAGACCAATGGATTTTCAATGGCATAGTGCTTTCTCGTCTTTGACCGGAATGCCAACAGAACAGACTTCTGAAGTTGGAAAGAGCAACCTTACAACAACCACCACACCATCTCTACTACAAAGGAGCCTTCTAGTCGCCAAAACTTGATGTAGGAGACTTTTCTTTTTCTGTCCTCAATGTCATACGCCTCGTATAAGTAGTAAATTGACAAATTAACAACATATTAATTACCTTTTCTCCTGAGTTTCAAGTGTCATTAGCATAATTTAATAACCTAAACTAACCTAAATTTGTGAATTTCAGGACTTAGAGCTAAAGAAGTCAAGCAATAAAGAATGATAAAAATGAAAACATGTGTTATGATATGGATGAAAAGCTTGCTTTTTAAGATTACTTTCTTTTTTTGGTTACGCTCCCAGGCCCCCATCAGAAAAATGGGGGGAGGATTCCCAAAAATGACCAAATTCAAGAACAATCAGAAATGACCATTTGCCTCGATGCTTCGGCCTGTCCTTATGGAGACCCTAATTCTTAATAAAATGGAAACAATGACAAATCTTTTTATAACCATCTACATTCGGCACAACATCCAAAGCTTTGACAGCAATGTTTTCTCCCTGAGACTAAGGGGCTTGGACACACAAAGGCTATAACACAGTTGACTGCAGTAATAAAGCACACTAGTGCATCGTGGAACCCCCCTCCTTTCCCCACTCGGCTTACTCTCCGCCCCTTTTTTCCGAATTTTCGCATTCCCCCTCCCCTCCCACCCATCCCCTCTCCACTACATCTGAACTACCCTCTCCTTATCTCTCTCCTTCCCCTCCCCCACCCCCCACACCTGATCTTTAGTTTATACAGCCCCCATTCCCCCCCTCTTAGAACACACTAATTACAAGTTGTTCCTCAAACCAAATATAAATCGGGAATTTACACTTAATAATTCACTTTACCTCTATGTAATTTTTACTTAAATATTGTCTTCTTTCTCCTGCGAAGACATAAGTAGACCGACAAAGAACGCATGCTAAATGGATTATAGAAATATTACCTATAGTATTATATCTCGTAGGGCTAAAGAAGAAGAACGATCGTCCGACTACAACGGTGAAGTGGGCAAGAAGGAATTCTAAAAAAGAGCTAGATAGTTACTACTCCTCCCTCCCAGTCTTCTCTGTTTTTATAACACCTCTTACTTTTACCTACCCGCACCTCTTTCACCCCCCCCTCATTCTCCTCCTCCCATTTTATACCCTGGTCTTTCACTCTTTGCCTTCCTCCCCACACACCAACACCAAAACCTTCACCAATTCACCTACAAACCACTAATCCGCCTCCTTTTTATTCCCCTTCCAAACAGCCAGAGACTTTTCACCTTTCCTTTTTAACCAAGAAAACCCACAACAACACACCAACCTTTTTTCACACCACACCAACATATTTCACCCCCCCACTCTATCCCCCATACCACCTTTTTTTCACTTAACTCCTCATTATTCTTCACATTCGCCCCCTATATCCAAAAATTCTCCCCCAGCTCTGGCAGTTACCTTAGCTTTTTCCACAACTCCGAACCAACCAACCATCCTAACCCCTCACTAGCGATCATCCAACCCGAATAAAAATAACCATTCATATACTCCCCCCTCATCCGCCCCTATCCTCCCCCTTCCCTCCCCCACCCTTCCCCCCCTTTTCCCTCCCCCCCCCCCCTTCCTCCCCGCCCCTCCCCCTTCCCCCCCCCGTCTCTGAGAAGGGAGTGGGCTACACATCACTGGTAGCTCTCACCATACACACATGCCACACCGTCCAATTCCCGCTTCGCCCCGGGGCACACAACCATGACCTATACACACACTCCCGCAGTGCAACCGATCTCGGTCCTTTGGAACCATTCCTGTTCGAGCACCAATTGGAATCATATCCTGACTTTCCATAACAATGCGAAGTTGACCGCACAACGCAGAGCAGGACCCCACCTTTCCCGCTCTCTCTCCCACACAGACGCAGACACCAACATTTCTACTAGCAGATGCCCTTCCCAAGCACCCTCCGCATGCGGCCATTGTATATTCCACCCCGAACCCGCCACACCGACATTCAGATTATCTTTCTTTTTCACATTCATTGATTCTGCATTGAACCCGGCCTCCTCTGCCTTGGAGGCGTAGAAGACGACTGGTCACCCCCATTTTCGTACACGCTTGTGTGTGCCTGACTACACTTGCTATATACTAATACGACCCCTTTTCACACGAAGGCATCTTTCCCCTCCCCTTTTCCAACACATCCCGTCGCCTCTCTTCTTTTCCCTTTCACCTCTGACACCACCCGATATCGTGAGGAAGCGATCGCGCCAACGATTTTCCCCCACCCTTTCAGTCCGCACGCGAGTGAGTAATAGGCACCTCTTACCTGGATCTCCTCTTGTTACGTCGCCTTCTGCACCCACACCCCCACCGCCCACACCATTGCCCTCTCTCAATCACCCTCCACAACCCTTTCGCCCTGGCCCCACACCCAGCCCATGGAGGGACCGACGTCTCACTCTTGCACAGCCTCTCCCTTCGCGGTCTCTCCCTTTTTTCTCGGCCTATCAACAAGTGGAAAGGAGCAGATTTTATCGATTTTTTGGTGATCACGTTAAACAATTCACAACTAGTATTCAAAATAAGTGGGAAATCTTAACATGAAAGCGTGAAAACGTAATAGAATACACGCAACATTTGTAAACTCACATATTGTAACAATGATACAGCGGTTTACCACAAAGGGAAGATCCAATTAAGCCATATAATTATGAGATAGTGAGAGTAAAGGCAAAATCCAGGCGAACACTGCCCCTGTATGGTTTCTTCATAAGAACAGAAAAAATCACGAGACCTGCCTTATCTATGGCTACAAACCGCAACGTTAATGTATTGACTCATGAATAGGAACGCGGACGGATCCATGAGCAATAAAGACGACCATAAGCGTTTCAGTGCAATGAATAGTTATACAGGACTGCGTTCACCATTAAAAATGATCACATAATCTAACAACCATTTATTCAGAACAAAACACGAAAACGTTCATAAGAAAATTGACTAGACATCTTCGACCCTGACACATAATAAGCAGAAGGCCCTACAACAACCACAAACCAGTCACACATCTCTCAATCTATATTTTCAGCGCGATAGCAAACGTACAAGGGAGATTTCTATTTCAGTGATCATAGATATCTGTGTAGCAGACCACCCCCTTTCCTCTTCCTTTTTTTCTCCCCGACAACAATCCTTCCACAATTAGTTTTGCCCGCCATTAAAACAAAACAAAACTCATCATCACCATTAACATGACCCAAAAAAACCCCCCCCCTTCCCCCTCCCCCCCCTCCCCTTCTTTTTTCTCTTCCTTTCCCTTCCCCCCCTCCCCCCCCCTTCCCCCTTAAAACTAGCCCATGTCTTTCATACCATACCAGCGATTAATTACAACACCCCAAATAGACTAAAACACCACATGACAAAATAGATATAGGTCTTCTCCCCATTGTCATGCTAGGAGGGAGGGGTTTCAGCCTGTTGAACTGAAACACAAACGAATTACATTAGCGAGAAAGCCCACATAGGGCATTTTTGTCATTAGAGCTCAAATTAACAAGCTTGTGTACTAATATAGATCACGCGCCGTAAACACTTCACCAAAATAGGTTAGCTGCGCGCTTTCTTTCTTGGCTTTTTAAACATCATCTCCCTAACAAGACAAGCACACGAACGGCCTAGCTTGAAACCAAGTAAAAGTGTGCTGAAGCACAATTCAAATGAATAGTTCAAAAGAGAGAAGAAAAGAAAGCAGGCGATCAGCACTCTTCTAAATAAGGGGGAAACTCATTGCTAATAGATGAAACGAATGATTTTTGACAGCGATTTCGGATACCTTCTGCTCTCCTTATTGCCACAACTGCCCCTCCGGACTGATATGAGACTTCACATGATTTCCCCCCCTCCTTATCCTCGTGCGCACCCCTTCCTCTAACATATTTTCCCACACCCCACAACCTCGATATTACACAGAATTTCCTTCACCCTACTCACCAGAATATCAAAAATGAGGTAAACAGACCGAGGAAGGATTTAGAAGGCACTTTTGCTTGACACACTCCTCTGTCAGTAGTGATTGCGTTCTTGTTGAGCTTGACCATAAAGCGGCAGCAAAGCACGCTCGCAGCACCACAAAAGGAAACACACCAACCCCCCATGGAGCCAAGACGCCGACGGACAGCTGCATCGTCTCGACGGCACCACCCCTGGGACGCATCTATGGCCACGACAAACGATCAAAGGCAAAATGAGAATGAGCGTTTCTCAGAAGCTGTTACAGCGGTTCTCTTTTTGGCGCCCCTGAATTGAGATATTTTCTGCCCGTTTTTTATTATTGAGGCCCATCCTAAATGGTCACTGTCATCACGTCATTGCTTCGTCACAATTAATAAGGGGCCAAAAAATCTAGTAACATAGATCACACAATAACATTCACACAATTTTAGGAAACAAATATTCCATAATTTCATATTTTCTAAGTCCTTAGCACACAAATGTCCACGTCAACCCAAACGGAGTAATTTTATTTTCATAAAATTTATGTCTTTGGATCTGCACAATTGTTATGTTCATCACTATTTTACTCTTCTCTTTTTCCCCAAGTAGTCCGACTAATCCCAGTATTTATGTTGGTAAAAAACAAAATTTCACTTCGCCTCTACTCAGTTGCATTCATTTTTTCAACGACTCTATTTAATTGGTATCTCGCCCATTTAGTTTGTTTTACTACCTCTACATGCGTTTATCACTGTTCTGATTCCTCCAACACCGACAAACACAGTCCTCGCACAATAATTTTGTTCTCGCTACTAAGTACTTTTGGTCTTGGACTTAATCCATCATTGAATCAACAAGAATCCATTGCTGATGTACCCGCGTATATAGTACAATAGTATCCTACCATTTTCATTATACTCTTTTCCTAATTTTATTGTGTTAAATCTTAAAAAAATGTTGTTGGATATTTTTCAATTTCCGTTATGATTTACTTTCCAATGGATGAACTCCAAGAGGCCTTACTAGAGGTATTCATCTTAATTCCAACACCAATTTATGGTGATTTAAACCTTTAATAAGTTATTTTATGAATTACCACAAATAGTGTATAATGTATGATTCCGCCTGCCACAAATAGCGAAGAAAGAGGGTAAGAATATTACAAGACTATATCGCATGTGCCAAAACTTCCTCAAATTTAGACCGCACCTGTAGAAATCTTTGTCCTCACTCGTGAGGATTTCTGAAAAAGAGTCTGACACATGGCGAATGACTATTTTAAACATTCATAGGTTTGAAATATTATTGTCATTTTTTTTTTTACGAGAAATTGATAGTTTTGTGTCTACTGCAAAAAATTTTCTATTAGTTTGTTTACTTGCTATCGAAGTCGTCTTGTTCCTACGCAATCTTGGCTTACTGCCCTCCTTTTTCCCTTTTTTCCCCTCCCTCCTTTCCCCCCTCCCCCCCCCTTCTTATTTGTATTCAACTCACTATGCACCCATCACCCACTACTCAATATTTTGGATTTACTTTATTAAAATTTCCTGCTTGCACTGCGTCTTAGGAATTCTCACTGATAGTGTTGTTCTCCCCCTAATGTGTCTTCATCCAAACACTGTAGGTGCAACTAGTTTTTTCTAGTTATATCTTGGATTTCTAAGGAGATTCAACCTTCGCTCATTATTTATTGTATTTGACATACAAATAAAATAATAGACACATTTGGAATGACAACGTACCTCTTAGACAAATCGGAAACAAGCTGTCCTGAATATTGTTTAACAAATACACATACCACCATTGTGAATCACCCCAATATATTCCAAGAATACCTACAATGTACTTTATTTCTTACCACCTACGCACGTACTTCCGTTACTTTGACAAATAATATTCGCCTCGACATGACCAATCAACACTGTAATAAAGATCTATGTCACAACCTGACATTGACCCCTAGTCCTTTACTCTATAACTCCCTTCGTACTCCTTCATTGCCCCACTCACAATTGGCCCATCCCACCACACTAAGACTTATGTATTTTCACATTTTCAAGTTACATTGAGCCCACACACCAACACGATCAATTATTCTTTGCCAATTTATATTTCATTCACGTTTTATCATACTAATTTTTGTATTTTATATAGTATCATAACAAAATTCTAAAATAAAAACTAGAATAAATAGAAATACAATAACATACTATTGTCAAATGAATACATACACATTTTTGTTTTTTTGAAGAAACAAATAACTATATAGCGGAAAAAAATTATAAAAAACAAATATATTTTTAAGGACTTAATATATCAATTCGGCATACCTATTGGAAATGAATACAAAACTATAAAACTATAATTCAATAGTAAAATAGAATATATTGTGGGAATGAATATAATTAAAAAGGTAAAATGTCTGGAGAAAAAAAACCAAAATTTAATTTATTTTGAAACTGTAAACTGATGAGAAAATTAAGATGCTCGCGTTTTTTTGAATATTCCCCCTTTATTTCTCTTTTGGTTATTAAATAATTAATCTTTAAATAAAAATAAATAATAAAAACATAAATAAGATTACTAACAAATTAAAATGCATTTTTACAAATATGAAATTGTTGCGAATGAGTCATCGTAAATGCCGAAAATATTGACATTTGAAAAATTTCCCATTAATAAAATGGCCATGTGCCTAACAAAAAAACTATGATTAAAAAAAAATTGCTAAGGTATGCTCGACGTATGATAAGTGATTCGTGTGATATTTGTTCCTACATATTAATTGTAACTATTTGATCTTTTCTTGTACGGATTTGAATTGTAGATTCATCTTTTTATTGTCGAAGTTGTGAAAAAATGGAACATTTAGCTCCTTTATAGATTATGGGTTATTTAATTAGTTTCATATATAATCAAAACAAATTTAAAATCCATTATAAATAATTTTATATATTTACCATCATTTAGGATAATATTGATCTGAAAATCAATGCCAAATAATAATGTACACAAGTTTTCCTTAATTGGTATAAAAATATTGGTAAAATTCTGATTAAACTATGGTGTCTATTTTGGTTTAAATTACGTATTTTGGATCATAGTGCCACTTTACCCCAAAATTTAATGAAAATGTATACTTTATCTATTTAAATGATAATATACATATTTGGTGTTTTTTTGTAAGGTTTGCTTGTAATCGTAACGTAGACCTTATTCGATTTATCATATTGAACTTGACACCATAGTTTAACCATAATATGCACCATTTTGTATAGAGTTTTCTTTTGGTGATTAAAAAGACTATTATTCTATGCGGATATGACAGTTTAAACTTTTGCTTGGTATGTTTTTTAATTGTATGTTATTTGTTATAATTTTTTGATATGTGGTGTTGCTTTCTAAAAACAACACCCTAGAAATACAATACTTTGAGGGGTTAATTTTTTTACGAATGAAATTTTTATCAACATTACATATTTTCATATATATTGGTATGGTTATTCATTACATTTGAGATAATATTGGTAGATAATTGATGGATTATGGTGCAAGATAGTTGATGGTTTGGACATATAACAAAAAATGATGTTTCAACACGTGCGATTTTTATTGTGTGGAAATTTGATTATTTTTTTTAGTGTTAAGTTATCATTGTGCGTTTAAAAACAACGGGGCAAACTTACATTAATATACTAGAATAAAAAAATATTTTATTTATAGTAATAAATTTCTTTTTCATTTGATCACTTTTAATTTATAGATAATACAAGTTTAATCCATATACAAGAATAATTTATTACATATAATACAAATTTAATGATATATAATTTAGTTATCACCACATTTAATACATTTATAATACTAGCGTCAATTTTTTACCAAAACAAACATAATATATTTTAAAAACCAATTATAATTCATACATATTGCATTACATAATTCACTTTTAATACATATCTCAGATTTAACATAGTATTGTATAAATGAGTATCCCTCGTTTTAAAAAAAGATGGCCTAGTTTGACTTGGAAGGAGTTTAAGAAAAGAAGGAAGACTTTTTAAACGTGTGGTCAACATGAATTTATGTAAATTACCAAAATGCCCTTTAATCTTTGTGTTCTTAGCGTTAACGTGGAAAGTTAATTAAACGTTAAGTGTTGCAAAAAAAAGAAAGGGAACATTTTTTTCTAAAACAAACTAAAAAGGAAATAAGGATATTCTTTTTTAAACGGAGGAAGTAATAAATAAAAGGCATGCCTAAGTAAAAAGTATTGCTAAAATCAGTAATTATTTATTAAAATGTACTAATTCATGTAATTTTTCCAAAAACAATTGTACACCAAACTTAACCCACATTGTACACCACTTGATATACTTTTAAATATAAAACGATACTCCATCTTTGGTTGGTTCCACCACTAAGGAATACAACAGTGTTATGAGTGTAATAATTTAAAGGCATAATACATAAATATATCTTTTAACTTGGCCTTATTTCATAATTATACCCTTCAACTTTGGATATGCACAAGTAGACACTTAACTTTTTAAAAAATTGAACAAATAGACACAAACGTCCTACCACTATGATCTTTAACGAAAATTAATAAGCAATTACCGCTAAATATATACTTTTAGTGGCAATTAACACTATTTGCATATGTCCATAAAGGCTTTAGTAATATTAAATCTAATGACACTTAACTAATGCCGGTAAAGACTTTATCACTCTTTATTCATGTGTTTGTTTATTGCCGCTAAAAGTTGTTTCTTTTGTAGTATACATGGCATACTACATGGAAATTTGTGTCTTACGTGGTGTCATACATGTATTTGTTCAACTTTATACAAATTTAAGTGTCTATTTGTGCACACTCAAAGTTGAAGGACATAAATATAAAAGGAGGTTAAGTTAAAGGATGTATTTATGTAGTATGCCTAATTTAAATATGTGTGAAATTTGATTACATTTTTGGGTAAGTTGTTCATTATGATTTAAGAAAGTAGACATCAATATTAATTTTTTTAAAACTAAAATGTATAAAGTTGAAGAGAAAAGTAAAAGGAATTTTGTCCAAAAGAATTGAAATGGAATTGAAGGAAGACAAAAATCTCTTTACAAAAAATAAGAGAGAGAGAAGGACAAAATTGAAGAGAGAGAAATATTTTTCCAAAAGAAATAAGATTTAAAAAAAAGAACAAAAGTGAAGAGAGAGAATTTTTTTCCGAAAAGAAATAAGAGAAAGAAAAAAGAACGAAATTGAAGAGAGAGAGAGAGAGAGAGAGAGAAATAGTTATGGTTACGTAGCTGGTAGATATGTTTGTATGTTTAATGGTTGCAAATTTGTTTAAAGGCATAATACATATATTGGATCCTAAACATGGTTTCAAGTTTTAACTATCTAACTTTTAAATAAATAAGCAAATGAGTCCTACATTGCAAAATACACTTAGGACACCACGTAGGACGAAAATGACATATAAGATAACATTCAAGACATGTGTGTCTATTTGTTCAACTTTTTACAACTTAAGTGTCTACTTGTGCATACCCAAAGTTAAAGGAAATAAATGTGATTCGAAGCCAAGTTAAAGGGCATATTTATATATTATGCCTTATTTAAAATATGACATGATCCTTTAATGTTACTATGAGGTATTTAACCCTTACTACTATTATAATTTGTTTATTTATTTAAAAGTGAGTAATAAGATAGAAAATGTTGAAATTAACAATATTATGTTTTCTATTTTTTTATTCATTAAGAAAATCATAAAATAGTATGGTGCATTTGGTATCAAACAAGAAATATGTGAAACTAATTAAGAGAATATAGTCTCTAAGGGTTATGAATAGTCGATGAATCATGATTGAAAAATAAAAAATGTATATGATGTCGTTCTTTAATGAAATAACAAAGGTACGAGTTAAATTATTGGGAATAAAATCAAACTATTCAACGTTATTACAAAAAAAATTCCTAAAATAATAGCAAAACAAAGGACTTATTATTCTTAAAGCACGGAACATCGAAAAGTTTAATGTTAATACGATAAGATTGTCTTGAGGAATGCCAGTTACTTGGAAGTCCACGGGTTTACGTTTGTATAAGTATTTATGTATTAAATAAAAGAATAGTCTCTTTTTTATTCCAAATTAATTTTGATAAACAGAAAATAAATTAAATAAAATAAGAAAAAAGACAAACCCAATAATAACATTATAGACATGTTTGTTGATAAGTATGTATAATTGAAGGAAAAAACTACAATATAAACTAAAGAGAAATAATAAAAGGTGTGAATAAAATATCTACGATAAGGAAGATTATTAAAATGTGTTCTATAACTAAATTCTTCATCTCATAATAATTAAAATGAAAATACAAGAATCCCCAAAAATTAAATAGGAGAGAAGGTTATAAAATCTAAAAAAGACTATATGTGAAAATAAGAAGAACAAAAATATTTCAAAAAAACTTATAGCAGCGAAAAATATCATGTGTGATTTTTAAAGATAAAAATCTATTTTATTGTTACATGTATCATATTATTGTAAATTTCACCTTTCCAAGAATAAAAAACAAGCTAAGAAAAAATAAAGTAAAAAGAGGAAAATGAACAAATAAAAATTAATAGAGAAAAGAGAAATAATACCAGTGAATATCCTGATTGAAACTGCATTATAAAAATCCTCGGATCAATCTATTTACCTTAAATTCCAAGAACACTGCAAATTGGATCATAAATTATTCTAAACAGAGGCATGTTCTGTAATAAAAAGGGAAAAAACAGTGTTAGAAGAAAAAAATAAAGAAATAATGTTAGAAGTTTGAAACCAACATGTTTCAAAAAAAGAAAAATATATCAATGTCAACCTAAAATCCAAACTTCTATAGTAAAGAAATTTATTTTTATACTAAAAAACAAAATTAATGGGCATTTTTTAAACATATAAAAAAAATATAAGGGATCAACCTATATAGATTAAATAAAAGTTCAGTCCTAAGAGAGAAACTTATTCAAACACAAAAAAAAAGTAAATTAAAGGGCAGAGGATGAAGGAGTCTCCAGTTTCTTAACTTAATGATGTTCTATCTCATGCCGTTTGAAATGTTGGATGAAGATGATTGTTTCAAGTACTTAAAGATGAAATATAGCTTCTTACTTGGATGCTTAACAATGCTATTACTTCAAAAAGAACCTGAAAAAAGTCATTATTCACTTGGATGCTTAACTATTCTATTATTTCAAAAAGATTTATTTCTTTCAATTGACTTTTCACTTACCCTATTCATGGTGATTTAAATGTAAGTTTCACACAATGTCTTTTCAATTATTCTAATTATTGTAATTGAAATGTGAATTTATTTTTCAGATATTTTATGCTTTTTTTTTTTCATATAATAATGTTCAAAGACAAATTGATAATTCAACTTTAAGCTAAAGGATTTTCCACTTATAATAATATATGATAGTTCCCTCTGATTTCTTTTTCTTTTGTAGATCCACTTTGAACACAAAAGTTTATTTCCGGAGGAAGATCAACCAACTCTTAAGTATGGTTACTTAAGATTGAATCAATCTTAGTATTGACAGCCTCTTTCCAAAATGAGTCCACAAAGGGCATAACTTCTACGAATTTATGAGCCTTATTTTAAAGAAAAAATATTACAAAATTAAATTCCAACGAAGTAATTTGTCCATTTACAGTTACTACCATTCTAAATCTCTTTATTAAGTACATTCTCCATTGGTTCAATCCAAGGTCGTTTAGACCCTTCACTCAACTATCCTATGATTCGAACATATGGTTCATAACTTGACATGCTTCACTATTTGTAGTATATCCAATGAACATACAATACACAGTCTTAGGGCCAATTTTTACCAGTTTGGAAATAGTTCCCTCATTTCCATTTCTTATATGGAATAGACTATAATGAAAATTGTTAGATCACTATTTTCCAAGAGTTATTGCTTGTATATACTTTAAGGGGCGATAAACATTCTCTATGAGGATACAACAAAGTCTGAACAAACAAAACTTTTTGTTGCTCCCTTTCTTAAAAAACAAAAGTTTTTTTTATTGTTATTTTTTACTCCACTCAATAACAAACAAAACTTTTTGTTTCTCTCTTCCTGAATGAGCAATATTTGTTATTCTCTTTTGCTATAATAATAGTACCCTCCACAGATTTTGTGGTAAACCTGAACTTATAAATAGGATATTCAACATTTCCTTCAAAGTTCAATTTTTTCCTTGTCAACAATTTCATTCGATTAAGGTGAGTATATGCAGTAATTTAATAGATGATTCAATTTTTCAAATATATTTATGCAAAATAATATTCATATTTTCCACATCTACCACTTCTAATCATCATGACAATCATTTTATCCAACTGATTTTCAACTTCAGTTTTATATTGGTTATATGTTTCTATTGTGTCATCCTATCATTTAGCAAATAGACATAACAAGTATATAGTGCATTTGTCAATAAAATCTGTGGAATATATTTTTTTCACCACGAGATGGTGTTAACTTCATATCACAAATGTCAGTGTAAATAAATTCTAAGGGATTAGAATTTCCTTCAACAACACACATACTTGACATTTTGATTGATTGCACTAGAAATTAGGCAAACCTGCTAAGTTGATCAGTTTTTGCAAGGTTTTGTAATTGACATGTCTCAAGCATTTAAGTCACAAACAGTTTGACTCAAGCAAGTAAGAACATACAGAAATAGTGAGTTTGAAAAGACCTTCCGTGAGGTAACTTTTTCTTACAAATATATTGTTCTTTACTTTTTATAACTTTGTCAAATAAAGACATTATTTTAGAAGCAACACCTTGCTAGATGTCCTATGCAGAAGGACCTTTTCATAATATTCAATTTATTATAGAATTACTCATGATCATAGTCTCTTCGGTCCAATAAGGGAAATATAACTCAAATGTTTGTTTTACAACACATACATAACAGGTCACTTTTCACCAATGTTCATGTCTATACTTTTTCATCAAAGAATACTATTCTTTTGGACGAGTAATATAATTTTGTGGTTTTATACTAGTCACAATCATATACTAGTAAAGAGAGAATCAACGACCATAATATCAAATATATTGCAAGAATTTTGTGGGTCTAACAAAATACAAGAATGTCATCAAATTTTATATCTTGTACTTTCAAAATTAAATTAGATAGTAAGTTAATTTTGTCTTTATCACAAGTAAAGAACCCCCAATATGTTCTAAAAAATATTTTTCAAGTACTTTAAATTATTTTCCACATATTTTTTTTCATGCTTTCAAATTGTATACCATCAAAATACACATTGGCAACACGAAACCTCTTTTGGAGATTTAATCCATAGAAACACCGATTGCATGCAAAAAAACTATTATTATTTTTATTTAGTATTTTTTTCCTTTCTGTCACAATCGACAGACGACTTAGTATTTAGAATACTAACAATAAAGATTCAATCTTTATACAACTTGTTTCTAGTTTAACGATGATGTTTTTATAGTCTTCTAATCGTTAACCAAATGAACCTTGAATTCTGATGAAGTTTTTATATTCTTCGAATCAGTTTCACGACAGACTAGTAAACCAAAAAGGTTTAATCTCCAGAAACCTCAAATACAACATTGTTTCTAGCTAATGATGAAGATTTTATGTTTTTTCAAATCATTTAGCCTTAATATTCGTGATGAAGATTTTCTAGTCTTCAAGTCAGAATATTCATTCAAATAGAATATCTAACAAATTGGTGAAATTTCTATATTCTTCAAATCAATGCACAATCTGATTTGTTCGAAAAAATCTTATATTCTTCAAACCAATGGAGTAAAAAAATCAGAAGATTTTAGTCTCCAAAAGTCAAACACAGTACAGAATAGATATTAATAATAATCATCACATAATTACCATCTATCCTGAAATTTATGAGATAAATCTCATAACTTATAAAGGATAGAAAATAAAATAATCAAGGGAAATAAAAAATGGACTGATTTTTACTCATCATTGAATCATATCTATTTGTCAGCAAGGGATCCATGCAAGTAATTTCATTGATATTGATTTTTTTCCTTTTCTCAGTTTCATCATATTCATATTTCCTCAAGAAGACATTTAATTTAAACAAGACACTAACTCAAGTTCAAATATGTTAGAAGGACAAAATTTGTCATTACTTCGTGTCATAGTTATGTAAAACAAAAGGAATATAAAAAAAATAATCAAGTGCATATATTAACCTTATACACAAAGAACTTTTTATGAAAAATAAGACTAAAGGAGTGCAATGCTTGTATGCACTTAGAAGAAAATCAGATTAATGTACCCATCAAGAAGAACGGACTAGAAAAAAATACATTCAAAACATAATAAAAGTAGTCGAAGTAAGAGCAAATCTCTTGTTATCATATGATAAATAATTTTTTATTTCTTCTTCTTCCATCCAACTAAAAGAACACAAAAAATAGAAGTAATTTCCTTACCACAGAAAATATCATCATTGTTAAATTTCTTAAGTTTGTTATCTCCTGTCTTCAAATTAGCAAACTAGAAAAATAACAAAAGATGAAAGAAAAAACACAAAGAACTATCTGAGTCCACAAAATCACTGTGTGTCCTTAAGAATTTTAATCCCCTCAAGTAACCGAGGTTACAGATTAATTTCTCCTAAGATAAAATGGATTAACCATTAGTGAAGTAGCGGTACCTCAAACTTCAATAATTTTAGAGAACTCAAATGACAACAACGAATCACACACACAAACACTGTCGATCAATTTTGCTAAGAAATGTATGCAAAAGAAGAAAAAAAATTCAATGCAGAAAAATGAGAGAAAGTCTCTCTGTTTATAGCCAATAAGAGACTATTACTATCTTCTCATCTATAATCAACATTCGACTATTATCAACACCACTAACGCAAAATAGGGAGGGTCACTAAAAGAATAAAGTATTAGGATCTAAAATAAGGGAGATATTGTGAAATGATGTTATTTCTTTATATTCTTAGAATTTGAGCATAGGAAGAAATCTATATAAGGTACATGAGTATGGGTCACGAACACGATGGTGAGACAAACAAGGAGTAGAGTGTCGTAATGGTTTAAATCTGAAGAACATTTTAGATTAGAAATGATTTACTATCTCATCACTATTCCTTTTAAAATGCATCACAATCTAATTCATAAGACTTTATTTAGTATTTCTCACTGTCATCTCTTCTTTAGATCAAGGTTCACCTTCAAAGTCTGTGAGCCTATTCTATTTCCTCTAAACTCAACGGTAATATACATTGCATAATTAACATATTGAGGCAAGATATATTAGAAGTTACTAACTTCGTGTAACTTAAACTCTTACTAGCAAACGTAATTAATTCCCTTAGCACTTTATAATCTAATCTTTCTTTCTATTCTACTTGCATCCCACCTCTAAGTTCACATTTTCCAGAGTCAATGGAGGATAAAGGTTCACCTTTATTTAGTATTTCTCACTGTCATCTCTTCCTTAGATCAAGGTTCACCTTCAAAGTCTGTGAGCCTATTCTATTTCCTCTAAACTCAACAGTAATATACATGCATAATTAACATATTGAGACAAGATATATTAGAAGTTACTAACTTCGTGTAACTTAAACTCTTACTAGCAAACGTAATCAATTCCCTTAGCACTTTATAATCTAATCTTTCTTGCTATTCTACTTGCAGCCCACCTCTAAGTTCACATTTTCCAGAGTCAAAGGAGGATAAAGCTTTACTAAAAATGCAACACCATTTATCTCTAAATCTTTGATTCAACTCTTAAGAACACCACACAAGACATACTATACTTAGCCTCCTCCACACCTAAATACTCCTAGCATACTAAACGGTAATATATAACACATTAGGAACCCTAAAATATCATTTAAACACAGATTACACTATCTTCCTAACGCTTATAAATATCTTATATCTAATGACCTAGTCAGCATTAATCATCTAACCTATTAATCAAATACATATGATATTTGAACCATCACCAATAATGAAAATTCATACACTTAAATTCTTACATGTGTTATTTCAAGCCTACGACATCAATTTCATAAGATAAGCATCACCAACCCCAAACTATTCTTTATTTATACATTGAAAAAAATCTGAGTTTTCTACGTCATTAAATTAACAAAAGAGGAAATTTTGATGTTGTCACTACATTTTGAGTAGTCAAACTATGACTAGTCAAACTATGACTAGTCAAACTCAAGATAAATATGCTTTGACTTAGCATTCTTGATGTGAGCTATATTCAAAATGGGGGAACATATGTATTATAAAACTAAGAGGTGTGATCTTAAAATTTCAATGAAGAAGATAAGAATCATGGAAGATCATTGGATTCAGATCCTAGTAGAGATGAAAAAACACTAGCCATACTTTGATATCTGTAACATAACACAAAGTTTATGTATTATTTTTAATAAGTAGGATAATTTTAATGCATTTCTATCACTTTTCAAATTCTTATTAAAATGCTATTGAGATAGAGCATTCAATTCAAAGAGCAAAAATAAATTATTTTCACACATTTTTTGAAATACTTAAAATGCAATGTCAAAAAAGTGGTAAAAATCTTCACTTTGTAACCAAATACACACCTATCTTGTTCTTCTTACAATTTAATTATCTGGAACTAAAAAATCATTTTAATGGGAGAAAAAGGAAGTGAAGTAATATCCTCATAAAAATGTAAAAACATTTTTTCTCAACTACAAAAAATTAAGAAATAAATATTTTCCATTTCATTAGAATCTTTTTATTGTTGTCTAAATGAATATAAATATTAGGTTACTATGATTTTATATTTTTTGTCTATATTATCGTCTAAAAAAAGTGCATGAGATTATTCTATTTTGATTGATGAAAAAAACATTAAGAAAACTATTATTTTTAACATGGTATCAGAGCATAAACGCATTTTTCAATAATTGAGGCTTCTTTATGTGGAATAACAAAAAGTGAATTAGAAAAAGACCAGAATTTAAAACTTAGGAGATTGTGTCCTTTCAACAAATAATTTTCAATGAGATAATTTCATCTGCGTTGACTTAACATCTAGAATATCTATAAATATGAGTTTAAGAAACTTACAATATTTTATGTTACTGAAGCAGACATGAAAATAGTTGGTATACTCAATCCCTAAATATGAAAACAATTCCTGCCGTCTAATTTTTCCCCTTTTTTAAAACTCAGAATGAGGTACTTATACTAAAAGAATTAGGGTTAAATATCTATTGGGCTAATGGGAATGGGCTATTGTAGAGCTGTCAAATGGGTTCTACCCGCGAGGCCGGCCCAAGCCAACCTTTGAAATAAGTGTGGTTGGGCCTAATTTTTTTTGGCCCATTTAGAAACGAGGCTTTTTAGCCCGCCTCACTTCGCCCGCTAGCCTCGTAGGCCCAATCAGCAATCCCCAGAGACCACCACGTGAATATAAATATTTAAAATGTTTTTATCAATAAATATGTTAAAACATAAAAAAGCAAGTCTTTTGCTAGCTTGTTTTTTGTTCGGAGGATAGTGAATGATCACATTTTTTTAAATCTAACGTGACAATTTTTATTTTTAATAAGCATCATCGAAGTGTGAGATTCATAAATGTGGTCCGAAGTAATTCGCTATAAAGTCTGTGATAATAAATGGAAAATTCGTATGTATTGCTGTCGTTGTTCAAAAGACGTCAAATTCGATACTCTTAGATACTCCTTCTAATTTTAATTTTGTTTCATTTTTTATTAAAAGGCTAACTTTCCAAACTCGTGGGCAACGATTAGGCTGGGTTGGGTTTGACGGGCCACTGTGATTGCCCTTTAATAAGGACAACTTACTAAAAATATACTATAGGAAAAAAAATATTACCATTTATAGAAATTATTTCTTTCCAGTTGACCCACTTTTATTCATTTATAATACAAGTTATACATATTACAAAGAAACAATTTATTATTCACCTATAATACAAGTTTTAATGATGGATAATATTTATCACCATTTTAATAACTTATAATACAATGTGACAACTTTTACCAAACAAACATAATATATTTAAAAAAAACAATTATAATCAATATATTGCATATATAATTTACTTTAATACCATATTACATGATTTATCACAATATTGCCTATAAATGATTAATAAACAAAAAAGTAGTATCGCTAAAATCAGTAATTATTTTTTAAAATGTATTAATTTATGTAATTTTTTCTTAATTAAAAGGGTTAGTCCATCCCAACCCATTTAACTCTCTAGACCGTTAAGGTTAGATTAAGTTGGGTTATGTCAACCCAATTTGACAGTTGTAGGCTAATGGTGTGCCTGACCCAATAATTTTTAGAAAAGCTACATAATTAGAAAAACATAAATTTTATATTTACTCTTTAAAATCCTACTTTAAAATAATTATATTTCAAAGCTATTATATTATTTTAGTAAAAAAAAAGTTACATGATTATACTTATTCTTCTATTTTACGCATAATGAGACATTTTATTTGACTGAATTCACTTGCACTATCGATATTTCTCTCTCATATTATAACTCTATCACTTTATCAAGTTACTTTTTCTTTTTCCAAGTTCAAATTAGAGATTTTAGTAAGTGTGTTTTGTTATTATTCATACCAAATAAAGATTTTAATTAAAGCTAAGTGTACCTTTATTTTTCTTCTTCCAATACTAAGACTGTTATTGAAGGACAGCCATTCAAACATAAAGTATCAAATAGGTATGTGATTTCTTCAAAATTTCCATTATATTATGATACATTGTGTATGTAAAATGAATCATGTATCGAAAAGATATCATTATGCAATGTGTCGAAAGCGTATCATGATACATCATATATCAAAGAGGTATCGTTATGTCATGAGCTACAAAGGTATCATGGTGCATCTTCAATTGTAATGTATCATGTCATAATGTATTGAAAACTTATCATGATACATCATATACGAGAAATATATTAATATACTATAATTTTGATAATATATGTAATTGTGATTATTTGTGATTTTCTCTAAGTTTTGTCAACTTCTAACTCCTTATCTTATGTTTGGGTGTTACATACAACTCCTCTTATAGACTCAACGTAATCGTGAAGGTTTACCCTATTACATGAAATTGCATAGACTCAATACTAAAATTTTCCCCACCTATTAAAATTAGTCTGAACTTAGTTGAACTCTGACCCACATCGATAAGACTGTAAAAAGAATGAATATATATCATTTTTAACTAACTTTTATAATTGGATCACCGTCTTAATTATGAAAATAACCAAGCAGACCAATCATGATTGTAATGAAAAATGGCAAGATGCTCCTTAAGGACAATCATGATTGGACATAATTCTTCTTCCAAATGGAAACATTATTGTTGAAGGACATTCATCGAAACATAAAGTATCAATTAGGTATGTGATTTCTTTAACATATTTATTGTATCATAATACATCATGTATAATTTTTTAGAGTCATTACCCATTTATGCGGGGGATTGATAGGTTTTAAAAGATATGAATGAAAAAAAATGGTTGTAACTTTATTGAAAATTTTTGAAGGATTGTGACTTTCTAAAGATTTGCGATTTTTTCAAAAGGTCATGACTTTTACAAAAGATTGTGACTTTTTAGAAAGAGTTATGACTTTTTGAAGGATTATAACTCTTCCAAATGATTGCAATCATAATACCCTTTGTTGTTTATAAATAAAGAGTTTTCTCTCATTATTCAATCACGAATTTGATGAACTTCTTATTCTGCACAAATAAATTTTGAAGTATTTTACTGTCTGGTTGGTTTGCTGACACCATAATTTAGGTAGCAACACACTGGTGAGTGGTGAGTAAAATTATTCTATCTTGAGAGGATACGTTCCATTAACCTAGGATATATGAGGGAAATAATTTTTTTAAGGACACACTCTACATTCAGTAAGCTCGATTTTATTCTTTTCGGTGTTGTTTTGGATTATATTTTCTTTATTGAATTATACTTTCTGATTTTTAAATTATACTTACAACTTTATTGTCTCTTATGAAGTTATACAAAGTTATTGTTCTAAAGTATCTTAGGAATGTAGATTAAGGGAAAATGATCAATATACCGCTCATACTTCTGTATGTGGTATCGAAATACCTTCTAATACACTTTTAGGACATAGATGCCCTTATCTTCTAACTGTTGGAGTGTATATGTCCTTCCGATTAAAAACTAACCCAAATAATTTTAGATTACCACCAAATTATAACCTCAAACCTCCAATAGACTATCTTCTAGAATCTTTTCCTTCCAAAAAGAGAAGGTTAGAGGTTGTTTTTTTAGTTAAATATCATATTTTTATCCTAATTTTAGATGATTATCATTAACAAAGTAAGTGTAGTCACTTACAATTTATTAAATATAAATTTATAAAGTTGTTCGGATTATATTAAATTAATGAATATATTAGTCCAAATATATATTATGAATTAATATAATAGATTTATTATTTAAATTCAAATAATATGAATTTAATTAATTCCCGCTACATGAAGCCCCATATGACATGTCATTAAATCGATTGGCCGAAGGGAGTCATATTCAATAGCAACTCCTCTATTCATAACAAATGTAAAATAGGGCTTCTCATTAATTCAGAGGAAAGAGAAACCAAATTAACAGAAGTTAGAGAAGCTCCTGGAATCAAAAGTTTGCAGATTTCTGTAAAGTTTACGTCTCTTTAAAATTAAAAATTTATTAAATTTTAATTAAGGTTCCCATATTTTATTTGTGAATTTTCGGAGTTTTTTTGATTTCATATTTTGCCTATTCAAGAATCAAGCCTTTAGGAACGTGAAAAGATTCAACAAACACAGGATTTACGATAAAAGCTGAAGCTTGTGGATTCAACTAGAATTCAAGATCAACATAAGGTTCAAGTTCAAATTCAAGATCAAGATAAAGTTCAAGTCAAGATAAAGATCGCCGGATTCAAGACCAAGACCTCCGGATCAAGATCAAGCTCGAAGTCCTTGGATTCAACTAGAAGTCAAGATCAAGATCAAGTCCAAGATAAAGATCAAGTCCAAGTCCAAGTATCAAGATCAAGATCAACTCCAAGTCCGAGTCCAAGTCAGAATCCTAGATCAAGATCAAGATAGAGATTGAGATCAAGTCCAAGTCCAAGTCCAGTCAAAGATCAAGATCAAGTTAGAGATCAAGATCAAGATAAATTCCAAGTTCAAGATCAAGATTTAAAGCCCTTGAATTATATTTGAAAAGATGAATTCAGAAGAATCATAGAGATATTAACAGTCACACTTAAAATAATAAATCGATTATTGCTTTAATTTTTTGTTCTTGATTATTATTTTCTCGATGCGAATTTTATTGTCTACAAATTCTAAATTTGTATACAAAAAATTTTATATTGACATAAAATAAATTACTTTCACAATAAAATAAGTAGAGATCAAGATAAATTGCGGGTACAATTTTGTTGAGTCCGAAGCTTAAAGGGTATAAAATATTAATAAAAATTCCAAAATGGTATATAAAATTTTATATTAACCAAAACGATAAAATAGCTGCAGATGCAGCGACTTACCTCACCTGAAAAAGCAGGCAGCGATTTTGCAAAAGTTATTTTTTTTAATAAAAAAATGAAATTGCTGCTATTTCTTAAAAATAAGGCAGCGATTTTATTTTATTTTTTTTAAAAATAAGGTACATCGCTGCCTTGGCAGCGATTTATAAAAAAAAATTGTTTTCTTTTAAATCGCTGCCAACACCAGTGATTTAACATTTTGTAAAATAAAAAAGAATTATAAATCGCTGCCTTGGCAGCGACTTTATAAAAAAAAAATTAAAAATGTTAACGCAGCGCTTTTATATAAAAGAAATTTATAATAATTTTAAAATTTAAATTTAATATAACTTATAAAAAATATACATATGTTTAAAAAAGTAAAAATAACGTCAAGTATAAATATATTTATTTCTAAAAAAATATTTATATTTGAATTTAATTTAAATAATATTGAATTCAAATAGCATTTAAATTCAAATAATTAATTGTTTTTAAATAAACAATTAAAGCAGCGATTTGATTGAATTTTTGTAAAACAAAATGATATATAATATTATAGATATATATAGATAATATATATATATATATATTAATTATATATATAGATCTATATTATAGATAGGATAAGATCTATATATATATATATGATTTATTATATATATATTATGATAAAAGTTAAAGATAATCACATGATGGATCACATGTGATAGTAAAGATTTGTTTTGGTTTGTAAAATAGTGAAACAGAGTTCCCATGTAATAGTATCAATATGTTACAATGCTAAAATTGGTGAATTATCCTTCATATTTCATATTGCGTTCTATTTTCAATCTTCCAACAATCTTACAATCTTGTATTTTTCAAACTTGATAAGTTTAAAAACTTTTCTTATACGGGGAGTTGAAATGATTTATTTAATTAATTTATAATTGTTATATTATCTTGTTGTATATTCAATAGTTTGATCATTATATAATCTTTAATATTCTTTTTAGTGTGTATAGAATGCATCCGTCAAATGTATTGGACATCCTCGTCCAGTAGAGCTGATGTATTAAAAAATTTCAAGTTCTCATCGTTCCAAAGGACGTGGCATGGTAGCATAAAGAAGAGGGGCTTGCTTACATACGCGTAGTGGTGATATGAATTTGGCAACATATAAATATTCATCCATCTACATTCTCGATCTTCAATATTTGAAAAGGTAGATTAAGGAATTCTTGATGTAGGATGATGTGCCGTATGATCTGGATTCAATTCGCTTTAATGAAAGGTGGCGTCCAGAAACTAATTACTTTTCCACATGCGAACTGGGAAGCTCCTAACTTTACAAGATATGAATTTTATTCGGAAGGGTAGTAGATGCGTAGTCCTATAATTTTAAATGGGAAGCTGATTCTTTAGGATTATAGGAGACAAGAAAATGAAAGTTGAATTAACAGATGGGTATACGATACTAGTTGGTTTCTGTGTTAGTAGAGTGGTAACATATAAATTGATTGATTAGGGCGAAGGTTTGTATGGTATTAATGATAACTCAAAAACTGAGCCTGAAGTCAACAAAGATTTAACTATAGTTATTATGAGGTATGTGGTGGATCAATATTACCGGTATAAATCTTATAATAAGATTAATTTGACATTTTGATTGCCATGAGAAATTTTAGATTTAATGTCCAAATCAAGCTGGGGAACTAAGCCCGAATTATCATATTGTATAATTGTTATGCCGTGAGTCAATGAAAACAAATAAATGAGTTGTGGATTTCTCTATTTAGTGCAGGTATACATATTTTGAATTAAAGATTTTTTATATACAGTAATATGCAACTTTTAAATAAGGCTATAAGTAATGGTGAATCATATTTATAGATTTGGGCCTGGCGAACGAATTATGCCCCTGCAACTCATTGCCAAAGCCTCTAAGACCAATCAAATGAGGATTCAACTGCACTTGCACGTAAATGGAGCGACGTCGAAATAATTCAAAATTTGAGGCACGAACTGTAATCGGTGTCATTAGGGATGTACTAGATATCAATGATGAATAGGATTTAATATTATTAGTATCTTAAACTATTCATATTTTATTTTATTTTAAATAAAAAAATAGTTGGTAGATCACTTTAAATGAGGCACTTATGTTTCACTATCCAACAAAAATTATGTGAATAAAATGCTATACACAAATTCTTGTTAGGTCCTTAAAAGTAAAATATGTTATGACACAAGCGTACAAAAAAATTATTTGTAAGGATTGATTCATTTTCACGTACATATTTTTTTTTTTCTGCCAATGTTGTTTTCTAATTATCTACTTAATTTATTTCTTTAGTTTATTTGGCGCCTTATCGGAAGATGTTATTAATGGATTGGCTGAGTGGGTTTGGGGGGGTTTTTTTTGGTCGTAGGACAACGACCACATGTCTGGATGCACAGGTGCCCATGATTTATGGAATTTATCGTGAGTGCACATGGTTGATCGTGTTGTGAGGACAGTTCGGTTATTTACAACATAAACCTGGACCGTGTACCCAAGTTTTGCATCTCATTTTAAACGTGATAAAACGATCAAACTAAAACAAGAAGATATAGATGCATTGAACTACACCTAAATTTATGGGAACAACGTCAAAATCGTATTATTCGACCTCATTTGTAAGTGAATTCAAACGTTACTTTTGTTGGTAAATGAGGCCATACCCGCATGGTCATGGAATCCACAACATGTTGTACAAAAAAAGGGTATCAACACATGGCAGGTAAGACATGAGGCATTTAATATGTATATTATGGAAATTTTTAAATATTATTGTCCAATCTTTAAATAATTTTTTTTGTTATACTATTTGTTTACATTATAGTAGGAGTTCATGAATGAAGTATCGTCGACTGGATGATTGAAAATAATGAAAAATCAATCTAATGAAATGAAGACAAATATGCAGAGGAAGTCGATCGTATTTCAATGGAGTCACAGAATGCGGCCGTTCAGGGAACGCGATGAGATTTGATCCTGATTACATCCTCCAATCAATATGAGAACCACCACCGGTACAAGGGATCTCACCGACACGACAAACACAACCGAGAGAAGGTGCTCGTCAAGGTAGAAGGACCTCGGGTGAACAGGTGATTTTTCTGCAGGGCCTCTAACACTAATGTGGCGACTCACGAGCATAATTATCCCACATTTAGATTTTTCTCAGGGCCCTCCTAAAACTAATGTAATTTTCTAGTTAGCAACCGTTGGTTTGTAACTCCACAGGTTCCAATATCTATTTTGCGCAATTTAGTGGATTTCTCAATACGGTATTAAAATGGTAGCGTAATATCTATACATAATTCCCATTTGGTGGAAGATTCAATTTTTCGAATGTAAGATAATGATTTTCATCAATTTGTTTAACTTTTTATAAATTTTTAATTTTATGCAGGTTTATTTGATTGATTATATTATATTGTATTATAGGTAACTGGTACGATGAGTCAAGATTTAATGTTGGGCTTCACAAAATTTTAGTTCTTAATAGACAAAACCACCTGGAGACATCTAGGCTACACAAATCAAACTAGATTGTGGAACAGGTAGTCAATATCAAAATGAGGAAGATTTGAAATGAAGATGTAGAAGATTCAGATTCAGAAAGAATAATTTTTTATGCACCTTTATTCTAAAGGCTGAAGATTCGATTTTGCAAATAGGTAATATTTTCTTGTTTTTGCAAGTTTGACAAAGTAATGAGATTCTTCTTCTTCTTTTTTTTTTTTTTTTATTTTGAACAAGTTGCAGGATTTATTTCTTTATGTATAGGTAAATCAATTACATTTTTAAGTTAGGTCAAATCAATACTTTTTATATTAGGGTCAAATAATTATTTTTAATAGAGTTTCAATCAATAATATAATAATAATGTAAAGATATTATACGGTACAATATTAAAATGCCACAAGACAAATTAAATTCATGTCAACAAAATAATTATAAAGAAATTCATAATATTAATAAACAAGATAATAAAAAACATGAACCTTAAAAAAATAGACAAAATATTTAAAATCGAGTAGGACATCGTGCCTTTGGTGACTGTCTCCTTACAAAACACTACATTTTCTAGTCATGCGAGCCGAGCTATGATCCCATATCCATTCTTAAGTCGGCTTCTTACTAGCGTACCACGGTTCCGCAAATATTCAGGATTTGCCATTAAATAAATGGAGCGGTGGCCAATAACATGTTCATAATCCACTGGATCAATGTCTCTACTCGTATGTTCGTTGTAATATTTTGCAATGTAGAATTTACTTACATAAGAGTTTGGCTCGATTCCGCGCAGTCCACAAAAATTTGATGGCATGGAACAAGGCATTGATGTTTCTCCATTTTCCACAAGAACATTTCTTATCTTTTGAGTACCTTTGGACATTTTCCACTTTACCATCATGAGCAAAAGTAAGAATTTAATAACTCCATTATACCTGTGTTGTAAGTCATACATAATGGTGTTCTGAGTCTTGATAATTAATCATTAAAAATTTTATCTATCCAAGAGGCCATGACATATTACTTTGAAGTTAATGCAATTGCAAGATGTTTCTTTCGACAAAACGATCAACGAGAGATTTGAGACGTCATAGAACCATGGCAGTCACAAGAAGCATCCGAGTTTTTCATAAACCAATATGACTCAGACACATTTGTCGTCATGGACCCTCTACGGACCACCATCCTTATACTTGTCCATTGTTCAAAGAAATTCATTTAACCAATTCATATGTTGCAGGAGACAATGTTTTTGATTTTGTTGCATCCGTTGACAAACTTTCTGTCCTGATGCTCAGTAGCAAGCAACCACATTAAGATTTTCGTCACTTTACAAATTTTTTATTTAAATTGCTTTTAAATGCGAACACAAAAATCTATGATATGTGTGGGACTAAACCAATCTAATATTGACGCACTGCAAGATTCCTGATGATGGTCAGAAATAAGACCATCCTTGTCGTCACAAAGCTACATGTGTCAGAATAACTGAAGAAACCATGACAAGAGTCAAAACTCTACGTGGAACTAAGATATGGAAAGTGGAAAAAAAGTTCCATTCGCATCCAATATCCAAACCGCAAGTAACAATTTGATATCATACGAACCTAAAGATGTGGCCGTCGATAGAAATGACCGGCACAACTTTTAAACCATAAAGCTTGTTTTAAAAGCCCAAAAAAAATTAAAATTTTGCTAACCTGCAGTTGTAGGAATGAGCTCCCGCTTATAATCGTTGCCTGGATTGAAAATTGTAGTGCCGCCATGTATCGAGGTAATGCCTTAATTGAACTTTCAAAATACATAAACCATTCGAAATGTTTTCTTCGACCTTTTTGGATTTTCTATAACTGTAGTTAGTGATATTCTTGATAATTTACGGATTCTTAATATTATGTCCGGATTTTCATAAAATAGGGTACTAATGAAGTGGCAATCATTTATCATTCAAATTGAAAATGATCCTCCTTCTAGTTATTTGTAAGACAAGTATGCAGGTTCAATCATTTTTATGTCTTCCACATACCGCTTGAAATCTCTCTAACTGATGAATATCCAATCACACCCTAACTAATGACGCTTGCAAATAAATTTCCAACTTGTACCCGTTGGATTGATCACAAAGAAATTCTTTTTTTATAGCAATATATACTCTTAACTGCAGATTTCATTTGCATAGTATCATAAATAACATACCTAGTTGCAATACAAATTAAATTAATAAACTGAAATAAAAAATAAATTAAATAAAAAAACTATAAAATTTTAGTGTTCAACAATCGAACCTGATAGCGATGGTTAGGATTGTTGAATTGCAAGTGCCATTCGAATGGAACAGTCATCTCTGTGTAGATAAATCTTCGCATTTTCTTCAGTGTGATCTAAGCTATGGAATCGTGTAGAATGATAATTAATACTTGATCTTCAACGGATGCATTAGGTGCATTAGGTGCATTATCCCACATTATCAATCATCGTCGTCATACATATCATCGCGGTCTGTGAATTTATGAGCGGAGGTTCATCATTGTGAAACTCACCCACTCGTTCATCACCTATAACATTATTATTTACAGTTTGTGTCCAATAATTAATGCATTTTGAATTAAACATCTCTATAAAAAATCTAATATAAATATATCTACATATAAAAAATAGTTTTAGAAATAAGAAACATTCGTATTACCATTCGTGAATCCGAAAGAAAAAATTCAATGACTGAAATTTGGGCTTAGACTCCTCCCATAATATTTAAATGACTTTATTTACTAGGAGGGGGAAGATTAAAGTAGAATGCAATATGAATATGAAGGATAATTCACCAATTTATCGCATTGTAAACATATTATAATATTTACTGTGAACCTCTATTCAAACTATTTTACAACAAAAACAAAATCTTTACTATTCACATGGATCATCATGTGATTATCTTTAATTGATAGATGAGAGAGAGAGAGAGAGAGTGAGAAGAGAGAGAGAGAGAGATAGAGAGAGAGAGAGAGAGAGAGACAGAGAGAGGAGAGAGGAAGAGAGAGAAGGAGAGAGGACGGAGAGAGAGAGAGAGAGAGGACGAGAGTAGAGAGAGAGAGAGTACGACGAGAGAGAGGAGAGGAGAGGAGAGAGAGAGAGACGGCCCGCCACGAGATAATATTATCATGGTTTTTTTAAAAAAATTCAGTACAAATCGCTGCCTTAATTTTTATTTAAAAAAAATGAAGTGAGTGGTAATGGAAAAGGGAGGGAGTCAAATATGATTTAAAAGGTAAATTTAAGATAAGACGGTGTGGAGAAAGAAAAGAGTTCAGTACTTTACTTAGGGGAATTTGTTAAAAATAGTGTAGATTATTTCTTATAAGATATATATTTAAATTTGAAAAAACATAGTTAGAAATGTTGTTTGTATATAAAATCGCAGCTTTAACATTTTTCATTTTTTTTCTTAATAAAAAAGTGACAAGGATCGATTTTTAATATCTATATATATATATAGCTATATATATATAAAATAGATACTATATATATATATGATATATATATATTTTAGAAAAATGTTAAATCGTTGGTGTGGCACGATTTAAAAAAATTTATAAATCGCTGCCAAAAGGGGCAGGACTGTGTCCTTATTTTTTAAAAAAATTATAATCGCTGCTTGGCAAGCGATTTTTAAGAAATAAAATTTTTTGATTAAAAAAAAATTAAATTTTGCAAATCCTGCTGAGGCAGCGATTTTGCTTGTCAGGTGAGGTCAAGTCGCTGAATCTGCAAAATTGTACCCTTGTGGCTTAATATAAAAATTTTATATACCGTTTTGAAATTTTGTTAATATTTTTTACCCTTTAAAGTTTAGGACTCCATTTTGTTGATCCCTTCATTCATCTGTAAGATTATTAGTGATTCGAGTCGTTAGTGGCATATTTATCGGAGTAGGATGATTATAATTTTATTGACCTGTCGATATGATTTCATCTATCAATTGCGGAGTATTCGAGATCTTGATCTTTTTGTGGAATTTTTGAGATGCCTTTTAAGGGAATTTAGTACCCTTTATATAGGCATAAACTAGGGTTTAGGGTTGAGTAACCTCGAAGAATCCTAATCTAAATTGAACACAATTGGTAGAGTCCCAACTGGAATTTTACGCATCTTCAAGAGTCCCACAAAATTTCAATGTCTATTAATATCCCCTTCTTCAAGGCTTGACGGAGTGTAGACTTGAAACTCAAAAACGAGGCTTGAAGTACTTATTCTTCCACCTATGCAGCTTCAGATTTTCAAATTTGATTTATAAGAGAAGAGATGAAAGGCAGATTTTGTCACACTGGGCATGCCAATTTGTGTACAACAAATTTTAAACTGACAAAAAATAAATTACATTCACAATAAGTAAGTAGAAATGTAACTTTATTGATCAAGATAGATTGTTGGTGCAATTCTATTGATCCCTTGATTCTACTCTCCTAAGATTTATCCATAATTCGAGGCCGTTAGTGACATATTTCATGAACTAGGATGCTTTAGATTTGAACTCTGTATATGAATAATTCATCAGTTGTGGAGTATTCGAGATCTTGATATCTTTATAAAATTTCTAAGATGCTTTTAAGAGAATTTAATACGCTTTATATAGGCATAAACTAGGGTTTATGGTTGAGTAGTCTCCAAGAATCCTAATTTGAGTTGAACACAATTGGTAGAGTTCTAACTAGAATTGAACGCATCTTGTAGAGTCCCACAAAATTTCAATGTCTACACATGCACCCTACTTCAAGGCTTGTCAGAGTGTGTAATTGATGAAACTCAAAAACAAGGCTGGAAGTACTCATTCTTCTACCTTTGAAGCTTCAGATTTTAAGATTTGATTTAAGAGAAAAGAGATAAAGGACAGATTTAGTCCCACCGGGCGTGCCAATTTTTATAACAAATTTTAAAGTGACAGAAAATAAATTACATTTACAATAAAATAAGTAGAAATGTAACTTAATTGATCAAGATAGATTGCGGGTATAATTATGTTGATCCATTGATTCTACTATCCTAAGATTTATCCATGATTCGAGGTTATTAGTGGCATATTTCTCGAACTAGGATGATTTAGATTTGACCTCTCTATATGAATAATTCATCAATTGTGGAGTATTCGATATCTTGATCTCTTTATGAAATTTATGAGATGCCTTTCAAGGGAATTTGTACCCTTTATATAGGCATAAACTAGGGTTTAGGTTTGAGTAGCCTCCAAGAATCTTAATTTAAATTGAACACAATTGGTAGAGTCCCAACTAGAATTGAATGCATCTTCTAGAGTCCTATAAAATTTCAATGTCTACAAATGCCCCTGCTTCATGGCTTGACAGTGTGTAGACTCGATGAAACTCAAAGACGAGGCTTGAAGTACTCATTCTTCCACCTATGCAGCTTCAGATTTTCAGATTTGATTTAAAAGAAAAGAGATGAAGGGGAGATTTGGTCCCACTAGGCATGCAAATTTATTTATAACAAATTTTAAAGTGACATAAAATAAATTACATTCATAATTAAATAAGTAGAAACGTAACTTTATTGATCAAGATAGATCGCGGGTACAATTCTGTTGATCCCTTGATTCTACTCTCCTAATATTTATCCATGATTCGAAGCTGTTAGTGGCATATTTCTCGAAATAGGATGATTAGATTTGACCTCTCTATATGAATAATCCATCTATTGCGGAGTATTCGAGATCTTGATCTCTTTATGAAATTTCTAAGATGTTTTTAAGAGAATTTAATACTCTTTATATAGGCATAAACTAGGGTTTATGGTTGAGTAGCCTCCAAGAATCCTAATTTGAGTTGAACACAATTGGTAGAGTTCCAACTAGAATTGAACGTATCTTGTAGAGTCCCACAAAATTTCAATATTACAAGTGCCCCTTGTTTCAAGGTTTATCGAGGTGTAGAACTGATGAAACTCAAAGACAAGGCTTAAAATACTCATTCTTCCACCTTCGAAGCTTCAGATTTGATTTAAGAGAGAAGAGATAAAGGACAGATTTGGTCCCACAGGGCGTGACAATTTGTTAACAACAAATTTTGAAGTGATAGAATATAATTATTTTCACAAGAAAATAAGTAGAAACATAACTTGCTTGATCAAGATAAATTGTGGGTATAATTATGTTGATCCATTGATTGTACTCTTCTAAGATTTATCCATGATTCGAGGCCATTAGTGACATATTTTTCAAACTAGGATGATTTAGATTTGACCATTCTATATTTATAATCCATCAATTGTGGAGCATTCGAGATCTTGATCTCTTTATAGAATTTCTGAGATGCTTTTAAGATAATTTAATACCCCTTATATAGGCATAAACTAGAGTTTATGATTGAGTAGCCTCCAAGAATCCTAATTTGAGTTGAACACAATTGGTTGAGTTCCAACTAGAATCGAATACATCTTGTACAGTCCCACAAAATTTCAATGTCTACACTAAGATCCACTAAATCCTTTTCAGACATAACAAAGGACACAAATAGAGACTCTTTGAATGTATAGGTGGAACTAAAAGGGATTTTGTCAATCCATGGACCTGCGATTGATTATTTTTTTCAGTTTCAAGGTGTCTTCTTGGCTGCCATTATTTAATAAATTATTCAGGTCAATTTTTTAATTGTGGGTTAAAATTATATAAAATTTGGATAGGTCGTTAAAATCGCAACATGTAGTTCTTCTTTAGGCCAGAGGGTATATACACTCTAATTATTGGACGATAAGAGAATTAGTGTGCTAAAAATATAATTGAGGATATTTAGAGATCATTAACAATAGTTCAAAAATATATTTATCATTTTTCTCTAAATAAAAATAATAATAATTATCTAAAAAAACAATACATATAAATTCAATATGATCCACTCTACTTTTTCAGAATTTAGAAATCACTCCATTGAAATTAATATTACAAAATTGACTAGGCCATTAGGCTGTTGTTCCCTAAAGTTCCTCAACTAAAATATTTCAACAAAAAAAAAAAAAAAAAAACAGAAAGAAAGAAAGAAAGAAAAAACTCCTTTTTACATGTGCTTAATTAAGCCTTCCAACTTTACTTTTCTTCATTTCCCAATTTTTCTAACCCAAACACAAAATAAAAATAATAATACTAATTATAAAAAAACAAAATATAGAAAATTGTAATTTAAACAAAAAATAAAAAAATATGACCATCGTTTCTTGATTGCCACGTGTTAAAACCCCATTACATTTGACATAGAGCACACGATTACCGACATGTCACTTTATCCGGCCCCATATAACGAACTGTCAATAGCTATAACGGGTTGAGTTGGATTGAGCCGTTGTGTTATTTAAGAGATTTTAGGCTAAAGACAGGTAAATATTATTTTTTACTGTGGTAATTTTTAGATAATACTATTATTTAAAGAAAAAAGTGAATAAAATGATTTGTGATCTGAGAATTTTGATTCACCTCTAAAATAACATGTTTGCTTTAGTCCTTCACCTTTCCACAATATCTTGTGTATCACACATGTTATTTAAAGAATAAAAAAACTATGTTTAAGTACAATTTATTTTTTCTCATAAAGGAGTAAAATAGGGTACTAGCATGCAAAAATAAACAACATAAAAGCATTTTAAGTCCAATTATCCTGGAAAAAAAGAAGGTTGAGTAGATAGGCTAAAAATTGCAACTTCTTGACTAGCTAAGTACTACGTGGTACAAAATCTAATAGGTTTATTTATTGCCTATGTGCAATTAATTAAAGCAACAACAAACTAGTAGTTTCAATGTGCAATTAATTAAGCAAAATATTGAGATTACTATGATTGATTATTTATTTGTGTAGTAGCATAAATGGAATTGGAAAATTTTGGATGGTCTTCAACTATGATGTTCAAATAATGTGAATAGTAATCTACACTATCACTATAAAGGGCTATGCAGAAATAAATTAGATCTTTCTATCTTTATTTAGAAGACTCACACATCAAATCTAAAAATGGAGAATGACAATATGAAACATTTTAATATATTTGCTTAACGAAACTTTTAAATCACAATCACATATTACATCGAGTGGGAAAACAAAAGTATTCCTACCACCATCCCTTTATTAGAAAATGTCCAAGATGTTGTATCAAGATTAACTATATTTAGAGATAATGTAGATTAGTATTTTGGGCCTACAAGGTAGACTTCTTGAGTGGGAAAACCATCTATATTAGTTAAATTTCTATATATGTTTAAGAATAAAGTTCACATAAAATTTAGCTTAATATTATTATTATTGGTGCAACCTTAGCTTATATATGGCCGGTGCATCAACCCCACCGCACCATACAAAATGTTGAAAAAGAAAACAAAAAAAAAATATTGAAGTGAATCAATCCCTAACTACAGAGTACAGGGTGTTATGCAAAATGTATCCAGGAGAGCTGCAACCTCACTAAGATGCCAAAATCTACGCACTAACCACTAATTGAGTGCTAAAAGTTGGAATTTGGGTCAAAAAAGATTTATCACACACAAATATATATGTTAATATGTTGAATGTACTGAGTAAATCACTTGCTTAATTGTACATACAAACTAGCATATTTAGAAGAAATCATATTAATCTGAAAAAATATCATAAATAGCATACTAAAGAGGTCCTTAGAATTGACATAGTCATGAATTACGATGCCAAATTATATTCCAGTCGGATGGGATGACATAACTTGATATAGTATGGAACCATATCTTCTAATATTGTGGATCGACTAATTTGAGCCCCAGGGCTAGAGGCAATGAATAAAGCAGGGAAACTTAATTCTATGTTGGCACGTAGTTATAGAATTGAATTTTCTAAAACCGATCCTCTTCGGTACTAAATAGTCCATCAAACTAACATATATTCATAAAATGCTATAGGTATATACACTCTTATCATCTTGAAGCTCAATGATGTCAGATCAAAAGTCATATCTTGAAATAACTTGTATTAGGTTTAATCCATTTCGGTTTGATGCGAGACTTAAAAATCACAAGGGTTTTAATGACCATAAAAGCCATACTAAATCAGTACCAAAAGGTCTCAGAATCAAAGTGAAACAATGACAGCATAGCTTATTTAGGAAAGAACATAATTCATTAAAAGAACCCTAACTTTGACTATAGATATAGAGTTAATATTCTGAAGATCAAAAGACTTTTAGGCATGAGAGTGTAAGTGATACCACTCACTAAAGCGTGACATACTGAAGAAGACTGAAATCTTGAAAAAAAACTTGATTGCAAGAATGAAAACTCGAGTTTCTAGCTGCTTAATTGTATTTCTAAGTTTGAGAGGGTTGAAGTGAAGGAATTGATCTTGAGCGTGAAAATCCTTTTTAAGATGAGCGTAATTTAGTGTCTTAGAATTAGAAAAAGTGGGAAAAGATTTAAAAAATCCCAAATAAAAAGTTGTCGAAAACCTTCCACAATGCCTTCTACAGGCTTTGGTGTATTGTAGATTTTATCTGTGGAAGACAAACTGAAATTTTGAGTTTTAGAGCTTCATTCTATGGGCTAAAACTACGGCATGTAGATACTTCTATTATTCGTAACTGGGTCCGTAGGAATTGCACCCAAAGATGACTTCCAAGACTTTTTTCCCATGAGTGAATGCTACGTGTCATACTTTCATCTATGACCTGTAGATGAGGTTTGTAGGTCATTGGCTCTGAAACATGTAGTGGTAGTCTTTGATAAAACGGTCATAACCTATACTCCGAACACTAAATAAGGCAAATTTGGTGGCATTGGAATTTTTTTTTCATAATCCTTCAATTTGATAGGTTATGATCTACATAATTCATTATATGCAGAGAGATATGATCACTTGAAGCTGACTCTTGCATGAACTAATAAAAAAACATAACAGGTAGGGAGATTTGAACTCGACTAAGTACTAGAGATATCTTATGACCCAAAACCACTTTGAATAAACTTTTCACACATAGAAATGAACCTTAACACATAAGTAAATAGGACATCACTCGGTTCAAGATTATATAGGAGTTAAATCAAGAATAGAGTTTAAATGTACAATTTTTTTTTTTTTGTCCCCATGAGTCATTTGTCAAACGAGCATCAAAACTAGAATAAACATGTGAATTGAGTAAGTTAAGATTTCTTTGGTATATTGCTTTATATATTAGCATAAAATAAATTTTACCAACAATAGGGATCTAGTAATAAAAAATAAGGATTTAAAAGCATGAGTTAAGAGCATAAAAATTAGCATAGATTTGAAGAGCATTAACTATGACATGAAATTAACCCTCTTTTGCTTAAAGATTTTAAGATGAAACTCTTATAATATTTCGAGGGACTAATCATAGGTAAAATTTTCAGATATTATTGTCTGGAGACACACCAAGATTTTTTATCTAACTATTTCATACAATAGATCTTTGATATCCCTTCACTTTTATAACCTTAGACAAAATAAACATACCCTGATCTTACCAATAACAGACAATTACTATCTTGTCATCTATAATCAACATTCAACTGTTATCAACACCACTATCGCAAAGTAGGGAGGTTCACAAAGGAATATAGTATTAGGATCTAAAATAAGGGAGATGTTGTGAAATGATAGTTTATACTTATCATGAAACTCATAAGTATAGAATATGAAGAGATTAGTGTAATAGGCACGAGTGTTTCACGTACTTAAAGCATAAAACATACACAAAGAGGCATGTTATTTGTAGTTTTGATGATAGGACCAAATCAGGGGAACCTTGTAAAGGTACAAGGTTCTCAAACATGAGTTTTGATGATGTAACAAACTTAGGGGACCTGATAAAGGTACCAGCGTTCTTAAACATGAATATTCCTGTTGACGGCAGCTGGAGAGGTACAGAAAAGTAGGTGCACATTTCCCAACGCCGTCAGAAAAGTCAGACCTCTTCCACCATGGTCAAGCGTTTAAGGAAAGGGGACTTGTCCATACAAAGTCACTTTCCTAAACATCATCCTTAGTTTTGCAACGTGACAAATTTTAATTTCAAGAACACTTGCGAAGGCTATAGAAAATTGAAGTGAAGAATTATCAAACAACAACTGAAAACCCAGGAGATATCGTGTAGTTGTTTCGAATATATATTGTGGGGTTATACATTGTAAACTATTACTAAAATCTATAAAGGAATCAGCGGGGTGGTGTGAAATCTATGTTGTCTAGAGGGATAGCTTAGTGGGTAAGGAATAATTCTACTTAGGCTGATAGCAATAGAGTTATTGCTGAACGTAGATAAAGAACTTTTCTCACATTGTGTAACTGGTTTTAATTTTGCTGCACAGATTAGGAAACAGGTTGTGAAAATTCCTGTGAGAAGGTCGTGGTTTACTCCATTAAGCAAAGAGCTTTACACGTAAAATGTTTTTATTGTTAAACTGCATGTACTTTCTGTTCATACTGTTTGTGGGTCAAGGGACATGGTCAATCTGAAGATAAGTGGACACATATATTCTAACAAGTGGTCTTAGAGCGGGCCCTTTCTCATCTGGTCACACCAAGAAGTGATATCTGTTCTAGGATGGCTGCTCCACTTATCTAGAAGAAGGACAATCTTCAACCCGACCTCGCGTTTTAATAGGCACTTCTAAGTTGGTGGAAAAGTTAGAAGGCTGATCCTCATGGCTGAAGACATGAGCTAGGGATATGGTCTTAGATTGGACCAATTTATTCAATGTTGAAGAAAAGGATGGATAAAAAACTAGGCTTGTTCCAAAAAACTAGACAAAAATATGATGAAGCTGATAGGAAGAAGGATCGAAAAAGGTACAAAGGCAAGAATCTTCTGTCTGTGGGATGGGCCAGATGAGTCAATCGTGTCTTCAGCCTGGAGTCTGCAAAAGAAAATTTGGGACTGCTTGAAAACAAGGCTCATGAGGGAACTGAACACAAGTAAAAGAGTCAAAGATTGATTGCGTACTTCTTTGAGAAAATTTCAAGATGAAAGAAGGAGCAAAACATTCATGAGAGTTCACTAATTGTCCTCTATTACCAAGGAGTGAGAAGCCTTGTGAGACATATCAGCATGATTCCAAGCCAGAAAGTTATTCGAATCCTTCCAAAGTCTGGGGAAAGCAACGTTGATGCTATTACTGAAGAAAAGATTTGAAAGTGCTGACAATGGATGCTCTCAGTTGGAAATCTGAGACTGATAGCTGAATTAAAAGCAGATCAGTCAAAGAAGGAAGTCAAAAAGGATAAGGTCCTTGGATGTTGAAGTACAAATCTGAAGAGGACTCAGTGATGAAATATGTCTACCTCATCAATAGATTTCAAAGATTGTGAGAAAGAACAAAGGTTTTATAAAGGGAGCAAAATAGTCCTCGAAACTGCCACTTCAAAATGATCATGTACAAATGTGGTAAAGCTGGGCACTTTATAAGCGAGTGTCCCTTTAATCAAGACTGATTAAAGAATGTAAAAAAAGGAAGACGGTGATAGAGTGAGAAGAAGGGTCCTGGTACTAAATAAAAATGATCGTAAAGCGGCTGCTACTATGTGGTCACAAAGGCTCTTAAGCATGGGGAGACTCTTCAAGGGAACTTAGAGATCCTGATGACCAAATGATGTGTCAATGGTGGGGTCCATGAGAGGAAACATATTCAATGAAATATTTGCTCTCATGGGACTCATTCCGGAAACTGAAGAAGAGGAGAACAAAGGTAACTCTTCTTTTGATATGGAAAATGATCTAAATACTTATTCTCTTAAAAAAATTGAGAACATTAGCACATGTTATGATTGATGTAGTAATTGAGGTTAACCTCTGAAAGAGCATTATGATGGTGAGCTTGCTCGTTTAACTGAAAATAAAGTTACATGGAAGAGAAAGTGTTGAAAATGGAAGATACATGTTCTCTAGGAATCTGACAAAGCCTGAACTAAAAACAGTTGTCTCAATAACTAAAGAAGCTGAAAGCTAAATGACGGTCAAATGGTTTACAAGTTGAAATTGAAGAAAAAACTAAAAATTTCTGGAAAAAAAAAACTTGGGTTGGCCTGGAGAAGAGCAACAAAATTAGAAAAGATATTGTCAAATTAAGGAAGAAACTGAAAATATTCTTTAAGTGGAAAAAATCTCTAAGTTGCTGTCAAGTGTAACAAATTAGAGCATTTCAATACGAAGGGTCGAGGAAGTTTTTGAATTTATCCTCCCTTTAATCCTCAAACAAGTATGTTATGGGTCTGACAATCTGTTTTGATCTTCACTGTGGTGAAAATGGGCATTTAAAAAATAGTGTACTGGCTGAAGGAAAGTTTCATGAAAGAATCTTTAATTTTACAGAGAAGCAAAGGAGTATCAAAAGAGAGACCTGGTCCCCAAAAACCATTTCAAACTAAAAAGATTTTGATTTGCTCCAAAATCTTTGTCAAAAAGAATCAAAAACTACCCAATTTGGGACTAGAAACATCTGATCACTCCCTGTCTGCCTTATAGGGGAAACTTGAATGAAATGGGTTTTTTTCCTAGCTACAAGTGATTCTGTGCGGTAAGTGAGAGGAGAAGAAGTCAATGTTGGTATATGGACAACGAATTTTTACAAACATATGACTGGTGACATAAAAAATTTCCTCTCCCTCAGACACTTCAAGGAAGAGGTATCTCTTTTGGTCGATGGAAAGAAGGGGACATTTTGGGAGTTGGTAAGTGGGAAAACTCTTGAAGATCATTGATAATGTGTATATCAAATCTGTGACAAGGGAAATGAAGTCAAGTTACTTATGAGAGTGACTGTGGTTAATCTAACCCAAAGGAAGTGATTCTTACGCCTTTAGAAGTAAAAAATGGATGGTGGTAATTGGAAACGCTCCTGGAGATGATCTGGACATGTCTTAGTGGTCAAATGAAAATGATGATATTTGGCATCGAAAGACTAGGGCAGTGAGCCATCTGATTGAATAACATGATTTTCTAAGGATTGGTCATAGGTTTGCCAAAGGTACAGTTTTGTGACAACAAAATAGTGAAGCGTGTGTCAAAGGAAAAACAAAATCAGATCATCCTTAAGTCAAAGAAACAAGTAACATCACAAGAAGTAACTGACGAGGTTACAACATGGACTTTGTGGACTTTGAAGGTTCAAAGCCGAATATGGTAAGAAATAATTCTGGTTTGTTGATGATTCTCAAGATCACATGGACAATAATCTAAGATCCAAAAGAAGAAACACTGAAGAATTGGTGGTGTCTTCAAAATGATTCAAACCAAAAATGCATCAAGTGATGGTTGGAATTAGATCTGATCATGGAACGAGTTGAGAACTCAATTTGATCAATTTTGCATGGATAATGGTATTAGTCATAAGTTTTTATGTCCAAGAACTCCTCAAAAATGGTGAGGGGAAAGAAAAAAAATAGAAACCTTGGTGAACATTGTCAAGACCATGTTATTGAGTCAAATATTCCTCAAAAGTTTCTGGGTTGAGATGTCAACACAGATGTCATGTTACTAACAGGTGTATGATAAGTATGTATTGTAATAAGAATCCCATATGAGTTTGTTCAATAACAGAAAACCTATGTTGAGTTATCTTGGGTTTTGGTTGCAAGGTTTTGTGCTGAACAATGGAAAAGATGATATGGGAAAATTTGATCCTAGAAGTGTGAAAGAGCTGGTGGATCTTTCATCAAATAAAAAAAAATTATAGAATTTTCAACAAAAGAACTAAATGTATTGAAGAAAGCATTCATTGTTGGTTTGATGAAGATGGAACATTTGAAAAAGGTGATGCATCAAAGGATTGAAGATGAGTGGATTAAGCTGTTCAATTTACAAAAAATTGAAGGAAGTGAAGCTGGTGCAAATGATCAGTTGAGGAAGGACAATGATAATGATAATCATAGTCTATCTAAAAAGACTGATGAAGTTGAAAAGTGTGATGAGGTACTTGGTACTACTCTGAATTCCAGACAGAGTACCTCAAACTCTCCAGAAAATGATGAGCTCATTGAAGAAGAAGAACATGCTGATCAGCTGAACAATTCTACCGTGAGACCAGGATGGAAACATAGTTCATCACATCCTCTTGATAATCTTATTTCTCCTTTGAATTTTGGAATTCACACTAGATCAAAAACAAGGAATCTAGTTGCATTCTCAGCATTAATATCATCTATTGAGCCTAAGAATGTGAAAGAGGCATAGGTGATGTAGACTGGATCAACTCAATGCAAGAAGAACTTAACCAGTTTGAAAGAAGCAAGGTATGGTACCTGGTTTCTCGATCTGTACGCAGAACAGTGATAGGAACCAGATGATTTTTCAGAAACAAGCTTGATGAAAATGGCGTGATTACTAGAAACAAATCCAGATTAGTTGTTCAAGGATACAATCAGATTGAAGGAATAGACTATGATGAAACTTTTGCACCTGTTGCAAGGATGGAGGCCATCAAAATTCTAATAGCTTTTGCAGCATTCATGGGTTTCAAGCTGTATCAAATGGATGTCAAAAGTACGTTTCTAAATGGTGACCTGAAAGAGGAGGTGTTTGTTAAACAACCTCCTGGGTTTGAAGATGCTGAGCTACCAGATCATGTGTTCAGATTGAATAAGGCTCTGTATGGTTTGAAACAAGCTCCTAGAGCATTGTATGAAAGGCTGTCAAAGTTTCTATTGAAAAATGGGTTCAAAAGAGGAAAAATAGACAATACCTTGTTCTTATTAAAAAGAGAACAAAAATTGCTTATTATTCAGGTTTATGTGGATGATATAATTTTTGGAGCCACATCACTTTTTATTTGTGTGAAGAATTCTCATCATTAATGGGAAAGGAATTTAAGATGAGCATGATGGGTGAATTGACGTTCTTCCTTGGTCTACAAATCAAGCAATCATCAAATGGAATCTCAATTAGTCAGGAGAAGTACATTAAGGAGTTGTTAAAGAAATTCAATATGTTTGATTCAAAACCTATTGATACTTCTATGGGAACAAACTCCAAGATTATAGAAGATGAATCTGATTCTCTTGTGAATCAAACCATGTATAAGGGAATAATTGGGTCCCTATTGTACTTGACTGCTAGCGGACCTGATATTATATACAGTGTTGGAATATGTGCTAGATTCCAAGCATGTCCTCGTGATTCACATCTGAAGGCTGCAAAACGTATTCTAAAATACTTGAAGAAGACAGGGGACCTGGTCCTCTTATATCCAGCATGTGACACTTTTGATCTTGTTGGTTTTGCAGATGCTGATTTTGCTGGTTATCAAGTTGGCAGAAAGAGTACTTCTAGAATGTCTCATTTTCTTGGATCATCACTCATGTCTTGGGGAACTAAGAAACAGAATTCTGTAGCTCTCTCACCACCTAAAGCTGAATATCTAGCAGCTGTTACATGTTGTTCACAATTGTTATGGATCAAGAAACATTTGGAGGATTTTGGTGTAATCATCAAAGCTATTCCTCTTTTGTGTGACAATACTAGTGCCGTTAGTATGGGAAAGAATCCAGTTCAACATAAGAGAACCAAGCACATTGATATTAGACATCATTTTTTGAGAGACAATGTTGAAAAGGGGAATATTGTGCTTACATATTGTCCAATAGAGGAACAAATTGCAGATATCTGCACCAAGTCTCTCAGCAACGATCAATTTGAAAGTAACAGGTTGAAGTTGGGCATGATGATCTCTAACTGATTTCCAGAGTTTCAACAGTTGAATTCCTTTGATGGCTAAACTTGTAGTGCAGGTATCCTTTGTGTTAATAATTTATTATCTGGATTAGATCATTTTGGTACCTATTGTAGGTATACATTCAGGAAGGATAAGCTAAGCAAAGACATGGCTAGAACAGTTGAGGAATGATGATAAAGTTGTGTTATGGGACCTGGTCCCAGTCAAGGTTAGCATTTGTACATTAATTTTAAACTGAAAAAAACATGACCGTTGATAAAGACACATGTCAGTCATCGGTCATTCTGACCGTTAGTCCCATCTCTTATTCTTCAAGCAACACGTCAAATAAAGGACATGGCACCATTTCAAATCCTTTTTAAACCCTCCTTATTTCCGTTTAATTCTTCATCTGTCTCTCAACATTCCTTTAGTCTAAAAGAAAAAGAAAGAAGTGAAAATACGAAATTTGGTTCTATCCCCTTTTCTTTGTCTTCGAAAAGTTGCTATTTTTCTTCTCTTCTTCTTGTCAAGATGTCTGATACTTCTTCAACCTCTAAGCAAATGCTCACTGCTCTTAGTGAGATTGAACCTATTGCCTTTTACTCTCCTTCAGTAGTAGAGTCTAGATCTAATGTTCCTTCAAGTTCTCACTGTTTTATCGAAAAAATGTATTTCGAAAAGAGTTTGTTGATTTTAAAAGATATTTTCGACTTTTAGGAGTCGCCACTTAATTTTTAAAGAAAATTAGGGAAAACTGTTTCTAACACAATGAAACAGAGGAAAAAACATTGTTTTTGAACATTTTTAAGGGGGGTTAGGGATTCATATTGGGTCTTAGGAAGTGTTTAAGGACACCTTAGACACTCCGTAAACACGGTTCGGCGACTAACTATTTGACTATTTTTGTTTTAACTTTTGCAATTTTGAACTTACTGATTTTTATCTAGGCAAATTGACAAGGTTTTGAAAGATGTTGCTGGATATTGTATTTTGCGAAAACATGTCAAAGTTAAGATTTATCTAGAGAGCTTTCGAATTTTGAAATACTTATTGTTTTTAGTTTTAACTTGATAAAATAGAAAAGGCGCTTCAAAGGGATTTGGAGTTTTCTAGTCCAAAACCAACGAAATATGAGCAAAATACGAAAGAGAATAGTTAAAGACGAAGAGAGGAAGAGAGAGAGAGAGAGAGAGGATTTGGGTCCAAATCAGGTTTTGGTGCGCCGTGACCGAGTTTGACCCATCTGTTGATGGAGTTTTCGACATATTTTTCACATGGTTCCTAGTCTAAACATACAAAAAATAATAGAGAAAGAAAAGGAATAAGGGCTTATGCCCCTTACAAACCAAAATACCAGAATGTAAAAATAAAAGAAATGTATAATTGATTTCTTCAAGTTTCAATCTGCGATTCCACAAAAAAATTTGCACGTCGGTTTCAAGGCTTGACTCGATGAAAGGCAATGATGAGTCTTAACGACGCTTTCGAAGGCATAGAGAAAATGGAGGTCCCGAAGGCTCGAAACGCATTTACATGCAAAACCAAACGAAAATGAATTAGCGTTTAAGGACGATAAATATAGCGAACGAAACATGTGTGTTGAAGAACAAAGCTTTCAAACCATAAGAAATAAACACTGAGCAAGGAGAAAAGCCAGTTTAAGAGGGAAACCCGAGTATCAAAAAAATGGCAACCTTCCGTTTATGATCAAAAAAGCGAAAAAAGGATAAATAGAAAAATGCACACGCTACTAGCTATAATCTTAATCATGGTTGCATTTACATTCAATGATCTACAACAGGACTTAACAATATCGAAGGAACAGCCCAAGTATATGGATATCTCAAACTAAAAAAAAAAAAGTCCAAGTTTGTATTAAACAAAACTACTCTAAAAAAAAAATAAAAAAAACAGTAAAAAACTATTCTCAAAAACATTTTGGTGTCAAGGGAAACCCCCCCCACTCCCAATCTTAGGCCAAACGTAGGTTCAACAAAAGTATTGAAAGGAACAACCATGTAGTAGACAATCTGCAAGACATTTACGCTTAAGGCAATCGAGTAAAAAAAGAGTCATTCGACAGAACACAAAACTGGAATATACCTACTCTCATGTTAAGAAGAAAACAAACAAAAAGTTACAGTCGATCACAACCACAACAGGGCATGATGTTACGGAACAACATACTAGACGAAACGCTAATATTCAGTCGAGTGGAAAGCGTAAATGATCAAAACGAGAGCAAAACAAAAATCAGAACAGACAACAACAACTAAAGCAAGGACATGCATAAGAATAAAATTGTAAACAGAATCATTATGCGAGAATCTTGCAACCCAAACCAACAACGAGATCGTAGCGTTCTCATTATTCGCATCAACGAGCCCCCCCACGATTTCGAAACTCATAAAGAAGAGTTGATATAAAAAAAAAAATATACCTGTTGGGAGGCAGCAGCGGCTGAGACGACGTCGAGCAGGAATAGTGAGTGAAATGCAATCAATCGAAAACCCACTCAAACACGAACGGAGGCTCAGGCTTCCGGCGAAAGAAAGAAGAAACAGAAAAAATATTCGAGGAACCTATGCTTCCGGCGCGGGACACTAACGATTCTTTCGTCCGTTAATCTTTGCAAAGTGTACACCGTATTTTCTTGAATTCCTTAGAACTTTGGTTCTTAATGTAGGCTTTTTTCTCAAAATAAAGGCCTCCCTTTAGCTAAACCCCTTCTGTGCTCTATTAAGAAACACAAACCACAAATTTCTAACTCCTCAGAATTTCAAACCTCTGAAATTTGAACTCTTCTGAAAACAGAACCAGAAAAGCCAAAGAGAAATTTTCGTTAAGTAAACAGAAGAGGTGAAAGAATATTCAATCCAGAATTTTCAATCAAAAATCGCTAACCCACAGAAAAAGAAGCCGAATCTTTCAATAAATTTTCCAACCCCAAACGTCCAACCTTCTGATTGAAGGAAGATGGGGTTTAAATAGGAAAACAATTGGGGTTCCAAGTGAAGGCGAGTAAAACCGAATTCGACCCATTTCGAATTTGAAATTTCGAATCTTATCCAACAAAACGAATATGCTCCGAAGATGCTCCAAATTTTAACCCATTCCAACGGATTGAGAGCGAGGTGGAGGGTGGAGATGAGTTCTTCGTCCTTGGCAAGCAACGTGGATCAATCTCGTGCTACCAAGGACGATCCTCGCTGTAGCCCTGCTGAAATTTGTACGAAACGCAGAAAGAGTGCGAGAGAACGACAAAACGGACAACTAACCACCTACTCGTCAATTCTCTCGCGATACCAGCGCGCGTGAGGGAAGGTTTTCTGGGGATTTTGCTGAGTTTCGCGTCTGGGGTTTGGGAGAGAGGAACGCGTGAGGGAGGGAAAGAGAGAACGTGGGGAATAGACGAGGGAGAGAGCGTGGGAGAGAGACGCGGGTGGTTTGGGGCTGGGAATCGCGTGAGGGTTGTTTTCTGTCTTTTTTGGGAATTAATTTTGTTGTGGTCGCGTGGGAGAAGAAGGGGGAGAGGGGATTTGGGTCGGATCGGGTCAAGGACTGGGCGGGTTAAGGTTTTAAGTTAGGCGGGTTGGATTAGAGAGGTGTTGGGCTTAAAAATTAAGAGGGGTTGGGTCTGTGGTATTGGATTGGAAAGGGAGTGGGCTGGTAATTTGAGAGAAGGCCCAAATTCGGCTCTTCCAAATTCAATGGAAAAAGAGTTCAATTTATATAATATCCAATTGATTTAAAAACAAATTTGGTATAAAATTTATTAACGAGCCTATTTATGTAGGAACATAAAACTCATTTAGATTATAAAATAATAATTGAAAATATAGTTGTGATTTAAAGTAAAAACTGTTTTTTATAGAATATCTCAAACTTAAGATATACATTATATACATATACAGTATAATAAATACATATATATAGATATATAAAATATATATATATATATATATATATATATATATATTATATATATATATATATATTATAATATATATTATATATTTATTTTTTTTCTTCTTTCTTTTTATTTTTTTTAAATTTTCGCAAGATTTATAAAACTAATTAACTTAAATAATTTGAAAAACTCACGAGGTTCGATAATTAATTTATACGGATGCGAGTCAAAAATTGGGTGTCAACACTCACCAACATATTCCTCAAAATCCATTTCATTCCATAGATCTGAACAGCTGTGGTGTCCCTACTGGACCTGGTCCTTATCATGAGATGCTGCCAGACACTTTATTTGAAGGAGATTATCCAAGAAACAAATCTTCTGAGTCAAACATTTTTGCTGCAAGTGAAGAGCTGGTAGTTGAAAGTCTCACAATGATGAGAGAAGAAGCCAGGGTAGAACAAAATGAGCCTTTTCAGGGTGAAGAGATCAGAGAGACTCAACCCATTTTCGATAAAACATCAGATTTTGGGAGGTATCCATCTTCTAACTCCTCTAATTCTGAAAGTGATGATGAATCCATCCAATGGAAGGTTGAAAGGAGGGATGTTGGTGTATCAAGAAAAGGAAAAGAAAAAGTAGTGGAAGAGGTTTCTAGAAGAAGACCTACTACTAGGTCTGTTTCTAGGAAGTTGCTGGCTGATGCTTGTAAGGCTAGTGCAAGATCTACGGCTGAAATCAGGAGTGCCAGAACATTCAAAGTGTCAAACTTTAAAATGCCTGAATCTGGTGTCATAGAGGTGTCTGCTGAACAGGTGGAAAAGAAACACGAGAAGAAAAAGTCAGGAAAAACAAAGTCAAGGAATCCAAAGAGGGTTGAAAAAGCAAAATCCACGAAGAAGAGTTCTAAAGGAAAACGGAAAAGATCACAGGGACCTGCTACCCAACGACAAGTTGAAGGTGGATGGTCAACAAACAAGGGAAATGTTGACCAACCGTGAGGAAAGAGTTCCGTGCTGGATAAGAGAGTTCTCTGACATGGGAATAATTAAAATTGCCTGAATGGACTTCTCCGACATGGTGGAGATTAGTCATGGATGCATATATCAACAGAACAATCTCCATTTCTCAGGAAGAGGAAGTGCGTGATTCTACTACAACATTCACTTTAAGTAGAGGAGATCCTTACCAGAGTGAACATGATATTGCAGTCTGCATCTGGATGAGTTTCTGTTGGGAAAAAATTTCTCAGAGTACCTCGAGGGGTACCAGGTCTGTGATTGGGGAAAACATGTTCGGCGAGTTTGGCGCTTTGGTTTCGAAGTCCCACAAACAAAGTGTGCTGGATTTTAAAGAAGTGATGAAGAGTGAGTATCAATTGGTGGTTTGACTTTGAAAACAAAACTCACTCTCAGACTGAAAAGAGGACTTTCACTCTACTTTTGTAAGTTGTTTTGGATGGAGTGTTGTGCAGATGTGAACTCTCTGAATATCCCAGGGCTTATGCGAGCCACAATGAACAAGACGGTCATTGAGAGGAAAGGAATACATGGAATGGGATATGGATTACTTTCTTACTGACGTATTGAAACACTTTAAAATTCCTCCTGAGCGGGTTGGAAAGTTGAGACAATGAAACAAGCTTTCAGAGAATACTCTGGTTGAATGTGAGTGTATTGAAGGTGAAAAGGAAATCCCAGAGAAATTGCCAACTCATTGAAGACCAGGACCAACTCAAGCATGAAGTTGAGGAATTAACTGTGCGATTGAGTGGAAAAGATGCTGAAATTGCTATACTCAAAGATGAACTGCTCACTACACAGACAGAGGGACCTGGTACTTCTGTGGTTCAAGCCCTGGAAAGGGTAAATGCAGAGCTGAGGGCCAAGGTTATTTCCTTGCAAGAAAAGGCAATAAAGGATAATGATGCTACAAATGATCGACTCACCCTCATTATTCAGTCCCTTTTTCTTCAACCTCCCCCTTGTTAGTCTTTACCAATCGTTTCATGTGTATTCCTTGTGTGGCTTGTCTTTGTGTCGTTGGATTCTCAGTTTGCTATTAATGTATTAAATTTTATCTTGGAATGCTATTTATCTTATTCCCCTGGTGTTCTAGCTATTATCTATTGTGAATGCTTTCCTTTGTGTTTAATTGCTCTCAAGCTTTGATCTTATCTGACCTCACACACATATTTTTTATTAATCTTGGGTTTAGTTGTATCTCTTTTTATGATGCCAAAAGGGGGAATAAAAACTGATAAGTGGGTTAGGACTATTTGGAGAGGGACTACAGTGAGGGGGTACTACAGTCAGAGGGAATTTTTTTTCAGGAGGATGGACTCGTATTCAGGGGGAAACTCGTTATGAAGCGGATGGTGCCTGAGTCTTGTTTGTCATCATCAAAATGGGGAAAAAAGTTATGTAGTTTTGATGATATGACAAAAAACTCAGGGACTGTGAAGGTACCAGGTTCTCAACATGAGTTTTGATGATGTAACAAACTCAGGGACCTTGTAAGGTACCAGGTTATTAACATGAATAGCCTGTGAATTCCAGCGGGAGAAGGTACAGAAAAAGTGGTGCCACATTTCCAACGGGCGTGTCAGAAAAAGTCATAGCCTGTTCCAACAATGGCAAGAGTTAAGGAAAGGGACTTGTCCCTACAAAGTCACTTTCATAAAACATTCATTCCTTTAGTTTTGCAACTGACAAAGTACTTTCAAGAACACTTGCAAAGGCTATAAAAAATTTAAGTGAAGAATTATCAAACAACAACTGAAAAAACTCGGAGCATATCGTGTGGTTGTTTAAGAATATATTCTGGTGGTCTTACATTGTAAACTATTCCTAAATTATAAAAGGAATCAGTGTGGTGTGTCTAAAATTCTAAGTTGTCTAGAAGGGATATCTTAGTGGTAAGAATAACTTCTACTTAGGGCTTATCACGCAATAGGTTAGTGCATTGAAACGTGAGATTAAAAACAAATTCTCATATTTGTGTAACTGGTTTACTTTGCTTGCAACGGTAGTGAAACAGTTGTGAAAATCCTGTGAGAAAGGTCGTGGTTGTACTCCCTCTTAAAACAGGAGGTGTCCACGTAAAAACTGTTGTGTTGTTTAAATGCATTTACTTTCTGTTCAACTTGTTTGTGTGTCAAGAGACCTGGTCCATTGAGTGATAAGTGGACGCATATATTCTAACAAGGCATTATAAGCAAAGAATATGTTACAACTATATGAGTGAACGTAGGTAGGGTCTAGAATAAAAAAATCATATATAGGCACAAGTTGTTTAAGAAATATGTTCTGAAAACATACTTAACGTATTGAGATTTTACTAGTCATCATGTAAATCAGACTGAGCATATTAAGAAATCATAGACGCATGCATTAAGAGTTGTATATCATAGTGATACAAGTCATAAATTCATAGAGATTAATGATGATCGTTGTTCGGAAGTTATTCCTGTATATTCCTCCAAGTTCACATTTTCCAGAATCAATGGAGGATAAACTTTACTAAAAATGCAACACCATTTATTTTTAAATCTTTGAATCAACTCTAAAGAACACCACATAAGATATACTATACTTAGCCTCCTCTACACCTAAATACTCCAGCATATTAAATGGTAATATATAACACTTTAATAACCCTATAATGTCATGTAATTAACCACAAATTACATTGTGTTCACTTCTATCTTCCTAACGTTAATAGATATCTTATATCTAATGACCTAGTCAATATTAATCATCTAACCTATTAATAAAATACATATGATATTTGAACCATCACCAATAATGAAAATTCATAAACATAAATTCTTAATGGTTATTTCAAGGCCTTACTAATAAATTTTCATAAGCTAAGCATCAACCAAACCCAAAACTATGCTTTATTTATACATTGAAAAAAATTTAAATTTTCTACGTCATTAAATTAACAAAAGATGAAATTTTGATGTTGTCATCACATTTTGAGTAACCAAATTATGACCAGTCACACACGAGATAAATATGCTTTGACTTAACATTCTTGGTGTGAGTTATATTCAAAATAGGAAAAAATATGTATTATAAAGCTAAGAGGTGTGATCTTACGATTTCAATGAAGATAATAAAAATCATGGAAGATCAGTGGATTCAAATCCTTGTAGATATGAAAAAACACTAGTCATACTTTAATATCTGCATTATAAAGCAAAGTTCATGTATTATCTTTAATAAGTAAGATAATGCATTTCTATAACATTTTTCAACTTCTTATTAAAATACTATTGATATAGAGCATTCAATTCAAAGAGGAAAAATAAATTATTTTCACACATTTTCTTAAATATTTAAAATGCAATGTCAAAATAGGGATAAAAACCTTCACTTTGTAACCAAATACACACCTATCTTGTTCTCCTTCTTACAATTTAATTTATTGCAACTAAAAACTCATTTTAATAGGAGAAAAAGGAAGTGAAGTAATCTCCTCATAAAAATGTAAAAACTTATTTTTCCAACTACAACAAGTTAAGAAATAAATATATTCCATTTCATTAGAATTTTTTTTTGTTGTCTAAATGAATATAAATATAGGTTACTATGATTTAATATTTTTTGCCTCTATTATTATCTAAAAAAAGTGCTGAGATTATTCTATTTGATGCAAAAAAACACAATTAAGTAGAAGTTAAAATTACTTATGTTTCCTGTAGTTAAGAGATTTGAAAGAAAAAAACAAGAAAAAAGTTTGTATTAAAAAAATTAAAAAAATGCTCAGGTAAAAATCGTGTTTTACAAAAGTATAGGGTCACGGAAAAGAACATGTTTGACTTACTTAAGTTATACGAGGGGCATTTTGGGATCAAGCTTGTGACGATCCAACCCTCTTGTGATATTGTACTCTTTAGGCATATAACCACATGTTATTAGGGTGTAAGACATGCTTATTTATATATCCGATATTTATATTATGTTTTGTCTATTGAAATCTCTTATCTTAAGTCGATGTGTCACATATGATGGATGTTGTGTTAATAACTTTTGATAATGACAAATACTTTTGATGTCATCGCCCCCTCCTCCTTTGGCTCCTGTCTACGTTTCCCTCCTTGGCAGAATCCTTTCCCTAATTCTGTATTTCTCTCTCTTCTCCTTATAATTATTAACCCCAGGTTCATGTATGAAAAACCAGGTTCATTATAATGGAAAAGACTTTTTGATTTGACTCACTTATGAACCAGGTTCATTTATTAAAAATAAGTTGCGGTTCTAATTGAAAAGAGGCGAGGCAAATAGTAAGGCACATCTGTATTTATGGAAAAAAAATAAATGAATATAATAAATTATTTCCAATAAAATAAATAAGACAAAAACCTTTTCTGAAAAAGGTTGCCTACTTTATATGAGACAAAAAACTTTCAGAAAAGGGTTGCGTATAAACAGAGAAAAAAAAGAAAGCAATTCTTTTTCATATCGAAAAAGGGATTATAGAAATCAGAATCATGTCAACATTCAAAGATAGGAAATAGTCTTCTTGTTATCAAAAAAGTCTATATTAAATAGAGATTTCAAGGGACAAAGAGGGTCGTTCTTTGCACGAAGAGCAGAAAGAAAAAAGTGTGGGTGAGCGAAGAGAGAGGCAGCAAAGAGCGTGTTTTGTGAGTGCTGGGTGTTTTAATTAACTGTGAGCTTTGATCTTAGTAAGATGTAGCTTGTGTGATTGTAAACAAGAGTGGGTTTGGGCTTCTTGTGGAGAGAGTTTTGGGAAGATTTAGTGAGTTTAATTTGCAAGAAGTGGGTTTGGCTTTGTGAAATTTAGAGAATTCGAGTAGTTAGAGTTATCGAAAATTGTAATTGAGGCTAGAAAAAGTTTAATAAAACAAAACGTTAGTTGTTTCGTCCTTGAGATAGGAAGAAGGTTTTAGTTAAAGTATATTGTTTTAATTTAAACTCTTTTCTTAGGCAAACAATCAAGAACCTGGTTCTTGGATTTAGGAGTAGGGTTTCTTCAATGGTTATCAGAGAGGATCTTTTCCACTAAAAGATTAAAAACAATATTGAAAAGTTAAATGGCAGCAACAACCTACCCCCCAAGAAGGAGCTTCTCAAACCGACTCCCACTGTCAATGGAAGTGACTACTATGGATGGTGGAAAGAATCGCTGATGGATCAATATAATAGGAGAAAATCCTGATTCTCTGGAGGTGGGTCTTAGAGTGGTCCTCTATTCTATGAAAAAGGGGGCCTTGATGGAGAAACATGGTAGCAAAAGAGGAAAGAAGTGGGAGTGCCGCTGATAAACTGGCAATTCAAAATAATGCCAAAAAATCTTAGAAAAATTCTAATTTATGGGCAGAGGACCAGAGAATTAAAACAGGATCTCTTCCGTCAAGATTGCCAAGTCAATCTGGGAAACCTTGCAGACTGCACATGAAGGAACAATAGGTTAAGGAATCAAAAGATTGACAATTTGAATTGGAACAACACGAACTATAAAGGAATGATGGGAAGGAGCAAAACTATTAAGATATGAACACTAGATCACTGATATCATCAATGAAATTTACTCTCTAGGAGAAGTAATCAAACGGAAAGGCAGTCAGGAAACAACTCTTGGCGTCTTACCTGAAATCATGGGAAAACTAAAGTGGAAGCAATTATGTGACCCAGCACGTGATGCTAGATAAGCTTGCTATGGATGATGAGCTCATTGTAAACCTCATAACTTACGAACTGAGAAGAAAAAATCAAGAAAGAGATATGGTAGCAAAAGGAAAGAAAAGAATTAGCTATAAAAACTACCACATCTGAAGATCTTGCGGATGACAACATTCGCACTCACATGGCCAAAAAGATTTTCCCAATTGTTAAAAAGGGACAAACATTACAAACAAGGATTTCACAGAAGATGTGACAAACTCAAGAGAACAATTTGTCATTTCAATGGGGTAGTCCCGACCACTTTAAAAAAAATTCTTCCCTATGGGCATTAGAATACAAGAAAAAAACAACCCAGAAAAAGGCAAAAGAAGAACATTATTACCAATAACCGGAGAATGACAAAATCAAAGCCGACCATATCCATGAAAAAGGCACTCGCTGCAATGGGAAGCATATCGAGATGAAATCTGAGAATGAAGAAATCGAGACATCCAATCTCTACTAGAATAAAGCAAGAAGGACAATTACGGAATTTCTGCATTAGTAGCAGAACTGAAGAAGCAGCCAAAGAAAGTACTTGTCAAGCAACCAAGATACAATTCATGATCTAATGGCTGGTTCAGATTCCGAGGAAGAAGAAGAAGGACCAAAAACATTCAGGTTCGCTCAATTTTTCTCTAAAGAAAACTCTTGGAAATCTATACTAAAAGAGAGCTAACGGTCACTTCGGAAACTTGTAATTAAGGCATATGAGTCAACCTGGACATGAAAAAAGAACTGTTTAATGGGAAGATTACACATCTCTAAGAGAAGAAAACATGACTCTTAGAAAACAAATAAAACTGTTCCCTGCTCAATAAACAAGTAGAAAGTAGAAAAAGATTTAAACTCTAGCTTCTTAAAAAATCAAAGCTTACAAAAGAAAATGAAGCAACGACCTGAACAGAAGCAGAGAACAGTATGAGGTGGAACGGTCCTCCAGAATTCTCGATAGTCTTATAAAAGTCAATCTAGTTCAAGACATGGAATAGGGGTTTCTGAACAAAAAAAATCGACATAGATGTCGATGTCTTCAGTTGGGGTTGACAGGACATAAGAGTCATGCAATGTGACAAAAACAAAATGCTCATCAGAAAAAAAAAATATCCTTTCTAAGAAAAGAGTCAAAGAAAACTGATCTGAACTGGTTCTACAATCTAAAGTTCTTCCCAGATGGGCCTAGATAGAAAAATTCTCAACTCCCGTTAATCACCAACAGGCACTTAGTGGATTTGGGTACCAAAACTACTCGACTCTGAATAAAAACTGCAGGCTTCAGGAAAAGAAAAAGGAAAGGCACTGGGTACTTGGACTGCGCTGTGGTCAGACATATGATAGGAAAAAATCAAGTATAATTTTCTCTCACTGAAATCGTGAAGGGTGGAAAGGAAAAGTAGCCTTTGGAAACGGAAGGAAAAACCGGGGAAACACCAGAAATACAAGGAATTGGAAAGGTAGGAATCAATTATCAAACAAGCCATCGATGATGGTTACTACGTAAATGGCTTCAAACATAACTTACTACGCATATATTAAATGTGCGGCACAAAGGACAACAGGTAGTATTCACTGCAGTTGAATGTAGAGTGATAAATTCACAACGAGGAACTGGTACTTCTTGGGAAAGAGACACAAGAAGTATACACAATGAAAAATAATAAGTTCAGAAAATTCACTTAGTTGCCTCAGTTGATCTCACTGGAAAACCTGCCGTTGGCACAAAAGGCTAGGACATATTCGCCTCTTACAATATAAAAACTAATATTCAAAAAGATCTTGTGAGAGGAGTGCCGAACAAAATTTTACAAAGTGAACAGTTTTGTGGTGCATTTGTCAAAGGGAAACAGTCAATATCTTAAACCAAAGGAAATGATTAGCACCACAAAAACCTCTAGGATGCTTCACATAGCTTATGTGGACCAATGTGTGATAGGTAGAGGAGGGCAAAAGATTACATTCTTGTAATAGTTGATAACTACTCAAGGTTTTTACTTGGACTATGTTTTTTGGCCAACAAAAAAGATGAAACTTATGAAGTATTTGAAATATTTGTCATATAGTTAGAAGAAACTCATACAAAAGTCATTACATAAAGATCAGATCATGGTTCAGATTTTGAAAACTCAAATTCTACATTTTGCTAGTGACAAAATGGAATTGATTCCCCAATTTTTCTGCACTAAGAACTCCGCAACCAAAATGGGGTAGTTGAGCGTTAAAAATACAGCATTCTTGAAGATGCGCTAGAACCATGCTAATCGCAAGAAACTACCACAGTTGTATGGGGAGAGGGCATAAACACTGCTTGTTATCTGAAAACAGGTGCACAATAAGGAAACTTTTTTGAATTAAATAAAAACCCCTGATGAACTATTAAGGGAAGAAAGCTAGCTTAGCATCTTCGGCCCTTTGGGATGCATATGTACGTGCACAATAAAGAAGAAAAGGATTTTAATTTGGGAAAATTTGAGCCAAGAGTGATGAAGGAATATTCTTAGGATTCAACACAAAGCAAAGCATATAAAGTACTCAACAAAAGAAAAAACTCGAGGACGATAGAATGCATATTTATGTTTATGAAAAAAAAAAGCATAGCAGGAAGAATTGAATAATCCCTGTTTTGTGAAACATGCCTCCAAAAACCACTGGGAAGATTACAATAGATGAGGATTTTAATACCACAAATAATTCTAATCCTCAAGAAATTGAAAATACACCAACAGATACAGAAAAGAGGAGGAAACATCAGATATTCCAACATCTGAATATAACTCCAAAATCCTCAGGTTTCATGGATGGAAACAACTCAAAGTTCTCAATCCAATTCAAATACATCTTCATACAATTGGAATAATCAGAGATTGCTATACCAGATCTAGGTATGAAATATGGTGTGTGCCTTCTCCGCCTTATTTTCTTTCTCAAATTTTTCCCAAAAATCTATAAGAAGCCTTGGGAATCCAGATGGCTTACTGCTATGCAAGAAGAATTGAGTCAGTTTGAAAGAAGCAAGCTTGGAACCTGGTTCCCAGACCACATGATCGAACTCTTCATAGGTACCAAGGGTTTTCAGAAACAAATTAGATAGCCAAGTTCAGATCATAGAACAAGCTTAACTAGTGGTTCACGGTTACAACCAAGAAGAAGAATAGCACATGATGAAACGTTGGCACCAGTGGCTTTAGAATGGAAGCTATAATTTTTGAATGTTCAGTGCTTTTGCAGCCCTATGGAATTCAAAATATATCAGAGGATGTAAAAGTGCATTTTGAATTGTTTTCTACACGGAGAAGTGTTTGTGAAAACAACCCCCTGGTGTGAGGAACCAACAAACCTGACATGTCTACAAGTAGAAAAAGCATTGTACGAACTAAAGCAAGCTCCAAAAGAACATGGTTCATGAATCGTCTATCCTCAATTTATGCTAAAACATGGTTACTTCCCGTTTTATAAATAGACAATAATTCTTTCTAAAAAACAAGGTTCCAAATATGCTATGTACAAAATTATTGTCGACGACATCCATATTTGGTGGAACTGACCACCTCACTTGGGAAATGGAGTTCGCCCCCAAAAAACTCATTGCTAGTGGAATTGAGATGAGTATGATGGGAGAACTAACTTGTTCCTAGGGTCATTAAACATTGATCAATCTCCTACAGGAACATCCATTCAATAAACAAAAGTATATCCATGAACTACTGAAAAAAATTTGACATGAAGAAGGCAAAGATAATTGACATCCCATTGGCCACTACCAAAATAGACCACAGATTGAAGCAGGTGCTCAGTCAATGATACAAAAAACAGGGGTATGATTGGATCACTCTGTACCTTACTGCAAGAAGACCCGACATTATGTTTAGTGTTGGACTTTGTGCACGAATTTCAGTAAGTCGTAAAAGAATATCATTTAAAGCAGTAAGAGAATTAACTTACGTATCTCAAAGGTTTTGGAACATGGTGCTATGGTCCCATCAGGAGATCATTGTAATTTAAGAGGATTTGTGAGGGACTAGGCTGGATACTTAATTGACCGAAAAAGTACAGATGAATGCTAACTTTGAGGACTGTGTCTTGTTCTCATGGGCGACTAGAAACAAAATTCAGGTTGCCCTTCCTACAGCGAGGGATAGTAGCAGTTGAATCTTGTTGTGCATAATATTAGATTAACGAATAGTTAGAAGGACTTGGGATTTAAAAAGGCTTTTGCATAATGATAGTTATGTGTTATAACACTAGTGCATAAGATGGCAAAGACCCGGTCCAAACACAAACGCACTAAAAACATATTGACATTCGACATCACTTTCTGAGAGACATGTTGAAAAAGGCTTATCATACTGAAATTATGCGCTACTGAGAATCAAATTGCTGAAATGCTTTATAAGGCTCTTGTGGGCGAGGAACATTCCTTAAAAACGTTATCTCTGGGACTTGTATGTCAGAACTAAAAGAAACCAGGGTTCACTCACCACCGACTCAGGTTCTTATATTTTCAACCTTGTTCTCCTATAACTTTTGTTTGGGCGAGAAATATATTAGAGTCACATTTTTAAAACTCCAAACATCTCTTCGATGTGATTTATCGGCGTTTCGAATTCTATTCAGGGCTGTTCAAAGTACCGATGTCATCATTATTCCTTTCCATCCCCATAAAAACTTTATCTTTCCCCACAACACACAGAAGAAGAAAAAGTCTTCATCTCTCATTCTCGTTGTACTCTCCGATGATGAACTTACCTTAAACAGGAAACTGCGAAACTACTCAGGGGGAAACCCCAGTCCACCACCATCACAATAGCCAACCACCACCCCAATTTTTTACCACCATATCCTTCCTACAGGTCTCCTAGAAAACCCCCAAACCTATAACCTCTCTTTCATAGCCTCGGATGGAAACGATGCCTCTTCAATACTATCCTCAAATATCAATACAACCCCTTCATCACACCATTTCCCCGGTGTCCTCGAAGGCAATTATGTTGTCAAACGAAAGGCGATTCGTACTCTCTCGTACTCGACAAGAAATCAAGCTCACTCTAGAGATTGTTGGCCAAATCTACCAACCAAACGTCGCTCGTATGGTAAGTCACTGCTTGTTCCTCTTACACACGGTTATTTTCTGGTCTGATGAAGACATTTTCGAATTACCCGTTCTTCACAACCTCCCTCTTTCTAAAACCTAACCAAAAACAAAATAAATTTCTTGCCATGGGAAGGGGAGGCTTATTTTAAATCACATTTATAAATCTCAGAGGCGAACAATTCATCCCAGAGAACTTCAGGGACATACTGCAATCAAAAAATTATTTGCATACTTGCAGTACGGCAGGGTAGATATTTTTCTTCACTTAAACAATGATATTTGAAATAAAGTGGTGGTTTTATGCAACAATTTGAAAAGATTGATGATTTAGTACATTTCTTCGTCTTTCCATGGTATACAATATAGTTTTTGACAACAACTAGGATAGGGGGAAATACTCATATTCCTTCATTAGAGGTTGGAAGAATATCACTGGGTAAAAGATGAAAAAAATTGTGCATTAACTTCAAAAGTTACAAAAGGGAGGGTCAAGTGATCGACCGCCGAAAAAGTAATGAAAAGAGAATGTCTCCTATTCAAAATTAGTGTTTGAAGTAAGTAGTCCCACAAAGGGTATTTTCCCAAGAGGAGGAAAGAGATATGAAGGCTAATTTCGAGATATAGGTCTTGGTCCATGCTTTGGATACATGCGCCCTGCCTATTAATTGACCTTCCCTTATAATGAAACGCATGGTCAAAATAGTGAGATCCCTAAGAAACCTCATCAATTAGCTTATGAGAAACTTGTTTAATATTGGATTTAAGAATTGGGGTACTTTGAAGGAGGATAGGTATTGGAGTAAAATGATAGTTTACTTAAATATCTTGCTGAATGTAATCTTTTGGATTGATGATGCTGATCAAGTTCCTATATATTCTGCTGGTCCAGTCACTGCTCTTATTTTCTGAGGCTTAATGAGGCTCGAGCTCAAAAATGTGTTACCAAAGATGGAAGTACTAATTCTTCAGGCTAGTTGGCTGCTTCTCAGGGGGAAGTGGGAGATTAAAAGATCAACTTATTCAACAGGCAAATTCATAACAATGCTCGTTGGATCATTATACTCCATGCTTTTTCCAAGCCTTAGTTAATGGTTTTTTTGTTCTATATCAGGACAAGATTATGGCTCATTGGTTTGTATTGATCTTAATAGTTTTTGTGGATATCTTATGGGAGTATCATCTATTTTAATATTTGTGATATGTTTTGGCTTCTATCTTGGCTTTTTGATATGTCAAAAGGGGGAACAGTTTCTACGAACTGGTGTTGTTAGTATGGGTATTATTTTGTCAAGAAAAAGGGGAAATTGATGGAAGTTGTGTTAATAAAATTTTTCCGATGTACCCATGGACAAATACTTTTGATGTCATCAATTATGAACAGGTTTATTTATGATAAAAACAAGGTTAATGATAATGACAACATACTTTTGAGCGTTTACTGCCTTATGAAAACAGGGTCATTATAAATCGTTGTCGTTTTAATTGAAAAAGAGGTGAAGGACGACTATTAAGGCACATCTGTATTTATGGAAAAAATAAATGAATATAATAATTTATTTTAATAAATAAATAAGACAAACCTTTTCTGAAACGGTTGCTAACTCTTTATGAGACAAAAACCTTATCAGGAAAATGTTGCGTATAAACAGAAAAAAGAAAGCCAAAATTTCCTTTTTTCATATAAAAGAAGGATACAGAAAATAAGAAATCATTATCAACTGCAAGAAGAGGGAAAATAAATCTTGTTCCAAAAGTCTATTAACCAGAAGATTCAAGACAAAGAGGGGTGTTCTTTGCAAAGCGAGAAAGTGTGAGGTGAGACGAAGAAGAGAGGAAGCAAAGAGCGTGTTTGCTGAGGGTTCTGTGTTGTTTTGTTAACTTGTGAGCTTTGTTCGTAGTAGATCGTGAAGCTTGTGTGATTGTAAACAAGAAGTAGGTTTGGCTTCTTGGGGAGAGAGATGATTTAGTGAGTATGTTGGCAAGGAAGTGGGTTTGGCTTTTTGTAAAATTAGAGAAATCCGGTTAGAGTTAATCGAAAATTGTAATTGAGTAAGAAAAAAATAATTTAATTAAAACAAAGTGAAGTATTTCCTTCCTTAGAGAAAGAGGTTTTTTAGTTAAAGTATATGTTTTAATTAAACTTCTTTTCTTAGGCAAACAATCAAGAACCTGGCTTGAGTAGGGGTAAGGTTTCTTCAACATACACCCCCATCTTATTAGTTCAACGGTCTAATAAAGGTTTGCCAAAACCGTCTTTCCAGTATGAATTTTGGCTAGACCTAGGACTGGAGAGTTTTCCACGCACTTATTGAAATTATCTAAAATCAGGTTGAGTCTTCCCCCCAACAAGGACTGACACCAGATTGGACTCGATACCATTGTAAAATAATCAATCCGCTACTGATATTGACCACTCTTATCTAGATTCATAAACATTAAAAGTACTACTTAATTTATAAGGTTTGTTATCTATATATTCAAGATCTATTCGTTTGACGATGGGTAGGGAATTCTATCTTGATTTGGAGTGTCACAAAGCCACTTAAAGAAATATTTTTGTTCACATTTCACGTAAGTTAAATTTTAAAAAATATTATTAAAAAGTATTAAACAATATTTATAATTTTAAAAAAAAGACAAAAATATTGACATGAACTATAACAAATAATGAGTTTTAATTAAAGATCTTGTGACGAGTTATAGGAAGTTTCTTATGATTATGAAAATGAAGATCATAGCCTAAAGTTTATGTAATAGATATCTTGTAGGGTCATAGAAACTGCATCTTATATTCTATTGTAAGAAAAAAAATATATTTTTACATGGGATAAAGCGTTTTTAAACACATTCTTCAATAATTGAGGCTTCTTTATATGGAATAACAAAAAGTGAATTAAAAAAGACCAGATCCAAAAACGTTAGGAGATTGTGTCCTTCCAACAAATAATTTTCAATGAGAGAATTTCATCCTCGTTGACTTAACATCTAGGATATCTATAAATACGAGTTTAATAAACTTACAATATTTTATGTTATTGAAGCAGATCTGGAAATAGTTGGTATACTCAATCCCTGAAAATGCAAAAAAAATTGTCGTCTAATTTTTCTCCTTTTTTGAAATCATCATGAGGTACTTACCTAAAAGAATTTGGCCCATTAGCACATATCCATTAGCCGAAATTCTTTTAGTTAATTTCCTCATGATGAGTTCAAAAAAGGAGAAAAATTAGACGGCAGAATTTGTTTGCATTTTCAGGGATTGAGTATACCAACTATTTCTAGATCTGCTTCAATAACATAAAATATTGTAAGTTTATTAAACTCGTATTTATAGATATCCTAGATGTTAGGTCAACGTGGAGTGAAACAAACTTGTTTCTTTTTCAGACTTAGCCAAATTCAAGCTCTTCTACCCTCATAAACGTCTCCATGAAAACTAAACTTGTACATAATTGTTTTTACTTCTATTTTTCAGACTTAGCCAAATTCAAGCTCTTCTACTCTCATAAACGTCTCCATGGAAACTAAACTTGGGCATGATTTTTTTGACTTCTCAATCTTTACTTTTATTATTCTTTTGCTCCAACTTCCATCTTTTTTACATCATTCTTGATCAAATACTTGATCGCTTGACTTCTTTAGCTCCAAGTCCTGAAATCCACCAATTTAAGTTAGTTTAGGTTAATAAATTATACTCAAAGACACTTAAAACTCAAGAAAAAAGGTAATTCATATGTTGGTAATTTTTTCAACTCACGTCTTATACAAAACATTTGACATTGAGGAAAGAAAAAAAAAAGGCTCTCACAACAAGTTTCTCCAGAAGCTCCTCTTTAGAAGATGGGAGGATGCTTAAATAGCTATTTTTCAACTTCAAGAAGTCTTTTGTGTCATTTGTACTTAGAAACAGAAGCACGTGTCAGGGAAACCATTTCCTTTTCTCCACAACAGACAAAGAAGAAGAAGAGCACCGCAATTTTGAAACCAGGTTTTAAGTCTCAAAAAACCAAAAGAAATCACTAGAGAGCAAAGGAAAAAATTGAAGTGTAGAAAGACTTAAAAGGTAACGCCAGATAGTAGTTTACAGAGAACAAGTAAGAGAGACGGAGAGAAAATGAGGGGTTATATGAAAAATGGGGTGCATAGACCATAGGTAGCGCACATCTGTCAAATAGTCCTACTCACTCATTCACGTATGTGTGTTTCTTGTGATGTATGCGCTCCATTTTTCATCTAACCCATCTTTTTTTCTTTCTCTTACTTTTTCTTTAGAAACTAATATCTGATGTCACCTTTCAGTTCTATCTGCACTTCCAATTTTTCCCTTTATTCTTTGGTGATTTCTTTTGGATTTTTGAGACTTAAAACCTGGTTTCGAAATTCTAGTGCTCTTCTTGTTCTTTATGTGCTGTGAAAAAATAAAATGGTTTCCTAACTCGTGTTTTTGTATTGAGGAGGAATGCAACAAAGGACTTCTTGAAGTTGGGAAAGAGCTACTTGAACAACCCCCTATCTTCTATTGAGGAGCTTCTAGAGAAACTTGATGTGAGAGACTTTTCTTTTTCTTTCCTCAATGTCATAAGCCTCGCCATAAGTGGTAAGTTGGACCCCAAAGTACCAATATATGGAATTACCTTTTTCGTTGAGTTTAAGTTGTATAGTATTATTACTAACCTAAAAAAAATTAAAATTGGTGAATTTCAGGACTTGGAGCTAAGAAGTGACGCCCATCAGAGCATTTGATTCAAGAATGATGAATATAGATGAAAGTTGGAGCAAAAGGCTTCTTGAAGTTGGATATTATCAGAAAGTAGTGTATATGTGAGATGCCGTGGTTGGAGATAAAAAACATATGGGAATATTTTGTTGTAGATAACCACTGTTTAGGATATTTGCTAATAAACTCTTCAATGGTAAATTAAAGAGGATCATCTGAAAAGTAGAAGATGCTCTAAAGGCAATATCCTTAACTAGAAGAGGATTACTAGAAAAAAAGGATGAGATTACAAAGGTCAAAGAAAGAGATAAAAGTCGAAGTTTTTCATTCTTAGTGAAAGGCATGAGGAGACCAATGATTATTAAAATTCATAAGAGTGGAGGATACGATATGTATACCAAAAAAATAGGAGAGGAAGTTTGTTAATGTAGGGAAAAAAGTAAATAGGGGGGTCAATGATATGAGGATCAACAATGGCTCGAACAGAAGTATAATACGAAAATAACATATTTGAAATGACAAGAGTCCTACAGAGGAAGAGATTAAGGAAAACCAGTGTGTTCAATTTGAATTAAAGAGAACACATGTGGGCCTAATGGATTTCAGAAGAGCCTTTTTTAAACGTGTAAGGAATTATAAAGAAAGATATTCATGATGGGATGGTTATTTTTGTGGTGTGAAATTACCAATATATTTCTCACAAGAATGTAGTTCTAAATCTAGAGAAAGTCAGCAAATTTATGACCCCATCAGCTTGAGATCTTTTGCTAATAAGATTTTCAAAGGCGTGACATGAACGAATAATTAAGGCTCTGCCTGATAATATTTCTAAGAATCAGTGAGGGTTTATGAAAGGAAAAAGTATTATTGAAAATGGTTTACAAGGGCAAAAGATAATAAGAGACATGAACAAGAGGAATGAATACCATAGTGTTGTAAGGAAGTTGGACATGCCTGAAGCGTATAATAGGGTGTCAGAGATATTTGTTGTTCAAGTTATGAGAAGATTTGGGTTTTATAAGAGGATTATTTATTTGGTGTGAAGATTAATATCTAATAATGGTACTCCGTGTTAACTAAGTCTTCTGTTTTTTTTCGATATTGTTGAGAACTGAAGGGAGGTGGTCCCCTCATTCTCCCATACTTGTTCAGCAGAGCACGAGGTATACTCAGGAATTTGTCACAGGCTAAATGAGGATTCAATATTCAAGAGATTTATAATGAAAAAAAAAAAGGTAGAGAGATTAATCATTTTTCTTAGGCAAATTATGCAATCAGTTTTGTTCATGGCATAACAGGTCTATGAAAAAAATAATAAAGATTTTGCGGAGATATGAATATGTGTCAGAGTAGCTCATAAACCTGAACAAAAGTTATGTTCTCTGCATGAAAAGGTTCCTTATTCTCTTCAGGGGATTAAAAGAACAATTTTGGAGTATCACAAGGTGTGTTTCTTTATATGTATCTTGGATGCCCAATTTTTAGGGAGGGAAAATAGAAGTCATATTTTGCAGAGCTGGTAAAGTGGTAAAGAGAAAGTTGCCAAAGAGTGATGGGGTGGGAAGGAAAATCGTCGTTTGGTTATAGAAAAGGTTATGTTAATAGCTCATGTTTTACAATCATGAATTATTTATCGATATTTGATATGAATCCTACTAAAGGCATAATAAAAATTTTTTTTTTGTTTGTTTTTTTCATAAATCAGATTCATAAGATATGGTGATGTTTTTTGGGGGTCACATAGGGGAGTAAAAGGGAAAAACACTAAAGTGTCTGGGAAACAAGCTGTTATCAGAATCGAGGGAGGAGTGGGTTTTTAGATCGAGCATGATTGTACAGATGTCTGATTGTACAATTCTGGAGGATACTAAGAAAATCCACTAATTCTTTGTGGAGTGAATTTATGTGAAACAAACGTTGTAAAAATTAGCATCCAATAATGGCACAAAGACATGAGACATCTCATGGCGAAAGATGATTGGAAAAAACAAGGCGTTAAGTACTATGTTGAAAAAATAAAGGGGGGGGGGAGGAGTTGGAGGTGAAAATATTGTTATAGAAGATTAGTGGGTAGAATGAAACTCCTACAGTATATTCTGAAGAAATGATTGATCACATTGTGAGGTCTATCTCTTCGGTAATGAATACATAAGATTAGGATAAATCTTGGTGGATGGGCAACTTAAAGGGTTCTTTTCCAGTTAAATTAGCTTGGATTAAATGAGAAAGAAAAAGGAGAAGGAGGAAGCACATGATATGATTTGGATAAAAAACTGCCTTTTAAGATTAATTTCTTTTTATGGAGGGCGTGGAAAGGGAGGATTGCCACAGATTACAATTTAAGGAGAATGAGATTAACATTATCTCTTGATGTTTGTGTTATGAGACACAACAAATGGGGAAAATGTCAAATCTTTTTCTACCATCTAACATTATACCAAGAGGCTTTAGAAGTGTTTGCTTCATGAGTTAGGTCTGGCAACAGAAGCAGAGGAAATTTAATGCAGATATCAAGAGCTAGGGTATGTGAAAGCTCCTACGAACAAAACACCTTATTTTAGATTTATGGTTCAGCTCTCATTATGTGGAAATTGGGTTGAAGAAAAGGGCAACCATATTAAGCATGGAGGTTAGTATACCTTTGAAGAGTTAATACAACCAATGGAAATGAGGATTTAATTGCTGGTGATAGTTAACAAATCAAAATTCAAAATAACTGAAAAATCTTGGCACGAAATAGTAAAAATAATAGAAGCTTATAAGTCAAGAATTTACTACTAGAGATACAATGCAAGGTACCAAAGAAAGATCAATAGAAATGTAATATAGATGGTGCGGTAAAGGAATTCGAGGGAAGAGTGCATATGTTTTCTGCATAAGAAACAAAAATAGAGACCTTATCATGCGCAAGCAGGTGAACTTGGTATTGCAATGAATATAGAAGTGGAGGCAAGAGCAATAAAAGAGGCCTTAAGGTTTAGTGAAATGAATAGTTTAAAGAACATAAGATAATTGAAACTGATTCACTCAATCTAAAGAACATAATTGAACATACATAGATAGAACAGTAAAACCACGTGACAATCAGATTCTTAATCTGGAAGGAAAGGGGTGCAACATAAATAATTGAGAACTCCCACATATGGGGGATCATTACACCTACATTTACAAAGATCTTAGTAATCTACATTAGCATGCAAAAATTTTCACCAAACAGACAGGGGCACAACACTATCTTTAACAAGAAAGCATGGAGGTCAGCTCGAAACCAAAGTAAAAGAGCGCTTAAGCACAAATTCAACTTGAATAGTTCAAAGGACAGAAAGAAAATAAATTAAAGCAGGTAGGGTAGACGAAAGAGGGTGGTGCAATCCAAAAGAAGGAGGAGGAGGAACTGTGTTCTTAATGCACACTCCGGATAGCACCTCCAATAGTTTCCCACACTGTGGACTTCACTTCACAAAACAAAGGCAATCATAGAGTAAATACAGAAATGGATAAAGAGCCAAACAAAGGAATAAGAAGAGGTACCTTTATTCAGTGAATGCTACGCGAGAATGGAGAAGGGTGGAGTAAGAAGGGAACCAAAAACCATAGAGAAGACGACGAAGTTGGAGGTACTAACGACCGCCGAATATGAGCATATGGACGACAAGGATAACAAAGGAAAGTGAGAATGAGGAGGAAGTTTATAGGGTTACTTTTTGGGCTGGATGAGATATTTTCTTGCATTTTATTTCTTATTGGGGCCATTTTGCCAGACCTATTTTGCTTGTCAATTTATAATGGTCACGGGCCCAACAAAAATTTGATTAAAAAAATTGCGAGGATATGATCAGAAGTATGGATAATTGCTATGGTACTATTGTTCCTATGATATCTAGTTGTAAATTATTTCATCGTTCTTTTACGGATTTGAATTGTAGATTTAATTTTTATTGCTGAAGTTGTTGAAATGAAACATTTAGTATCAGTTATAGACTATGATATTTAATGGGGGTTTTATATAAAATCAAGCAGAAAAAAAAGTACAATAGATTATAAATTCAAATGTATATATTACCCACATTTATGGATAATATGATCTGAAATCAGTGTTAAATAATAATGTACACAAAATTCTAATTAATTTGGTTGTAACCAAAATAATGGGTAAATCGTGATCAAAAACTATGGTGTATATATTGGTTTAAATTATGTATTTGGATTCATATTGCCACGTTACACCATAGTTTTAAACATATATATACAGTCATCTAGTTAAATGATAATTTTACATATTTTTGGTCTTTTTTTTGGTAAGTTTTATAGCGTATATATCTTGATGTTAGACTTATTTTTACCAATCATTATTGAACTGACACCTATTTTTAACCCATAATATGGCACATTTTAAGGTGGTATACAAATTACAATTGGTAAATTCTTGATTAAACCATAATATGCAGAATTTAAGTGAACCTTCAAAGGGTGTTTTTCGCCTCGTCTGTTCGCACTTAATTAGGGGCGTTTGGCCATGTTCCATTTTTAATTTTAAAAAAGTAGATTTATTTATTCAAAGTGAAAAAATAATATTTGAAAATTAGAATCTCAAAGGCATGAAAAGTTTTGTAGAATAACCAGGGACGATTTTGAGGAGCCATGAATGTTAACCAAAGTACAAATTTGATTAAACCACTTAGTAGGGGATTGAATCTAAATAATAATAAGGAAAAATGTAAATATATAGATATTATATATATATATATATCTATATAGATAATATAGGATAGATATATAATATATAGTACACTGTGAAATAAGGACATACTATACCAGCAGTGAATTTAAGAGTTTTTATACCATATATTGAGAGAAAGATACATTCACATGTACAACATATCCTATATATCATTCCATTTTCAAGAAAAATTACTTTATTCTGTGTGTTCAATTAAATTCTATTTATAGGTGAAAAAATATTTGTTTTTTCAAGACAAGAAATACTGACTTGTTTGGCCTAAGAATACTTGGAAAATCTTTGGGAAGTGGTGTTTGTCATATAACTTGGCACAATATTTGCCAAGCATTCCAAGTTCCTAAATACTAGAAGAAGAAAAACTAGTATTCGAGCCAAGTTCTAATACTTGAGAATTTTAGAAAATTCAAAAATTACCCCAAACTTTTATATTTCATAAAAAATACCCATTATTTATTAAGTCCAATAATATTTGTTGCTAACTCCTACGGAAAAGTTTGAGTTCTAATTTGAGTGATAAATTGAGAAAAAAGAACAATTTGTTTTAATGGGCTATAATTATAAAAGGAATCATGACCAAGTTGAATTATGCGATTAATGTATTGCCGTGCAGATAACTGTTATTTCGATGGATGTTGATTGTTTTCAATATGTATAAGGTACTTTTTAATTGATCCTATTTCAACTATAAATATATTAATACAAATTTTTAAAGGATTTCTAAAGGTTTTAGAAACTTATAATGAGTAAAACATAATTTTTTTAAATAGTCAAATATTCTTAGAATACTTAAACCCAAAACACAAGTGTATTTCACCAAAAACTTGACCCAGATCAGATATTATTGGAAAAAAAAATTACGCGGTGAGGTTAGCAAACTTTATACTTATGACATTACTCATCATAGTTACATTTTTATAATTTACCACTCGTTTGGGAAGTCACGACTAACATTAAACATCAATTATGTAGACTGACTTCGAGTTTGTGTAATTAGACACATTTATATATGAATAATTTGCCAGAATATACAAATATATAACCGATATACAATTCACATCTCTTCCTCTCTCTGCCCTCTCTCGCTCGCGTCTCACTCTCTCTCCCAATCTCGCTCACCTCTTTCCTCCCTCTTCCAATCTCGCTAGCCATATATACAAATGCATATATATAATATATAATTATCTAACCGATATACATATACACTTCACCTCTCTCCCACTCGCTGCCCTCTCTCGCTTCCTCTCTCATCTTTCTCAATTTCGCTCGCCTCTCTCCCCCTCTCCCAATCTTGCTCTCCTCTCTCCTTTCTCTCCCAATCGCAACTGACATGACAATAATATGCTAATATAGAATTATCTAACTGATATAGATATATATAGTAGATATATATATGATAGATATATATGATATAGATATGATATATATAGATATAATTATATATATATATATAATATTCACTTCTTCTAGTGTTTGCCCTCTCTAGTTGACTTCTCCTCTCTCTCCCAGTCTCAATCCGACCACTCTCCCATACATGTAGCTATGAAATGTTCATTATCAAAAGAGAGCAGGAGAGTAATTATGCTATTTTTGAGTGGCTATAGTTGAAAGTTCCTCTTTATTTGTCAAAAATATTTGAAAACTTAGATATGGGTAATTTGCCTTGGGAACTTAGGTTTAGGGCTAGAAAAAAAAATTATGAATAGGCTCATAAAATCTCCATTCTTCATCTTTTATCGACAGAATAAAATTGCTCTCAAGTCTCGCACAGGCCAAAAAGCAAATCAAAAGAATTGTATGTTCTCAATTCCTTGATGAATGATGATGGTGTGGGTATACCGTCAATTCGCTGGAAAATTATAATTTAGTTAGATCAAAATTTAGTATTAATGTTGATTCCCTTATTCTGACTTGTTTAATATATATACTACTCGTTAGATTCAAAAATTTAGGTATATAATGTTTGACTCCCCATTCTCTTCATGTATCTACTTGTTTCATATTTTTTGACAAGGACTTCGTAAATTTTTTGGCTCCATATAGCGAACTAAACTTCGGTGTCGAATTACATTTTAAAAATTATCATCTTTTCCGTAAGTTTCATACATTAACTAACACTCTCTTCATATTAAAGAACACGCTGACGCTGAGTTGACCAATTGACCTTAATGCGCAGTTGGCCAAATATTTGTTACCAATTGACAACAACAGTCACGTGTACTTTTAATACAAAGACAGTTAATAGTTTAGACTTGTAAAGAGAAGAAAGAATAGTTGAGGTATGAGATTCAGAAAAAAAAATAGTTTAAATTACATTGAATTTGCCCGACAGATGCTGAGCTAAAGAAAATAGAAACAGATGAATGAAACAAAAACAAGTAGTTGATAAGAGTCATAACATTATTCCTCTTTATGATTTTGAAGAAAAGATTATATTTAACATACTTGTGAAGATCCCTCCACGATACATTCATAAGAATGCCATGCCCGTTTGCAAAACATGGAAGGAAATTTTCTCGAGAACTTGTTTCATTGAGCAAAATTTCAACGAATCGAAATCAGATTTACTGCTACAGTCAGGATATACAAGGCATATGAAAACGAAATTGATTGAGATTGGAAAAAGAATCTTGGAATGTGAATTGCGTGATCTTGGGACTAAATAAATGACACGCAAGATCATTCTAGTTGATGGATTTATATTGAAGAGGCGAGCCAGAGGATTCTACTTTGGGAGGAAACTACGATCGTAATAAATCCCCCGGACAAAGTTCTGCATCACTACTCCCTGGATGCCTTCGAATGTGAACAGGAACATGTAGTGCAGCCCTTGATATTTGCTCTTCGGACAAGAGCAGTATAAGTAGTGCACATTGTTACGTTACTGTTTGTTCAAATATTCAATTTAGACAGTGGGGAAAGAAAATCGGAAATGGGAACGATGTTGATTATGATTCTGTGGGAGGTCTAATAATCAGCCTTCGATGTGTACAATTTGTGCTGGTAAAGAATCTAGTCTCGCTAAACGGAATATTCTGCCATGGTATGTTTAATCGAGTGAGTCTTGATGGTTTCGATGGATTATGTAAAAGAGGTGAAATTCAGTAGTATCGCCATTCTTCCAGAACGCGATGGAAGGGTTAATAAAACTAACAATGACGCGTTGATCCAATTGGATGGATTTCTCTCTTTTATCAACTGTGATTCCGAGACGACAATGGATGTTTGGATTTTGGAAGATTTTCACGGACAAGATTGGTCCAAGAAACATACGATCGCAGCAGAATTAACTCATCATGTATGTCCATCCAAATCAACGTGACCAGATGAGAGATCACTGCCAGAAACTGGGAAACTTGTTGCTGTTGGTGGCACGAGGAACGGTGAATTGTTGATTCTTAAAAACCAGAAGAACTCAAAGGAATACTTATATGATACAAAGAGTAGGGTGATGAAGATGTTTAACATTTATAATACGAGAAGCTCGTAATCTTTCGTAATGCCTAAGGAAAGCCTCTTTTCGATGAAGAGGATCTGCTAGTGTTGTGATTTAATTTGGAGATCGATGAGCTTAAAAGGAACGACATGGATAACCGATTCTAGTTTGCTTGGGACTAAGGCGTAGTTGTTATTTTATTAATTATTTTTTTAGTATTCGTAGTTGGTACATTTGTTTACTTTGGCTTGTTGTTTTAGATTTTCTCCTTTACACCTTGTTTGGATGGTTGTTGAATGTTTGTTTTTATCGTTATTAAATGCTAAATGTTATCAATCGATTTGGTGCAATCGCGTCATTACTTTAATATATTCTTCTCTTTGATCCTACTTTTTTATATTTTCTTACTTGTATCCTACTTTTTTTGTTGATTTATCATTCAAATTGTTTTATCTTATCGAAATGCTATATTCATTAAACAATATATTATGGTATAATACAATACCATATATTATGAAACAATACCTAATAAGCATCCAAAGAAAAGTGGGAGCAAAGACAAAAAACAAAGAGATTAGGTAATTTCTTTCCATCTATCCTAATTTTGTTGAACAAAGAATATCTGATACCTATTATACTTATTGTTAATGAAAAGTAACAAGAATTTTCCAACTCTAGCAAGCTAATCCCTTAGACCCAAGTAGAAATCTCCCTATTCCTAGTTCAACTTCACTAATCAACACAATCAATTCCTTAATATACTTGATTCCTTGATACTTGTTAAAAATTCAATCTAATTTTCACCCTTCTGAGTAAAGAAATAAATATATAGGGCTAAATCTAGTGTTTGCAACCTCACAAATAAGACTGTAAGCAAGCAGACAATCACAAACCAAATAATAATAAGCAACATAACCTGGTATTCAATCACATAAAAGTCATAAGAGTCTAAAACCCCGAATAATAGGTTTAGCTACTCATACTAGAAGAAAAAATGCAGTATCAAAAAAATAATTAAAATAGTTCAATATTAACAAATAAGAAGTGTCAACATATAGGGTGGAAAATTCTTAGCTGCCAATTTAAATAGAGATAACTCCCCTAGACTACTCAAATCAACAAGAAAAATTATCTAATTCATATTTGTATAACTTTCAAAATTTGGATACCCTTCCGCTGCCAATTTCATGGAGCGAAATCATGGAGACATTCCAATTTTCGTCTCCCCATTTTCATTTTGTGGAGGGAGACATACTTGTTCCCTTTTCAGACTTAGCCAAATAACCTTGTGTTGCCTTTGTCCTGCCACCGGTGCACATTTGAGGTTTGAAAAGTGAATTGAACTACTTTAAATTATTGCTTAGGCGATCAATGTTGAGCACAGTCGCACTGCTATTATACTATCATGTCAGTGTATACATTAAATACAAATTGCGAGGATCATGATGCTAGTAAGAGGTGTTAGATATCTTGTGAAATTAGTCGAGATGTGTGCAGCTAACCTGGATCCCCAAAACCCCAACCCATACTTTGGCCCAAAGAGGCAAGGAAACGAAGAGATGATGTTCTATGAAACTGTCGTATGATGGCAGCAGCAAAATAATGCACAAGGAACCTGGAATGAATTGATTATGAAGACTTGTCATTATATTCAAAAACTGCACCTCATGAGTGTGTGTCTGTAAATAACATGCAGGTGTTATGAGAACTTTGATAATGAAAAAGAACACCCTGTAACTTGTAAGTAATTGGTGTATCTATAAACTACATGTGGTGCAACAAACTAAAATGAATGTGAAATACGCATGTCATCTCATCATATATTCAACTAGGAGATTGATCCAGCATAAATGGTTTCTGAACTTGTTAGGAACCATCACATATAAACACAAGGAGTTTCGTAGAAGCCTTTAATCAGATACCTCCTTGATAAAGTCTAACAAAGTGTTGTACATCATGAAGAAAAATCCATGTTGCAAACCTCTAAACTAAGAAATTCGCTATTCTGAACACCCTAAAATAACTGGATGCAACTGTGTCTTTGCGTGTTTCCTAGTTCTGTCTTACTCTTCCTCTTAAAGTACAAATCTAACATGCACAACCTCCACCTTGCTGCTCTGATTGGGATGTATTTGTTGTAGGCTTCAAATTAACGTCAACCATATCTTCCTGTTTTGTGGATGAAAGTGTTTCCATCCCCGGTAAGGCTGCAGCAATCTTTCGGAACAGAGGCTGCAATTTTCAATTTCATATTCTTAGTATCATGCTATTCAAGTACAAAAAGAAGTTATTATGCCAACTCAAATATTTTGAGCAAAATCTAGCGATCAGGATATTTTATCTTCAGTATAACTTGACCAAGGGGCAAAGTAATTTCAATGGAAATAACAGAAAGGACTTGACTGTCTCTGTACCTTGATATTGAATCCAGCTTTAGCACTGGTTTCTACATACATAACTCCAAATTCACGAGATTTAGCATCTCCCTCTTCTGTGGAAACTTGCCTGTTTAAATCAGTATCATTAGCGTAAGAGAAATGGATGAGCAAATAAACCATAGTCTAGAGGAATCAAAATGCAATTTCCTCTTCTTGATAATCTCTTATAGGAACATTTTCTTCTTTTCTTCTGTGGAAAGAAATTGGACCAGAGAAGGACATAGCAAGAGATGCAGATCTACATAGATCTACTACTATTTACTTTAGAAAACTGAACATTTTAGTTCGACCAGTGTCTCAATACTGAAGACTAGGTACTCAGACAAATTCCCATCAAATGTCAATCTACCAACTATGGAAATCTCTACTCGAGTGAAAAAAAATCATGACCATAACTCTCTTACAGAACATATTGAAAAGCAAAATATATGTTACATTTATGCAAATCCATGCTAGATTCTGACAGAGTTCTAGGTCTGGTTTAAATCTCAACTATATACATCTAATTTTACTAGGTCCCGACCAGAAATAAAAAAGGAATTGATAGGTGGTAAAAACAATTTATCATACACAGAATACGGAGGAAAATAACATGTAAGAAGTACATTGATGCATGAGTAGTAGGTAAAGCAGTTGTCAAACAGAAAGGATCCATCCAGACCCTACCTTTTCTCAACAAGATCAGTTTTGTTCCCAACAAGAACAATAATGACATCACTGCCTCGTTCAGTGCGTACTTCTTCGATCCATTTTGAAGTGTTCAGAAATGATTGGCGGTCTGCAGATATAATGATTTATCACCAAAACTTTGTTCATTGAACATTAAACCAAAGAAATGAATAATCAAACTAATTATAGAGAATCAATTGCTATAGACTCCCTAGGAACCTTGTAGTATGACCAAATATGAGTAGGGCACAAATATGCGTAGAAACATTCTGTGGGAAGAATATCAAGCAATCACTTACTGGCAACATCATATACAATTACAGCAACAGAAGAATCTCTAATGTAGCTTGGAATAAGACTTCTAAATCTTTCTTGACCAGCAGTATCCCTGCATCGTTTCAGATATTGCATTAGAAACGAATTCATTGTTCAATATCCATAGTCCAAAAATCCCAATTGACAAAACCATAGAGTTATGTTAACAGAGAGTGGTCTGTCCAATCTCGACTGTATTTACCCCAAATCTGTTTTCCACTATATACCTAATTCACCATTATAGCTATAACTAAATAGGTTTTCTGTTTCATATTTTGTCAAGTAAATCCTACTGATAACTTGAAAACAAACAAAATTACAAAAAATAAGTTGCGAAAATGAAGCCTAACCAAAGCTGCAGGCGAACTGTTCGATCTTCAAGGTACATTGTCTTTGATAAAAAATCAATACCAATCGTAGCCTGCGTATAAAAAACAAATAAGACCCGTAACCAACAGTAATTTATTTTATAATTTTGGAATCAATGTCTCTGTCCATCCATTAGCGATTCCAAATGGAAAGAAGGAGAAAGAGATACCTGATAAGTGGTGTCGAATTTATCGTACATAAAACGAGTAATTATACTGGTTTTGCCCACAGATTGATCTCCCAAAAACACCAGCTTATACTTTGCTAATGGCGATACCACCGACATTGGAACCAAAATTCTATTGAATTACCCTTTCTTCTTCTTTCTTCTTCAAAATACAATTTCTCTCTCTCAGATCTGAATGGGTGGAAAGAGAAAATTAAGGAAGATAAAACACTTCTCTGCCTCTCTTCGAATTCTCTATATATAATACCACTAACCGCCAACTCCATCAAAGCTCCACATTTCCCCTTCCTCAATAAATTAAAAATAAGGAAAATTACACTAGTTAAATAACAAAAGTCACTTTTTTTTTCTTCTCTTTTAACATTCCCATACATAACTTCACCATGCATTACAACGTTCCTGGTATATAATGTATCCACTGCAAATGGTATTGTTGAAACATAATTCAACTATTTCAAGATACATAACCATAAATTAAAATCATATAAAATTTAGGTTCAAAATAATTGAATTATCTATCAACAATAAAATTTGCATAACATATATTGTACACTAACAAAGTTATAATGTATCTAGTACACATAAAGTAATGTATTCGAATATTAAAAGAGAAAGAAATTTTTATAATTAATTCAAAAGCAAATCTTTTCTAAAATTATGTTATTTATGTTGTGTAATTATTTATTTTTTTCTAATTTAATTTATTTAGGAAGTGCAAAAGTGGAGCTTGGGCGTTGATGGTACAAAATACGAAATTATTTTATCTTGCATATAGTTGGATGCATTAGATACCTTAAACTATTTATTTTGTCATTTATTTCATAATGATAAAACAAATTATCTCATATATATGGATTAACTTATTCTAAGATAACTTATTCTAGGATAGTTTGTTCTCCAACAAACGAGGATGTCTGCTACGAGCAATAAGAGATAAACTTATACATTATGTGTTGGATTAAAAACAATAATGTAATTAATACCACAATTATTGGTTTTAGCATTTATTTTTCAAATAATCACTTAACGTCCAAGTTAAATCAAATACTTAAAAGGTGGAATCATGGAATGGCGTGAGCAATCTCTGTATTTAACTCTGTTTAACTCTTAGTTCCTCGGATAAAAAACATGATTACACATGTGATATTTTTTTGAGCAATCAGATAAAAAGCATAATTACGCACGTTTAAAGTTTAGGAACACATGCCTTGGGAGGTTCGTGTTGAAGTTTAGGATATAGAATTAGTTCGTAATATTACACGAGTTGTAATCTAAATCCATAACTTGAAGGTTAGAATTTAAAATTAGTTCCTAGTATTGAAAGAGTTGTAATCTAAATTCATAACTTGAGGTTAAGGAATTAGAGTTAGTTTCGTAGGTTGTAAAGTTTGCAATCTGTGTTTTGTTAAGGCTCAGTGATTTAGTGAAGTTTAAGTTACATCATGTAGAGGTACATGTCATTGGTTTTACAGCTTTTGAGTCAGGTGTTTTTCACATAAAAATATTGTGTTTTTATTATTTTTACTTTTTCGTTGGAACACGTGAGGTAACCGTTCCACTCATAGGAGAATATAGGCCCTAAAACACCTTAAATTTTTACGACCATATTTAAAAATATAATTAATTTTCTCATTTTATTATTATATAGCACAATTGATTAGTGTATTTTTTACTTAATCTAATCTAATTAAATTCCTAGATTAAATTCCAATCCAAATCTGAATCCACCTAATAACCCAAAATCCCACTTCCTAAAAATCACATTAAACTAAGGGGAAATAATTTTAGTTCTCATAGATTTGGATGTTCTTTAAGATTTTCAAATTTTCTTATGGTGATTTGTTTTCCTTATTACTTCCAAATATAAATAAGTAATCTTAAATTCCAAGTTTAAAAATATAGTTATAAATCATTGAAAAAGGTTATCATAAGTCTCAAAATGATCAATTCATGATTTAATGATAGAAGAAGGGCCTTATCTGTAGGTATTGTAGTCGAAGCCAATTTGGGAGCTGAAGAAGTCTTTAATGGAGTTGAATTCATGTCATTGGTAAAATCTGTAAAATGCCAAAGTGAATATCATCCAACCTTCCCCATCTCAGCTTTGTGGTTGTCAATCTGGTTAAGGTTTGGCTGAAATTTGCACTGTATTGGAGTTGAGGATGAACGGCGGGAGGTTGTAGTCTCTTATACAGAGACCTTTTACTTCTTAGTTGATATTTGTTTAGCTAGGGTATTGCACTTTTATATTGTTCATTTTCATTGTTCTTGGGCTTGGGTTGTCGGCCCAAGCCAATCTTGGATTGTTTCCATTTAAATAAATGAATTTCAGTCCATTTCGATTAAAAAAGTACAATAAATGATTTTCAAAACGATTTAATGATGGGTAATCTACGAACTTCACTTTTTAGATTTTTAAATTGAGATGTGAAATTCTTCGAATTAAAAAATGGAGTTTCAATGATTTCATTTAGATTTTTTTATTTACTAAATCAGCAACTAAATTAAATTTGGTCAAACCACATTTACTTCGCAATTTATTAGAGACTCTGGGGGATTATATTTAAAGATTCAACCACTTACCACTTCTAAAAAAGAACCCCAATCTTTGAGTCTCAAAATTAGATAATAAACTTGATTTTAGTATATGACATGATTTTGAGCTGGAATTTAATTGGTGTTGTATTTCAAATGTAAACTTATTATACATTAGTAGAATATTACGAAAAAGAAAAATTGGTTTAAAATATGATGAACACCATTAAAGTTTGGATGAACCTTTTGGAATGAACTGACTCGATCATTATGAGTAGGCCAATTTGGAAAGAATTTGCGCAACAGAATTCTTGGACATTGATTTAAATTATTTTGACTTGGCCAACCTTACAAAATTTGGGACAGGTGAGGTCTAGAACTATCCAAGAAGGTGGAGTCTATTGTTCAGGTTTGGTTGATATGTTCTACTGCAAGACATTAAACAGTCCATAAGAACTTATGAAATTGAATTTGGTTAAGTACAACTCCTGAAATTAATCTTGGTGTGCAAGGTGTCGGAACGTCAAGAAAATGAGTTGTTTGTAAAAGGGACCTTTTCTCCAAATGTTTAACGTGTAATGTCGTGTCGATCCCATCATAACAGTTCTTAGATTGTTGTAGTGGGGTAAAATTTCACTATGATGGCACCTTTATAGTGGATTGAGCCACTATAGTGAGACGAATCAGGTTTTAGTGTAGAAACAACCTCAAACCCCTATTTTCTGCACTTTGTACTCTTGAACTAGGGAGAGTGATTTTGGGCAGTTTGCACCTATTTTTCCATGGAATTCTTTTGGTAATTGTAAGAATTTGACTCCTTGACCTTATACATTATCTCTTGAGCCTTGGAATCTAGGTTATTTGTCTTGGAGGAAGGTTTTGATATGATTCTATGGTGGAAAAGAGTCCTAAGTTACGAAAGATGATCATATTTTTATCAGACTTAGGATTGATGATCATTCGAGTAAATTAATAGGTCATTCGTGATTGATTGTTATTTATATTATTTGTTTTAGAGCATGAAAATGTCAATGAACTTCAAGGAGAAAACTCAGCTTATTTAGATTACTCAAGAGGTTTGATTCAAGGTAGGTGATGGTTGTATATTTTTTATTTATGTATGTGTGCATGTCTACTACTTAAATTATCATATGTGCAATGGATGGTAGAGAAACATATAGAATGACATCATGTATCTAATTTCATGTAATGAAAATGTTATTGTGAGTTCTAATTTTCAAGTGGTATATATTGTTCATTGTACTATGTGATTCAAAATGATTGTTGCATACTCAGTACGACACCGATACTTATTAAATCATTATTATTACATAATAAATAAGTATAATCTACTAAGAGGTTGGAAGGAATAAAAATTTTTAGCGAAAAAATGAAGTAAAATGAACTCCCTATTTATTAGATGATGATGTTAATTACAAGAATAAATTTCGATTATTAAAAGGTCTTAATACAATAAAAAAGACAATTTATGTATATTATTACACATATGAGATTAATTAGAGAGTAACAACTCAAGGTTGGGCTAAATTAGTTATACAAGATGATTTTTATGATAATAATGCATTGTACTGTGTTACTTCTTTATGGTAAACTGTTTACATTCATATGTTGAAGTCCTCAAAGGCCCAAGTTAAAGGCTAAGTAGGTGTTTCACCTACTTGACAATATATGGTCCATAATTGGCCAAGAAAGTCAGCAAATGCACCTACATTTAAATGGGATAAAGTTTCTCTCTTGGTGTTTCTTAGCTTAACAGAATAGCCTTAAAACACCTTAGGGTTCTTAAATATCCCCACCCCCCTTTCAAGTAAAAGTTTAAATGAGAGTTTAAGTTATTTAAGTACAAGTTCAAAGGATAAATTTCCAGAAACTAAGTTAAGGCTACTGCCCATTTTTGCCTCACTTTATATATTGAGTTAGGGTGGAGATTGTTGTATATATTTGTCAAGAACTCACAGATGGTGATGAATCCTTCTGTACAATATTTTCCTTTTATGCCGAAGGATTTTTGTGGATTGATAGTGGTTACCTTATGTATAATGTTGTTGGGGGCAGCTTGGGTATCTTGGCAAAAGGTGTATAAAGTTGTATTAATATATAGAAGAAGGTCGTGGTGAATCACACCATTTATGTAGGCATTTTAGGCCTACTGTTTTTCAAGTGTTCAGGTATTGTTTTACGAGGCCCTTAATGAGAATAACTGCTAACATTAGTTTAATCATGAATTATATTGTAGATTAACACACCAAGAGAGGCTGAATCATCATGGTATCTAGGCTATTGGATTCCATATTCCTTAGCATGAAATCTGATTATTGTGATTAATATCAACAAAGTGGGTCCTAAATTCTTATAACACCCAAAAACTAGTAAGCTAGAGCCTTAAGTGAGGGTTCTAGAGTTTAATATAAGGGATAGAATCATAAATATGACTTCCCAAACTTAGAATTAAGGTTTTAGGATTAGGAAGTCAAGGTATGACCTCTTAAGGACCAACCAAGAGTCCTTGAGAAGGACCCAAACAATCCCTAAAATCTACCCAAAATGGGCCACCTACGGATGGGACTCACACCCTGTAGGTTGACCCATACCCCGTGGGAGGGGGTCATAGGTAAAGTTTAATTTTTAGAGTTACAGTACACAACCCACCAAGGATCAGTACGGTCTTTATACCCACCCATGGTCCGTGGGTCGGGTCTCTTGGGTGAGGCAGTTTTGGGATTAAATTGTTTTATGTTAGGGACTTAGGGGTTAATTCATTATTAGTTATGGGATAAATGGTTTCGATTTATTAGTAATTAGAACACCTATACAAACCTAATATACCCCTAAATACATTAAAACTAGACATTATTTTCAACTCATCAAAAGAACCCAATTCTCTCTCTTGGAAGCAAAGAAAAAGAAGAGAAGCAATGTAGGACAAAATCTTCCATTGATGCAAGAAATATGAGGTATGTATAATCAAGGTGTGTTATATTATTCATTCATGGATTCTTCCCTACATGCAGCCCCTAGATTTTCCTCAATTGTGAAGATAAACCCCAATTCTCGCTGGGTTTCTTCCTACATTTTGGGTAGTATGGAATATGATTCCACTTGAGTGGATAGTACTTGTTTATGATTGATTTAGTGTTGAATTATGTTATTATGATGATATTATATGTTTTCCATGGTTAACCCTAGTCTAAATGATGAAATTCATATTTCGTGGGTTCATACCATGAAAGGTAAAATTGAAGACTTAGAAATCATGATCTAAAATTGATGACTTATATAGTAATTGCTTATGATGAAAGCTTTTAGACACTAATTAAGTTAGATTATAGTATTTATGATGGTTCAATAGTAGTAAAGATTGTAGTCGAATCTTTCTTATGCTTTATGACTACAATTACCAAATAATGAAACATGTGATTAGAATGCCTTAAAATCTAGGTATGTTTGATGATTGTAAGGAGTAAAGCTTTGAGAGTAACGCTTGTATTCATGAAGGTTGATCGTTAGGATTTTGAGAGTAAATCCAATATGATGAAATATGTATGTTAAATCTTTGAGAATAAAGTGTGTATGAGAATAAAAGGTTAATGAATAGAATTTTGATGAAAGATCTTTACCTACCTAACCTACCTTATGAATGATAGCTTGTATGAAGTGATAGAATCACTTAAGTCGATATAAATGTCTAATGTAGAATTATAGATATGGTATTATTCATGAATATGATAAGATATGAAAGGGGTTTTCTCACATAGAATGATTCTAGGTTGAAAGTTTTGATAACCTAAAATGAATCTAAGTCCAAGGACTATGAAATGTGATGAGGTTGTGGTGATTCCCCTAAAATACCTTCATATGAGAGGAATATTATGTGACTTCTTTTATTACTAATTAGTTAAACATGAGGTGCTTACCCATGTCATGATATGGGGAGTGTGAGGTGATTAACTTTTTATGTATGTATGACTCTCAAGGCAAACAATGATTATCCATTAGCCTTTGTGTTGATCATGAAGGAGATTACCTATGATCCTCATGTGTTGATGTGGACATGGAGGAGAATACCTATGTCTCATTAAAATAAAAATACAGAGGTGAATACATATGATTCATTGATATGTATGGATAAAGGTGATCCCCCTTGTCTTTATGATTCGTTGATATGTATGACTAGAGATCATTCCCATTGTCTTCATGATTCCGTGATATGTGTGACTTGAGCTGATTACCCTTGTCATGTATGATAAGCTAAACATTCCCCTTGCATTTATGAACATGAGCATGATTAGTTTGGATTTTAAACATGAATGACTAAAGGTGATGCCCCTTGTCTATGAGAATAAGAAATTATAAACATGAATGAAAAACCTAAAGTTTCTAGCTTAGCATGGATAGTTTTATTAGATCTTGCTCATGCATGACACAAGTTTGACTTGAGGTGACTAATGAAGTGTTTCGCTTATATGATGTATGCTTAGATATGATTGTTCAATAGTTGTATTGACTAAAGGTGAGATATTCCCTTGGTTATGAGAATTATGCAAAGGATGAGATGATAATATGGTAAGTATGACTATGGTGACCAAATGGGATACCTAGCATGTATGGAATAATGGGATCCTATCCATTCTTGGAGGTTCCTTATGAAATGGTTCTCTTATGATATGGAAGTCTAAGCATTGACTATGTATATGAATTGTGCTTTATGATGATAAATGCTTACATTATGCCTATGTTGGAGATTATGCTTATGATCATGTTATTGTCTCTTATGCTTATGTCTTATGTCTTTTATTGGTTAAAGCTTTTGTTATGCTAGCTATCATACTTTGCTTTATCAAATGTAGGTTTCGGTGATTTGAGTTCCATTCTTGAGTATAGGTTTCTAAGAAGCAAGGAGTTGAAGATTTGGTGAGGCCTTATAGCTTAGAGGAAGAAGCCACTATTTCCTTTATGTCTTTTATTTTAATGTTTTTAGACTACTGTATGGCTTGTGTCCCAAGAGGTTTATTCAAAGTTGAGTTTAGATGGCTTGAGGCAATGTTTAGTAAGACTTTTGATTGCTTATATTAAAGACTTTGATTGTATGGATAAAATTTTTAAAATTTCAGTACTTCTCTATTGTCTTATGTTAAGATATGCTAATGGATTGTATGAGAATCTTTGGGGGTCAAGTACGTCATGTTAAGTCTAGGGTGTACCCCTGGGTCGTGATAATTTTATTCCTAGTAAAGGAGAAATGTTGGCAGTGTACGATCTCAAATTAGCTAATAATATTTTCCCCCTCTCCCTAGTGTGTCGAATCACTTCTTTATATGTTCATTACTCCACATTTGTGTATTTATCCTTTTGTGTTCTAGTATACGAATGGTGTTTTCAAAAACAAGCTTGGCGAATTCTCCTCTTAGTCAGTTGAAGCCAATTATATCAATTAAGCTCAAGTAATGCGTTGATGTTACATAGCTCCTTATGTCATTGTTACAGCTATGAAATTATTATTCTCATGTCATCTACTACTGGTGCGTAATTTCAAATCTCAAGAATGATTATGATCACCAAAAAAACAATCTCAATGATAAAAGAAACTAAGTGAAGCAATTTATATATTTGTAGGTGAAAACCTAGGGGAAAATGCCTAGCATGGGTCGAACCAAATTCGTATAGAAGGGTAACGACTCAGGGACAAAAGTCTATCATCCCATTGATTAGAATTCCTCATAAAGATCATAAGGCACATAAAAGTCCATAAAACAATGTAACATACATGATCTCACAATAGTAACAAAGATGTTCTTTTATTCTGATCCATGCACTTATATATTGATACCTGATTTCTTTTGAACCCTTGTTCTACTTTTGCTATCGCCTTACATATTCAATATATTTTTTCATGCTGACATTCCTTGTGGGGGACACAACATTTCATGCTGCAGACATCTGTAGTCCATCTAAAAGACCTCCTCAGTAGTAGAACAGAACACTCAACTTCTTTTGGTGAGCTCCAGGTTGATTCAGAGCTTTACCGAGTTCTTGGTAGATTCATTTTGATATTGTATCATAGTTAAGGGTAAGGTGAGGTCTGTCGTGATCTACTCTAAGTTTGGGTATCGTATAGAGGCTTTGTAACCAATCTATGCAGTGTAATTGCGTTTGGTTCATTAAGAATTGTGGCGTTAACAACCAAATCATGAATATATATTTTGGTCTTTTATCGTTATGGATTGGGAAAATGCACAAGTACCCCCTTAATCTATGCCTGAAATCCCAAAGACACACTTATACTAAACTAAGGTCCTATTACCCCCATGAACTTATTTTATAAGTAAGTTTGTACCTCTTTTCGGCCTACGTGGCACTTGCTTGAAAGAAAAAGTCAGCCAGCGTTGGGCCCACAAGATAGTGCCACGTAGGTCAAAAAGGGGAAGAAAATTATTAATAAAATAAGTTCAGGGGGGGTAATAGGACCTTATTATAAAATAAGTGTCTTTCTGAGATTTCGGGCATAGGTTGAATGTGTACTTGTGCATTATCCCTTATGGTTTATGCGCATACTTGCTAGGGTTTTGTGATTTACATAGTTGTATGCATGGTAAAAACATTTTATTTGTCGGTTCTCCTAGGATTTTATGGCATCAGGTGCCTATCTATCTCAATGGGATTTGAGATGTGACAAAAGACACAGAAGAATAACTACCCTACTCATGATATAGAGTTGGCACCCATAGTGTTTATGCTTAATATATGGCAACATTATCTATACGACGTGCATTGTAAGGTCTCTAGTTACTACTGAAGTAGGGTTGTCCAAACCTAAACCGAAACCGATAATTCAATTTGGAAAAAAGTTATTGGTTTATCAGTAATGTGTTATTAGTTTAGTGGTTTTGATAATGGTTTTGATTTTTTATTATCGAGTTATTAGTTCTTAACGGTTTGAGGTGTTTTCTTAATAGGTTAATTGATAACTCGATAGTAAATTATATAGTTACAATTTAAATCATTTTGTATATAAATTCCTTGACATAGAGTTTTGTTTCTTAATTTTATTTCTAGTTGTATCAAACTCTTGGTTATTATACATTGTAAAAGTGTTTGCTTTTGAGCAAAATGTAACTTGTGAATTCATGTGCATGGTTCATTTGGTTTGTTATCTCTTTTCCATGTGATTTGTAACACTCCAGAAAATAGAAGGCTAAATTAGAGCCTAAACGTAAGGCTTAAAAATCATAAAATGACTTCCCGTGTATAAGTAAACCCTCTAGAGTTAAAATGAGGGTTACAAGGTCAAGGCTAAGGGGCAAGTGTGAAGGCAAAGGGACCAAGCCAAGGCCCCAAACTTGGGTACACTGCCTCAACTTCCATGGACAGTGGTCTTGACCACAACTCATGGAAGGCCTCGTGAGTTGCTTTGGACAAGGAGGACAATCCCCAAGTGGTTGAGCCTCTACCTCAAGTTCCACGAGAGGGACCTTGACTAGTGGTCTTGAGCACGGCTTGTGAAGCCCATTGTCAAGAGGCCTTGGGCTTTTGAGCTAGGGGCCCCAACTAGCTTAACTACTGCCTCGAGGACCACGAAAGGGACCACAACTCGTGGTTTTGACCACGGCTCATGGAGTCCCTCGTGGGAATGTCTTGGGCTTATGATTCTGTGGCATAAAATACCTAGATACTACCCCAACTTCATGAGTAGTACCACGGATCATGGTCCTCACCACGACTTGTGACACCTGGGCTTGATCACTTAATGAAGGTTAATTGAGTCTTTTCCTTTTAAGTCGAATTTAAGTTGGGTCATTTTGGATATTTTTAGGGGTAGGATATAAGTTATTTTAAGTCAAAATTCACCCACACTAAGTCATTATACTCAAACACCCAATCAAACCAAAAGTTCATTTTTCTCACAATATTTCTCTCTAAAACTCAAAGAAGAAATGGGTTAAATTTGAGCTAGGCTTTAGAGGGTTAAAGGCTTCTTCCTCGAACTTCTTGGAGATTTTTAATCAAGGTATGGTAGATTTACATCTATGGGTAGCTTTCACCCACAAAGTCCCTTCAAAACTTAATCTCAAAGCTTCCAATTACCCCAAGAACTAGGATTTCAATCTAACTCATGGGTTTTCTTTCAAAACATTTTTCAATGGTTAATTTGCAAAGGGTTGTGATTGAATTGATAATTTAATGTTGATTTATGATGAAATTTCCCTAAGAACCCACGAATCCCCCATATTGATAATTTGTGATTTTATTATATGGGTTTATTAATTATAGAAGCATGTCAATTGATTGTCCGTATTGATTGAGTTTATTGAATCATAATATTCCATATCTAATGTAGTAGTATAGATGTTTGGGTTGAATGTGATTCATGGTCGTTGGAGGACAAATTATGGGGGATTATACATGTTTATGAGAATAATGTATGATCTTTTGATTTACTTAGAAAGTGAAGATTCTATGACTATGGTGTAATTGTGGTATTGTCGAAAGATCATTCTCCACATACCCTTACACTATACTATGCATGAAATGTATAAGAAAATTATAGTATTATTATGTTGATTGAAATAATATTCTCATGAATACACTATAATCATCATGTGAAAGGTTTGCTCACATGATAACGATTTTAAGGTTGAAAGTCCTTTCTCACATAAGACACTCCTTCATACATGTAAATACAATTCATAAAGACTTAATATGTAAATTTTGGGAAAGTAATTATTAGCACCAAGTGGATATGGAATGTTAGTGGCCCTCACGTCAATTCCAATTGTCGAGTCATCTAAAGTAATCTCATGAAATAAAAGCTCCCCCGTCAATGCAATAGGTTTGGGGTTTCTAAAAGAAATATCCCTATCTAATAACTATGTGCCCACATATGTCTTTAGCTAGTTCATACACCTAAAAGATAATACATTTAATTCTTCCTTAGGCAAGTAGAGTATCTCTTTTCACTGTGGATCATGACACCAAATTGCATGTAGCTCAATATTTTCTATATCGGTTAAGGTTATTTCCCTACATGACAAAAACATGAACTATACTTATGATTTCTCAAGGATTTCTACTCAGTTTGAGTTGGGGTATGAGACTTCACTTATGCATTGCACAAGTAGGCTTTTGAAAAGGGTTATGATGTGGTTTCCTTATGCTATAAAGATATATGAATTTATGAATATATGTTATGGATTGTTGCTAAGAGTGACTTTACTTGCTACAAATGAACATGAATGTTTCCTTGTCTATGAGTGTTGGTTATGGATGGGGTCAAGGTATTATATACATGTTATGGTGGCTTGAGAGTGTTACTTAGCATAGATAGGAGTATAGGATCTTGTCTATGCATTGCACAAGTATAACTAAGGGTTGCTTATGAAATGGTTTGACTATGTATTTACATTATTGTGCATGATGAGTCTTAAAGTTGATAAAGATCATGGTTTTAACTAGAATGTCACTTTTTGACATGTTTAAAGAGTTTTATGCATGGTTTCCATACTTAGCAAATTTTTGTGTTAACCCATGTTTTCTACCTTTTTATATAAGTGTATAGTCTGGTTTTTGAGGTGTGCTTCCTATTGAGTAAAAGCTTGGATTGAATATTCTCCATGCTTTCAGTGAGTCTTCATGGTTCGAGGACAAGAGTTGTTCATCCTAGTTTCTTCATTATTACTTTCTATATTGAGACTATGTTGTAAAGGGCTAAAACTCTTATTAATTCTCAATTGTATTAGATTATTTAATGAGACAATGTCTAGAATTTTATTTTATTTTATGAAAGGAATAATGGCTAAAAAGTTTTAGTTCCACATCAAGTTATATACCATGTTATAATACGATAGGGCTTATAAGCACCCCTTGGGGCGAGGTATAGCCGGTTACAATCTAGGGATAACCCCGGGTGATGAAAAATTAACAATATATTTTGTTTGACAAATCTTAACGATTAAACATATAACTGAATCAATAACAATCAATAACTGATAAATCAATAACTTATAAGTCAATATCTTAATGGTTTCACAATGGTTTAGTGTCTCTACAAATCGATAACCAATAAGTTAAGTCGATATACTTCAATACCGAATTGAACCGATCGATACACAACACTATAATGGGGTGTATTATGAGGTCTTCAATGACCATCAGAGTATTTGATACATCTTCAGTTAGAGGGCTCTAAACTTGAGGCAGTGAAGATGAATTAAGTTACTGAAGGACTATGATATCATTGTATTGTATATCTGGGGAAGACCAAATGTGGTGGTTATTACTTTGAATAGGAAGACTTCTAGTTTGGAGAGTCTTGTCGCTATCAGTGTTGAGAAGAGATTGTTGGCTAGAGTTGTTCAGAGATTAACCAACAGTCTTTCCTGATTGCAAACTTTTTAGAAGATTAGTGGTTTGATTGATTTATAGATATGTGTCCTTCCTTAGTTGAGAAAATCCATCAAACACTAGTTTGATGATGAAAGGTTCTGTCTCATTCGAGACAGTGTTGAGAGGGGAAACAAATGAGTTGTCCTTGATTTTAATGGTGTCCTGAGGATCAAATACATAAATTGTGTGCTCAATGTGGGTGAGTTGATTAGATTTATTCCTTAAGAGGCCCGTTATTCTTGATATTTCATTCATTACAGAGCAACAAAGATATATCATGATCTTAGTTAGCATTATTGGTGGTGTGGCATAAAGAGGGATATTGTCTAATTTGTTTCCAGGTGCTTGACTTACTAATAGGTCAAGTGTGAGCACCAGTAGCCTGGAGGTGTATCTCAGAAAAATATCTCTTCGTACTTGGAAATGGAAGCGTATTACTATGGATTTTTATGGATTTCCCTACCACCATGGGTGCTTATGACTCAATTTGGGTAGTTATTGACAGTATAACTAAGTCTATCCATTATAATCCTTGTTCAGGTGAAATATACAACAAAAAAGTTTGCGCAACTTTATATCAGTAAAATTGCTCGACTTCATGGAGTCCTTGTATCCATTGTCTCCAATAGAGGCACATTTTTTACTTCTCATTTTGGAAGGATTTGCAGTATGCATGAGTACTCAATCAGATATGAGCATGACCTTCCACTCGCCGACTGTTGGACTGTACGAGCATCTAGTCTGGTGTTAAAGGATATGCTTTGAGCATATGTGATCAATTTTGGTTAAAGATAAGAACACCATTTGCCCTTACTAGAGTTATCCTACATAAAAAATTATCACTCAAGTATTCAAACGACTAATGCTTTGTATGACAAATAATTTAGATCTCCAATTGATTGGTTTGATCCGGCGGAGATTGACTTTTTAAATACAAAGTTTCTTCGAAATTCTATGGAGTTACTTGTATGATTCAAGGTAGAATATTGACAGACCAGACTCGAAAAAAGAGTTATGTACATTCAAGAGTTTGAGGCTTAGTATTTATATAGGGTGATCATTTTTGGATTCGAGTGTCATGATATATCGTGGTTTAACGATATTTATAATGCTTTTTCCTTAAGTTTAATGTGTGTCCAAAAGACTTTTTGTATTGATTTTTATGTAGGTTTCCCTTTATTTGCAGGAAATCTGTCTGAAGATGAACGCGGAAGTTTTTTAGCAAGAAATGCAGAAAAGTTACCACCTACGAAGCTTGTGACGGTCCGTAGGTGGCATCGTAGTGAAGCTGCTGATGGAAGATGGGAAAGTCTGACCAAGTGTGGGGTTACGAAGTGCATGACGGACCGTCGTAGCCATGACGGTCCATTCTGCTGGTTCGTCGTGATGATCAGAGAAGTAGTCCAGTACACAAATTACAAGAGTTCAAGTGTTATGGAACGGAGCCCCTCGATGGAACGTTGTGCCTTATGTGAGATCTGCCAAACCGCCGTCGAGGTAATGAAGAGAGAAGCAGAAGAATTTACAACTATGGGACGACGGAGTCCATGACGGAAGTTGTGACCACGAGACCGTCGCGAGGTCCGTCTCGACACCAGCCTGTGGTTTGACCAAGATTCAGCAAATAGAGTCCTTCTCTGATTAGGTTTTTGTTTTTTAAAATAGTTCAAAAAACCTCTCTTTTGAGTTAGATCTTGGTGATTAGCACTTTTATGTTAGCTCTTTGTTAGTAGATTATTTTGATTATACATTGGATTGTTACACTTTTCTCGGGAGGAGTTGATTGTTGGTTGTTTTGTCGATTAATGAAGTAAATTTTTGGATGTTATCTTTCTCATGGACGTAATTGCATGAATTCGTATATATATATGTGAATATTTGCGATTATGACTATGGGTAGTAAACTCCATAAACTACAGTTGTGGGAAACATGTGGAATAGATAAAATAAAATCTAACTAAAATAACAATTCTAGAAATAGTGTCTTGCATGTATTGATCATTCTTTCGCTTAGAGTCTTTTTAACGGATGGACAATGTTAGAACTCGCCCTTAATGCTACTTGCCGGACAAGGAGGTAGATATAGGAAAAGAAGTCAACAGAGATTAGTGTATATACTACCTAAAGGCAGGATTGATGGTCCGAGGTAATAAATTGTTAAATATGAATACAATGCTAATATGAGGTAAAGGAAGGGTTAGTTTATTAGCAACACACGTAGCCGGACCAGTCGGAGTGAAATTTTCTAGATGCCGGACCCAAGTATTTAGAAATACCTAACTTCTCACTTGCATTGCAAAGATACTAGGAAGAATTGTTATAGTTAGAATTATCGAGTAGAACTGTGGGAAAACCGTAAACCCTAGGTACTTTATTAGTTGATTAACTCCAACATTTGAATCTGTTGGTGTTACTTTCATTTCGTTAGTATTTTCATTATTTAGAAATAAAAAAAACCCCTTTATTGTCTTTGGTTTCTAAGGAAAATAATTGACTAATAATAGTTAATAATAGATTGAAGTTAAGTCTGAAACTATTTTCCTTGTGGAACGATCCAAAATCATTAGTTGGGTTCTTTACTTGATATGACCGCTTTACTCTATTTGCGAGAAGTTTGAGGCGTATTAATTTGGACTTCTGCCGGGGAAGTAGATTTTTAGATAACTTCAATTGATTACTAAAGTCTTAGTTCAATATTCTTATTTTGCTTTTGTGTATATTCGCCCTATTTTATTCTTGAAAAAAACCATCTTCTCTTGGAGCCAAAGACACGGAGAGGAGAGAACCCCGGTTTCCCTTGATCATGACTTAGAGCGTAATCTACGCACATGATTCAAACTTGGGCATTAAGATGATGACCCAAACAACAGTAGCCAAGCTCCGGTGACGTTCATGGTCAGTTATTTACTTGTGATGAGTGTAAAAGCAACAAAGGGGACCAAAATCACGCTCCACTCCTCAAGAATACTACGATGCTATGGATACTATAGAGACTTGATGGCCACTTGTCTGCCCACTCGGACCACCAGGCCAAACCTTTGTGGTAACTTGTAGCCTGAGCAACTGTTCACTTGCAGAGGTTGTTGTCCGGGGGTTCACTTATGAGGGATCCAAGGCCATAAACGAAAGTAAGGGCAGTGTGTCAAGGTGTGTGGGAGGCCTGGATTTGGAATTGTATTTGTTACTATGGCTAAGAGTCTTTCCTCTCTGACTGACTGGAGATATGTCTATTTGGTTTGCTGCGCTCATATAAGCTCACCTATCAATTGGAACCAAATAAGGGAAGTTTTCTTAGCCAGATACTATCCGATCTCAAGAAAAAACCATAGAGACAGAGTGAACAATTTGTGCACTATCAGGAGATCAGTTAGTAGTTCTCTAGGGATAGATTTACCTCATTTTTAGAAGCGTCCCAATCCACCGCATAGATGATGAGTCACTGAAGGCGATACTTCTATCGGGCAGGATGATAATAATAAAGCGGGAAACCGGGTTGTTGGAGACTATAGAGGTGGTTCTTATGGGGAGTTTCCCTATGCGGTGAGAGTGTTGAAAAGTTAGAGAATCTTCTGGAATAATAAAGCTTGGAGTACTAGGAAGTGAGTACTAGGAGAAATACTTTGAAGCTAATCCACTCACCAACCCAGCCATAGATGAGATTATGAAGAGGGGGGGAATGCCTCAGTGAGAGAACTAAGCTTGGGTTGGTATTAAAACATTAGTACTGGGGGTGCAAAAAAGATAAATGCATGTTAACTACGTCTAAAACCAACACCACCAAATGATGAGTGTTATTATGGAGAATTCCATAGGTAAATGAACTGAGGGGAGGGGGGTTCCCACCGAGTGCCCTAAGGCTCAAATCAGGAGAATTGGCGCCAAGGTCAAGGAAACAAGGTCGGATCATGGTAATATATAGTGAGGGTAATTAGGTTCACCCCCCCCCCCCCCCCCCCCCACCCCCCCCCCCCCCCCCCCCCCCCCCTATATGGAAATCTACAACCGCGACAACAACTTAAACAAGGGTAAGCATGGAAACACAAATGATAGGAATGGGCCTAGGTCCTTTCTCAAAATCGTGTGAGTTACTCTCGAGATGGTGGAGAGAGTATCGGCGTGAGTTGAGGTATGTTGCACCAAAATGAGAGGAGGTTCGAGGGATAATGATGAGCACATAAAGAGTTAAGGAGTGATGTAACGGTATGGGCAGAAAGTCGATTACACAATACAATATCGATTAAGAAACTGAGTTGCAAAATGTCCCAATTATATGCGGGATGTAACACACCGGCAAACCGGACACCTTCCTAGCAACACTGTCCAACCTCAAAAAATGACAGACAGTGTATAGAATTCACTACTCGGGTTGTAAGTACCATTGACCCACTGATGCCGTCGAAGGAGGAAAAGGTGATAAAAAAGTAATGATAAGGGTAGAGGGTAGGGTGAAGTAAGAAGTAACATAGAAACGATGTTAGGCCGATAAGGTTAATCCCATTGCTAGACCCCCCCCCCCTTCTTTCCTCAGAGATAGTAAAAAATGACCGGAGGATAGGTAATCTTGAGTTTTATAACAATGTTGAACCAGCTTTCTATCAAGGTCTTTTGTAGAAAGCTCTAGCCAATATGCCCGGTTATGCCATGGTTTATGAAAGATCGGTCACTTGCGCGGATGATTGATAGAATTCAGCAGTGTAGTGCTATGACACAAGATCTCTCGTACAACAGAAAGAAGATATGGGCTTGTGTACACTATTCCTTGTAACTCAGGTCATACCTTTTGTGAAAGGCATATGTGATTTGGGGGAAATAATAAATCTAATGGCCCTCTCGATTTACAAGAAGTTGGGCTGGTACCAAAGCCACTGCGATGCGGCTACTGATGGACCGATAGAATAGTGACAAGTTTATAGGGATTGAATCCCGATGTGCTAGTAAAAGTGGATCTTCCTATTCTGCAGATTGTGTTATTTTGATGTTAAGTCGATTTTGAAATGCTTATTACTTGGGAGGCATTCCTTGCTACGGGTAGCGCCTAGGGATATGGAAAGGGGGGAAGTATGAAATTGGTTGAATAATGAATAGAAGCGATCTTTACAAATTTGTAGGCCGTGAGGCAAGAGTGGTGAGATCCAATTGGTATGCTGAATATCTACAAAGAAAGATGAGAAGGACCATGACCTAAAAAGTGAAAACCGGAGAGTGAGGTTATGGTCAGGGATTTGGTTGCTTTTAGGACAATGTCTAGGTTGCGTTGGCTTCCGGGCCAGGTCAAGCCAAATGGACTAGCCATTCTTGATTACCCAACTATTTTCTCCGTGAGCAGTGAGTTAGAACCCAAGGCGGGTTGTGCGGTTTATTTAAGGTAAATGGGGACAACAAATTAAAACTCTATTTCGGGAATGCTGAATCGGTGAATGAAGTGATTCAAGCATACAACTCTGATGAAGGCTAAGTCCTCCAGTGTCTCAAGTCGTGCTGCGACGTTAAATCAGGCGCTAGTTGGGAGGCAAACCCAATACTTATACTTTTTCTTTCGGAATGGTTAGCATTTTCTACAATTGTGTTTAAATGTGCAGGCACAATCACTAAGGAAAATTCTGCAGAAAATCACATGCAACAGTCACTGACGGGACACATGCGCGGACCGTCACGCCACGCAATGGACCGTCGCATGAATCCGTCGTGCCAGAGGTACGTCTTTCAATATTTTCAAAACTAGCGCACACGTGATGGGAGAATGACGGACGTCACATCTGCAGATGGACCATCGTCGGGGTCTCGTTTGCATTCATTAATGAGGTAGTCGACCCGACCGATGGGGGAAATTTGAAAAATTGGAAAAAACTTAAAAAACACCCCACCCCTCATTTCACCCATTTCCTCCTCGTCTCTCCCAATTTTCCCTCCCTTTAAACTTCCAACTTCCTTACCCCCCTTCTCTATCAACCGGTCGTTTCCACAACTTCCTATTCGGATATCTCCATTCTATTGGTCGGAGTCTGCTGCTGTGTGATTCTCTTTCTTGATCACCAAGTGCTGTCCTAGCTTGTTTTGTCAAATTCTCAGGATGTGTCTCTGATTTGTCCCCATTACATTGCATTTTGTTTATCAATAGATTACCTATTCTTATTGATAGGTTCCTTCTGATACAAATTTTGTCGACCTAGGTGAGAATCCTCAAAATTGCTGGTAAAAACTCTACAACTAGGTGCTTAGCGTTGCTAAGTTTACTAGGTATTTGGGTTAGAAAAAACATATAGGTTATCACTAAAGTATTAATTATGAGGCAAGGGGATGATGGAATCCCTTGTTCTGTCACTGGATGACAGAACGAGACCTCGATGACGGACCGTCGTACCTACGATGGATCGTCATAGGGTTTATTCTAACATCCCACGGTACGTTTTTCTCCAAGTGTCCACAAACGGATGCATGAGACGAACCGTCATCCCCACGACGGTCCGTCCTGCACAACCATTCTGGTTGTTAGAGACCCCTATCCTAAGGGTCTTCATATTTTTTCTAAGTGTCCTCTGACGGACATCTACAACGGACCGTCGTTACCAAGACGGTCTGTCCTGCATAACCGTCATGGTTGTCAGAGACCCTTGTCCTAAGGGTCTCCCACTTTTTCTAAGTGTCCTCTGACGCACATCTACGATGGACCATCACATCTTCGACGGTCCGTCCTGAACAACCGTTGTGACGGTCAGAGACCCCTCTCTTAAGGGTCTCCACGACGGACATCGACGATAGACCGTCATTGTCACGATGGTACGTCCTGCTTATCCGTCATACTTGTCAGAGACTTTCCTTCAGGGGTCTCCACATCAACATAGTTAAAGTAAGACATGACGGACCCAGATGACGGTCCGTCGTACTCAAGATGACCGGTCTCCGGTCAGTTCATGGTTCATTGTTACTAAAGAAAAGTCAGTCAAACTTAGCTCTTATATTTTTTTGGTTACGTGTTTGCCTCGTCTTATTTGCAAATCTCGTACAATATTGATCTGGAAACATTACTATCTATTATGGCACAAAAACAAATCGCGTTACGCACGTGGAGAAAATCCCAAAGTCTGTAGCCCCGTCTACCGCCTGTTCAGTGTCTCTGATGATGAGCTGACCCCAAGTACGAGCCCCCAGGCACTGCCACTCCATCCCAAGCTGCACATGCTGCCAGATCTACGCAAAAAAAGGGGGCGTCGGGTCAGTCACTGCCTCCCAGTCTGATGAGAAACGCACACTGACCGGCACACTTTCTGGATCAGCTACTCATGAAGAAGGAGAGTCTGACTCTTTAGGAGTTTCATGGTCGGTGGAAGCCTCCGAGTCTGCTAAAGTCCCTGCACCCGTCACAGCTGCACAGTCTGCCTCATCTGATGAGGCTAACAGTTCTGAATACACTCCCGGCTCACCTACTTGTGCTCTCACCCCGGTTACCGACCAGCCCAAATGATGGTGTGTCGATGGGCAGTATCAAGTTTATTCAGACACTAAGTTTCTGAATGATAAAGAAGTCATGACACGAACCCTTACATTGGAGAGGCGGGTCCTTACGATAAGTCTCCCTACTATGATAGAGATCCACAATCTCTTCACCAGACACTAATTGGAGTGGACATCGCGTTCTTTGGGCCGTCATAGTGAAGAGTTGGTCCGAGAGTTCTACGCCTCCTACGTGGCTACTCTCATATCACAAATTGATAGGCGGGCTGCCCCTGCCAAACAGGCCCCACTTGAGTATGTACGAGTACGCCACATTCAGGTTGATATCTCCCTGCCTGCCATCCGCCGATATCTATACAGCGAGGATATTGATGCCAACCAGACCCCTCTCACCGCTGAGTTCGACTACCGGTGGCAAATTTTCAAAGATGGCCAATTTTTGCGCGAGCCATCGCTGAGAGAGACCACCAAGAGGTGGATGGATCTGCACTTGTCTGTTGATGTAGAGGGTGCCGACTAGGTAACTGAGTCAAAGGGAGCCATCAAGAAGGCTAACCAGACCTTCACGGCTAAGTTCCTATGGTTGATTGTCCTCCACTGCCTTTCCCCCACAGCCGCTGATAATATAGTCACATGCATTCATGAAGTTCTCATGGCGGCGATGATAGCCGGGTGGGTTGAGGGATTGTCTTGGATTCTACAGGAGGGTCACTGCACGAGGAGGGCTTTTAAGGGTCACAAATACTACATCTTTTCCGTGCATGATTTTCTTTATGAAGGTCCGTAGGTGTGCCCATCTGGCACATTGATCAGCTCAAGGACTCCGCAGGGCACTGTTGATATAGCCTCATCAGGGATGAGGCAATGATTTGGCTCCATGTAGAGGGCCCCATCCAGAGTGCCTCAACTTGGTGACAACCTAGTGATCGGTTTAGAACAGGCTCGCACGGCTAAGCAGGGTTGCCTCTGAAACAAATAAACTACCCGGTAGATGGTCTATCTCGGTGGCGTAGCACGCTCGGACTCCTTCTCGCTCAAGCCCTTGTTCACTGTCGGTCCGCTTGGCTAGGGTCCAGAAGAAAAATAGAGGCCACAGATGGTACACTTTGCAATAACATACAGCCCTTGAATGCAGAGGTCGTATTGCTGAGGCAGAAGATTCGCTTGGAGCGGAAAATGGCCCAGAACACAGAGCGTAAGATCGATGAGGTTCATCAGGATTGGAGCTTTTGAGTTGCGGTGTGATAGCCCGGCCCAACCCCCTCAGGTGGATTGTGTCGACCTTCATGCTTCAGTCGAGAGTCTTCGAGAAAGAAGCCATCTGATAGATCCTCGAGGATAGGGTGCAGGAGTCTGAGGGCACCTTCTGCAGAGCCTACTGAGGGACAAAGTGATTGGCGGGCTCATCGCACTTCTGAGATTCAACCACCTCCCCTCGAGATCATGCCAAGAGGGTCGAAGGGGTGAGAGGAGGATGAGGGGCTAGAGCACGGAAGAAAGGAGCGTCATAGAGGAGGAGGCGCGAGGAAGCCGCGCCTGCTGATGAAGGAGGCGGGTTGATCTGCGATGAGGGCGTGTAGTTCAGCTGCTGGGGCATCTAGATCCAGAGGATGGGCGATAGCGGGAGGCACTGATTGATAGTGTGTTGCTGATGAGGACACTAATGAGGGTGTGCAGATTATGACGGTAGGGTTTCCAGGGAACAGAACCACCAGGCATGATGATCGTCGGTTGCTTGCGCCACAGGTTGTGTCACCTACCACTCTCGTATGTTCAATTTTTTATGCAATTTGGGACAATTGCATTTGCTGGGGGTGGGGTAAATGGAAAGTGGTGCTAGGGTGAGCAGTTCTGAGTAGGCCCAATTCCACTACCTCTTTTGGAATATTCTTAACCTTTGTTCTTTTTTTCCCAAGAAACTGATATTTGTATTGTTGAACCGGTAGGTCGTATATGGTGTACATAGTTACCTCTGAAGGCATGGATGGTAAAATGATATCCTGGTGACAGAAAATGATGAATGACTAGGCATAGTTATGGATAAATGTGTGGATATAAGCATGACATAAAAAGATACACCACTACCATGGACCTTAAGTCTAAAATTCAAACTAGGGCTGTCTGATAATTTGGTAGAGTAATGAGATGTCAACGTGGAGTGGTGAGGAGATTTGATAGTCCACGATTTGTACTGAGCTAGAAATTTCCTGGTTATTCCTACTACAAGCTAAGTGTAATAGACAATTAGGAAAGGATCATAGGCCTTTGTTACAAATAGCCCATTTTTAATCTAAATAAAAAAAACAACAAATGAACATAATCTTCTTTTATCCAATGTGACTTAAGCTTAAATTAGGACCTTTCTTTTTACCCCAACTGATCTTTCAGGGAATAATGTGGGCCTGGTCCCCCTTGGACATGTGCACCTCGGATTATTGCCAAAAGGCATAAGTTGATGTTTGCTAATGCAGTAGAACAAACTTTTTTTATGGCCGTTTGACCCCAACTTGGGTATTGTGTAAAGTGATCATGGCAAAGCATGAGTTGAGGGTGGGATATTATGAGGGAATGCTATGCGAAAGTGGAGTTGAGAGAACAAAAGAGAGGAGAGAAAGAATAAAAAGTAAAGTGACTCAAGAATAGCTGAAAGAAAGTGACAATAATAATAAAAAAAAATACAATAAATACAAGCAACAAAAGAGAGAGTCACTTGACACAATTTGATAAAAGAGTAAAATAGTAGGTAAAAGAATATAAGAATTGAGTGAAATAAAATGATGAAAAGAGGTATGTTTAGCCGAAATGTCACAGGAGGGCAAACAGGTACTAAAAATACCTAATATACCCTGCCTGAAACCCTGAGCCTTGTTACAAGCTACGAAAGGTTCCTATCGTGATCTAGAGTGTATAGCGAACTTAAAGTAGTGAAAATAAGCAAGCTCTATGGCAATTGTATGAATGAGTTGTGAATTGTGGCTGAGCGTGAGTGTTGAAAAGTAAGCCTTATATCAAATGAAATTTTGTGATGAAAAATGATGATGTTGTTTGAAGTGAGGACCACAGTTGCAATACCAAAACTATTAGCCACCTCGGTGTGGAAATTGAAGAGGATAGGTGTCAGTGCTGGTAAGTCGGTGTCAATGTCTGATTCCACCAATAATGTCAAGCCTATAGTGATAACAGGCATAAATATGAGGAGCCTAATCTGGATAGTGATAGACAAATGATTGTGTAAGATTAAGACATGGATACTATGTACAATGATTTTGTAATGAGTCATAGTGTGCGCTTGAGGACTAAACAACAAATTAAGTTGAGGGTGTTTGAAATACGTGGGGGTTTCACAATATTTTTAATGCTTTTTCCTTAAGTTTTTTGTGTGTCCAAAAGCCTTTTTGCATGATTTTTAGTAAGTTTCCATTATTTGCAGACAATCTGTCTGAAGATGAACGCGAAGTTTGAGCAATATAACTGCAGAAAAGTACCACCTACAGAGTTTGTGACGGTTTGTCGTGCCTGTGAAGGTCCGTAGGCGGGGAATCGTAGTGAAGCAATGAAGAAGATGGGGAAGTCTGACCCAAGTGTGGGATTACCAAAGTGCATGATGGGACCGTCATAGCCATGACGGTCAGTTTGTGGTCGTCGTGATGATCAGATAAGTAGTCCCAGTACCCAACTCCAAGAGTTTAAGTGTAGTGTTATAGAACGGATGACCCTCAACGGACCGTTTTGGCCTGTGATGAAGATCTGTCATCCTGCAGTGAGGGTAATGAAGAGAGAAGCAGAAGGAATTACAAAGTATGGGACGATGATTCAATGACAGCCCGTCGTGGACCATGACGGCCGTCGTGACCACGACGGCCCGTGCGAGGCCGTCGACCCAGCCATGTTTGAAAGATTTTAAACAAATAGAGTACTTCTTTGATAGGTTTTTATTTTGTATAACTCAGTTCGAAACCTTCTTTGGAGTTAGACTCTTGGTGATAGGAACTTTTATGTAGGATTCTTTGTTAGTAGATTTTTTTGATTATTACACTTTGGATTGTTAACTTTTCTCTGGAGTTGATTGTTGGTTGATTTGTTCGATAATCCAGTATATCGGATTTTCTTCTTTCTCATGAAAGTAATAGTGAATGAAGTTGATATAATTGTGAATATTGTGATTATGAACTATGGGTAAGTAAACTCCATAACTCGGTTGTGGGAACCATGGGTGAATAATAAGATAAAATCTGAACTAAAATAACAATTTTAGAAAAGTTGTTGGCATGTATGGATAATTCTTTCACTTAAAAGTCTTTTTTAACGGAGGCCAATGTTAGAACCGCCGTAATGCTACGCCGGACCAAGGAGGTAGATAATAGGAAAAGAATATCAACATAGATTTAGTGTATATACTATTAAAGGCTATTATGATTGGTACGCTGGGTAATAACTTAGTCAAACTATCGAATACAATGCTTAAAGGGAGGTAAAGGAAGGGTTAGTATAGCCCAACAACATGTAGCCGGACCAAGGTGCGGAGTGGAAATTTTCTAGATGCCGGACCAAAGATTTAGAAATACAAACTTATAGCTTTTCATGCAAGTATAGGAAATAAATTGTTATAGTTAAGAATTAGCAAGTGGATTGTGGGAAACACGTAAACCCTGGTTACTTTTATTAGTGATTAAACGCCAACATTGAATCTGTTAGTGTCTACTTTAATTTAGTTAGTTATTTCATTCATTTTGAAATAACCCCACCCCACCCCCTTTTATTGTCTTTGTTTTCTAGGAAAAAATTGACCTAAATAATAGTAATAATAGAGTGAGGGAAGTCGGAGTATTGTTCTTGTTCGGAGACGATCTCAACCTTCATTAGTGGGTTCTTTAAATTGATAGAAAGCTTACTTCTTATTTGAGAAGTAAGTTTGAGCGTATCATGTCACACATGAATGGTTGATGAGGTTTGGAAAGAAGGGCAACCTTAGCCGTATGTTCATTGAAACTTTTGAGATTTTGATTTGAGTAGGATAGTTGACCTATAAGTTGGCCTTGTCACCAAGCTTATCAGTTGTGTATTATGTGTTTCGTGTGTCCATGCTTCGAAAGTACGTGTCAGATAAGTCCCATGTGTTTTTGCTCGATTCGCTAGTTTTGGGTCCAGACTTCTCATTTGAAAAAATCCTGTTTCCATATTGGATAGACATGTTTGAAAGATTATGACCAAGAAGATTGCTTCAGTGAAGTTGTAGTGGAAGCACCCTTCAATTGGTAAGTAGAATAGGGAGACAAATTAGTCTGTTACGCGTGCCAGATATCCTCCTCTTTTTAAAGTTTCAAGTACTTCTTTTTTCTTACTTTTTGTTCGAAGACGAACATAATTTGTGGTAGTGGTTATGTAATTATATCATTGGTTGCTTTTTAAATTTTTCATATAATTACTATTTTACCCCTCCTGATATTTCCCCAGAGTCATTTTTTATGAGGTTTTTAAACTAGTTCCAATTTTTGAATAAAAAGTTATGAATTATGAGAATTTTAGAAATTTGAAAGGTTAAAGTTGTCAAAAAGTGTTTTTGGTGTATATTAGAGTTTTGAGTGTTGGAATAAAATTGTGTTGTTCCCATCAGTTATGGGATATAGAATTTGGTCTGAGAGAGTTGATGACTTTTCATTCGAAGTCATTTTGAGGATTTGAGGTCTTAAGTTAAAAATTTGTGGAAATGTAGCCTTTGGATTGGCTTTGGTCAATATTCGAGCTACAGATGCTTAGATGGGAATTTTGAGAGTTCCATTGGATTTAGGGGATAATTTTAGGCCTAGGTGAGGTCTTTATTGAATTTTTAGAGGTTCAGAGTTTGATTCGACCATTTTAGGCGTTATGTTTATTTCTTTTGAGTTATGAAGACTTAGATTAAGATGATCTCATATTTGTATTTAAATGGTAACATTGAGCCTGGAGTATCAAATTTAAGCTAGCAGCATAGTTGGATTGTCGAAAAAGGATTTCAAACAAATTCCAAACGCCATTTCGAGTACCTGTGTGACTTATATGAATTTTTGGTTTCTGTTGTCTGGTTTACATTATGTTCATCACGATCGCATGTGCAAAATCTCGTAAACCAAAATATCTAGGATTAAACAAAGAAACTAAGAATAGTTGTTTTTGGAAAGAATATGAGAAATCTGGAAAATCTTCTAAGTGTTAAAGTAAGTTTTTGGTTATTTTAAAATGGCTGTAACTTCTAGCTCAGGATGAGTTATGACTAAATCTTAATATGGTTGAAATAACCTTGAATATATCTTTTTAATGCCGCCGAGTTTGCGCATTTTCAATATCTTATAAGGGAGATATTTGGGCTATTGGATTGAAGAAAATCCAATCTAGATTTTAGTAAGGGTAAAGTGGTCTTTTCACCCTACTATTTCCTAATTTATTTTAAGGGTTTATTTGGGGTAAAACTAAAAGTTGAATACGCTTAGGGATAAGGAGAAAACATAAGAGAAGAAGGAGATAGGAGAAAAGGCTAAGAACTCGTTAAGAACACTAAGATCTTCGAGTTGAATTCGTCGGGGGTAATCCCTATAAGGTATGTGAGATCTTTCTGTGTTGGGTTCGTTCACCCACACACCAACATGTTTAATTCAGCGAATTTTGAATAGATTGGTTGATGAATAATAAAGTTCTTGATGAACAATTGTTGAATTCTTGTTGGTTGAGTTGTAGCATATTCTAGTAGATTGGATTTGTGTTTCTGAGTTATTTTTTGGGTCTAATCTATTGGGTATTAGAGTTATTAGTGATTCGAAGTGATTACGGTGAGATCCATGAAAGATTAGAAGGCTTAGAAATGAAAAATAGAGAAGAAAAGTCGGAGGTCCTGTTTGAAAGGCCATAGGGCGTCGCGCCAACCAGAGCCCCTCAAGACAACCTCTATCTGATAGGCACTGGAGCACCGCGCCAGCTAGAGTACCTCAGACTAGAGTCTGTCTGTTAGGATCTAGCGCTCCACGCCTCTCAGAGCGCAAAGGTCACCTGGAGACCCCGTTCTTTCCCTATCTTTTCGTACTAGTTTCTAAGTGATGTACCTACTATTTCTAGTCGATTCTAATACTCTAAGGTACATATAAACATCATAAAATCATCCACAAACATGAATCATGAACCTTGAATCCATAATTCAACTCAAGAAAAGTTAGGATCAAAGTAAAAGAAGTAAGGAAGTCAAGTCTAAAGCTATGAAGTAAGTTAAAGTAAAGTTTTTTAACTTCATTTTAAGGCTCAAGTTTAGAGTTAAAGTAAGAGTGAAAGTTGAATTCTTTCCTTCAAAATATATAAGGGAACTAAGTATTCCCTATTGAGTTGAGTAAGATCAAAAATTTCAAGTCAATTAAAGAGTAAAGAGTTGAGTTTATTTATCAAAAGATATAAGGAAACTAAGTATTCCCTAGAGAGTTTATAAATGTTATTACATTTAAGTAAAGAGGAAACTAAGATTTCCCAACAGAGTTTTGAACAACAAAAAGAAACATATATTCCAAGAGGGATTTTTAAAGCTAAAAATGGTTGAGTAAATTATCTCAACCCAGAGGAAGGAGTTATTTCAAAAGCATCAGGTAAAGTATATTTTGGGAGTAGTATTGAGCACCGATGTGCGCATGAAAATTCATATTAACTCAAGTCTCCATGTAAACCATGTAGCCATCATGGGTATTAACGGGTCCTACTTTTTAGATGATCACGTGAGTTTAAGCAGTGGATCCACTAGGTTGAGTATATTCTATACAACAAAGTATAAGACAATTCTGGCAGCATGGGCGAGACGTCGTATTACCACTTAGGCTCATAGTGGTGGTTATTAGTTAGAGAAACTCCCTAGAACTAATTACTTTCATATATACGTAAATTTGATTTTGATACTGCATTTTCTTTGATGAATTGAGTTGCTTTACTGTTTTACAAGGCTTTATATATATCGCATGAGTTTTAAATTTCTTTATATATATATATTATGTTGAGTTATTCTTAAGTTGAGCAGACCCAAGGTAAGTTCATCTTATTCTTATCAAGCCTAAGTCGTTCTTTAGCAATCCAACACGCATACTCGTACATTACATATACCGATGTCAGTTGGCCTGCATCGTCTTATGATGCAGACCCAGGTAACCAGGATCAGCATCCAACGCCTCGTTGATCCAGTTAGAGCACCCAAAGTCATTAGGCCTTCTTGCATTTCGGAGGATCTCTTTTATGTTTTTACGTTTTCTTTATTAGAATGTTGTGGGGTCTGTTCCAACATTCATCTTATTATTTCTAGAGGATTCACACACAGATAGTCAATTAGTTCAGTTTTAGTCTCTTCTTATCTTACATTTTATATATTCAAATGTTGAGACTTAAGTGTCATTTTGGCCAAGACAACTATTTAAAGTATTTCTCATGAGAATGTTTCCAGTTTTATAATGGAGTTAAGCCAAGTCTTTCGATGAGTTAAATAAGTCAGGCCAAGGGTTCGCTCAAGTCCATAAATGGTTATTGGGTGTTGTCCACGTCTAGGGTATAGGCTCGGGGCATGAAAGCTTGGTCTTCTCTCGTTATCGTGCGAAGCATTTCTGTGTGCATCATGATTGTTTGAAGTCTAGTCGCGATCGTGATGATCAACATAAGTGAATTGACCTTTCTAACAAAACACAATCATGAGTTTTTGGTCATCATGATCGCGATGGGAATTTTATACCTGGGCAGAATGGTTTATAACAAATTGGGGTTTTGATCCCATTTCACCATTTTGAGTTACGATAGCTTTGGTGTGGCGATTTGAATAAGATTTTTAGAAGAAATAGTTGGGTAACGATACCTACTCTTAAATCTTCCTGCCCATTTTTATTAATGAATTTAAGGTCCAAATTAAGGTTTTGGAATGATAGGTTTCTTCAAGAAACCAAAAAATTGATAAAATGGTGATTTGTAGCCAAATTTTAAGTAGTTTTCACTAATGATTTCAAATACCTTGGATAACGCTTTCAAGTAATGATTTTTCGATTCATACATCATTTTCATAATTGGTTTTTTAGTTGTTTTAACCTATTTTTCAAAGTGAATGATTTGGCGTTCATATTTTTAGATTCTTATTGTGATTAATCGTTGATTATATTGTGTGCTTTGGTTATTGTTCGGAAAGAAAAAGTTCAAATGACTTTGACTAATTAAGACAAATCATTTGTAACCCTTGTAGGATCGTGTATTTCCCTTTTACTGTGTACGTTAAAGAGTAATGGGAATAATGTGACGAGTTCAATTATTTCAATCGATTGATCTTGATGAATAAAAAAAGGATTAATGGAAAAGGCAACGTGTTCAAAATTGAGCTTGTAATTTTTTTTTGTTGTGGACCTAAATTGTTTATTGAGGAAATGCATTGATGACATTATTATGATTTGAATTACATGAGATCTTGTCTCTTCCTTCTGGTGTGAAATGTTTATTTGCATTGACTTATGTGCAACTTAAAGAGATATGTGATGATTATGTAGGAGAAAAATGGTTCCGATTAGGGATATTAATGTCGTGGTCATTTTCAGTGAGAGTCGTTAACAAAGAGCGTGTTATTAATACTGAGGTATATATTGATGACGAGTTCATTATCGAAGAGTGTTATTGATGTCGAGGTCATTAGTTAAACTATTTTTTACATTTAAATTTTCTCTATCTTTTGTAGGAGTACTTGATTCTATATAGAAATCCTAATTTCGTAAAAAAATAATAATTGAGTTTCCACGTTGTGTCTTTATTATTAAATTGATTTATACTAATTTTTTTAAAACATTAATTAAATATTATATAATATATAAATAAGACACACAAAAGTTATGAAAAATATTTAAGAGTGAAAGTTACAAATAAGATAAAGAGATATGAGTTATAAATTATTTGAATGTATAATTTTATTTATCAAATATATTACTAATTATGTGTTGACTTTATTTGTAAAAATAAATTAATATGTAAAAATAAGGGTGAGTAGATTAAAAAGAAAGAAACAAATGATCGATGGTTATAGCAGATGTGTCACCTTATTATTTTAAAAAATGTAATCATATTATAATATAGGAGATGATAGACTTGTTCTTAGGATGGCGCTACGCGCCAGGGGAGCGATACAAGTGGAGGCGAGGAAGGGCCACGCCCGTCATGTGAGGGAGCCTGGGTGGGGAGGGATAAAGGATCCGAACCCAACTCCAAGCCAAACAAGGAAGGGCAGAGGGGGGCGGGGACAGGGGGGGAGAGTTGAGGGGGGAGGGTTTGATTTTTTATTGTCACGGGACCAAGGGAGGCAACCCTAGAAGTAACCATGAACGCACGTGATCTCGCGGAAGGTCTTATCAAGTCATATATGTATCATCCTCGCATTGTCATAGGTAACTTAGCACGAAAAAATTTAAAACTTTTCATAGCACTTCATAGCTCGAACTCCCACTTCTTATAAATATAAAATATCATAATACATAGTTAAAGACTGTAAGTCTCTTTGTCAACTTAGACTCAACATCATTCGAGATAATAGGGACACGACCCTTTCAACATAAATCATTAACTAAGCTATTACAAAACTTCACATAAAATATAACATAGGAAATCCTTGAACTTAAGGATCCCTTTCCTTGAGCTTGGGAACACATATAAAGCCCTTCACCTTATAGACATCCTTTAAGTATCCATAACCTACACTTTGTGTAAAAAGGTGAAGAAAAATGATGTTAGTACAAGAATGCACTAAGTATGACAACCAAAATATGACATAGGAAATCGTTGAACTTAAGGATCTCTTTCCTTGAGCTTGAGAACACATATAAAGCCCTTCACCTTATAGACATCCTTTAAGTATCCATAACCTACACTTTGTGTAAAAAGGTAAAGAAGAAGGTGTTTAGTACAAGAATGCACTAAGTATGACAACCATGCAAAAACATGCATTTAAAAGGGGACATTTTACTTTGAAACCATGCATCATGCCTTTTTGTGAAAACTTCATAAAACTTGATACAATAAGCATCATACAATTCACATACTTCATTTAAGCAGATACAATAGTCACAACATTACATAAAACCATGCATTGAATTTAAGGCACATTTAGAGTCACATTACAGTAACTACCTTTTCCTTTACAGTGAACTTTCTTTCATTTCACAATAACCTCTTTTTTCTTCCTAACTCCTTAACTTTTCAAGTAACGCTCTAGTGATACTTGGTGCAATGTATAAATAATGTCTCATTACACTATCCACACTCAAGCATCACCTTAAGTCTACAAGGTAATCATACATATAACCTAACCTGAATCATCAAACATATATACATATACATAGAGGCATAGCATATCATGATAGTACAAATTTCACATATAACTCCACATAATGCATAAACCTCATATAAGACTTATTTCAAGACATCATGTAAATTAATACTACCAATAACATTTTACTAGGCAATAGTCAATAACACATACTTGGACTTCTCTTCATAAAACATCATGGAACCCTACTCATGATCTCATTCTAAGCCTATTAGTGCAATGTACATGTGAAGTCCTATAACCTTACACGTACTAAGTAAACCTACAAAGAGACTACAAGCCTTAACATGCACTCCATACATCAACAAGACAAGTATAGACTATCAATGGTCAATAAGACCCACATTATGCATATAAGGTAAGACCACATCATATAGACTCATTAGGACTCATACCATGCATAGCATCAAAACAAGTAGAGGACACTACAATGTCATGCATAAGAAACATAAACATGATCATATACATTAGAACAACTTTCTAGAAATCCCTTCAAGAGCTACTTGTGCAATGCATAAGTGAAGTCCCATATCCTCACCTACACTAAGCAAATTTCCCTAGGTTATGCTAGTTAGGGTCCATTACTTTACTTTCATTGTCCATTTTATTTTAGGAAAACTGTAGCCTTAACCAACACTAAGACCATGGGTGCTAAACATGGAATTTGGTGATGTAGAACCTTACACAAATGGAAGGTGCTCTACTTTGCCAAAGTAGAACATTAACATCATGCTAGCATATTAAATGATATCACAAGCTAGATCCTATGGGGCAAGCATAGTTTATGGAACTTGGAGACATATTTGGAAATATCACTCTATGCCCTTTGTGCAATGAGGATGACCACCCGTGAGGACTATGGTGAACCTACTTTCCCATATTAGGAAGGGACACCCCTCATCTTTAAGTTCACTCGGTGCTAAGCTAAGTTTTCTTTATTGAAAAGCCTTTACTAACATTATTTTATAAAAGTAGGCTTTAAGAGATCGACTCCCCATATGCTTAGCTCATAGGTCATAGATAAGAGTTCATCAACCTAAATCATGTGAGAAAACTTTTCACATGGACATAGCATATTCAAGCACCATCTAGTTTAGGATACCCTTGAGAACACCTTTCAAGAGCCCCTCTATTGACTAGATCATAATACATTCATAATGGACATGTTTTCATGTGTGCGTATACATATATGTGAGAAAACATTTAACATAAACACCCTTAGACACTACTCATATTCATATTTCATCATATCATATACTCTCATTTACATTGAGTAATCACCCTAGGAGTTATTCTATTCAAGGTAGGTGTTGACATCCTTTGAATAGGAGCAACGTTGCGGTGACTCAATAGAAAAACAATTTCAAAAAGGATTTGAAAAGGTTAAAAAGGGTTAAAATGAGTTTAAAAGAATTAAAGGGGGTTAAAGGGAAAAGGAGTTCAGTCGCACAATTTTTAGGAAAAAACTAGCAACAATTAATAACTAAAAGAGAGTAGTCTACGAAACCAATTTGATTCTAGGTAAGGGGTTCAAGTTATTTCGAAGGTAAGGGGTTCAAGTTATTTCGAAGGTAAGGGATTAGAAACCCTTCGAAATCCACAATTGTGGTACCCGACTGAGTTCATTTTTTCAAATTGAGGAAAATAAAATATTGTACAAATATAATAAACATTCAATATACACAATAATAATATTGGCGTAAGGTTTGCCTAACATCGGTATATACAAGATAATGAATTTTAAAAAAATGTAATTTCGAATAGCTTCAAGGAAGCAAGACTTGGGTACCTATAACCACACTTAGTGAAAGTGTTAGTAATAAATAAATATGAATAAAATTGAATATAAGAAATAATAATTTGAAACAAAAAAACTCGTCTTATTAACATGGGAGGCCTTGAAAATCGACAGTAATTTCTTCATTGGCCAAATTTAACAAGTGTATAATATAAACTTAACTAAATTTTTCGTCTTTTAAAATGTGGAGACCTTTAAACCCGACGGAGAGATTTTTCATTGGCCAATTTTAACAACTAAAATATACAAACTCAAATTAAATTTCCGTCCTTTAAAATGGAAAAACCTCTAAAACCGAGGAGGAGTTTTTCATTGGCCATTTTAACAAGTAAATAATATAAACATAATTAAATTTTCCGTCTTTTAAAATGGAGAGGCCTCCAAAACCGACAAAAAGGTTTTCGCATTGGCAAACTAACATTTACCATTAGATATCAGTTTGACAAAGAACTAAAAGAAACAAAAATAATAATTAAGATAACAAATAATCTAAACTAATCCTAAATGTGGCTCTAACATTTTTAACAAAAGTTTTTCAAAATATTCTATTAAATCAACGACAAATTACAGTGAGCAAAGGATATGGATATTCATCGACAATAATATATTAAAATGATTTGGAGCAACATTAATAACCACCAAATGTACGCAGCAACAAACAAAACTTATATATCCACCATAATAAATAATAACAAAAATGATAGAAAATACAATATCAAAATAATATAGCATAAACATCAAACTAATTAACTAGAAGGCTAATCAAAATATTGAGAATTATAAAGAACAAAGGAACGGTCGATAAATAATAAAACATAAATTTCAACAATTATAATTGGACCATAACACTAACAATATTAAAATTATGAATCTCCAGTGACCAAACTTAAAACAAATAAATATTGACAAAAATGTGCGCACACTTATCAAAACACTACAAAAATCATTAAAATTCAAAACAATAAAACAACAACCAAATCAGTTTTTTTAAAAATATAGATATTAAAGAACAGTGTTCGCTAAGAAGAAAATTAACATTCACTGAAGTACTAAGATCAGTCCATTCTACAAAAGTATCAAAAGTAATGAGACTAAGATTATAAAGATGTGTTACTAGAATTACCGAATTTCACCGGAGTTGAGATTGCTTTGTTGCCGATTCGAATTGGAGCTTCTTGGAGCTATTTTTCGATTTGCTTGTTGTTCCTTGGAGGCAAGCCTGGGTTATTGGTGGTTTTAGGTGGTGATTTTCGACGGAAAAGAACTGAGAAAGATGAAGTTCGCCAGTGGGTTGTTTGGTGGTGACTGAATGTGAAATTAGGTCGTAGCTAATCACCACCCAAAAGCTTAGCTCAAAGGGAGGAGAAGTCACAGCATTAAAAGGGAGTCCACCCATCTCATTAATCACCGACGTGGAAATGTTGTCATTCTTAACAACCACTACGCCAGTGCTTAGGATCTGGTGCGTGGGCAATTTAATTTTGGGGGACCCCAACATCGGGTGAGACGGGCCCTGCTCTGATACCATGTGAAATTAGGTCTTAGGCCTAACTCACACCCCAAAAGCTAGCTCAAAGGGGGGAGGATTTCTCAAGCCTTATAAGGAGTCCACCCATCTCATTAATCACCGATGTGGGACTTTTTCGGAGAATTTATCTCCGAAAAAGAAGGATGAAAAGTAAAAGAACAAAGTAAAAACTCTAAAAATTGAACCCTCAAATTCTAAAATTTATTCCACCACCCAAAACCTAATGGACCAACTATTTCATATATAGGGAGTTGAAAAACTATGGGCCCAAGTTATGGGCTTGAAGTGTGACCCAAAAATTATCAATTGATAAAATATCTGTGCATGTAAATTGTATTCAAATTTGAATGAATTTTTAGACTGCGCAAAATATCAAATGAATATTAACAATGTAATAAAGAAAAAATGAATAGGAAAAAATGTAATGAACGTAATCAATTACATGTAAAAAATGTAATTTAACATAAATAATAATTTTATAAAAAATGAACAAATATTTGAACGTCTAGTTGTGACAAAATAATTTAAACATAATAATCGATAAAATCCTAATACTTAAGGAAAGAGGATGATTATAAACAAGTTTCATTAAAATGACAAAAACATGTATTTTGAACTATTTAATATAAAATACTAAAAATGTATTAATTATAAAACTATCAGACCGAAATTTGATTTCAACAATAGGCATGTGCAACACATAGGCTCATACCCTTGCCCACACAATTACAGTTATCAAGTCATCCTAGTTAAGACACACATAATGCTTCATAGACATATACTCTTCATGCATAGTAGTATAAATTAGTGCATATGAGAATTATTCATTAGACACCATGATTCTATACCATTTATAAGTATGCATGAGGTGTGTGTACATTAAACAACAGATCACATAACGGCAACAATCTCTAACATTGAGAAAGCCGCCTTACAAAGGTCACAATACATATTCACGTCCGTTAAACCATAGACAACTCACATATAGAGTAATAGGAACTATAGACCACAAACAACAACATTATAACATAGGAGACAAGAAATCTTCATCATTGAAATCTAAAACTCCTAATCATGCTTAAGACCACACATTCGTGTAGGGGTTCATAGGTAGGGTTCATTTATCAATAGACTTCATTAATGATAAACATGTATACAAACCTAACCCTAACAACCTTATTCTCATATAGAAAGCATCATCACTACACCTAAAACATGATGCTAGATTAGAAGACAAAAGCATAAAACCTCATGAGTGTGATCATCATAACCACACTTCACCAAACATCAATTTGTGTTCAATACCATGATCATAACATGTAAATATGTAGAAAAGAAGGTAAACACCGCCACCATAAGTGGACCATACCAATCAACACAATTCAATGTCAATTCTATACTAAATAAGAGAGAGATCTAGGCCAACTCACCAATACTTCCAAGATATGATCACCATTGATAAATTCTCAACAGTTCATATTCAATTCACATGAATAACAATAGTAATAGGCAATTCAACATCATTGAAACATAATTCAATCAACATAGAGTCAAGATCACAAGACCCACATTATAGGTCAATTTGAGAAATTAGAAGGATTGTGGGTTCTTCATGGAATTAGATTAAAATTTAACTTAAAATAATTGATTAATCGTAAATTCATCATTACAATACTTTTGAAATCAATTTGACAATGAACCCATGACTAGATTAATAATTGAGAATTTTTGTCTTTGAATCACTTTTGAAAATCCTTGATTGATCTCCTTAGATGAATGGATAACTAAGGATGAAGGATGACCATACCATATTGGTTGAACACCCATGAGAAATTTGAGAAGAAACCATGAAAATCCAGCCCCTAGCTTGAACTTGAGTTTTCCCTCCAATGGAAGTTTGATAGAATTTGAAAGAGGAGAGATTTTGGGATTTTTGATATTCTTATTGTGTTTGGGGTTTTGACTTGGGAAAGGGGTTAAATAAGTCTTACAAACTGTTTATAACCTTCTACCAAAGTTATCAAAACACCCCCATACTTATTTGAACTTTTAGACATGTCAAACTTAACTTTCATTGTCAGAATCTTCGTTGGGGAGCAAGTTCGCGACGTGGAGCTGTTTCCGCATGATTTTTGAAATTAATTCATAAAATAGTATAGTCCGCGTTGTGTCCGCGACGCAGACCAAACTCTTTGCCTATGTACACCCTATTCCGCGACGCAGACTCATTTCACCCAAGAGCAAAGTTTTGCTGCCTTTGGGCAGCTTCTTGGCCCAAGGTTGGATCCTCCTCAAGGACCCCTAAGGAGGTCCTTGGGGAGTCGTGTCTGAACATTTTGGCCCTAAATACGATTTAATACATGTTAGGAACCTTTAATATAAATTTGAGCACCAAAGAACACATAAAACATGCAAAGACACAGTAGAACATTCAAGCACGTCCAAGGGCTAAACTTTCGAACGTCTCGGACGTTCTTGAACGGTTGACCTTCAAATTACTTCAAATTAAACATGTATACTTTAAAACACTTAATAAATATAGTTTAATTCTCTTTAGACACATGTGAGGCTTTAAGCGCCTTTATTCATTTTGAGGGCGTCAGTACCGTATGTTATTAAGATATAATATATATATATATATATAACTTGCACGGTTATAATTGACACAGTAAATTGAAAATTGAAAATGAAAATGAAAATAAAAATATGGGATAATGCACAAGTATCTCTCTAACCTATGACCGAAATTTCTGAGACATATCTAAACTTAATCAAGATTCTATTACCCCCAACTCATTCAGTTCATATTTTTGTGCACCTTTTGTGCTGATGTGGCACCTTCAACCACCCAAGTTGGTTGTTTTATACACACTCGTCTGCCATGTCTGTAAAAAAATTAATTAAAAATATTTCTTAATTTTTTTAAAAATAAGTTTTCGTAATTTTTTATAAAATTCATTTTAAATTTTTTAAAAAGAATATTCTTATTTTTTTATCTTGTACTTAAATTAAGTTAATATTTTTTTACCTTGTATGGAAACCATTTCTTTTTACTTACACTCATTTTTTTCTCTTTTATTTTTCTATGAGTTTATTTTCTTTGTCTTTCATTTTGATTTGATTTCAGATGTCTTATATTTAGAATAAGTTAATTTGGAACGGATATCAAAATAAGTGAAAAATCAAATAAAGCATAAAAATATTAAAATTTTAAATTCAAGGACACTTTTAAATTATTTTTTAAAATACACACAATTTATTAAAAATAATTAAAAGTGAAAAGATAATAAATTAAATTTGAAAAAATTTTAAAGTTAAAAATAATAAATAAATGTTTTACAATGAATATGTGTACTAACTAATTACAAAGCGATCAATTAAAAAATGACATATGTCCACTTTGTGCACTCATCACTTGCCTTTAAGAGAGTGTGCACACTCTATGACATGTCAGTGTTTGTGGTGTATTTATTTCATTTAAATTAGTTTGGGGGAGGGAAGGAGTAATAGAACTTTAGTTAAGTTTAGGACTGTCTCTGAGATTTCGCTCACAGTTTAGGAGGATACTTATGCATTTTTCTTAAAAATATTATAGTTACACTTTCAAAAAAAAAACTAGTGATGAAAACGGATAGTTATATATTCAAAATAAACAAAAAATGATATAATATATATAGAACTAATATTTATTTTTAATTACTTTTTTTACAAGTATGATGAAAATATAACTGTAGATTGTCATTTTCTTTATTGAAATGGAATAATTATATTCATTGTGCTTGATATAAAAAAAAAAGTAGGATAATAGACGACCAAATGAGTAGTATTGTCAGTACATCTAAGCTAAGTTATTAATACAAACCAAAGTTTAAAAAAGTTCTAGTAAAAGTAGTTAAGTTACTTATAATTAGTCAATGTATTAGAAAAAAATCTATCAAAACTAAATTCTACTTATGCTTCAAAATTTTCTTCCATCATCTTGCTTTGTTAGTAGATCCACTAACATATTCTGCTTTCTATGTCAAACTCTTCATCATATACTATAAATTGAATAAAAAATTCAAAATAATTATTAATAAATAAAATATTATGTCAATTAAAAATAATTATATCAAAAGAAAGATAGAAATCTAATTCATAAAATATATCTATAAATTATTTGTTCAATTGTATTAAAAATAAACAATAATCATTTCTTCAAATCTAACAAATATTATAATCAAACTAATTATGACGTTTGTATCAATCACAAATTGATTGTTCGAGAAAACAATCATACATATTGTTTATTATTACAAAGATATTTTTTTATCATACTTGGTTGAAGGACGGTAATACATGGATTAATAAAATATTAACAAAGCACGAAAGTGTTAGGATCGATATAATCAGGTATCATGCGGAAGCTAACAAAACAAATCTTGAAAGAATACGAGTAAGAAGACAAACGATAAATATACCAAAAGACACAAAGATTTATCGTGATTTAGTTAAGCGACCTATGTTCACAAGGAGATGAGCAATTTATTATAGATATAAGAGTACAAAATATAGAGAGAAATAACATCTTCCAATTCACTCGAAATACAAAGAGTTTTACACAAGTGAATGCTAATTAATTTTAAAGGAACGGACCTCTTATTTATAAATCTTAAATATTTTCCTACAAGAAAAGGACTAAACCAAATATGGAGACATTATGTTTTCATTTTAATAAAATGAAAACATATTTATGATAAGAAACTTAGGGCAAATATCCAATGAATCTCCCCTTGGCCTGAATTTGTGACAAAATAAATTTGCTCCAACTTCTTCACATAATCTTCAACCACTTCATCTTCTCCAAAACCTCCTCCATCAAATCTATGTCTTGACATTGAGAACCTCTTTGAAACAATTTGTCCAAAAATAATCTTCAAATATTGTCGAATAGGTTGTGATTAGAACTACCGCCAATATAAACACCCAATTTTTAACCAGGTTTAACCATTGATTATCGAATCACTGAACTGGGCTCTGTTATTGAACCATTGGACTTGACTCCATCGTTAAACCTGACTCTAATACAACTTGTTATGATCAAAATAATCATGTGTCATCCAGAAGCTAACAAAATAAATCTCGAAAGACTATAATCAAGAAGACAAACTAGAAATATATCAAAAGACACAAAGATTTATCATGGTTCAACCAATCGACTTATGTCAACAAGGAGATGAGTAATCTATTATAGATATGATAGTACAAAATATAGAGAAATAACCTCACCCAATTCACTCAGAATACAAGGAGGTCCACACAAGTGTTAACTATTGGCTGACAAATTCTATCCCTTGACCAAAACTCTCAAAGCCCCTCGGACTACATTGTGAATGTTAATTAAGTTAGAACGGACAAACTTTTATTTATAATATCCTAAAGTTTTTCCTATATGAAAAGGAATAGCCAAATATGGAGACATGATGTTTTCCTTTTAGAAAAAGTAAAACCTATTTATTGTAAGAATAAAGACTTTAGAATGAAATATTTCTTACCTTTGTATATTTATCTTTTTGTTATATGTAACTAAATCACAAACCAATATGATGAATAAGAGAAAAGATAATATTGAATATGAATCTTCATGAAATAAAATATGAATTTATATAGGAGAATTAATAGAGGAAATGAAAAGCAAGACTTGAAATTAAAATATTCTTATCTTTCATGTACTTTTTTTTGTTTTATGTTAGTTCATTAACAACCAATATGAAGAGGAAAAAGTATAATCTTGAATGTGCAAAACTAAGGGAAAATACACAAGTATCCCCCTAGACTATGACCGAAATCCCAGAGACACCTTAACTAAACTAAGGTCCTATTACCCCCTAAACTTATTCTTTTAGTAATTTTGTGTACCTTTTTGGCTTACGTGGCATCCAAATATCTCTCAAACACCTCAATTGCGTGCAGTCACAGAGTGTGCCACGTAAGACAAAAGGTGCACAAAATTGCAAAAAAAAAAGTTCAGGGGGGTAATAGGACCTTAATTTAGTTAAGATGTGTCTCTGGAATTTCGGTCAAAGTCGGAGGGGTACTTGTGCATATTCCCTAAAGCTAAACATGAATTTATTCAGGTAAATAGAATAATATCATAACACATCATAAACTTACAAATTAAAGTTTGAAGGTTATGAACATAAAAATTATGGGTGTTATAAATATTAATAAAAATTAAAAGAGGGTGTTAATTCATTGATGACTCTGAGAAATAAAGAGGAAAAGGACAGAAAAAAAAAGAAAAAGTGGGTCTGTAAGTTGGAAGAAAGACAAATGTGAATTTAAAGTGTGATTTTCGGGTGTTTGCTGGGGGGGAAGGGAAGGGAGAAGGGGGTGGGTCCACTTTGTTTTTTTGTTTTTTCTTTTCTTATCCACCACCCCACGAATATTAATTTCTTATAAATAGGCCATTTTGACCCCCATTTCTCGTATATGTAGTGGCGCGTGTTGCCAACTCCCTAGATCTAAATTCAACCTGGGATCAAGACCCTATTCTTTAAAGAGAAGTCAGTCTTCTCCATTCTTTTTTCTCTGTTTGGCTTGCACCTTCAAGAGAATTTCAGTTAATTTTGTTTATTGGACTTTTTTTACTTGGCTATGAATTGGTGGACAACAACATTTTGAACGTGGGATTGCTATTGAGTTGCAACCTTTTGGTTAAAAAACTCATATCTACACTAACTTACTAGCTGGAGAAATGGAAGAGCTCTAGACCTAAATAACTCCAAGCTCGTGTGCACTATGAAACAACTACAATTCAGTCTCACAAATTCGTTAAGCTTACCAGTAAGAGAGCAATTTATTGTTTGCAAGATAAGGACCCGGAGATCAAGCTCCTTAGATAGCGATTGTAGCTTTGTGATGACATCATGAATCGAGTTTTCAAGGACTCTCCAACCTGATAGGGTGTTGCAATTATGCAGAAAGGAATGGGGGTAGATGTATCACATTTCTGGATATTTCCACACATTTGTGCTAGCTCCAACAAAAACCCATGTATAACCACTTTCTTGCACATTGCGGAGGAAAAGTGATTGCAGATCCAATTGACAACAGTTCATCCATTAAACCATTTCTTGTTTAATAGGTTTCCATCGGCCCAAATTGTGGCAGACAATCTTTTTCTCAGCCATTTATGCCAGTTTTGATGCTTAGACAGGAGCACCTAACTTGGAAGTATTTAGTTTGAATTTATTCGACAAGAACATAACATTCTTCATTGGTCTAGAAGTTTTAGTTTCTCACCAATTAGTGGTGTTTATTTCTTAGAGAGGAAGACGACTGAAATGGTTCAAACAAAGAGTATCAACGGTGATTTTGTTTTATGGAAAAAAAAATGTGAAACCAAAAAAAGTTAGGGGGGGGTAACAATGATTATTTTGGGTGTCATTTGGGGGAGATGACATAAAATTGTTGAATAATTAATGATAAAGAAAAATAGTGACATATGGCACCTTTAAACTGGTCCATGACAGTAAAAATAATGCATGATGCACCTCGTGTGTGTGGTAACAACCCAGACTAGGAAATGGATCAAAATGACCCATTTACAAAGAAATTAAATAGGTCTGTGAGGTGATAGGATACTTTAAAAGTTCAGGTGTCTTCATGCAAATACGGGATAATTTTGATGGTGTCTTTATGACTTTTCTCATAAATAAATCAAATAATAAATAGACAAACACTTAAACTATTATCATTTTATGATTAGAAAACAGAAAGAAAAAATAAAGAGGAAAAAAATATATTTATTAAGAGTAGAAATTAAAGGGCTGTGAGTTATGAATAATTATTTCTTGTAAATTAGCATATGAAAAGTTTTTGTTGTAAATATTCCTCCAAAAAATTCCATTTTAGTTTCACCAATACCACCATTAAAGAGTAGAATTTCAATTACAAAAGGCTTACAAAGTAAGGAAACAAAGAAAAATTAATTTAGATCTAATTTAAGAATTAAGACTTTCATTCTCAATGTCACTCTTTTTTGTATGAAGACAAGCTTAAATGGACTTTTTTATGTATGAAGACAAGTTTAAATGGAAAAAAAAGAGACTATAAGGGTGGAGGTGGAGGTGGTCATCGTGGATTTTGATTGGGAGAGGTGGAAAGTTGGAGAAAGGTGAGAGAAATAAGAATTTACTTACAAAAATTATATTATCTTTTATTTAATATTATGATTAATAATTTTTAAAAATAGTTAATATAAATAAGGGAAAATGCACAAGTACCCCCTGAACTTATTTTATAAGTAATTTTCTACTATACTAAGGTCCTATTATCCCCCTGGACTTATTTTATAAGTAATTTTCTACCCCTTTTCGACTTATGTGGCACTATCTTGAAAAAAATCAATCAACGTTGGGCCCACAAGATAGTGTCACGTAGGCCGAAAAGGGTAGAAAATTATTAATAAAATAAATTTAGGGGGGTAATAGGACCTTAGTATAATATAAGTGTGTCTCTGAGATTTCGGGCATAGGTTGAAGGAGTACTTGCGCATTATCCCTAAAAATAACTATGACATATTAATAATTTATGTGACATCGATTTGACATGTCATCTAGTCTAGGGACAGTGGGCTACACACATGGTAGAATAGGCTTAAAAATCATTTTTTGATTGAGTTTAAGGGTTTAGTTGGTAAAGAGCTAAGTAGAAGGATCCACAATACAAAATTGTACATTATAAATTCATAGATCATTTCGTCTTATATATTATATATATATATATATATATAATATTATATGATAGAGATATAATATATATATATTATATAATATATACATATTTAGATTACTTTTTATATATCAAGAGAAATAGGACATGATTTTCAAGTGATCCTTTTCACTCATACAGCTCTTCTTGAAACAAACTACGAAGTTGATCTCAAAAAAGCCTCTTTTAACTCTTTGGTGCGCTTACTCATATGAAACTATACAAATATTTCAAACAATATGAGTAACTACTTTCAAGCATTTTTTAAAAATCTTTTTAAAGGACAGGTACATCTTAATTTCATATAAATTTTCCAATTAAGTTTAAGAAAGATCAATGAGGTCAACACGACAAAAGAGATAAAAAAAAAACACAAAAACCGGGGAGATGGTCATCAAGGGAAAATTGTCTGGGGGTTCAAAAACATTGTATAGAGAATAGATTACGATTTAGATATAGGCGCATTGGAAAGACTAACTTAGTTAGGGAGCGCTTTAGTCCCAATGTGGAACTTTCAAACACGAATTTAAATTTAGTCGGATTTCAATGTGGGTATCGAACACCGCTGGGAGAAAGAGGTAGTCTTAAGCAAGATTGGAGAGATAGATTCATTGTATCCAATTTTAAACTAAAAATAGTATTTATTATTGGGAGTGTAATTCAAGATTTTTAATAATTTTATTTTGTTTGACAGGGGAAAAGACCGCAAAATAAAAGGAACAAAGAGTAATCAGGAAAAGGATTAAAAATATCCCTCGACTTTATTTTATTAGTTAAATATACCTCGCTGTTAAAATGAAGTTATTTTTACCCCTGCCGTTTACAAACATGTCAAATATACCCTTCAATTGGATGGAAAATCCTAAATCAACAAAAATAACCCGATTAAATTAACCAATTAAAACTCGACTAACCCGACCCACTTATCTTTTAACCCACCTATATTAATTTTTATTTTAATCTAATTTATTCACCATCAACATATTTCCTACTGTTCATCTTCACCTCATCTCATAATCCCATTGAGTTATGCCTTATTTTTTCGTTTTTCCGTAAACTCCTGTTTAATTTGACAAGATTCAAAAAGGATTAATGAGAGATAGGTAGTTAGGAGGATTACTTTTTCATTGGTAAAAAATGTCAAAGATAGCACCTCTGTAGGGAACTTAGGTAAATTATAAATTGATTTTTCAATAGGAATAATCATCCTATAAATAGGTAGCTCCTAGTCATTTTAAAGAGACATCTTACTTGCTTATCATCTCCTACGGATTTGTTCTGCTTTCTCTCTTCGTTTTATTTCAGTTATGTACTCATTTTGGAGTGAATTAAATATGGTTGGTTGTGTACGAGGAGGTAGGCAAAAGAAATAAAAATTTATCAAAACCTCGTAATTCTGGTGTCTTTTTATGGTTGCTTCATTTACTATGATTAGGTTACCTTTAGATTATAGTAGTTGTGATTCATCACTCTCCATATATTGAACTTCCGCAACAATTGATATTCGCGACAAGGTATTATTGAGTATGTCTGTGGTTTGCAGTATAGTTTGAACTGCCACATCAGAAAAAGATTTACTTTGGTCACTAACATTGTTAGCTAGATGTAAATAATATTTGCAGTAAAATGTGGACAAGAAAAAGATGGAGTCAACATCGAGGGGTGGTCATAATACGTGCTCATTGGCATCTTCCTCTTTATGGGCATCTCCTCTTATGGATAGAAGTGTCCAAATGACAAAGCTTGCAGTTAAAATTTTGTATGGGTCAAGATATTTTGGAATGCGCAAGACGAGGTCCTTGAGTGTTCTTTTTTAACAAGGGCTAGATATTTGCCCATTGAAGAAAAGAAACCAGACGTTTTTTTGGTTGTTTTTGTAGGAGAACAAGATTGGGAAGATTCTCAATCGTGTGTTGCGGTACCATTCGATCTACCTAGTAAGAGAACAAAAGTTCCATTACACGAAGGAAACATGGCAAATTAAATTATGGAATTCATTGGATGGAAAAATTCTTGAAGAAAAAAACGTCAACACTTAAACTTTACATAAAAAGAAGACTGTTACGCTTCACTTATATCCTGGTTAGCACAAGAATTATATATCACCAGCTTAATAAGTTGGAAACATATTGTGGAATATGGACGTGTACTTTTACGGATGAAATTAGGCCTTACATGTTGTTAATTCACTCCCGATGAGTTCAAACATCTTGAAACGACGCTACTGCAGGGGAATGAGGAAGTAATCTCTAAAAAAGTTTGTTATGCCTTATATCAGTTATGAACAAAGAAAGAGAAAAATAAAAAGCGGAGAAGAGCATTTGATTGGCGAGAGGTCATTCTCAAAATATTATGAGAACGAAGAAAAGCCGATAAAGTTTAAGATCCAGACTTCGCAAAGATGCATGTGCCTTTTGCGAGGGGCAAGAAAAAGGGGCACTGGACGAGAAAATACTGCACAAAGTTGAATAGAAAAGCAAAACCAATAATGGAGACTGTCATGGATTCAAATGTGGTTGATGTGTTGATGACTCGATTTACCACTAGTTAGGACATATCAATCTAATCATTTGATGTTATGGTTGATGGACTTAGCTTGTAGTTATCATATGGTGTCCCAATTGGGACTAGTTTGTGATTTATAAGAAGGGAATGGATTTATTCAAAACGCACGCAAACAGAATTCTCTTTACCGCACATGGTATTGTTCAATCCGATTAAGGAGGAACCAGTGATGGATTAAGTAGAACATTGAACAGATGTCGATTACGTACCAGATTTGAAGAAAAAATCTCATTTATGTTGGAAGCCCATAGAGTCCAGGGGTTCAAAAGTAATGGCAGGTAATGGGCGTGTGTGATAAGAATATGCTTTTGTTCACTCGTGGTAATGAAGAACACTTTGAAGAAATAATAACAGTACCACTATGAAGGGAATTAAGTTATTGGACAGCGCAGGCAAACAACATCCAATGGACGAAAAGGAGTGGCAGAAATGACCAAACTGATGGCATATGCGTTTTGGGACATGCTGGAGGAAAAATCCTTGAAAAACTTGATCAGATCAAGGATTTCTAAAAGGAGCTAGAAGTAAAAACTTGCCCAATTGGCGTTTTGTGAGCCTTGGTCAAGGGAAAGAAAACAGGGTTAAATTGGAACTAGGATATCCATAATACTAAAGGAACTTTGGATTATGGTCATCAGATTAGTTGGGGTGATTCCAAAACACCTTTAACGTGGGAACAACACTTATTTTGTTAACCTGTTGAGAATTTTCAAGAAGACCGTGGGTGTATTGACAATGAAGCAAAAAGATGAAGTATTGGAAATTTTCTCAAAACGGAAGGCGATGATAGACTCAACGTAGAACAAGATCAAGGTATTCGCACAGACAATGGTGGAGAATACCAAAATGTTCTTTTCAAAAAAAACATGTGAGGAAAAGCACGTCAAAATTTCACCCCGTCAGAAATACACCACAACGACAGAATGGAGTGGCAGAACGCATGAAGCAACATTGCTGGAGAAGGTTCGGGTTTATTGTATGTTGTCCAATGCTGGCTGGGCAAGAATTTTGGGAGAGGGCAATAAACAAATGCATGTCACCTCAATACTCGCCCTACCATTGGCTATGGTGGGAGACACATTTGAAAAATGGTATGGAAAACCTGGCTCTAAGATTATGGTTCTTATATGTATTTGGCCTAATTGCATAGGATCATGTAAGAGAATCAAAATTGGACCTAGCGCAAGAAAGCTTTTTATTTTGGAAATTACTTTGGAGTCAAACGATACCGTTTATGGGGTCCAGAGACAAAGAAAAATTATTTTCAGCAAGGATGGTTAACTGTTGATTGATCTACCTTGAAAATAAAGTAAAGTTGAAGAAGTCAAACACAATTTATGATGCTTCAACACAGGTGGAGTTTGAGGGAAAAGAATTTCCCAACTCGGATCAAAGGAGGGAAAAAAACAAAGATTTCCTCTTGAAGGAGAGTCAGTCGAAGAGGAAATTTCATCTCAAGAACCTCAACCACAAATTGTATCAATAGCAACGACCAAGCCGAAAAGATCAATAAGAAAACTTTTTCGACTCACAGATATGGTGGCTTGTGCTAACTCAAATTGCAGTCGATGACATTCTTACCACTTATAAAGACGCAGTCCAAAGTTCCCAAGAAGATAAGTGGAGGAATGTCATGGATAAAGAAATGTAGTCCCTTCATCAGAATCATACATCGGGATTGGCCAATCTTCCGGAGGGCAAGAAAGCAATTGGGTAAAATTGGGTATTTGCAAAGACAGACGAATTTCCTAACCAAGAAGATGTTCCTACAAAGCAAGATTGGTGGCAAAAGGATCTCAAACGGGAGGAATTGATTATTAATGAGGTGTTATTCATATGATGTGGAAATACCTCCATTAGAAGTTTTGTCGCGTTGGAGCACACTTGGAATTGAAACTAGTTTATTGGATGTAAAAACTGCATTTTACAGGAGACTTGAAAGAGGAAACTATATGACTAGCCAGAAGGCTTTCAAGTGATGGAAAAAAAATATGGTGTTGCAAACTGAAAATTATGTCCGGAATTAAAATAATATTATAGGACAATGGTACCCAAACGATTTGATTAAGTTTATGTTGCAGCAAAAGGTACAATAAGACGACAAATACGATCAGTGTGTATTATTTGCGCAAAGCTTGAAGATAATTTCTTTATATATATTCTCCTAATGTTGATGATCTGTTGATAGCTTCTAAAAAGTCAAGAGGAAATGAGAAGCTAAAATATTCAACTGAGAAAGAGTTGAGATGAGGCTTTGGGTAAGGCAAAAAAGATTCTTGGCAGGAGATAAAAAGAGATAGACTTCAACAGAAATTATATCTTAGAAAGAATATTTGAAAAGAGTACAAATCGAAGTTCGGGTTGTGAATGAAAAAACGAAGTCGGTTAGCACTCCGCTTGATCCTCAGTTGTAAGCTTAGTGTGCAATGTCACCAAGAAATGAAGCTAAACGAGATATATGTCGAGAGTACCATACGTGAATGCTATTAGTAGAAACTTGGATGTATGAATCATTTGCATAGGCCAGAATTCAACGGGTTGAAGTTGTAAGAGGTATAGACTAATCCTAAAAAGGATCATTGGCAGGCTGTAAAATGGATTCTACAGTATTCATATTACGTAGCTGTTGGTTGTTTTCGAAAGCTAGAAAGATAGTCAAGTCTTATTGGATATTGGACTCAGATGATGACAGGTGATTTGGACACGAGATCAACTACAGTATTTTAACTATTTGCAATGCACCAGTAATGGAAGTCTACTTTGCAGTTAAAAAATTGTTTTGTCTACCACTGAGGAAGAGTACATCGGCAATTAGAGAGGCTCGAATGAAGCAATTTGCTTCAAGGATGCTTAGAGAGGTGATATTGGACAAGAAGGAATCACCTATTTTGTGATAGTCAGAGTGATTCAAATTAGCAAAAGAACCAAGTTTATCATGCAAGAACGAAGCAGTTGACGTCTAATATCATTTCATATGAGAATCAATAATGATGGTGGAGTCATAATGAGAACATTTCATATACGGGATAATCCTGTCGATAGTTGACAAAAATGGGGGATTGGTCCAGTTTCAAATGTTTGAATTGATCAACATGTTGTACATTGAGATGAGATTGAAGGGGACACAATCAACAATTGTGTTTGAGAGAAAAAGTTGAAAATGGAAAATCTTGCCAAAGGGTGGAGCGGTTAAATTTGAACACAGATTCCAACAAGGGATTATGAGAAGAATGGTAGTTCGAGGATAATTATTCATTGTAGAAAATTCAAGATAGCACCTTTGCTAGGTGACAAATTTAGGGAACCATTAAAGGTTTCCCAAGGTAAATTCTGACTTTTGCCCATTGTAATTTCATGGATGGACATCAATAGGAAGAATTAACTTATTAAATAGGTAGCTCCTAATTCATTGTAAACATACCTCTTACTTGCTTCTCATCTCTTAGGGCATTTGTTCTCTTTGTCTCTTGTATATTTCACTTGTATCTTTTGGAGTGAAATAATGTGATTGGTGTGTACGCGAGTAGGCAAAAGAAAAAAAAAAATTAGGAAAACCTCGTTACTCTTGGTGTTCTTTTATTGTTGTTCTCATTTACTATTATTAGTTACCTTTAGATATAGTAGTTGGGATCAGCACTCTCTATATATTCGGCTCACAACACTCCCATTCTAAGCATATAATTCCCTCATTGTACGTATCATTGTCACATTCCATTGAAACAATGTGCTACAATATTTTCTGTCCATTTTAAATGAAAAGAAAATATCACGGACAAGAAAAAGTTACAAAACCATAGAAGATTTTGATTTTGGCACTTTGTAAACTTTTTGGGAAGAGAATATTGATAATCAATGTCTAGTTTCAGCAAACTAGTTTGGTCAAGTTTTAAGGAAAAAAATTCTTGTTTTTCAAAGAGAGGAACCAATATCATTGCCTCTTCAATATGACAGTCGAATAACTTCACTATTAGCTATTCCGTCGGTTATTCGGCGGAAGATAAGCCGAAGTAAGAGACTCTGCAGGCCCATTCTCTTCTCGTCAGCTTTGGCTTTGCCATCCTTTTATTGAATTCTCTTTCCCTTTCTCTAACCCAAGGATCGTGTACCAACATTATTGTGGGATTCTCACTGACGAGACTTTTATCCTTTGTTTTGCGTTTTATGGTGTATATCCAAAAAAATGAAGATGAACATAGGTGGGTTAAATAATTTGTGGATCGGGTCGGGTTTAAATTGGTCAATTTAAGTAAATTGAGATATTTTTATTGATTTAGGATTTTCCATCCAATTGAGGGGTATTGTGACAAGTTTGTGGACGACAAGGGTAAAAACAATTTCATTTTAACAGCGAGGGCACATTCAACTAATAAAACAAAGTCGAGGGGTATTTTTAACCCTTTTCCCTAAAGAAAATCACTATTGAAAACATAAGATTCCTAAAATTCAAGAAAAAAAGTAGTTGCTAATCCTACGAAATTAACGAAATTAAAAGGAATGACGGGGTTTTATCACAATTAGGAGGAAGACCCTAATCCTACATAATTAGGATTACAAGATAATCGTAATCCTTTTCAAACTCAGTTTTGACATATATATATATCAACCGTCATAACATTAGTTTCCTAATTTGATAGTAAAAGCGATATTAAAGCTGCAAAATATGGCCTAATCCTACACAATTTAGAATTGCAATGAAAGTAATTCTAATCCTTTTCAAACTAGTTTTGACATCTATTTATACCCTCATAATTGATTAACTAAACTTAAACATAATACATCATTGTATTTGATCATGGCTGGTGGGAACTTTATGGCTGCTGATGAAGGGGGTTCGAGTATCCAGGGAGTTGACACGTTACGTGGCGATTACTTGTATCATGGCAGCAATGGGAGGGTTGATCATTGGTTATGACATTGGAATTCAGGAGGGAGTGTATTCTTGGATACCTTTCCAACTTTTCTTCCCATATGTTATCGGCAAAGCGGCCTCGACACCTCCATCAATCAGTACTGCAAGTTCGACAGCCAGTTGCTCACCCTTTTCACCTCTTCTCTTTACGTGGCTGCCTTTTTCGCCTCCTTTGTCGCTTCTTCAGTTAGTAAGAAACACGGCAGAAAAGTGACCATGTTTCTTGGAGGTCTCTTCTTCTTGTTTGGTGCAGTTCTCAATGCCGCTGCCGTCCATATTAGCATGCTCATCTTTGGTCGTATCCTTCTTGGGATCAGAGTCGGATTTGCTAATTAGTAATTCCCTCTTTATTTGTCCCTACAAGTACAGGGGTACATTCAACGTCCTCTTCCAATTGGCTATCACTTTTGGGATCTTGGTTGCTAATATCGTCAATTTCCTTAGTGACAAGATCTCTGCTGGTTGGGGCTGGAGGGTTAGCTTAGGTGGTTCAGCCTTTCCAGCACTTGTCATTTTAATTTTGTCCTTGTTTCTCGACCATACTCCCAGTTCGCTGATCCAAAGGGGAAAAACAGAGGAGGCAGAGCAACTCTTGAAAAAGATCAGGGGAGTCGACAACATCAATGCTGAACTGAAGGACCTTGTGGAGGCGAGTGAATCATCCAAGAAAGTACAACACCCATGCAAAGTCCTTTTTCAGAGTCAGAAAGTACAAACCCCAGTTGATTTTATCTACGCTGATTCTGACATTCCAGCAGCTCACAGGGATTAATGTGGTCATGTTCTACGCTCCCCTACTTTTTCAAACGCTAGGCTTTAAGTCGAACGCTTCCCTCATGTCTGCTGTCATCACCGGGGCTGTCAATGTGGGTGCAACTCTTATTTCAGTCTATTGTACAGACATGTATGGAAGAAAGGTACTTCTCCTCACGGATGGCGTCCTAATGTGTGTGTTCCAAGCATTAGTAGCAGGTCTTATTGGGTAGAAATTCGGAACTACAGGGATGATCGCCACTGTTTTGCCCCAGAGCTACGCAATATTAGTAGTTCTATGCATCTGCGTATTGGTGACAGCCTTTGCATTATCATGGGGTCCATTGGGATAATTAATTCCAAGTGAGATTTCTCCATTGGAAGTTCGATCTGCAGCACAAAGCATTACTGTCTCCATGAACATGTTATTCACGTTTGGGGTTCTTGAAGATGTTGTGCTGGATGAAGTTTGGGTTGTTCATCTTCTTTGGCGCATTTGTGTTCAGAATGACTCTGTTTTTCTACTTTTACGTGCCCGAAACCAAGAATATACCCATTGAAGAGATGTCCCGAGTGTGGAGAGACCATTGGTACTAGAAGAATTACATGGATGATGTTGATGCACAATCACCTGCAAAGGAAGTCGTCTTCTAGAGTACTATAGGATTATTATATTAGTATACTAGTTTTTTTTTCTACTTTATTTTTAATCTAGCAAAAAAAACATTACTATGCAGTATTGTACATATTCTAAAACCATTGAAATTTATAGCATACATATAACTCTATTTTTATTTTAATATGTTAAATCAAATGTATTGTATTGTATTTTAAATTGATTTTTGAGAGAAGCAAACCCCATCCCTTCCATAACTCACAAATCTTAGCTAGCGCTACTAGATAGATAGATCGAAGATGGTGGTCTTCATCATCCATTTCCCAAAAGAAGTTTGTTTAAGAAGAACTACGAAATGATTGCAGCAGAAATCTATGCAGTTGCAAGCAAGACAATGAGGTAAAGGTTGGGTTATGGGCGAGTTTTGCTTCCTATCTTGGATAAATAAAAGTACCATTGGACCAACACTTTTATGTACAATAGGACCCATCCTTATGAGGCAAATATAAGCGATTAAGGTAGTATTTATATACAGAGAGGATTTTTTCAGCAGTCAAAAAGAGAGAATGAGAGCATAGTTTTCGCAGTCAAATTCAAACCACTTAAACAGCCAACTTCAAAATTGCGATTCTCCGATTCGTTTTCTGATCCGAATTTGATATGATTGCTGGACATGCATATTATCGTAATTCAATCTTTGATAAGGACCTGACGAGTTGGATTGGTTGGCCTGCCAAGCCTTCCGTTTTGAACTGTCGTGAAACAGTAGGCTGCCGAAATTGTGTAGATTTGCCATCCTTTAATTCCTCTAGTTTGTGCAATCTATTTTGTAGGATTGCTCGTTGTGGCAATTATGTTTTGCTGGCCAATTTCGAGAACAATATTGTAACTTCTTGGTGATTATATCAGTGGGCAGTTGATGGAGTTTTTGCGTCCCTTGATTTTTTACTCCTTCACAATCAAAGCGCCTGTTCTCCACGTAAAATCTGGTCGTCTTGTGTGATTGTTTATTATTGCCTTGTTATATTTGTTTTGCGTTGAATTACTTGCTGCCTTACTATCATATGCTGTGCGCTCCATGATTTGTCTTCCTTAGGTTCAATCGAGAGGCGAAAGTATAGACATTGGGTAATTCTCCGGTGTGTATCCTGTAGCATTCTTTGTTTGTCAGCCTTGTCTCTTCCCCAAAAGAGTGTATTAGACAGCATTGGTATTGTTGATTGTCGTCTATTAAATGATGGAGGCAGATATGAGACAAAATGCGTCTTTTTGTGGAGCGTCGCTTGATTTGTTTAAATAGGTTGAGTAACTATCATATTTGAAGGCAAGAGGAAAGATCTTCTATTTGTCAGAAGATGCATTTTACTGCTGCTATGCTTCTAATAAGACCTCAGTATTTAAATGATGAAGAATGGAATTGAGGCACCTGCAGGTTTGTGGCACTATATTAGACAATGGGTTTGCAAGATATAGTTAAGAAATCATATCTGTCAAATGAGCACACATGCCCCCCCCCAAAGTCGTAAGCTGTGTGGGAAAGCTCGAGACACTTCTATGCCCTTCGAAGGACATGCACAACAACAAGGTTGTTACCTATTGAAACATTTAATGAATGATCAGGTATGAAGAGCGGCCAATCATGTCTGATCATATTAATAGATTTCAGAAGGGAGTTCTTGACCAGCTGTCCGGAATAGGCTGTGTATAAGCTTTGATGATGAGATACAGGGACTTTGGGCTGCTTAATAAGCTCTGTCAGAGCTTCCTGAAAACCCGTACCTATCCCACAACCCCTGTCCCTGCCGCCCGAAGAGCGAAGCGCCGCCCCGCGCGACCCCAACACCCCAAACGTATTACCCCTCCCCCCCGCTCGGCAAAAACGCCCTCCCGCCGCACCCCGCACTGTCTGGCCACCTCCCCCCGTGATCAACTGATAAAAAAAAAACCCCTTGCCCACCCCCCACTCCTCCCCCTCGTCTTCTCCCTCCCCTCATCCCCCCCCCCACCCCCTACCTCTCCCCTCCTATCCCACCTCTCCTCTTCGAGTTTTTCGACATAATCGGCTTCCGTGGTTGTTCGTAAACCATGCGAATATACCTAAGCAGGCGTATCTTGAATGAAAAAGAACATGAGAGAAGAATTCAAAGCCTTCATCTTTCTTCAGCTTCACACTCGCTATTTTGGTTACTGAAGATAGGGGAGAAACAAGTCAACGGTCAGAATGATAGAGGGTTCTAAAAGTAGAAGCAAAGTCAAAATTCTAGAATACAAGAATATTACATGGTGACATTGCCACAGATGGATCGGGGCATATCATGAAATAATTGTACAAGCACAAGAGAGACATGAGACACAAAGCGAGGAAGGCGATAATGAAGAATGTGTTGTGGTTGATTTGCTAATGATGCAGTCTTCTTGTTTATCCTTTTATGAGGACAAATTGCCATTAATCTTGGTGCGTGTGATGAGTCTAGCCTGGTTGCGTGAATTCTGGTGCTACTTCTCATGCACGCAAAGAGGAATATATTTTCTTCTTATACTCCAGTATTTGGAACGTCGAACATGAGGCATTAATCATGAAGTTGAAGTTATTGGCATTGAACAGTTGCTTGCCGAAAGTAACAATGCCGTTCAAACTAGTCTCAATAATAGTCAAGGCATGCTCCAGATGTTTTCGCTTGAATTATGATTTTATGCTAGGAATTTATCTGCATGATAGGGATTAGTTAAATACACTGGTGTGGCCAGTGGAGCTTACATAGAGTTTGATGAAGTTGGCCCGCTGGTGACAGAGTTGTCTAATTGTATAGTAGATTCAGGGCCTCCTTTTTTTTTCCTCCCATGTTCCAGAAGACTCCAGTAAATTTGGATGCGAGAATGCATACTATCATCAGAGTATATGCGCCATAATAGACCATAATTAGAACGGCTGAGCTCATCAATGAGCGAGAAGGGGATTGTAGGTTGGCCTAAGAAAATTTGCATTCTGGAGTGAAAAAGCAAAGTTGAAGACATGTGGTCCGATTGTTAGCCGGCTAAACAAAAAAGAGTTCTTTTCCAGTGCATCAGCCACCTTCAAGAAAGAAATGAATTGCTGGTAGTGACGCTACTTAATGATTTGTGTGTTGTAGGTCCTTTTAAGAGTTAGATTCATGGTGGATGCCACTTCCGACATTGTCGTGACTTTTATTGATGCATCATTCTCGCAAACTCTAGGGATCATTTCCTTTGAAGTACCAAGGATCAACTACTTGATGTGTTCAAGAGTTTTCATGGCCTTGGTTGCAAAAGACAAACACGGTAAGCCATACTGAAATGCATACGCCTCAGAGATAATTGAGTGGATGAATATATATGGGTCTTTTGATAGATATTGCAGAGATGAAGAACGACACAAACGGTCGGTACTAGGGCATCAGAAAACTCCTCCAAAGACTCTCAGTTAAATAGGTTTAGCAGAGAGGATGAACAGACTACTTTAGTTGAGCGGAGGATAGATGTATGCTTTCAGATGCTAAGTGCTCAGATCCTCTTGGAGCAGAAGCAATTAATCTACTGCTTATGTTATCAATTTATTTACTAGACGACCTGTGGCTTTATGCATGCGATGAGTGTCCATGACTAGAGTTTGGACTGGCTAAGAATGTTTTTATGATATCTTAAGAGTCTTTGAGGATTGTTTAGTAAAGCATTTGTACATGTTCCTAAGGATGAAAAGCGTCTCAAAGAGGATGTGAAACTAGGACGTGTATCTTCATTGCCCAGGAATATGCGTCAAGATGAATTTGCGGCCTCTATCGTTTCTATGATCCTGTGAGAACGCCAAACTGTTAGAAGTCGAGGATGGTTGAGTTCTTTGAAGACCAACAATTTGAGATTTTTTTGACAAAGTGCAGGCATTGATTTTCAGAGTAGTAAGGACTTAGTTGATGTTGATCCCAGCTAACCTTTGACTATTAAACGGAAAAAAGGGAAGAAAATCACATCAATGATGAAATCAAGTCAGATAATGAAGAGGGTGATCATGGTCCAGAGCATGACGGCATGATGTTGTTGATTGCCTCAGTGCAAGCTGATGCTGTGTCCAACAAACCAATTATAGAATGCTCCAGAGAGTTCTCTCAGACGATCTATCTAGTAGAGAGAGAAATTCATCAATCTCGTTATTCTCCCAATGAGTATGTACGCTTGACGACGGGGGAGAATCTGAGAGTCTGATGAGGGTATGAACAGGACAATCGTGAAGAAAAAAACGAAATGTGGTTCGATGCTATTGGAGATGAGATTAAATCCTTGCCGATGATAATATACCTTTGATTGGTTAGTACTAAAGACAGAAAAGCTTTGCAAAAACACAGTGACGGTTTTCTGATCCGAGCGAGCAGAACATGAAGATGGTAATCCAGTTCCACGGTACAAAGCTAGATTAGTGGTCATAGGGCATTTAATCAGAAAAGGAATGTTGATTTGCATTTGAGATATTCTCGTCAGTTGTGAGATGTCATAACCATTCGTGTGGTTCCTAGGCTTGGCCTGACCAAGTCTAGATTTAGAGGTTAGCAAGCATGGATGGGTGTTAAAACTGCTTTCCATCCATTGGTGACTTAGATGAAGAAATTTATATGAGAGAAACCGGAAGGTTTGAAGTCAAGGGTAAAGAGAAATATGTTTGCAAATTGAAAGAAGAGCTTTTGTATTGGTCTTGAAACAAGCTCCCAGCAGTGGCGTACAGGAAGTTTGAGTTCTTTAAGAGTCAGCAGGCGCTTCAAGAAGAACTTCTTCAGCCCATGTGTGTTTGTGCCCAAAAAAACAAAAAAAGTTCTCTGTGTGGTGACTTATTATTGTGGTGCTTTATGTTGATGGACATGTTTTTTGGTGCCGTCATAATACTTGTAGAATTCAGAATTGAAGCAAGAGTTGAGCTAAGCCTACTTTTTGCTATGAAAGACTTAGGACCAGCAGGGCCAGATCTTGGCATGGACAGATTGTCCGTGATATAGAAAGGCCAAGAAGAAATTGGTATTATCATGCCAAACGAGAGAGTAAGATTCAGAACGTACTTCGCCCACGATTCAGCATGAGACAAGCTTAAGGTGGTTTATGTCAGCTTACACCTTTAGCCATGCACTTCAATTGAGAATGATAACAGTGCATCCTTACTAGTGATGATGAAAGGAAGATATGAAGAAAGTTCATTATGCTTCAGTTGTATGGTAGTTGAGATGTATGCGAACTGGTTTGGTACAAAGAACGGAATATTGCTCGACGGTTGTTGGAGTGCTGTAACACCGTGTTCTTTCTATCCGGGAAGAGAACATAGGAATGTTGTGGAGTGGGTTATGAGATATTTGCGGGCACGTTCACTAGTCCTGAGTTTGCGGTTTTGGAGTTAGCAGGAAGCCCTATTCTTGGGGATATTGATTCAGACGAGCGGTGGTGATGTTCGATACTCGACAGTCTACTTCAGGGGTACTGGTGACTTTGCAGGGGGAGCTGTCTGTCTTGGCGAATCTAAGGTTTGGCACAACAAAAATGTGTTGCTCTATTACATACAGAAGACTGCAGCTTATATGCTGATCGTTGAAGCTTCTTTGAAGAATGCCTTTAGGCATGAAGAGGGATTCATTGGGAGAACTTCGTGGTTGGCTCAGACAGGGGAGGTGCTTTATTGTGAAGTCGGAAATGTGCTAACATCGGAAGAATTCTACGTTCAGGAATGTCGTGCTAAACACATATGATGTGATCTGATACACATTGGATTCGGAGATTTGTATTGGATTACTAAGTTGTCTGAGCTGGTGAAAAGATCTCTACAATGACAATGCGTTCCTATATGATGACTAAAGATGCAGCGGGAAGTTGAAGGATTGTTGCATGGTCGCACGGATGTGCGGGACCGTCTCCTCCACATCAGTCGCTGAAGCGGGGAGAAGGAGAATTGTAGGGTTATGGAGTTTTTTTTCCCTTCCTATAGTGGATAAAAGAAAAGCCCCAATTTGGAAACAACCCATTTTGCCCATAGCGACCATATCTATCGGAGGCAAAAAATTATAGCCTATTTAAGCGTCTTATTTCCTATACACAGAGAGTTTTTTTCAGCAACCAAAAAGAGAGAGAGAGCAGTTTTCGCTGTACAAAAATTCAGCCCTAACAGCCCAACTTCAAATTGCCGATTTCCGCTTCGTTTCTGTCCGAGATATGAGCTGATCTTTGGAAAGCAAATATATCTTCATACTCCATTTTATTAGGAAACTGACAGATGTGGATTTAGGTGGACTTGAGCTTCGTTTTGCTGTCGTGAACAGTAGCATGCGAAATTGATGATTTGTCCTTTAATTCTCTAAGATGGTGCAGGCCATACTTATTTTGTTGGTTGCGTCGTTGTTTAGGCACTTAGTTTTGCTGCGCCAATTTTCTGAGAACAATAACTGAACTCTTGGGTGATTATAGTAGAGAGATGTTTTTTGTCCCGTAGGTTTTTTACTCTCAACGAAGGGTTGTTCCACGTAATCTGAGTGTTCTTGTGTGCATTGGTTTATTATGCCTTTTGTATATATTTGTCTTGCGCTGAATTACTTGACCTGTTCTACTATCATATCGCTGTGGTTGTTGTCCTTCATCTTGCCGTTCAAAGCGAGAGGGAATGTGTGTCACTAGACTTCGGTATTCAGTCGCTGTTATCTTGCTCAGGAATTCTTTGTGTAGTGCACCTTGTCTTCCAACATAAAGGCAAAAGTCTGCTAATTTGTTTATCGGCATAGCATTATACTACTTCCATTCAGTTTTTACACAACTATATGAATGTACTACTCAATAATTCAAATAAGATTTTGATATTTAGTGCCTTAATATGTTCAAGTGATATTAGATACATTGGGGAGAAAGGAAAAACAAAATGGCTCATAGATATCGGATTTCTGCCTAGTATTGTTAAGGCTCTTATCATAATGGGTGGTGAAGGAACACCAAACTTGAGAGTCAAACCTAGGAGGACCCAATTTTTTATTAATGATAATGTACTTGTAGTAGTCTTAAGGAGTACTATTTAGCCTCATTTTGCATACATGAATACTACTTCAAATTCGTTTAATTTACTGATTATTATTGTCCATCTCAAACAATTACTAATTAAACTTTTTTACACACCTAAAGAGTGATTACATACACTACTAAGAGACCCTTCTGATTTGATGTCTTCTCCACAGTACTGCTAAGAACATTTGTTGTATATATAATATACCATATATAGTATATATAGATATATTATATATATATATATATAATATATATATATATATATATATTATTATATTGATATATATGTTGAAGTGAACCTGAAGTACGGCAAACGTTGAACAACAGAAAATGAGATAACGGGGTACTCAGCCTGTTTGTTTTGTAATTCTTGTTTCTTTTTTTTTTTTTTTTTTGTTTTTTGGCCTCTCCATAAATAAAACTCCTCCCTCTCGTACCCGTGGACTGTAGCATTTATTGGGAACCCACGTAAAATCTGTTGTCTTGTTATAGACGTTTAATATTTTCTCTCTATTATCTAAAGTCCGACGACAGCAAATGGTATTCAGAGCTCTCGGGTTAATCGGTACTGTTCTTGGAAATTCGAAGATGTCTGTCGCTATCATCGAACGTGAAGAAATCTGGACAAAATTCAAAGGGCAGGCAGCGAACAGTTTCAGTTATGGCAGATCAAGATGCGCGATTTGTTGAAAAACAAACAAGGCTTTGAGGCGCCGTTGTCGAAAGACAAGAAAACAACGCCGTTTCGTGTTAATCCTGAGATGGCGATCTGAGGGAATAAAGGCGCAATCGACGATCATTGCATAAGGTTCTCGACTGGATGACTCATTACGGAAAAGGTCTGATGAAGAGATAGCTGCTAGGTCTGTGCGTTGAAGCTGGAGAGATTTTGTACAGACAAAACTCTAACCAACAAGCGCCTTCTGAAACCACATAAGGTCGATTCGGTTACGAATGGCTGAAGGACACGAACTCAGGCGAAACACTTAGAGACCAATTAGCAATACTTGTTATTAGAATTGTGTAATAGCCGATGGAAGAACTCGCAGGCATGAATGATGCCCTGCCCTATTCTGTTTCGCTATTCTCCCAATGTCTGTTTGGAATTTTGTTCATCGTCATGGTTTGAAGGAAAGATAACTGTGTCACTGACGAAGAAGTCAGAATCGGCCCGTTCATAGCAGATTACCGGCATAAGGCTAACGCACAAAGTACGGACTACAGCCTTCCGGTCATGTTTTTTTTCACAGTAGCGGAAAGAACGGGGAAACAAGAAAAATGCGAAGAAAAAAAGCCAGATGTCGCAGCGGTGCAAAGTCGGAGATAGTTTGTAATTAACTGCAAGGGAGGAAGGGACATTAGAGAAATTTGATTCTCCGAAGAAGAAGAAGCAATCGGAAAACAAAAACCAAAAACAATCCAGTGTCTGCCCTGCTGTTGCTGAAGAACGACACATAAGTTCTGAAGAAGATATTGCCCTAAGTTGCGGGAATGGAGCACCACTCATCATTCAAATGTGTGTGGGCGCGTCTCGATTCTGGGGCATCCTATAACACTCTGTCCCCTAGGATGAGAGTGGTCACGACTATGAGCTAGGTTAGCACTGAGCAGCATCTCGGATGGCCCAACAGTTATAAGTCCTGCAAGGTGGGTTTTGGGACAGGCCCGATCAAGCCATAAGCGACACATGACAGCGTAGCTTTGGCCACATTGAAAGAGGTAAAGGAACACGTTCCATGATGACGAAAAATCTGTATCTCTCAGTATTTTGCCGAAAACAAGGGATTCAAGCTGGTCGGGGAAAGATGGAGTTCTTAGCGGGTCTGGAAGGGTTTCACAATCTTCGATTCTTTGAAAGTCTAGTAGGTTATGTCAGAGATGAGTACTTAGTATTTTCTACAATTGGGTTCCACGGTTACAGGTTCAGCCCATGTTTGCATTTGTCACCGAGATGTGTCACCAGAAGAGAGTATGACTAAGTTATGGCCATCATGAGACTTGCGTCATATGGGTTGAAGAGGTATCGCAAATTCTAGTCAAAGGAGGAGATTTTCTTGCCTGCGTCATAAGGCTATAAGAGCCTAGCAGTTTTGTGGCAACATTGTGTTTTGCGAAAAACTAAATCGCAACAAAGTTTCAAAGGCCATTCATGAACAAAAGGCACACACGTGATTATATCATTCCTGATGCTGGCGGGTCCATGCGTGTTGAGTCTTCGTGGAGCGGGCTGCAGATTTGTGTCCTTCCATTATTGATAGACTACTCAGGCATGACTAGGGGAATGTACATGAATGAAGCCATAAAATAGTGAAGCCTTCCAGAAGTATCAAGGAGTGGAAAATTTTGATGGAATTTCAACAGGGAGGGAAGAAAGATTCAAGACGGTTGCGAACTGATAATGGCGCTGACGAATTCTGTGGTCTGAATTTGCATCAATTCTGTAAGGATGCAAGGGATTGCGCGACATCGTTCACCAGTCAGAAATAACCACGAAGAGACCGGTATGTAGCTGAGGCGGAATGAATCAAAATAAACACTTCTGGAGAGAGCAAGGTGCAGCGCTCTATGCTAGGTGCTAGATAGAAGATTCTGGGCAGAAGCGAGTCTGGTAAGCTTCAGCTCATGAATTAACCGCGGACCACAATACAGGCATACAGTTGCAAGGACACTATGGAGGTGTGGTCAGGAAAAGCCTATGATGGCTGATTATTCAAATCAGGAAAGGCTTTTAGAGTTGTACGGCTTACTATCACGTCAGACAGCCCATGTGAAGGTAGTTAGAACCAAGAGCTTAAAAAGCGAGAGTATTTGTGCCGGCACTACGGCGATGGAGTGAATATGTGAAAGGTCTTCAAGATACTGGTCTCCCCCCCCCCCCCGACAGAAAAAGAGGGGTTATTATGGAGCTAGAACGTTGTCCTTGAGGAAATGTCTCTAGACGTAGAACCAGTCGTGAAGCCTACAACTACCGTCAGAAACTGGGGGAGGTCTTGACAAAAGAGGTGCGAGTTTCAAGTCATTCAGAACGATGAGATAGGAGGCCGATTTTTAAGAGACGACCTAGGAAAGCAGGAGATCAAGCAGCACAGACAGAAACTGATACTTCCAGAATTATAGACCATCAGATATACCATTCAGAGTATATAGCTCAAGCACTTTCAGGCCAAGGAGGTGGAGTGTCGGCCACCTACGAGGTTCATGCGTTTTGTCGAGACCGACCATGGCCTGGGTTATGCTGCAGGTTGCTGAGAGACGGGTAGTAGATACATCTGAGCCGGTCTTTACTACCTTACAAAGAAGCATTTTAAGTCCTGATTCTGAAAATGCGTTGCCATTTGCTTATGCGGAGATGAGATGGAGTACCCTACACAAGAACTCAGACATGGGATATGGTATACAGCATTCGGGAAAGACAGAAAGATTATTACTGCAAATGAGGTTTTAAGAAGAAGGACGAAGGGAATCATCAGCAAAGAAGGAAGTCAACGATAAGCCAGGATTGTGCTGCCAGAGGTTGAACCAAAGAGCGGGACTGTGGACTACATGAGATACTTCTCACGCAGTATGTGGTCAGACATTAATCCGTCCGATCTGAAGTGTTACTAAGCGAATGTAGTTACAGCATCAGATCTGGAGCTTTGACAACTTGATTTGAGACAGCGTTTTACATGAGAGAGTGGGGCAGAAGAGAATACATGACTCAGCCAGATAGTATCCTAAGATTCCAGGGAAGGAAAATAGTCTGCAAGTTAAGAAGTCCTGATTATGACCTTAGCAGTCTCCAAGGTTCAGCGTACAAACAGGTGTTTGACAGCTATTATGGCGAAGTTGGAGCCTATACTCGGAAGATCATATGATATGTTGTGTCTACTACAATAGGCCTCCAGGATGAGTTTCGTTCATCTATCTACGACCGTAATTGGTGCTTTATGTAGATGATATGAATACTGGGATAGCCTGCAAAGGAAGAAGTATGACATTCAGAAGCTGAGCGGTTTTACTTAGTGCTGACGGTTGAGGAGAAGATCTGGCCCGGAGTTGCTCGGAGATTTTAGGGATGCGAGCATCATTCAGCATACAGATGAGGAGAAGGAAACCTATTTCTAGTGTCACAGAGATAGCTAAATTCAGAAGTATCTTGGCAGCGGTTTGCGCCGATGTCTTCATCTAAGCCTATTGATCCCCAGTAGCCTGACCAATATCCACCTCACTGCAATGTTCGCTCCAAAGTCAGAAGAAGAGAAGCGAGTAATATGCTCACGCAGTCCTTTATATGCCAGTGCCCGTTCGTGAAGGAAGTTTGATGTATGCTTGGTCTAGTACAAGGCACAGATTTAGCAAATTGCAGGCAGTGTAGGGAGCAGATTCATGGGACAACCAGGGATACGAGACATTGGCAAGGCTGTGTGTGAAGAGAATTTTCCGGTACATTAGAGAGTACTCTCCTGACGTTGGCTCATTTATGGAGGTGATACTCAGTGCTTGCGTTACTGGATATTCTGATTCGACTATGCTGGAGATGGCTGTTGACACAGAAGATCGATGACTGGCCTATGGTTTACCTTGGAGGATCTGTGTCAGTTGGAAGCAACTTTGAAACATACAGTGACTTGTCTACTACGGAAAGAGGAGTACATGGCCTTGACAGAGGCAGGCAAAAAGAAGGGATTTGGTTGATTGAAAGGGCTGGTTAGTGATATTGGTATGCCTCATGATCAGGATACGTGTATTGTGAAAGTTGAGCGCAATTTGTCTAGCCAAGAGATCAAGACCATCAATGAGAGAACCAAGCATATTGACGTGAAGGTATCATTTTCTGAGAAGTGAGAGAGAATCAAGGTGACAGAAAAGTAGGAACTGCTGACTAATCCTGCTGATGATAGGTTCACAAAGCCGGTTTCCAAAGAGGCCAGTTCAACACTATTTGTGGACTGCTCAAACATCAGAAGTGTTAATGCCCTGCGGGGAACTCTGAGGAAGAGGGGAGCCTGCACATCATAGTGAGTTCTCTGAAGAATCTGTTCCGGAGAATTAAGTCAAGTGTGGAGATTTGTTGTTGAATTGCCCTTGAATATGTTTCTGTCAATTCTGTATGTTGGCGCCAAAAGCCTGTCTAGGGCGTGATTAGCAATATCATATCTAGACGCTATGGCAAAACCCTATTTTGTTAATTCTGTGTGGGTGCCTGCCTAATAATAAAACGCTCCTCTCTTCCGTGGCATAGCCAAGTTATTGGTGGAACCACGTAAATCTGTTGTTGGTTTTTCGCGTTTATATTATTTTCTCGTATTATCTACAAATTCCGCACAACAATATATATATATAGGTTGGGGTCATGCCTAAGCCCCGAAACCACCTGATGTGGACTGTTAAATATGGATGGGCCACACAAAATGTTGTCAAATGTGCTTATAACAATGAGCAACATAGACATTTGGATAAGTTGTTACATGAAATCATACATCACATAGTGGAACCCAGTAGAGTAAAGGAAGAAAAATACAAAGGTTTAAGCTAACGTCTTCACACATTTAAGCTAAGTCACTAGCGAAAAGAGAAGTTGGCAAAGCCACAGATTTTGGCCATTGCACTACGACATCTATTTTTCAACATTTTACACCTCAATTGGACTATGGATCTGCAGCCTTGCTTGCACAAAATAAAGCTTCTGCTACTGTCTTGAGCTCGATCCTTTCAGCTATTTGGAAGGAAAGAGCCGCATAGTTAATCTGTATTTGAAATTAAAAATAGATGCATCTCCTTACTTCTTTTTGGTGCATGTCTTCAATTTCTGATGTCTCATTATAATTGTTTTAGCACAACACAACATCGAGGATTCCATGGCCCAATGGATAAGGCGCTGGTCTACGAAACCAGAGATTCTGGGTTCGATCCCAAGTGGAATCGCTCTCCCCCCCCCCCTGTTGTTTTGTTTCGACTTGAAGAACATCATTTGCACATCTTTCTTTCTGTTGCTGCACTCAACTTTGATCGATATCCTTAACAGAAATATAACTCCGTCATCATTTCCACGTCTTTCTTTCTGTTTCCGCACTAAACTTTCATCGATATCCTTAACAGAAATATAACTCCATCATATAGTGTTATCGAACACTAGTGGCCATTGTCACCTTTGTACAAATGTATGTATCAACATTGGCTTCCAAAACAGCACTTCCTAACATGGCATTGGCAACAACTAAGGTAAAGAAAGCAAATTTCTCATCTTGTAAATGCATTGAAATATGAATGAGGCAAGGTGAACCAGGCAATGACGAGACATTAGGCATAGATACTTATTTCTAACAAGACTTGCACTAAAAGGAGCTCATCAACATGTAGCTGAAAGCTACACTGGAACACAGTTGTGACTCTTCACTTTTCCAATTTAGATTTCTGTTATTTTAACATAATGGTCCAGTGCCACTTGGGTGGGCCGTGGTTCTTTCCCTGTACTTGAAAGGATGACTTAAATTCAATATCGATAGAAAAATCCACATCATAGATCAAACGATCAAAAACATGGCAAATAGGAATGGGTATTGCTAACTATAAACTACTGAAACGTTTTAAGCAGATGAACCACACGATTTTGTCACAAATTAAGACTACTGACATATCAAATTTTACAATCCTCAATCCCTAACTGCCAGACGTCTAAATACAGTCCGAACGCAACGGGACATGTGGACACGCCGCGTGCAAACATAAGAGCCTTTGATGAACATTACACTAACTCTGATAGTGCTTCTCCAACAGGGGGGGTGGAGCACCCGCCAAAGTGATCCCTAGATTCAATTTTTCCATCAGAGAATATATCATTACCACTCATTTCTTTCAGCTTAGCACTGCTCAGTGTCTTCTCCGCCGATCCAGGAGAAGTATCTCCCTTGAAAATGTCATTGCCTGTCAATTCTGCAAACTTCTGGTTATGTATTTTCTTTGTTGTCTTGACAACAGGTTCATCTCCAAACAAGATATTGCTTTGACCACCAGCAGGCTGCAAAATACAGCAAGGGTAATAAGAGCAAATAATAGAGTGGAGGCCCAAGTCAAGAAAAGCTTAAAACAATTAAGCAATAAACATCAATCTTAGAGACCATCAGACTCGGGAGAAAATACCACTTAAGAGTCATTGATTTCTTCTGGTTTTGTTAAAATGTGTCTTATCAGGTGGCAACTCTTTTTGTCCTTTGAATTCTTAAGCCACCTGAAGCACTAAATCCAAGTTATTTGACCAGTTCTTATAACTTCCAGAACGAGTTTAAAATCATCTTACTGGATATTAACCTTTACTTCTCTCAACTTAAAAGCCACCTGAGGAATCTCATCATATTAAAAACATCAACATTGTCCCAACTCTTCATCATTTGTTTCAAAGAATTATGAAGGCAACTCACATTAGAAACCCTAACAGATGTGCGTACAGTTCGTGGAGCAGGTTCACCCATGTCTTTGCTTTCTTTCAACTCCATCGAACGTGCAGCAGCCAGGGATCTAGGAGGAACTTCTTCAGGAGGGCCAAAAATATCATTTCCACTAAGCTCCTTGGTCTTTGCATCTGATAGCTGCTTCTTGACTTTGATATCTGACTCAATTTCTAAATTTCCACTCAACTCACGTTGCTTTGCCACTTCGGTCAGAGTGATAGGCTTCTTTGGGGAAACATTTTCTTCAGTACTGAATGAAATTTGGCTTATTCCATTTGCAGCTTGCTACAATGCACCATAAATATTTTGATTAAATCTCCATTCACCAGTTTCCAAATTTTAGGCTGCACGCTCACACTGTTTATCATTTTTCTTTAAAAAGAGGGAAAAAGATACCTGAACAATGCGCACTGATGTCCTGTTAGTAAAATTACCATCATCAGTTCCAGATTCTGATTTACCATCTTCATCATGATTCAGAAAAATATTGTGCCAGATCTCCTCAAGTCTTTATACCCGCAAACAAGTTGCTGAAGAAAAAGTTTCAACAAGACTTAGTCCAAAGGATCACAGTACATAACTTCAAAGTTGTTCTCGAGTCACTGGATTTTTCATTTCTTTTCCAAACAGGACCTCCTCTCTTACATCAGTTTCGTTCAATTTGTTACGAGTTAAGACAAAAACATTATTAAACACAATCCAGATTTTGCTTTCACTAGTCTGAAGAGGTGGGAGAAAAGAACCAACACAGAATTAAATGTCAACCTAGAAGTGCCATTCATCTCCACACACCTAACTGAACAAAATCACTGGTCAGTGAAGAGATAACAAAGGACAAGCAACTTGGCATTTTGTCCTCCATTTAATTCTTGGCAGCCTTTTGCTACTTATGTAAGCTATATTCTTCAGCATTATTAGTTTCCGAAACATCATAAACAATTACTGATCTCCAAAATGGCATAAAAAATGTGCAAAAATGAATACAACCTATTTCAAGTACACCAAAGATGAGGGCATTAATAGAATTGAGTAATTTTGGCTTTTCAAAGCAAATAAAGACCAGTATGAAGCTATAATTTTCACCAATTTAATCCTGATGATGTCTGAATTTTCAGATTCTGGTAATATAATCTTAAGGGCCATAAAACTTGGCCTTGTTCATCATAGACTTTTTTTCCCTAAAATTTTGCCGAGCAGAGTTCTCACTTGTTAGTGAAATACTTGAAATTTTTACACTTTCCATCAACACACTTCAGATGTCCCAGTTTTAAAACGCATGTACCAGAATCCAGATATCAACCGCAGAAGAAGAAAATGAAATGTCTGCAAATAAATGTCATGCATCACAGTATCACAAACAAGCAACTCAACTCCGTGTATGGTGACACCACTTTGTCAACTCTATGTGTGTGATCATTTGAAATCACATTTATTTGGAGTTGAAATTTCATTTGGACATGTAACTTGGTTTTCTTAAGTTTTATTTTTTCGCATAAATATGAAAACCCCATAATTTGTGAAAAGTGAAAACTATCAGAACTTCCCCAATTCCTATACAATCATACCAAATAAGTAAATTATAATTCATAAATAAAGTGTCGAAATATCCTAAGGCGTCAAAATAATAAATCACATATTTTCATGTTCTTTCTTATAAATAAGTGTTAGCAATATAATAATTATTTCATACGAATTATTTGGATATCAAGTTAATTTGGGCAAAAGTAAGACATTTTACGTGTGACCCTTGGTCATCAAGTTAGGGTCGCATGTAAAATGCCTCATTTTGGCCCAAAGTAACTTGATTTGCAAAGAAGTCTTTTGAAATAATTATTATAATGCTAACAATCCGTCACATATTTCAAAAGAATTTGAGAATAAGATGAATTCATATTGAAGTGTTAATAACTCATCCTCACAATTAGTAGCAGTTCAAGCGTTTTCTTTTAATGCGGCATGTCGATATCGACTTGTTATTACTCATATGAACAGAAACTATATATTCTTGATACCACCAATGTCGATGCTACCCCCATTAGTCCAATTCTGGTTGTCCTACCATATGCCAAACCATTTCCAGGCGTATCAATTATTGAATTTTCTGCTACTGGAAATTTCAAATGGTGGCAAAATTTGGAATTTGAAATTGAAGTTAAAATTTGGTACAGAACTAATAAACAAATGTTGATTTCAAATTGGGGTACCAGATCATATGGCCAAACACCTACTTAGATTAAACCAATGATATTGAAACAATGTTGTTAGCTATGTGAAGTAATCAACACAATTGGGCTCATTGACCCCTGGCTCTACCGAATTTCAGTAATTAGGGCAACTTCCCAAAGAAATAAAGCTCATTTTGATAGCATGAGAGATTTGGAGTCACATTAAACAAAGTTGCAATTTAAACAAAGAGCTTAGATATAGATCAGGAAAGACATGCATGAGCAGATGCATATCAGCAAAAATGATATGATAAAAATGCATCAATCGGATCCAGAAGAAACATGATAATGTCGAGTGAAGATCTAAACATTTAAAAATTAAGCATGCTCGAACAAAGAGATTAATCAATGACTTTTGTGTCTGAGTTACCGTTTGTTCAAGCTATCAGCTTCTTCATCAGTTACCTGACCTCCAAACACAGCCTTACTAATTCCATCAGAAGGCTGCCAGCGAAAGGAGCAAAAATATAAGCAAAACCACCCAAATGGCGCAATAAATTAAAATGACCAAATAAATGACTCGCCTGATGAGAACGAGAAGCACTGCGGGAACCGGCGACAGAGAAAGAGTTAGAGGACGCCGGAACCTCCGACCAGGTGAGCAGATCGGCGGTGGTGGTATGGGAGCTCCGTACAGGTGTTGCTCTATTCATCCTCAACTCAGCTGATACCTCCACTTCTCTTTTGCTTTTACTTTAAAATATCTCATCGGAAAAATACAATACAAATTTATGTGTTTGTCTAACAAAAACTTTTTAATTTCTACTTTAATTTTAAAAATCAAATACTCCATTTGGTGCAAAATATCGGAGTGAGTATTGTTTTGTAGCATTGATTACTTTATTATCCAAGAAAGGCAAAAACCAGCAACTTTGATAACGCTGTTAAAGGCGTTAGTCACATGTTTTTTTCATGGGAGTGGGACCCGCTATACAATGAGTTCTAAAATTAGTTGGCGCCTCACGGTATCGGAATGGAATGGTTAGTAGAATTATGGCTAACTCACTCTATCCGGGCTAATTCGTATATGCTTTGATATATTATCGGTTAGCTTATTTTTTGTGTAGGTTAGAAAATGATCGGTTCAGTTCACGAGTATGTGGGTTATAGCCTTGTCGGGCCATTGCATTTTTAAAAAAATTATATTTTTTTATAATATTAAATTAAATTATAAATTATATTTTTAAAAATATTATCATAAATATCGACAAAACAATATTACATTATGTTAGGCTTCATTTGTTTGCACTTAATGGGTTTGAATCTTAATCATTCAGATTTGCCTTATTAAGTGTGTTTGTTTTTAAGAACTGGATCTTAATTATTCAGATTCAATTCATTAAGTTCGTTTGTTTTATTTTCTTATAAGCCTCTTAATGGTGTGGATATATCTGAATGAATCAGATCTGTAACACACTTTTAACACTATTCAGACTAAGAAATAAGACTCATATCTTAATTCAACTAAATCACGACAACTCATAAAAATATTTTTTATTTTAAGTAATATTAATACCCCCTTGCTTGCCATTATAAATTTCTCTATCATATTTAACTTAATATAATCTGTTACTTTAATAATAAATAATTTATGATATCATAAGCACTCACAGATATAATATTTAGCACCACGATTAAAAAATAAGGAAAGTATTAGTTGATTTGATCGATAACAATAAAAAGTATCTTAATAAAATAAAATATTTTCTAAAATAAATATTTACTCACTCTCCTATAATACTATTTTCCAAATTGCCATTATATCTAGCATGATCAAAGTATTTGAGTGCAAAGAAGTCATTAATTATGTAAACTTGATGCGTGAGTTCTTAAAAATAAACATATTACCATGTACGGTAACATGTTTCCCCCAATATTATTTTATATGAAAAAAAACTATTGTATAACATAGGTTTTTATAATATTTTATTGATAAACGTTTAATGTCCATATGTAGCCATTCAGATATTGAAAACAAATTGTACTATAATCTTAGTGTTCCGATTCTAGAGACAATATTTTAATATAAGATGTTTAATAAGATTTACGATCTAGATGCTTAAAGATACACTCTACTAATATTTAATGTAGTATTCAAATTCAAACGTCTTAATCTAAATAGGAAACCAAATGAGACCTTGTCACACGTGTTTTACTTAATCAAATTCAAAAAGTAAAATTTCTTTATAATATTTAGCGGAAATTTTGGGTACCTCTTTGGGCTTAATTTTCCAAATATTTCTGACGCGCCTCATTGCGTGAGAGTCACATAGGTGCCCACATAAGACAAAAGTGGATAAATTACAAAAAAAAAGTTCAGGGGTACAGGACCTTAGTTTAGTTAAGTGTGCTCTCTGGAATTTGGTCATAGTCTAGCGGGGTATTGTGCCATTTTACCTTAATCTTTATTAAAAAAAAATTTACAACTAAAGTATAAATTCTAAATAGAAATATAACCTAATTATCTTGATTTTGGACTTCTTTATTTTTAATTTTAAATTAATATTATATTTTAAAATTTATTTTTATTGCCCAAGACCGGCCCCCTACAATATTTCTCAAGCCGGCCCCCCAAATGAAGCAGGCTATTTAGGCCGAGGATGAAAAGCCATTTTCCAAATGAGCTCCAAAAATTTTAGTCTAACCCTATTAAATCGCGGGTTAGATCAGACCGACCCAACGAGCTTAGCCCATACTAACGGCTCTAATGGCGCCAGTTTGATGGCGCCTTTAATTTAATTATGGTTTAGCCTTTGCTAAATAATATAACTTGATAAGAAGAATTTTCTTTACAATTTCTCTGTTTAAAAAAGAATATCTCTATTTTCTTTTTAGTTTGTTTCAAAAAGAATAATCTCTTTCCTTTTTTGATAATAATTTAATTTTAACTTTTCATATGATATGTAGACTACAAGATTGACAATTTAGTACATTTTACATAACTTTAATAGAACATTAACAATTAAAAGTTGTCTTTTTAAAAACGCGCGTGAGTATTTATTTTGATTAGTTGATTTGGGTTAATTGATAGGAAAATGTTTTTCTAATTATTTTCATTTGTTTCATATATATATATATATAATATATAAATACACAAAAATCTTCATACATAAATTACAACTTAAAGCAAATTGAAATTCGTTATTACTCATTAAATATATTTTCCTTCTAATTAAGTAGAAGGAAACTTGAATGTAGTCTGTTACACAGGGTACCATACTGCATCTGCAGTTGATTCGGTGACGACCTCATCATTAACAAAGTTAACAAGCGACCTCAGAGCAGCTCCAAGTGCAAAGACTTGATAATCATCAACCCTAAAAACATTACTACTATTACACCCACAATAGTCCATGCAAGCACATGACGATGATCTTCTCAACTTAGAATTAATATTTTTCTTCACTTTTATTGTCTCTATTACCCTTATCTTCATTGTGATTTGCACTGCCATTGGCTTCACATCATTCACTTTATCCATAATTGCCCACTCCATAATCTCCATGTTTTTCGACTCAAAAACACTTCTCCATGGAATTTCAGCCCTTCCAAACATGTTTGAACCACCTAAAATTGGAAGAAGAAGATTTTTTCTTGAGTGAAGTTCCACGACTACACTACCTTGTTTGAGACGATTAATGGAATCTTGACTTCCAGAGCAATCCAATGAGAAAGACTCATCCCAAAACAAGTGATCACCTGATTTTGATGGGATTATTTCTTGGCTCTTTATTTCAACTCTTTGATCATCTCCTGAATAAAGATAGCATCTAACAAACAAACTCCCTCCTAACAATGTTCGATCCACGTTTCTTGCTCTTATGATTTGTATTTCACAATTAAGAGATGAATAATTCTCCATGGAAAGTTTTGTTATATATGTTTTTGAGTTGGTGGGATATATATAGAGAGAGTTGGGAAAATGGATATGTATACATGCATGCACTAATTTTCAGAGTGGAATAGGAAAGTGGTACAACTTTATGAGAAAGATCACCGGCCAATAAGAATTAGTGCTTGTGTTGGAGAGCACATTTGGAATCATATTTAGAAGAAACTCTTCAATTTCTTCAAAGGTTAAACAAAAAAAAAAGATGAACAGTAACGACCCTAGGATTTGAGGTTAGTATATGTTTTTGGATGTGGCAACTCGTGCCGGCGGTTTTTTAGCGTCCGTTTCTATTATTTTATTTTTACATATTTTTTACTTCTAAATAATTTTTGTTTTTTTTTTTGTTACAAAGGTGTTTGGAAAAGCTTAAAGTGATTACTTGCATTTAAAAATAAATCAAAAGTTAAACATAAAATACCGCCTAGTTATGACTTTTAATTTCTAACTTATAAGTTGTTTTATAAATCATACGTTCGATCCGGAACATTCCAATATTAATACAACTGCATTTCAAATTATGGATAAAAATTAGGCACTGTCATAGATGATTTTTTTTTCATTTGGGTGGAAAGATCTCAAAAATGTCGCATTCAGAGAGATAACAATTGTGGTATTTTTTTTAAAAAAATCATTTGACCAATATTGACTTACGAGTCTTTTTAAAAAAATTAAACCTTATATCCTCTTTAACTTTACGATTTACCCCAATTAAGCTACTCCATGTAACTCTGTTATTTGTCCATTGACGCACTGAATTTATTATTTTATCTCCATTTATTATGATGTGGTTAAATTAAATTTAAGTTTTCAAGAAGCTTTTTATCTTTTAAAAATAATTTATTGAGGGTATAATAGATAAAAATAATTTTTTATTTTTGATTTGTCATGATTGATAAGTAATTAGAGATAACTATAAAAAGAATTGGACAAGTAATTAAAACAGAAGAAGTATTTTATTTTATTTTTTTGAAATTTGAAGAAAGTTTATTTGTGGAGGACAAAATAGGAAATGTATAGAGAGAAGATGATGAAGGAAAACAGGGCAAACATGAAAGGCAACTTTAGAAAAAACGGTAAGATGTAGATTTCCAGTAAATATTTCTAGAGTTAATTGCTAATGAAATAGGGATTACTTGATAATGTAAAGTTAGTTAAGGGTAGTTAAGGAATTTTAGGCAAAGTGGTTAAGTTGGTTAGAGATGAACATTGTATATATATCACTGTTCCATTGTATTCTGTTAGCAAGCATTTTTCTCATCGTATTGAAAAAAGATTCTTCTTCTTCTTCTTTCTTCTTCTAAGGTGTGATCTCAATGGAGTCTTAGATTGCAGCCAATTATTGAAAACAATGGTATAGAGCCTACCAAACTTACAAATTGTGAGGTTTAGTGAAGTTGATGTGTGAACTCAACTTCGTCTAGCTTCATCAATGCGACGACTAAGTTTGATCATAACACGCACGTTTTTGACCCTTCCGACACCACTGTGTTTTATCATCCAAGGCAGCTAACAGGATCCGATAATTACTCTGTAGGGAGCAGGGCTCTGAGAATTCAATTGCTTGGAAAAAACAAGCTAGGATTTTGATGCAGCTGCAAAAAAGAGGATCGGGGCTGATTAGGGACATCAATAGATCGATGAATGCAGTTGTTTCAAGGATGGATTATGAGTTCTGTAACTAAGGAAATTACACACAGGCATTAGTCTATGCAAAAATAGTGCAAGAGCAGTCTGGGAGGATCTCAGGGATTCATTTGACAAGGTAAATGCCATCTCGAATTATCAACTTGCATAAGCTCTAGCTATGAGTTACCAAGGTAATGATGGATTCCTACATTATTTCTAAATAAGGAATTTATGGATGAGTTGCAAGCATATACACCTTCTTGTCAATGCTCTAATTCAAAGGAATTTTATGCATTTGGAAGCCAAAAGCTAATGAACGTTCTTAATTGAGTTCACATGAGAAATATTGATCAATCGCGCAGTCAGATCTAATGATTGGAATACACTTCCTAACATAAAACAGGCTATGCCATGGCTTGTTGAACGGAAGAGAGTAAAGTAATGCATCTTATCTATCTTAAATGGAAGGAACGTTTGGCAGCTCTCATGGCAGGGAGGGTCATTTCGAAATACAAAAGGGGAACAGTTCCACAAACTCACAACAAGGATTCTGCATCACAGCCTACATACTATAAAAGGGGAAGAAAAATGGGATTGAGTATGATTACTGCAATATGCAAGGAATGTGGAGAGTAATGTTTCAGACTTCATGATATCCACCTGATTGGAAATTCAAAAAGAAGGAACCTGGAAATTACTAATAATGCTACAATGTTCAAATGAAGGTGCTATGCTAGAGGTAAAGAATGGATTCTTCCATTAATGAATCTGCAAAGGCACTCAACTGACTACAGATCAGCATGGACATATAATGAAGATGCCTAGATGGGAATGTTTCTACGGTTAATGAAATGAAATATGGAGGTATGGTCCAAAATCTTATGTATACAACAACAGGTTGAAATGGGATCATAGAATAGTGGAGCAACAAATCACATGATCTCTAAATGGATTTATTACATAATGTGCATACTGTTAAGACAAATCTGAGAAATAGCAAAGTAACATTACAAATGGAGGTGTGACTTTGGTAACTCCGACTGGTGCTTGCACAAAATCACAGAAAAAGAAAAAGAGTTAAATGATGTTTTGTTTGTGCCAAAGTTTCATTATAATTTATGTCTATATCAAAGGTACAAAAGAACTCAACTGTTTTGTGTCATTCTATTCCTGGATTGTTTATTCCAGGGATCTTACCCCCCAACTGGGAAAACTGAAAAGGGATTGGTAAAGGAAGGCTGGCTTTATTTTTGGTTCAAAAACAAAGTTTTCTAACTCTGGAGTTCATGCCACAGTTAAAAGCTTTGTTGACGCATGATGACAGGAAAATAATGTTTGGCATAAAAGACTTGCCAATGCTTCTATAGGATCTATAAAGAATTTGCAGGATATACATTTGATGATGGTTAAAACAGTTCTGAGTGATTGTGAAGTATGTCATCTTGCAAAAACATACTGACTTCCTTTTAAAATAGTAGTAATAGATCTACGAGAGGTTACTTTGTTGCATTTGGATGTATGGGGTCCCATATACCCAAACCTTTGATGGAAATAAGTTTGTCCTTACTATTGTTGATTTCTCAGAATTGTATGGGTATTTCTATGAAATTCAAGAGTGATGTTATGGCCAGACTCTTAGACATTTCTTTAAAATGGTTAGTTGATACTCCAAATTCAATACATCTATTAAAGGTTGTGAGGACAGATAATGGAGGGGAGTTTTATTTAAGATGCTCTGTAAGATCTGGTTTTAAAGGAGTTGGGACATTCACTTACAAGAATGTGCTCAACACCTAACAAATGGGGTTGCTGAGAGGAATCCACAGGCAACGTATTGGGGGTGCTCGGAGGCATTTTAAGATCCAGGACATATTACTAGTCAATTTTGGGGTCATGGTATCTACTGCAGCTTATATAATAACAGATTGCTGCAACTAATATGGAGGGAAGTCACCTTAGGAATTGTTTTTTGGGACCAGCCTTGCATTACTCAATTTACGAGCCTTTGGTATTAGTGTTTTACTAGTGTACTACTTGAGTGATAAATTTGCCCCACGAGCAATCAAGGCAGTGTTATGGGTTACTCATGTTACCAAGGGTTATATTGTTAGTATGCAACAAACGAGGTTTTTCATTAATAGAGATGGGGTGTTTCATGAGGGACCAATTTCCCCATTCCAACCCAATTTCACATAGTATCTGATCCTTCTTCTTTCATATATTTTTCATTATCTGACAGCATCTTTACATGATGAAATACTTTACTGTGTTTCAATCAATCTCCTGATTACCTCCTATTCTTATCCAAGGTACTTCATATTACTACTGCTCCATCTCCGATAGGATACGAATGGCTCCAGTTCAGATTCCTTCTGTTTCCAAACTCTCAGCATGTCTTCTTAGAACTCTCCAAAACAACCACTTGGCTGACAGACTAGCTCCAATCATTTTGCTGGAAAGGCTTTGTATCCTTGCGCATCTTTTTCCTATGATCATCTATCTCCTACTTCAACATATTACCGGCTTTTTCTGCAGTTGTTGAGCCACACCTTTACAAGGAGGCTATTCTTGATAAGAGATGGTTGGAAGCGTCATGCAAGCGAACTGCAGGCTCTCCATGATCACACACTTGGGATTTGTACCTCTCCCAAGGATAAAATTCCTATTGGAGTAAGGGAGATATAAAGTCAAGATAAAGGATAATGGTGATGTTGAGAGGGTTAAGCTCGATGGTTGCAAAAGGGATATACTCAAAGGAGGGTCTTGATTTCATGAAAACCTTTTATCCAGTGGTTAAATAGCTACTGTTCGAACTGTTCGTCTGTAGCTGTACAATGCAATTGGCTCGGTCCATCAGTGGTGGATTTATAAGCCTTCTGGGCAGGTGAATCGTCATGATGAAGTATAATGCCATTACCAGAGGGTTTCGAAGTCAGGGGAGTCTGGACTTGTATGCAGATTGTCAAATCCCTCTATGGGACTTAAAGAAGCAAGCAAAGATGGAATTGCAGCAAGTGAAGGTCACTGTTAGAATCTGGTTTATTCAAAGCAGTTTAGACATTCATTATTCATTAAAGGACAGGTTCAGAACATAGTGGGAATCCTAGTGTAGGTGATGATATGTTAGTAACAGGAAGCAGTCTGAGTATTATAGAACATACAAAGCTGTTGCACAAGGCTTCAAGATCAAGGAGCTTGCGGATTAAATTTTTTCTTGGAATGGAATTCAGCAGATCAGCAAAAGGTACATTGATGAATAAGAGAAAGTATGCTTTGGAGATCATTTCAGATTTAGGATAGGAGAGCAAACCAGCTTGGATCCTCTTGAAGCCAATATGAAACTGGACAACTAAGAATTAGATTGTGTCAAAGGAGAGCAGAATGATTGAAACCTTTTGAAGATAGGAATTATCAAGGTTGGTGGAAAGATGTGTATTGGACAATGGACAGGCTGATATGTATAGTTCAAAAACTCAGCCAATTCTTACAAATCCCAAAGAAGTCACATTGGAAAGAAACTTTGAGAGTGATGGAGATACATTAAAGCGAGCCAGAATGGAATTTATTGGAGCAGCAAAAGCTCAAACAAACTAAGTGTGCATTGTGATGAGATGGGATCATGTCCAAATACAAGAAGATCAGTATCAGACTTCATAGTTAAACATGGTGAGGACAGTTGTTATCATGGAAATCAAAGAGAAAATGTAGTTTCTAGAAGCTCAGCAGAGGCTGAATATAGAAGTATGGCAAATGCGTTTCAGACTAGTATAGATAATTCCTTTATTAAGGAACTGGAAAAGAGATGGAAACAACCAGCATGGTGTATGTGACAGTAAAGCAGCTTGCAAATAGCAGCCAACCCAGGTTCCATGTGAAAGAACAAAGCATATTGAAATCGATGCCATTTTAGAAGCAGAAAATTCAAGAAGGTGTTATGAGACAGAACATGTGGAGTTCTAAGGAAACACTTGCAGATATTCTAAGGGGCTGATAGATTACAACATGAAGTTTCGTAAGCAAGGCTTGGTGTGACTGAATGTATGTACACCCCACCAGCTTGAGGGTGAGAATGAAATGGGATTACTTTGATAATGTAAAGTAGTGAAGGGGAGTTAAGGAAGTTTGGCCAAAGTGGTTAAGTGGTTAGAGCTGCAGTGTATATATATCACTGTTCCATTGTATTCTGTTAGCAAGCATTTTTCTCATTGTATTGAAAAAAGATTCTTCTTCTTCTTCTTCTTCTTCTTCTTCTCAAGGTGCTCGTCAATGGAGTCTTAGATTGAGCAATTATTCTGAATTTAACAATTGCATGATTGTGTGTTTTCCATTCCCAGCAATTATACAAACACTAATATTCTATGTCTAATTCCTCATAGTCATGTCTTCTCGGGGTGTATCAGGTATGGACGATTTTTTAAAAAAATTTATTAGTGTTTGAGCGGTTAAAATTTTGAAAAATATTTTATTCGGGAAATAAGGTCAAGGAAAATTGATTGCAGATAAAAGAAAAAAGATGTGCACAAAGAAACAGATTTACAGGTAGTATTCAGTTCATCCTTCAACACAACTTATCTTCGCGCGCCTTCATAGGAAAATCCTAGAGTCCGAAACTTTCAAAGGCGTAGAAATATTAACAAAAACTGCAAAACGGTATTAACATTTTATATAAACCAACACGGTAAAAATCGGCCGACGCAGCATGTACTTCAACTCAAAAGTAAAATCGCGGTGACTGGCAGCATTTTGCCAAAAAAAATGGTTTTCTAATAAAAAAATGAAATCGCTGCTCAAGCACGATTTCAACAATGTTTCTTCTAAAAATCGCTGCCAGGGCCGCGATTTAACATTATTTTTTAATTTTCTTTATTTTTTAAAAAATAATGTATATAGTGCCTGCAGCGATTTACGAAGAAATTTTTTTTGTTTTTTTAATATCGCTGCCAGGCAGCGATTTATAAAAAAAAAAAAAAAAATTATTTTCAATATAAATCGCTGCATAGGCAGCGATTATTTAAAAAAAAAAAAAATTGGGTGAGGAAATCGCGGAGCAATTTTTAAATTAAAAATTTTGTTAAAAATGTGAAATGAGGTTTAGGATATAAGAAAGATACAGGAGGGGTGAAAAGGAAAAAGAAGGGAAATAGAGGGTCGGGCGATAACAAAAAGGAGATATATTAAATTTAAATTTAAATAATTTTGAATCAAATAATTAATTTTTTAATAAAAAAATTAAATGAGAAAAAATTATTTTAAGGTTTTTAAAACAAAAATTATATATTTTTAATATATATATATATCTCTATATATTATATATATATAGATATATATATATATATATATATATATATAGTAAATAGTTGAAGAAGTTCACATGTAAATAGTAAAGGCGACTTTCAATTCTATAAAATTGAAACTTATCCTAGTATTCATAATTACTTTCAATCTTCCAACTTTTTTTTACCAACAATTTTCGGTAAAAAACATTTGAATATTATGGGAAGAGTCTGCCAAAAAAAAAAAAATTTCAGTCATTTGAATTGTTTTCATCGGATTCAACTAATAGGTACATAACAGTAAAGTTGTCTGTATTCTTAAAAATTATTTTTCTTAATGTAATATATTTCTATTATTATTTTTATGGTATGATCAAATTCAAAAATGCAGTGAGTTATTGTACCAATTGTAAAAATAATTTAGGGTGATGAACGAGTTGGTGAGTTGCACATGATTGAACCTTTCCGAGATGAATTAACAGACAGTGATGATATGTATGGACGGCGATGATGTAATGGGATAATTGCACCTAATGCATCCATTGTCAAGATCAAAGTATTAAGTATCATTATACAGCGATTCCATACTTAGATCACACGACGAAAATGCAGAAGATTTTATGTCACGGAGAGAGGACGGTTCCCATTCGAACAGCATTTGGAATTCAAACAATCCGAAACATATACAGTCAGGTTCGATTGTTGAAAACAAAATATTTTATAGTGTTTATTTACTTATTTATTGCATGTGATTAATTTAATTTGGATATGCAAACTAGGTATGTTTTTTATGAATAAGATGCAAATGAAATAGCAGTAAGAAGCATATAGTCTGCTATTAAAAAAGGAATTTCTTTGTGATCAATCCAAAAGTAAAAATTGTGGAAAGTTATTGCAAGCGTCATGAGTTAGGTGTGATGGAGATTTTCGGTTAGGAGATTTCAAGCGTACGTGGAAGAAGGAAAAATGATTGAAACGCAGACTTGCTACAGATAACTAGAAGGAGGATCATTCAATTTGAATGATAACATGGATTACACTTCATTAATAATATTGTTAGCAAAATACGGACATACTATTAAGATGATCCGTGAAATTATCAAGGAAAACATCACTATACTCCTAAGTTCAGAAAAAGCACAAAAAGGTCGAAGAAAACATTTCGAATGGTTATGGTGATTTTGAAAGTTCATATGCATTACCTCGATTACATGGCTGCACTACAATTATCAATCCAGGCACTATTTGAGGGGAGCATCATTCTACAACAATGCAGGTGAGCAAATTTTTAAAATTTCTTTTTTGGGCTTTTAAAAGGCATTGATGGTTTCAAAAAGTTGTAGGCCGTCATTCTATAGACGGCACCACATCCTTTATGTTTGTATGATATCAATTGTTAATTGCGGTGGACATTGATGCGAATGGAAATATTTTTCCACTGCATATGCGTAGTTGCAAGTGAGAGTTTTGAGTATTGGTCATGGTTTTCAAGTATTATGGACACATGTAGTTTGGAACGACAAGGAAGTGGTCTATTTCTGACCGTCATCAAGGAATATTGCTGCGTTCAATCTTAGGATTGGTTGAAGTACACCCACACACATATCATAGATTTGTTCGACACTTAAAAGCAAATTTTCATAAAAAATTGTAAATAGTGAACTCGAAAATTAATGTGGTTGGCTGACCTAATGAGCATCAGGAGAAAAAGTTATAGCAACGGTGCAAACAAATAAAAAATTGTCTCCATGCAAGCATATGAATGGTTAAATGAATTTCCTTTGGAAACATGGACGATGTATAAGGATGGTGGTCGTAGATGGGGTGCCATGACGAAATGTGTCGAGTCATATAATGATTATTGAAAAAAGCCGGGGGCTTCCTGTGACTGCCATGGTCGAATGACGTTCAAAGCTCCGATTGATCGTTTTTCGAAAAGAAAACATCTTGCAATTGCATACTCAAAGTAATATGCCATGGCCACTTGCGATAGATAAAAAATTTAATGATGATTATCAAAGAGCTCAAGGCACCAGATATGATGACGTACAAACACAGGTGATGGGAGGTTTTGCAATTCTTACTTTGCTATGATGGTAAAGGTGGAATGTCCACAAGGTTACTGCAAAAGGTAAGAAATGTTCTTGTGGAAAAGGAGAAATTTCATATGCCTTGTTCGCATGCATCAAATTTTGTGGACTCGCGGAATCGAGCCAAAATCTATGTAAGTTAAATTCACAGTGCAAAAATATCAAAACGAAACATACAGTGAGACATTAATCCAGTGGGTGATGGAAATGTATTGGCCACCAGCTCTTTAATAATTGCAAAATAGGATATTTGCGGGGACAAGTGGTACGCAGGAAGAAGCCGACCTTAAGAATGATATGGATATAGCTCCGGCTCGCATGAATAGAAAATGGTAGTGTTTGTAAGGAGAAAGGTCACAAAGGCACGCTGTTCCCCTGACTCGATTTTAAAATTGTATATGTTTTAGGTGAATGGGTTGTTATTATCTTGTCTATTAATATTATGATATATCTTTTATATTATTTGACATGAATTTAATTTGTCTTGTGCATTTAATATTTGTACGTAAAAATAATGATTTGTACCTAATATAAAAAAGTATGATTTGACCTAACATATAACAAAGTATCGATTTGACTTATGATTAAAAAAAAAAGTAAAGACTGCAAATGTTCAAACATATCAAAAAATGTGACAAAAAGTAGTGATTTGAGATTAAAAAAAAGTAAATCCTGCAAACTGTTCAAAAATACAAAAATGTGACAAAAAGTATTGATTGGACATATGATAATCTTTTATATTTATTTGTTGACGAATTTAATTTGTTTGTGCATTTTAAATTATTGTACGTATATATCTTTTACATTATTATTATTTCTTACTGATTGAACTCTATTAAAAAATTATAATTGAGCCTAATAAAAAAGTTATTGATTGACATAAAACATCAAAAGTATTGAGTTGACTATTACAAAAAGAAAAAGTAAATCCGCAAACTTGTCAACATAAATCTCATTACTTTGTTCAAACTGGCACGAAACAACAAAATTTACATATTCAAAATTCGAATCTTAAGTCTTTTAGAATAAAGGTGCATAAAAAAAATATTCTTCTGAATGAACCTTCTACATCTTCATTCATCTTCATTTTCATCTCATTTCAAAATCTTCCTCATTTTGATAGTGACTTGCCTGTTCCACAGCTAGTTGATGTGTAGCCTAGATGTTCTCCGAGCGTGGATTTTGTGAGTAAGAACTAAATTTGGTGAAGCCCCAGCATTGAATCTGAATATCAAACGCAGTACCTATAATACAATATAAACTAATAGAATCAACTAAACATGCAATTAAAAAAAAATTATAAAAGTAAAAAAAATTGTATGAAAATAATTATACTTACATTCGAAAAATTCAATCTTCCACCAAATGGAGAATATGTATCGGAAATTCACGCAGACCATGTTGAAAACCATATTGAGAAACCACTAAATGTGCAAACCCAGATATGGAAAACCTGCCGGAGTTACAAAACCGACTGTTTGCTGACTAGAAAAATTCGGATTAGTGTTAGAGGGCCCTACAGAAAAACAAATTGTGGATAAGAAGGCTCGGGAGTCGCAACATTAGGTAGGGGCCCTGCCAGAAAAATCAGCTGTTTCACTAGTGGTCTTCTACCTCGACGAGCACCTCTTCGTGTTTGTTTGTCGTGATCGGCGAGATACTTGTACTGGTGGTGGTTCATCTGTATTGAGTGGGGAGGATGGTATCATGATCAAGCTCAATCGCGTTTTTTCCACCTGAAAGGCCGCATTTCATTGACTCCATTTGAAAACGAGCGACTTCCGCCTGCATAGTTGTCTCATTTCATTAGATTGATTTTCATCATTTTCAACATCGAGTCGGACGATAATGCATTTCATGACACCTAGCATATAATGAATAAAAACAAACTATTATAAAAAAAAGTTATAAGATTGACATAATAATTTGAAAATGTATGTAATATACATACTAATGCCTCTGTCTTCCTGCCATGTGTTTGATACCCGTTTGACAACATGTTGTGGATTTCCATGACCATGCGGGTATGCCTCATGTACCACGGAAGTAATATGTTTGATCCTTACAAAGGAGGTCGAAATATACGATTTTGAACGGGGGGGGGTGTTCCAATAAATATTGTGTATAGTTAACAGCATTATATATTCTTGGGTTATTTTTGATCGTTATCACGCTAAAATGAATTCGGAAAATGGGTACACGGTCAGGAATATGTTGTAAATAACCGAACGTCATCACACAACGATCAACCAGTGCCACTCACGGACAAAATTCCATAAATCAGTGGCACCGTGCCATCCAGACACGTTGTCTGACCGGGACACCTCAGGACAATCCATTAATAACACTTCCGAATAAAGGCTGCCAAATAAACTATAAAAAAAATAATTAAGTAGATAATATAAAAACAACATGGCAGAAAACAAATTATATTCTTATTTAAAATAAAATAAAAATATGAAAAGTATAAGATACTAATAATTTAAAATACCTGTTCATCAGTTAGATTATCAAGTACATCCCTAATCACACCGATTACAGTTTGTGCCATTTTGATGATTTCTACGTCGCGTCCATTTAGTCGCAAGTGAAGTTAAAGCCTCAAATTGATTGGTTCTTAGAGGCTGCCTGTTGCAGGGGATGAATATTCTTTCCCATGCCCAATCTACAATAAAAAAATTCACCATTACTATAATGCACTTAAATTTAACAGTGCATATTACTAGTATATAAAAAATATTAAAAAAAAATATGTATTACTGCCCTAAAGAGAGAAATCCAAAACTCATTTGATTTGTTCATTGACGCACGGCATAACATATACAAATATGATAATGCGGCCGTCCCCTGCTTGAGTTGACAGAAATCTAAGTTTCTCATGTCAATCAAAAAGGTCCAAATTAAGCTTATTATTAGATTTATACGGAAAATATTGATCCACAACAGAACAAATCAATATTAATCTAACTCTTTGTTGAACTTCCTGCTCAAGTGAGTAATCGTTTAATAACTTCAAACTTCGAATACTCAATCAATTTATATGTTGACATCTAAACACCAGAAAAACACAAATAGTATCGGGTAACCATCCTGTTAATTGAAAATCATTCTTGTCTACCTATAATCCCTAAAGGAATCAGCTCCATGAAAATGATAGACTACCATCTACTACCATTCCGAATAAAATTTCAAGATTTGTAAAGTTATGGTGCCTCGCCAGTTCGCATGTGAAAAGTATGAGTTCCGGACGCCACCTTTCAATTAAACCAGAAGTAATCCGAGGTCATCCGCACACATCCAACATCAAGAAGTCCTTAAATCTACAATTTTCAAAATAATGGAAGGATGCGAGAATGTAATGGATGATTATTTTAAATGTTGCCAAAAATTCAATATCACCACAGACGCGTATATAAGCCACATCTCTCTTCTTTTATGCTACATCCAAATTCCTTGAACCGATGATGAACTGGAATTTGTAATACATCATGCTCTACTGGACCAGGCTGTACGTATAAATTTGATGGATCCATATATACACAAAACATAAAAATAAAAATAACATTAAGAGAAGTATCAAACGATTGAATATCTCAAAATATCATATAAAAGTATCAAATGACTTAAAATAAATTAAAAATAAAATAAATTTAAACTCACCTCTACAGAAAAGCTTTAAAACTTTCGAAATTTGACGCATCCCCGAATTTGATGTGCAGAGGACAGTAGATTGAATTGGGAAGATGAAAGATTCAACTACCACTTTATGAATTCAAAGGTAGGAAAAAATGGAAGTACCAGGTTGTGTCAAAACTTACCAGAAAAAACAAGGTTGACCTAGGGTGCTGGCATCCACTGTAACGCGGGAAAAGGGGCGGGCAAAGGGAGACAAGAAAAAACAAAAAAGGGGACGATGGCCGGGAGGCCGGGGCAGGGAGAGAGAGAAGATAGAGAGGAATAGAGCGAGGAGATAGAGAGAGGAGTGAAAAGGGGGGAGAGAGAGAGATGGAGATAGAGAGAAAAGGAGAGAAGGGTGGGGAAAAAAAAGGAAAAAGGGGGCGCAGGGAAGGGGGTAGGGAAAAAAAGGAAGGAGGGGAAGGCAAAGAGGAGGGAAAGGGAAAGGGAAGATGAGAGCGGGGGGGGAGAAAGAAAAGAGAGTGGACGGAGGGAAGGGGAAAAAAGAAGGCAGGGGGAGAAAGGAGAAAACAGAAGGGAACAGGGGGAAAACAAATTTTTATTTAAAAATTGCTCAGCGATTTTAATAACAAAAAATTTTTTTTTTGTAAATAAATCGCTGCCTAGGCAGACGATTTATAAAAAAAAAAAAAAAAGTTTTTGATATAAATCTGCTGCTAGAGCAGCGATTTACATAAAAAATTGTTTTTTTTATAATCGCTGCTAAGGAAGCGATATATGAAAATAATTTTGTTTTTTTGTATAAATCGCTGCACTGGCAGCGATAGTTTACAAAAAAAAAAAAAAAAATTTTTCTTCGTAAATCGCTTGCCAGAGCAGCGATATACATTATTTTTTTTAAAAAAGCAAAAATAAAAAATAATGTTAAATCGCTGCCATGGCAGCGATTTGTCAGAGAAACATTTTGAAAATCGCCGCTTGAGCAGCGATTTCATTTTTGTATTAAAAAAAATTTTTTTTGGCAAAATAGCTGCCTCAGCAGCGATTTTACTTTGAGTTGAAGTAAATCGAGCGCCGGCAGCAGTGACCGTTTTGGTTTATATAAATTTTATATACCGTTTTGGAATTTTTGTTAATATTTTCCTACCATTTGAGTTCGGATGACACTATCCGTTACTCTCTTTTTTCGCTCTCCAAACCTATTCATACTTCATTAGATTAAGTGAACTTGTCCGCACTTTATGCGATTGAAAAGAAGAAATTGTCCATACCGAACACACCGTGAGAAGGCATATCTATGAAAAAATTGCATAACTAATTCTCAATAAATTAGAGTATCTACGTATAAAAAAAAAATTAGAAAAAAATATATAAGAAAGTATCCATATAAAATTAAAAGCAAAAATAAGTTCAAACAATTGCATAATTTTTTTGCATATTACAGCTTTCAAAGAACAATCTATTATAAAATCAACATTCATTCTACGTGTGGATAAAATTATAATGCGTGTATGTCCGTTAGTATAAAGGGTATATATGCTCTAATTTTTGGACGGCATGGACACCAATATCCCTAAAATATAATGAAGGGTATATACATACCATTTACAATAGTTCGAGAGTATATCAGTCCTTTTTCCCATTCTAAAAAAGTGTGTGTGAGAAAGAGAGAGATTAGACTACTCCAAATTTAATATATTTTTTATTCCTTCATAAAAGAAATGAAAGATTGGAGTGATAAATTTAGACTTTTAAATTGTGTAATAGTGAATATAAATAAGTGGAGTAGCAAATTTTGAAACATTTAAATTTTTATACTAAAGAATAGAAATGGATGACGGAGTAGTAATTGAATTCATTGTATAATAATAATAATTTATTATTATTATTATTATTAAATAAGTAATTAGAAATGTAGCGTAGATTTGTAAATTGCTTAAAAGGAAAGAAAAACATAGATAAAATTATTGATCATAAAGAAATGTTGCATCACTTTTCTAATATCGAATTCCGTTCTAATACTTAGCTTTATATAAAATAAAAAGGATAGACAAATAAAAAGTCTAAAAAGAAGAAAAAAATAAATATGATTTAATCAAAGAAATGCCAAGACGTACCACATCACCTTTTTTATATGTAAACTTGTTCACACCTCGCGTGATTGAAAAAAAATTGTACATACCGAACACACCCTGAGATGACAGATTTATGAAAAAATTAAATTTTTCACCAAACTAAGTCATTATATAAAATAATTTACCAAAATAATATATATTTTTTTAAATTTTACAAAATTAGTATCAACGTATTTCACAGTAACGTTTTAGGGTATATTTCATTTTTAAAAAACTGACGGCGTTAGGTTGTTATACGTTACTCATAGTAACGTTTTACTCCTAAAACGTTTTTTTGAGTAATGTTTTACTTCTAAAACGTTACTCACAATAACGTTTTAGAGTAAAACGTTACTATGAGTAACGTACATCAATCTAACGCCGTCAGCTTTTAAAAAATAAAATATACTCTAAAACGTTACTGTGAAATACATTTATACTAGTTTTGTAACATTTTTAAAAATATATTATTTTAATAAATTGCTTTATATAATGACTTGATTTGATGAATACTTCTGAAAAAAATTCCTTAACTTTGAAAGATTGGGATAAAGGGGTGCAAAGATAGAAACATTGGGGAAAAAAGTGCAAAGATAAAATAGTAAATGGGTTTTCGCTAAGAAAAAAATATGCGGATGAAGAAATAATTAAAATTTGAAAAAAAAGAAAGTACGTGAAAGAGAAAGCGTAACAAGAAAAATGACATACAAAAATACTTATATAAAAAAAAATGGTGCCCTCCCATAACTATTATTGATCATGTCTCAATCACTATAAAATTTTCACTTATTATAAAACAAGAATACAATACTTAGTAAAGGACTAGAAGCCATAAACCAAAGAGTTTGAATAAATCAACCAATGATAGAGAAAAGAAATATAACAAAACTTGGAGTAGCCCACATAGGCATCCACTTGACTTCACTTGTCTATAACAAAATGTGAAAGAGAGACTTATGTGAACATTTTTCAACATAAAAGTTGTGGAAAAAAATTGAAAAAAGAGAGAGAAACTCTATTTAATTTGATGAAAATGACAATTTAAATTTTTTATTTTCTCGGTTTTAGTTTATCTGATTTTAATTCAAACACAAAGTTATAAAATTATTTTAATTTTTTTTTGTTATGATTATGACTAAAATATGTAGAATGATTTAAAATGTTCATTAATTTTATAATTTTAGCTAGAACAAAAGAGTTATCAAAAATATATTTTGAATGAAAAAAAAAAAAAACTAAAGCAATGAAAGAAACTTTTTCTTTGTCTACGAATAACACAATGGATATTCTAAAATGCCCACAAGACATAAATCATCCCCAAAAATCACGTGAATTGTCTTAAATATCCCCTTTTAAGCTTTCGTTCTATAAGTAAAGGGTTTTGAGCCTTGTCTTCTTTTATCTTAGAGTTGAAGGAAGAATATGATGAAAGGCACATCAAGTGATCATCAACCGACAATGGAAATGGATGTTCAAAAGAGTAAACTCTCTTTCATTTCTATCTAGTTTTCAATTTTTTTTCTAACTAGAAAAAAGTATGGTGACTTTCTATTTTCTCGTGTAATTATGAAATCCAATGGAAGTTTGTCAATTATTTGTAGTTAAAAAACAAAAGATGATTCAAATATTGGTTGTTGTATGATCATTTGTTTTGATGGTAGAGTACTTATGTTGTGTTTTATTATAGATCCATGGTCAGGAGATCGAACGATGCCAATTATTATTCAAGATGACACTTACAGAGACGTGATCAATTGGAAGTCATTACCAAAATCATTTCTACCAAGTAGTCTAGATCTCACGGAAGAAGATACTACTATATGTTCGAAATCAAAAGTTTTTCTCCTAATGGTTGAACCAGATGACAGTATAGCTGCAGTTAAAGCGTATATTCAAGAGGAAAAGGGGATTTCTTTTAAAAAACAAAAGTTGTTGAATGAAGATGGGGGAGTTATGAGAGATGCACAGACGTTAGAGTCTGCGGGAATCAATAAAGGATCTACCTTAATTCTTCGATATGCACCAATAACACAAATCTATGTGTCAACGCTTACTAATCGCAGGTTTAAGTTAATGGTTGAGAGTGATGACACGATTGCAGATGTTAAAGCTGCCATTCAGGAAAAAGAAGGTATCCGATTTCATAAACAGAGACTAATCTATAATGGACGACAACTCGAAGATGATACATCTCTCGTAGACTATGGAATTCAATATAACAGTCAACTGACACTTGTCTTGAGATTGTGCGGTTGTTGAATATTATGGTTGCTTTCTAATTGCATAATCTATATGCAAATTAACTTGCTATTTCCGTTGGTTTAGATATATCTTTTATGATCCATGTAAAATACTGTTATTTTCCCTTTTGACTCTATTATTTTGTATTTTTGCTCCAGTTTAAATGGTGTTATATCCTTGAATGGAGGCGAGGATCAATGGCTTGATAGATTATTGGAGATTTACTTTATGGTGTGTTTGATATGAAGGGAAAAAATGTCTTATGGAAAATGTATTTTTAGAAAATAAGTGGATTTTTTATTTATGTTTTCATGCTCGATTTGTGAGGATCAATGACTTGATATTTTCTCATGTTTGGTTTGTAAATCACCTAAAACTTCTACGGTCTGACATGGACTTGTTAAAATGGACATAAAATTTTACTGCAAACTCCAAATGAGGTAAATTTGGTGGCATTGGAAAGAAGACTCAAAGACTTTTAATTTGGTAGGCCATGAGACACTTAATTCGTTATATGCTGGAAGATATGGTTATTTGAACTTGTCCTTAACTTAAAACCGACAGTCACCTAAAATAAGGGTTGGACGGTCCGTACAAGGCCTCACGGGCTATATGGGGAACCGTCAAGGAGACCCCCTTACCTGACCGTCCTGGACGAATGGGCAGCCTCCCCTAAGTGGGTTGTCCATGACTTCACGGACCGTCTAAGGGTCTGTCCAGCTGGACTCCTCGCTTGGTGGCCCTTAAACACTTGGGCCACTACCCTAAATGGATTATGGTCCTTTTGTTGGAAAATTATATGCACAGTTGAATCATAACATAATCTTTACAACTTATGTAAATAATGAATAATCAATAACGTTTATCCTAGAACACATATAATATGCTATAACATATAAACATACTGAAATTTAATTAATAAATTACCTCTTAAATCGTGAGCGGATACCTTCAAGTGAATCTCCAATATAGACAAACCTTTAAGCGAATCTACAAGATAGACAATAACTATGGTCTTCTACAGGGATCCCAACTTCATATCTGAACTCTCTCAATACTTGGATGGACTAGTATTGAATAGAAAACTAATCAATCTTCTAGGATTAGAAGAATCCCTAATTAAAGAGATTTCTTCCCAATCCAAAGAGGAGAACCAAAACACACGTTATTTTTCTTCGATAGAAAAAATATAGTGTTGGACACCCAATTGGACCGACCTTAATCATTTTAGCGATTATATTCGCATTTAAATACGCATTCTTAAAATACTTAAAGTTTGAAGTTTTAGTCGATTTTTCTCAAAATTATATTATTTAGTATCTTTTACTTTATAAAAAATTATTGTATATATTATTAAAATATTTTAAACTTATTAATGAATTCAAATGTGTTAAAATTTCAAATGATTTTCAATTATATAAAAAATATTTAAATATGTAGTATTTTAATTAAATAGTAATTCCTACACTTTCTTTAAATTTTAAATTCTAGCCTATTCTATCATAATTTCTTTCAATTCTAGCCACTTGAATTAGAGTTTATTTCATTCATAGCCCCTCTTTCATTTCAATTCTAGCCAATTTAATTGCAATTTTAGTCATTCCATATTTAATCCAATTTGATTTCAGAACATCTCTCTTTTAATCTCATCCATCTATTTTATTAATCAAATCATAGCCCTTCATCTCTTATTAATCTAGCGGTTGTGATTAAATCTTTATTTTTCTCAACACCAAAAGACCCCAAAACCTAAAATTCTAACCCATTCTCTCCCTCTAGAAAATCAGAACAGCCGCCAGCCCATTCTCTCCGGCGAGAGCAGCCACCAGCAACTGCCCCCTCTCCCGCCTCTCATTCCTCCGTCATTTCTTCTTCTCTTCTTCTTTCTCCCTCTCTTCCCTCTTCTTCTCCCTCTCTCCGTCTTTCTCCCTTTCCCGTCTCCTCCCCTCCTTCGTCCCTCTTCTCCCTTCCCATCCCTTCTCTTTCCCTTCTCTTGCCTTTTATTCTCTTTTTTCGCCAGGTACCAGCGCCATCCACCGGTCCGCAAGCCACGACGAGCAGCCGTGACATTTTGCCAGAGACAGTGACGACCGTCAGCAGCTCTTGGCAGAGGAGCAATACAGAGGACCAGAGGTGGAGCCGCAACAAACCAGCAGCAGCTCACGAGGGCGACAAACCACCCTCTCCCAGGTTGTCGCCGCTTTCTCTTAATCTTCTCTCCACTCGTCAATATCCTCTTCTCCTCTGTCTTTCCTCCTTTTGCATGGCTACAACAAATCCAGCCCGCCGATCGCAGTTTCCGTAGAAGTAGAGTACCCACCAGCAGCTTGACGCCATCCTCACTGTACAGGGGAATTAAAGCTTTGGCTCGTTCAAGACGATCTTACAGATACGTTAGGTTTCAAAACTTGAAGTTCAAGTTGAAGATTAACCATGCAGGAAAGATTTTATGTTTATTGAATCTATATATTTTTTTATTCTTATTTTATTATGCGAATGTTGTAACATTTGTAACTCTAAGCTCATATAAAATTATTTGGGGGATCGTCTAGGGAGGGGGATTTACATGCCTACTTGCATTGTAATTTTTGTTTTTTTGAAAAAAAGTAGAAAGTCATGCTATAGTTTTATTTTTAACACCAGACTTATTGTTTGTTAAAGTGTTATTAGTCTAACAATTTCAATTTGCTTGAGGCTTTTTAATAAGTCTAAAAAATAAAATCAAAATAACTAGACTCCATAATTTGTGAAGTTAAAATCAATTCATAATAATTTGAGTAGGCTTTAGGTGTTTTTTTAAAAAGTTTATAACTTTTAGCATTGTCTTGTCAGTAGAAAACAATGCCTAAGGATAATTTGTTCTATCATTTAGATTAACAAAATCATGCATATATGTGTTTCTCTTATTTTTTTTTGAACACCTAGAAATATGGTCTATAGGCTTAGACTATTTAGCAGATCCATATAAAAAAAAATTTGTTGCGTATATTTGTGCCCTCCGCCTAAAATTAGTTTTAATATTATTTAATTAGTAATCGTATTGTCCCCCTTGAAAATTTCCGCATTGATGATGCAATATGTTTTTTCTTAAAATAATAGTGATAATAAATTAAAAGCATTCATGAATTTACAACAAACTAACTTGGATTTTGAATATTTCATATAATAACTTGCATTTAATAAATTTACCACCTGAATTGTTCTACTAGTTTTTTTTTACTTACAAGTTTTGCAACATAATTTTCTTAAGAGTCCATTATTCAATATCTTAAAACTTTGGATGGATTATGACATGGTTATTTTGAAAATTAAACTATAAGCACTATCTCCGAACCTATCGTTAGTGGAAAGTCAAAAGGAACTACGAGGTCTAGTTCCAATTTTATTTTTAAAAAAAACCGACGAGTCCCGAAAGTACCACCTACCCAGAATTTTAAAAGGACATATGTGTAGTGATGTGTAAATATTTATGTACCCTACAGTACTACCTAAATCTTTAATCAGTTTCAAAAACATAAACTATTATTTTTTAGGACCGACCTCAAATCATAATTGGATTTATACGGTGGAGGGCTCGACAACAATATAGTGGCATCATCCCTATAAAGAAACAAACCTTTTTATAAAAATAAAAATTCCTATCAAAACTCATTCAATTTTCAAACTTTACTTTCACAACAATTAATGGCTTAATATTTTGCCTATTTTATTATAAACATATATCATATGCTAAATAAAAATAAAACGTGATGTTTATTTATTTACCTATCACTCACCTTGCCATGCTCACAATTAATGGAAAAATAAATTAAAATAGTATTAAACATTAGTTATTTAAGTATTGTTATATCACTTAGCAAGATAAATAATAATAAATGAAGGACACGTTGATTGCCTAATTGTAAACCACACATTAGATGCATGAGGATACACAGGGACCCACACTTGTGGACTCGAGGGATGACTAACCACCTTCCCCTCGACGGTAATTTGAAAAACCATGACCTAATCTCTGGATCATTGACCTTAGTTCGACTTGTTAGGTTAGATAGGTGCCCTAACCGCCTTAATTCTTAGGTGGCGGACTCAAAACTCGAAACCCAAAAGGTTGTTAGGTCAGTGCACAAAACTCATTTCTGCTAAATGGGAAGCGACAATACGTTAACAATGTGTACATTCCTCATGTTAAATTTCATAACTAAATCAATAAAATTAAATTCTGATGAATTTTAAGAATGATTTAATTCCTTGAGCACTGCTTAACGATTTTAGGTCAGATTCATGAATCCACTTGCAAGGTTAAAACGATTTTGAAACCTTATAAGTTTTCACAAAAAGGCATATCGATCAATCGCTATAACGAGACATGAATTTCATCAACTAACTTATTATTTCACCAATATCTATTATTATTTTTGCTCCCAATATACACGCAAGTGTACGTGGTCGCACAAGTAATATATATTCATTTAGAAACGAGATATCATTTTCAAGGGACTTATGATCAATATATATTCACTTAATTCTACAACTACAAGTAAAACGTAACCTATCAAGAATTGATGGTTTATAGGTAACTACTAATAATTTGCACTAAATGAAAGTCAACAATTGTGAACAACTTTGATGTAATGCTTCAAAAAAGTTAAAAGTAATTCCATGGCTGCATCATATAATGAATATCATGTATTATATTAGTGGCTTATAACTAACTTTAGTTGTCAAAGTTACTGATTTTTAAAGGGTTGATAGTATGATCAGGGTTGTTCACCTCTCATCTCCTACCTCAGGTATCTAACTACATCATTTAGCGGGGATAAATAGACTTGTCACGATCCAAAAATGAACGCGATGGAACTCAAATTTTCCCACCAAGACGAGTCATCCTAAAACACAACCGTCCTGATAAAGTGCAAAAAATAAACTATAAATAAGAGTCTCATACTTTATATTAATGCGGAAATTCATAATCACTTAAATATACCCCAAAACGTAGTTGTCACGTTTACAGACCTCTAAAGTATTAAGTTGAATGAAAGAAAAAATACAAGTATCATATGACATTGTTTCTAGAGAAGAACAAGATTATAAATAGGAGTAAGAAGGTCTGCTGAGATGACAAACAATTACCTCATAAATCTCCAAGAACTCTTGGAAAAGAAAGTAATATATCACAAGGTTCGGGCTAGTAACCTACAAAAAAAATTATGGAAGCAAGGGGTGAGTACCCAACCATACGGTACTCAACAAGTAAACCTCTAAGCACAAGCTAAGGGAATGAAATACGGTACTCCTACCACCCAACCGAACCTCCACAATTACAACCTGCACAAAAATCAACCAAACCTAACAATTCACAATTTACAAGCACATAACTCAACAACAACTTTCCAACAATCACATATTCTTAACCACAAGCTCAATTTTCATTAATTACAACCTCCACACCTATAACCTGTATAAAATCGGCCCAACCTAATACTTCACAGTTACAAAGTACAAATTCCTACAACAACACTCTAACAATTGCATATCTTCAAAAACATGCTCAATATAAATCAGTCACAAGTTTCATAGAAAGACACTCATAAGATCATCAACACACAAGATCAAGTTCATCAATAATAAAGAAGTGCAATGAAATAATATGTATTATAAGTATAGTGATGCATGTCTGACCTAGTGATACACACCCGTTGTCTCTTAGTCCGGGACTCATGGAGACATATATGTCTATGCATCCATCGCGAAGTGTGATACGATCCTTGATAATAGTAACCAATGCGGTGCGTGATACGTCCCTCGAAATATAATATCCATCGCAGCGCGCGATATGTTCCTCGAAATATAGTATTCATTGCGGCGCATGATACGTCCATCGAAATGGTTCATACTCTTAATTTCTTATTCTTTCTCAATTCACATAACATTTTTCACAATCATGTCCTCCAGAAAACAATGCAAAATGGGACTAGGTTCAAAAAAAATAGCGAGGACAGATACAATTTTCAAACTTGCAACAATCACAACAACACAATCATGATACAACATTAACAATGATTCAACAAACCTTTCAAATCATTCTCAACATATCAAATGAGAGGAAACAATAACTTCAAATCCAGAGGAAGAGACTACAAGCATGTTCAACAAGGAACAAGTTTCTATATCAGCAGAAACATACCAGGTAATCATAACAGCCCTTCAAGTGAAAGTCATGAGAGAAACAATTCAAATTTGTGGTAGGAATAACCATACCGCTCTTACGTGTTTTTACATGTGGGATTACTCTTGCCAAACCACAGATGAGCTATCACAAGCATTGATTTCTACTAATCTACAAAATACTACTGATGGCACCTTATATGTGGACTCCGGAGCAAGTAACCATATGACATATAACTCAGGTATCCTAACTGATCTTAAAGACTAAATGGAACAGATAAACTAATTGTTAGGAATGGATCTAAGTTAGCCATAACACATGTTGGAAATATATCTAGAAAATGTATAAAGTCGAAAGAAGTTCTTGTAGTTCATAAGATTAATAAATATATTACTCTCAATTAGTAAGCTTGCAAAGAATGTGTTGTACTCTTGAATTTGATGAAACTAATTTTGTTGTAAAGGACAAGAGGACAGGGACATTGCTAGCCAAGGAAACTAAAAGGAATGGACTTTATGTTTTGGAAGATAACAATCTATGCTTTAACTACTGCACACGATTGGAATACGTCAGACATCATGTGGTACACTAGATTAGGACACCCTAGTTTGAAGTCTCTAAAAGTTTTAAGAAGTAATAGTTGAATCAATATTAGTAGTTGGAATAAAATGCCTACTGTTTTGTTTAGTGTCAGTTGGAAAGAGTTATAAATTTATTTGACCTTTGAAATACAAATTGAGAAAGAAAGAACCTTTATTGGAACTTCATTGTGGATTTTTGGGGACATCATCATTTCGATCCTGCTAAACATATGAAATATATGTCTTTTGTTGATGATCACACAAGATATAAGTAACTTTATCCACAGAAAAAAGAAATTGAATATTTGAGGTCTTAATAAATTAAAAAAATGGGGAAAATAATTTCTAACGAGATAAGATGTTTCAGTGTGATGGAGGTGGGAAGTTTCCAAAACAACTTCATCAATATTTGAAAGGATTGTGGAATCGTGAGATATATTTCATGTCAATACACCTGAAACAAAGGAATTGCACAAGAGAAAACATAGGCATATTGTGGATACTTGCTTAACTCTACTATTCATGCTACCTACCTTTGTTTTGTTCGGGTTGAAAGCTTTTTTCCATCACTCATGTATTCCTTCATCAATAGAAATGCTCACAGGTCCTAAAGATAGTGACTCCATTGTTATTTTGGTGAAACACCCGATTACCAACAGGCCTAAAAAGTGTTTGTGTGTGGGATGTTTTCATATATCAAGGGTCGTAAAACAAGGTTCAGTCAACCTACCCTTGTGTTTCATAGGAGTATATAACAGCTTACACAAGGTCAGATGATATCAATCCATCACAAGGAAGGGTTACATATCCAGACATGGTGTTTGATTAAACAACCACATTACCCGATGAGTCTCAAAAGTAATCTCAAACTAACATTGATGTCTCACCTCATCTTGCTACTTTTGTTGAATCTTTTTCTAAACTGCACACACATGATAATTCTGATTCAGGAGAAGTACAAAATGCTAGTCCACACATTAATAATGATAATGCTTCTACAACTTATATACTCCTTGACGATGAGAGTACTATTAATTTCCAGTCGAAGGATCAGATGCTGAGGAACAGATTGAATGTGACGATCGATACAACAATATTGAAATTCCAGCTGCAGATTTTAAATATGCTAGTAGCAGTGAGGAACATGTTACACTTCTTGGTCTAGCCAATGAGCATTATCAAACAACTACCTTAGTTAACATACTAGTTAATCTTCAATCTGACAATGTTACACCTCAGTCAACTATTTTGGTTGATGTACTAGTTGTGGTACTTGCTACACCACAAGGGCATCATATGATCACCAGGTACAAGGCGAACGAACATCACTTGTCACTTGTTGCTCGTAGCAGCACAAAACTTTTGGGAGAGTCAAATACTACTAAGGAAGCACTAAGGTCACCTCATTGTCTTGTAGCAATGCATGAAGAAACTAAATTGTTTTACATACTAATAAAACACGGATTTTGGTGTCCAAATCTCCTTATATAAATTTGATTGGCTCAAAATGGGTGTTCAAGACAAAATTAAAAGTTGATGGGACTGTAGATAGATACAAGACCAGATTTGTGCAAGGGGATTCTATCAACTTAAAGGGGTAGATTTTGAAGAAACATTTAGTCATGTGGTTAAAACCATAACTATTAGGGTGATTCTATCCATTGTTGTTAGTTCAAAGTGGGAAGTTAGACAAGTTGATGTCAAAAATGTCTTTTTCCATGCTTCCTACAAGATGAGGTGTACATAAGTCAACCACCTGGTTTTATTGATTCCCAGTATCCTCAAAACGTGTGTCTGTTTAAAAAAGTTTTGTATGGTCTTAAACAAGTTCCAAGAGCTTGGTTTTATAGGTTTAACATGCATCTCTTACACTTTGGTTTCATTTATAGTAACAGAGACCCTTCCTTATTCACTTTACAAACTCATAAAGGCAAAATATTTCTCTTGTTATATGTGGATGATATTGTTGTCACAGGATGTAATCCATCTCATATCTCAGCGTTGGTTCCACAATTGGGAAGGAGCTTGCTATGAAAGATCTTGGTCATTTACACTTTTTTCTAGGAGTTGAGGTGAAATATTTCGAAGGAGGAATTCACTTAAATCAAGGAAAGTATGTTGTTGAACTGTTGGCCAAGACAGAGATGACTTTGGCAAAGGATGTAGCCACTCCTTTGGCTCAAAAGAATGGTCTGCATGAAGCTATGAAAAGTCTTGTAGATGCCTTTTTGTACATAATGATAGTAGGAAGCCTTCAGTATTTGACACTCAAAAGACTTGATATCACTCATGTTGTGAACTTAGCAAGTAGTTTATGCAAATTCCAAACATTGAACATCTTCAAGGGGTAAAAGAAGATTCTAGGTATATCAAAGGTACTCTACGCTTTGGACTCAAAATTATTTCACAATCACCATGTAGGTTGTTTGGCTACTCAGATGCTGATTAGGGAGGTTGTACCACCACTAGGAGATCAACTACATGCTATAGAATCTACCTAGGTGAAAATTGTATTTCTTGAACCTTCAAAAAACAGAGCGCAGTAGCCCGATCGAGTGCTGAAACTGAGTATAGAGCACTAGCCTCCACTGTCGCTGAAATGACTTGGATTTTATATTTTTTTCACGACCTTGAAATATTCCTTCGAGCTGTTCTTACGTTGTATTGTGATAACATGAGTGCATTTTACATGACAGTTAATACAGTTATGCATGGTAGAACCAAACATATTGAAATGGACTATCATTTTGTTCGTGAGAAAGTGGCTAGGATACAACTTCTTACTCAGTTTGTGAAGTCTAAGGATCAACTAGCTGATATTCATACCAAAGCCTTGACAAAACAGATTTCTTTGGTTTTCACAACAAGTTAGGAGTTACAGTTCCTCCATTCACTAGCTTTGAGGGGAAGTGTTGAAGGATGCTTGAAGACTGATGAAACATGTCGAAGGAACATGTCCATCAAAACGGGCTGACAAGTTAGAGTTAGAGTCATACTATAACTAGACTACTAAATCCTAAGTTATGTACGACAAATTTACGGTATATTGTAGGAGTCAACTAGCTAGGATAAGGTATTTGAGTTATAATAGAATGCTACTCATATAAATAATTGTGTTGTAGTATGATCCTAGTATAACTAGAATAACTCTTTTCCTACATAAGGAGTTTATAACTTAATATTATTTTCATCATACAATTGAAACTCTTTTTTTTTCTATAATTAGAATCAAAGTTTCAAAAAAGTATTGTCATTCATACCATTATGAAAAAACGAAAATCATTACGAGAAATCGAAACATTCTGCTCAAATAAGTAGCATTAATATTTCTCCTCGCGTATTCAATTGAGTTGTGAATTTAAAAAATTTCTTTTTAAATGTTTACTAAGATGATGCAAGCAAAAGATAAATAAGAAAAGCCGGGCAGAGCAGCAAATGAATGAAAACATTTTTAAAAAAGTTTTTTACCAGAGAACAATTAATTTAGGATTGATCAGTATTCCAATGAGTGTTGAATTTAAATCTATTTTAATAAGATGATGCAAGTAAAAGATAAATAAAAAGGGGGCAGAGCAAATGAATGAACATATAAGTTTTAACAGAGAACAATTAATTTAGGATTGATCAGGATCAAAACATTACCCATTTTACATATATTAAGAACTATTTATATCAAATTAAATTGTATGTATCAAGAATCAAAATAATTCAACTGTCATATATGAAAGATTATTTCGACCATTTTCTCATTTAGAATGCTACGAAAAATTTAAAATTTAAAATTATATTTAAACATAAATATACATGTCAAAACTGATTCCATTTTCTAAATATAGTCACCGACACCATGCGCCGGTACTGTCGGTTGCCTTGACGCACTCCACAAATTGAGAATTATTATCACTATCCAATATTCCATTCAACTACTAAAATCTTTCCCTCATTAGTCTCTTAACCTTTATTTGATCAATACTTATACGAATCACTCTCATCCCATGTGGCTGTCACATTATAGGCTAAGACCACTTGCTACGTAATTACTCCCTTCATTTTGTATGGTTCAGTTGTATGTGAGAAAAAGTAATTTAATGTAATTTTTAAATGTAAAGGAATTATATAAGGAAGATTGTAAAGAAAAAAAGTAAATAGTTGAAAAACTATAGTAAAATAGACTATACGTATAATTTTTTACCAGTATCAGATGATTCAAAATATAATTCTTAAATATTAGTTAAAGTTTTCAAAATTTAATTCTAAAATTGAAAATTATGGCAATTAATAATAAAAGGAAGTAATATTATGTATTCAACTTCAAGGAGAGTCGGACCATTTATAAACTGAAAAAGGATTAATTCCATTAAGATTTGTGTTCTATTCATCAGTACAAAGTATGTCTTGAACTAATGAATTCAACATAATGAAATATTTATTTATAAAACTAGTAAAATAACATTTTCTTAAAGATTAGCTTTATAAATTAACAAATAATACGGGGCAGACAAAGTACACAGGGCAAACATTTTTATAGCAATGATTGATACATGGGATTCCTTTGTTACTTTCAGCCACAAACATTGAACTTATTTCTATCGCATGCAATTTCTTGGCGTGTGGTGTATGTATTTGTGTAGTACATCAATTGGAGTATAATTGGTTCATTTTATTTAGGTGTGATTAGAATTTTTAAAATAATAATATTTATTCATAATTAATTTTGCACACTTTTCAAGAAACTATATATTTATAATTTTATCATATCAAATTTTGAATATAATAAATATAATAAAAAGATGATCATAAATAATTATAAGGGTAAATTAATAATAAAGTACAAACTTATTCACTTATCTTATAAAAATAAATACATACCATTAGATATTTTAAAATAGCATAATAAATAACTATTATCAAACTATAAGAACACTTTGATATATTTTATGCGTCTTATTCATGAATGTCAAGTATACATTAAACTAATAACGTAGACGTGCAATAGGGGACGGATGGAGTAATACCATCAATATATGATGTACACCAATCCGAGATGACATGACATTGATAATCAAATTAATTATTAATGCACCTACACACAAATTCAACATAGCAAATGAGAATTATTAGAAAATAGCCCATCTAGAATGATGTAAACGAAACATAGCGAACATTTATTCTTCTTAGTTCACAGCAAGTAACCAAAAAGAAGTAAAAAGAAGCGCGTCTTATTCATGAATGTCAAGTATACATTAAACTAATAACGTAGACGTGCAATAGGGGACGGATGGAGTAATACCATCAATATATGATGTACACCAATCCGAGATGACATGACATTGATAATCAAATTAATTATTAATGCACCTACACACAAATTCAACATAGCAAATGAGAATTATTAGAAAATAGCCCATCTAGAATGATGTAAACGAAGTAGCGTCTTATTCATGAATGTCAAGTATACATTAAACTAATAACGTAGACGTGCAATAGGGGACGGATGGAGTAATACCATCAATATATGATGTACACCAATCCGAGATGACATGACATTGATAATCAAATTAATTATTAATGCACCTACACACAAATTCAACATAGCAAATGAGAATTATTAGAAAATAGCCCATCTAGAATGATGTAAGCGAAGTACTTTTTTATGTAAAAGAAAAGCATGAAATGAATTCCATAATTTATTAGTTATAAATAAAATCTTAATAAATTACAAATTGCAACAAATATATATATATATTAAAAAAGAAAAGATAAAATGTAGGACAATGAAAATCTTCTTTTCTCCCCCTTTTTTTTTTTTTTTGCCATATGGGGGTAGAAACTATAGACCATTAATTAAGTAAGAAAAAAAGAAAAGATAAAACAAAAGTTTTAGCTCTTTTTCTCAACTTCACCACCTTCTACTAAATAAGCTTTTTTCCTTCTATCTGCATTACTTGAGATGCAAATGACAAGAAAAAATGTAGCATAAATTGCATGAACTCTCCAGCTAGTTTTAGGTGGTTGATGAAGCACTGCCCTATGAAACACTGTCATGTAATAATGAAGCCCAACAGCAAAGCCCACAATTGTTTGAGCCAGGCCTATGACTTTTGTTGTTGGTCCAGTTTCGGTGGAAAATACTAAGATGAGATACATGAGGAGCATCAAAAGGTACAACACATAAGCAAGAGTTTGCAATAGCTGTAAGCAAATGTAGGTGGACTGTGCTGTAGCATAGAAGAATTTCAATGGCTCTAAGCCAGTTACTAAAGAGGAGAGGCAGAGGATGGAGAAGTAAATAGAGAGGTAAACTTGGATGAAGATTAAGAGTTTTTGGAGAGAGAAATAGGCTTTGATTTTGTTGAAAATGAGAGAGACTAGAATGAGAGGGATTAAGATGAATGCAAATGAGATTAGAGAGGCAATAGTTGGTGCATATTTGTTACCCACATAGGGTTTGAAGTTTTTGGTGATTTCTTTGTTTGCTTTGTTGAGGTAAACTTGTGAGGTTTTGGAAATTTTCTCCAAATCTGGCAAAAATGTTTCATGGAATTTGGAGGGTAAGGATCTGAATTCAGAAATCATGTCATCATCTTCATCTTCTAGCCATCTGTACTGTGATTTTTTCTGTGGTTTCTTCACTGCAGGGGTTTTGATTTTAGTAATTGGGGTTTTGGATTTGGACTCACTGCTGTCTTTTTTCAGTTGGCTTTTAATGGTTTTGGTTGTTTTGTCTGTTTGCTGGATTTTACTGATTGGGGTTTTAGATTTAGACTGATTGATGCCTTTTTCCAATTGGGTATTAGTTGATTTGATTGTTTTGTTCTTGGGAGAAGAAGTTGAGCTGATTTTGGGTAGATCTGAGGACTTTTTGATGGTGGAAGAAGTAATCTTGGTTGAATTTGAGGACTTGGAGGGAGTGAGATTGAGCTTTTGAAGCTGGGATTTGAATGTAAGTTTCTCTGATTTTGTAATGGTAGAACTAGGCTTGGTTTGTGATTCAGAAATAGGAAGTTTTGATTTTGAAAGCTTGGTTTGGTTCTTGGTAGAACCAAAACTAGAAGAAGAGGAAGTCTTGATTTGCTTGGTTTGATTTTTAGAAGAGTTATTGGTTGATTTGATTTGGTTCTTGGGAGCAGAAACTGAAGTTGAAGTTGTGCTGATTTTCTTCTTAATTGGCTTTGAATCACTTTGTAACTCCAACATTCTTCTGCTTCTAACATTATTATTCTGTGTTTGGAGTTCACTATGTGCTCCAATGAATGAAAGAGTGAAGAACACAAAAACAAGACATAGTACTAAAAGTACCTTAGTAAAGCTGCAGGAATGTAGGAGTGGAGCCATATGTACTGACTCACTCACTCTTGCTCTGAAGAAGAGATCTAATGAGACTTCTCCAAGATTGGATCTGAATTTTAGACAAGATGATATAAAAAATAAGTGGAGAAGGGAAGCATTAAAAAGAGTGAGAGAAAAATGTAGGACTTTTTAGTGTGTGTGTGTGTGAAAAGTGGAAGTTGAAGCAAGGTAAAGGAGACTTTAATGCCAAAGTAGAGGCTGTGAGATATGTCACATGGAGCAAACAGACAAGCACAGTATCCCTGTACTACGCGCTTTACCTGTTGTAACTATTATATTAAATCAATCTGGTTGTGGTGCAGTAATAAAATTATTTTATTTTTAATTAGAGATTATGTATTTATATTTTAAATATGGAGAGAAAGTATATTAAAAGAATAATTCTTGAATAAGTCATGTAGTGTACAATTCAAATTTAGTCAAGCTCTCTAGACATGGGGTAAAACGCTGTTTCCTAAATGTAGGCAGGCAGCAAATGCAATGACAATAATTCTTCTAGTTATTAAGCTGCACAAAGCAAAAAGTGAACAAATAGTCTACTCTAATACAATAACTAGATAAGAATTGATGCAGACTAGAATAGAGCTACATTTTCTGATGGAGTAGTGTAGTTGAAAGTTAGATACATATAATTTATAGTAGTAACACTTATTTTTCTAAATCACATAAATGCCAAATTATCACTTTTTCATGCTATATTATTCAGGCCAATTTTCATCTGATTTCACTGGAATAACAACTATTTAACTAAAAGAATATCTTATTTTAAAGAGACTTTTATAACCCCAAATGGATTATCCATACCAAAAAATAACTCAACCCATCCGATTAGAAGAACCTACTCGAATTCTTTAAAAAGTTTGTAAAAAAGGGAATATTGAATAAATTGTGCTCATTCATATTCATAGAAGTAGTCACCAATCGGCTATTAACCGTTACAATATTTACAAAAAAAATTATTTTGGAAGCAAAGTTTTTGAAATTTAACATATAGAACTAGGCATTATGTATTACGCCTCATTTATGATGTTTTGAATTAGACATAATCATGCGAAATCAAAAGATAGATGGTAATGACCCTTTTCAGTCAATCATGGATAGACTAACAGTAAAGGAATTGGGTCAGAATTATTTTTTGGAAAGTGACTTAAAATTTAGGCTAGGCAAATCGCAGATAAATGAGCAAGGTGAGATCTAGGATAATTCGAGAATTGATGAGTGTATGTGCTAAGACATAAGTGAATCCATAAGACATTTCAAAATTGAATTCAAGTGTGTAAAATCAGAGGCTCAATATAATTCGAGGCCTAAAATAAAATTTTAATTAGAGGAATTAGAAGCCTAAAATTTTAATAAATTTTATCTTTATTTATTTATTTTTCTAAATTTTTAGATGTAAATTATTGCTTAATATATTTTTTACAAAGGATTTTTCAACTACTTTTTTTTAATTATTATTTTTAAGCAAGATTTTATCAATTCAACATTAGAAAACATCATTATTGAAACAATTATTATTTGAATTGATAATATAGTTATGTAAGTAATAAGTTGATATAAGAGTTTAGAATCATAGAATTTGATTAAAAAAGTTGATAACTTGGTATATCCTACTTTATATGAAAAGTTACAAAAAATAAAAGAATATTATTGATTTACTTTGTTTAACACTTTTCGACTATTGATTTATATTTTTGACAGAATATTACTCTAACTGTAAAAAAATGAAGAAATAGAGTGCAAAAGGAGTTAAAAATTATATATATATATATATATAACCTCCCAAAAATTGGAGCCTAAGGCATTGGCCTAAAACTTTGTAGGCACGAGCCAATTTTCAGTATTGATTTTGGCACGAAAGGATTAGTATAGAATGTCAAGTTTCAGAGGTGTGTGTAAAATGTGAGCTTTGGGAAAGATTTACGAGAGTCTGTCTCCACGCAAGCCACTACATCGGGTGTCACACCATTATAATGGGATAAATTAATTCTCGCTATAGCGGATGAGAAGAGGCGTCCCTAGGATTTTGAAAGGATGGGTACCCTATTACGAAAAGATACATCTAAGTATAATTTTGATCGATTTGATCTTTACGTTCTTAACATTAAACTGTTAAATTTTAAAAATTATAGGTCCAACTTATTTAATACTACAAGTGTTGAATTTAATATACACATTTGATTTAATTATATAAAAATTTTACCGTGTTGTTCGCAACAAATTTCCTTATGCGCTGAAAATTTGACTGCGAGCAAAATAAATAAAAGAAAATGTGTTTTTATTCATGGCTCTTTGTGACTATAATTCTGTTGTTCTCTTGATTTTCTCTCCTAAATTTTCCGTGATTCAAGGGTCTTCAATAATGTATTTCTCGAATATAGGATGATGTAGACCTCCTTGAGATGTATTTGATCTCCGGGAACGTCTAAAAGCACTCCGTCGTTGCAAGTTGATCTTCGGGAAGAACTCTGTTGATCACTCCTTTAAAGAGCTATGTAGTTGATGTTGTAGCTTATGTAGACTTCCTTGAGATGTATTTGATCTCCGGAAACGTCCGGAAGCACTTCATCGTTGCAAGTCAATCTCTGGAAAGAACTCCATTGATCACTCATTCGAAGAGTTATGTAGTTGATGTTGTAGCTTTCCCAAGTTGCAGAATGCTTCTCGAAGAGTTCAATTGATTCCCTTAGGATGTCAGGTTCATCCCCTATTTATGGCTAGTTGTAAGTAGTGGACAAGTTTGCATATGATTGGACAAAGGATGTCATTTTTACACCTGGGATGCTGTGAATGGTTCTTGCACTTGACTGAGACTAACACCTCGTTCGGACACGTGGCACCGCCTTATTGGTCTTGGATGCCTAGTCACTGTGACACGTGACATGAGTTTGTGCTTCAAGGTGAAATGGACCTTGGAATTGAATTTGATAAAATAGACTTATTTATTTATAAAACCCAAATTAATTATTCAATCCAAATAAACATAAATTTAATCTAAATTTTGTATGAATTAAATCCAATAAAATATGTGTGTCTACACGTGCTAATTTATTTTAGGAACTTTCAATGTTACTCAATTGAAAAATTTGAAAGTTTAAAGGGAAAAAAAGAAAAATTGATTGAAACGCCAAAAGTGTTACGGATAATCACTTGAAGGGGTGTGACTAACAAAAATAAAATAGATATAAGATTTAAATTTCTATCTTTGCTTACAGAAGTGCACCCGATTATCATTGCATTATTATATGCTACTATTAATGTGGGTTCACAACTCTATATGTTTTTTTAAAAATATAACACTGATGTATACAATCTAAAGAGGGGGGCATGGGTTCACGTGAACCCACGAAATCCCCTCTAGATACGTTTCTGCAGATGAGCCATATTGGTGACGTTTCTATAGCGCTGTTAGTTGGGAGTTATGTGTAGAAAATTCCAAAAAAACCCTCTTATTCTCTACAATTTCGTTCTTGGAATTGGTAAGGGCGATTTAGGATAGTTTCCTTCAATTTTTCCACCAATCTCTTTGGTAAAGATAAGCTAATTACTTCCCCCAACTTGTATTTTCATTCTTAAGCCTTAGAATCTAGAGTTGTACTCTTTTGAAAGGATTTTAACTTGAATTAATGGTGAAAATGACTCTTGTTGGGTAGGATGATCACCAGGATGGTCTGGGTTTAGGTATAATGCAGGTTCAGTTAATTCATTATTTATTGTTTATTATATTTTATTATTATTTTTAATCATGATCAAGCCGGAATCCATAACAAGGGAAAATTTCAAGTTCTTTAAACTATTCAGGAATATTTTAAGCTTGTTGTTTTTCGTTTATTCTATATGTGATTACTAATTGTGTCCTTAGTAATGCATGCACGATATCTAGTTAGGAAAATTAAAAAGATACAATATGAAATGAAAGTTGTTGTCAATCACATGCAATGAATGTGTGACATAAATGTACATATGTGATTGTGATTCATTATAGTTGTGATTGTGTTGTGTGTTGATGATTGGAATTAGGTATCACATTGGTACACTAGCATCTTGAACGGGTACTACGTCGGATCCTAATATCTGGAACGAGTACCACCTAGTATAATGGAAATGGATATATACTAATACACTAACTTACAAGCAGATACCGCGTGTATACACTAATAGTTTGCATGTGTGGGTTCAATGAGAGAATCAGACTGACTTGTTGTACTTGTGTTGTAATTCTATATTATGTGTTTACCGAGTTGTGGTTGCCTATCTAAATTTTGTATACTAAATGTAGCCGGTGATCTTAACAGTACAATGTGATTGAGTGTTGATACTGCACTTGTTCTTTTTTTTTTTGTTGAGTACAAGCATATTTAGGTGAATGCTTTGAGACCTCAATTGTTAGATGGACCACATCAGAATCTAAGGGCTGACTAACTTCTTCCGAGTTGTCCTGGATTCTTTTCTATCTTGTTGTCCATCTTTTTGGGCACAAACACTTAGGTTTTAGATTATATTTTTTTGTTGGGTTACATCCTTTACCCTAGATTTGTTAGATGTTTTGGTACAACGACTTTCAGATCTAGGAAATTTATTTCGCAAATGATCAATGAGGTCTTCAAGCCTTACGTAAATTCTTCTGTGACTTTATTTATTGATGATATTCTGATTTATTCCAAAAGTAAAGGGAAACATTTAGAGGGCAGAAAATGTATGTCAAGTTTTCAAAAAGTGTCAATTTTGGCTGATACAAGCACTTAGATTTTAGATTATGTTTTCTTGTTGGGTCTACTTCTTTTATCCTAGATTTGTTAGATATTATGGTACAACGACCTTCAGATCTAGGGAGTATATTTTGTAAATGATGAATGAGATCTTCAAACCTTACTTAAATTCTTTTGTAACTGTGTTTATTGATGATATTTAGATGTATTCCTAAAGTAAAGAGGAACATTTAGAGCATCATCCTATTGTTCTGAATATCCTAGAGGGAATATATTGTATGTCAAGTTTCCAAAGTGTGAATTTTGACTGACTTCTATGACCTTTATAGGACATGATGTCTTAAAGGAAGAAGTGATAGTAGAGCCCAAAAAATTGAGGCGGTAAAGAATTAAGTCCGGCCTAGTTCTGTGACAAAACTAAAAGTTTTGTGGGTCTTGCTACCTATTACCATTGAGTCATTAAGAACTTAGCTTCTATTTCTACTAATTTGACTAGACTGACTTTAAAGAAGGTGTTTTTTTGGGGTCCGATCAAGAGAATTTGTAAAAACTCAAGATAGTTTTGACTACGATCCCCATCTAGACATTACCGGTGAAAGGTAATGATTTCATTAGTTATTGTGATGTTTTACATTCGGGTTTAGGTGTTGTGTTGATGCATGACATGAATGTCATAATCTATGCTTCAAGGCAGTTGGAGATCATTGAGAGGTATTATTCGAGTCATGATTTAGAATTGACAGTAATAGTGTTTGCTCTTAAGTGTAAGATATTCACCAAATAGTACAACTTGCATCATATATTCACTTAGAATGATCTAAACTTGATACAAAGAAGATGGATATAGTTATTAAAGGACTACGATATGACTATCCAGATATAGTCCAAAGTTAGTATGATAGCAGACGCATTAAGTCGGAAGACAGTTAGCATGGATAGTTTGACTCTCTTGAGGTGTCCAAGCGACCCTTAGCCAAAAAAATTCATACACTACACTTTAAGTTCATGCATTAGGTGTCTTTCAGAAAGATGAGGTGCCATCTAGTATTGAGGTTAAATCCACTTTCATGGAGGAGATTAAGACTAAACAATTTGAGGATAAGGACTTAAACAAGCTTAGTAGAAACATGGTGTCTAGGGAGACTTCATATGCTACACTAAATGTAGGGGGTGTGCTTAGTTTCAGAGGATGAACTTGTGTTCCTCTATTTGATAGCTTGATATAGAATGTGTTAGTAGAGTCTCATGATTCATGGTATTATTGATTCATCCGTGCTTGATCAAGATGTATTGAAATTTGAGATGGCTTTGTTGGTATCCTAGAATGAAGAAAAATATAGTTGAGTATGTTGGGTTTTAAAAGTGTGAACAAGAAATAAAGGGTTGTGACTCTCTGAAGGGTTGTCACTTTGTGGAAGGTTGTGACCTTTATGAAAGGTTGTGTCTTTTCTAAGGGGTGTGACTGTTTGAAAGAGTGTGCCTTTACAAAGTGTTGTGACCTTTCTTGAAGGTTGTCTCTTTTCTAAGAGTTGTGACCTTTATCCTTTGTTGGCTATAAATAGAGAGTTTGTCTCTCATTTTTCAGCATTGCATTCTTCCCTTCTTTTGCATACATTTCTTACAAAGCAAAGTTGATCATTGTGTTTGTGTGTGTGATTTTTTGCTGTGATTTTGAGTTCGTTGAAATTATTGAAGTTCACTACTTCTTTAATGGTTAATCCATTTTATCTTGGAGAAATTACTCTGCAACCTTGGGTACTTGAGGGAATTACATTTCTTAAGGACACACACTGGATTCTGTAGACTCGGATAATTCTTTGTGTGTTTCTTTCATCTTTTATTATTTTTATGGTTTGCTAATCTGAATACAAGATTTAACAAGCTGAAGAAATTTAAATTGATGGTATTTTCTGTGGAAAGAAAATTACTTCTATTTTTATGTTCTTTTTATTGAAAAGAAGCAGAAGAAAAAGAAAATAATTTTGTCATTTGATAAAAGAAATTTGAGATGAATTAGTACTACTTTAATATGTTTGAGTATTTAGAGTGTGTTTGGAAAATATTTTCCGATTTTCTTATGTTTAGTTGGGACAAAAGTATTGAAAAATATTTTCTAAATCAACTCATTTTCCTTAAAATTAAGGAAAATGACTTCACTTCATAAATTAAGGAACACATTTTTCATAATTCTCCTCCAATTTCAAATTACATTTTTTTGGAAAAAACATCAATTTTAAAAAAAAAAACTTTCAATTTCAAAATTTTATTTTTCACCCAATCCCTGACCACCACCACCCACGGCTAGACCCCTTCCCCTCGCAACCCTCACCCCTCCTCAAAAAAAATAATTTTGATTGTTAGTAATATTTTCAACTTCAAATTTTTACTTTTAAACTCCTACCCCCCTCCCCTGCCAGCCCCCTATCCACCCTTCACCCCAACCCCCCCAAAAATATTTTTGCCTTTAAAAATTACATCTACTTTAAATTTTTATATTTCACCACCTACCCCTCCCCCCCCCCACCACCCCAAAAAAATTTTTTTAAAAAATATGTCAATTTCATAAATTATTTTCTACTCTAGTAAAAATAAAGATGTTCCTCAAAAAATATTTTGTCATTCATAAATCAAACATTAAAAATTATTTTCGGAAAATATTTTCTACTCACCAACCAAACATGAGAAAAAAAGTTCAAAATCTACTTGTTTTCTAGGAAAACATTTTCCATGGAAAACATTTTTCTTCATACCATACACACCCATAATCTGTAGTAAGTTTTTCTTTGATGGGTAAGACTATTCCTATTTCTTCCCAAGTGCATTCAAGCAATGCACCCCATCAGTTTTCTTTTCAATGTGAAAGTTATTTTGTGCATAAAGGTTAAGGTGAGTAATTTAATGAACATAGGTTGTCTCCTAACAATATTTGAACATGAGTTTATTTTCTCGTTGAAATACAATTTCTTCCAAAGAAAATTGGAATATGATGAAAAATGGGAAAGAAAGAAATAATTTGCAAGAAAAGTGACTTGCATGGAATCATTGCTGACAAATAGAACATGATTCAATGAGAGAAAATCAGGTTCTATTTTTGTTTCCCTTGATTATTATTTTTTCTATTCTTTATAAGTTATGAGATTTTATTATAATATTAGGATAGATTGTTCCATTATGTGATTGATCGTCGACTATATCTTATATTATTAATTTAGTATTTGTTTAGAGGAAGTGATTTTTTTTTTTTTGTAAGGTTACTACTCATATGAAATTTGATTATTTTGGAGACTCTAAATCTTCGGTTTCTTTTTACTCCGTTGGTATATGGAAGAAATACAGAATTTCATGACACAAAATCAAATTGGGCATTGGTTCGAAGAATATAGAAGAAACTCAATCATGTGTTGAAATAATCTGTTGAATGAATATACTGGACTGAAGGTACAAAATCTTTGCAGGAATATTAGGCTAAAGGGATTAAAAAAAGATAAAATCTTTTTATTAGATAGAAAATAAGTTGATTGTGGTTTCTGGAGATTAAAACCTTTTTTGTTACTACTCTGTCGGAATTGAAATTGTTCGAAGAATATAAAAAACTTCATAAAAATTTTTGAGGTTCATTTCGGTTAACGATTAGAAGAATATTAAAACTTTATCGTTTAAACGTAGAAACAAGTTACATAAAGATGAGGGGACTTTGTTAGGTATTCTAAATATTAAGTGGTCTGTCTAATTGTGAGAGAAAGGGAAAAAACACTAGTGACATAAAATTAGTGATTTTGTGCCTATAATGAGTGTTTTTATGGATTAAATCTCCAAAAGAAAGTTTCGTGTTGCCAATGTGTATTTGATGGTATACAATTTAAAAGTATGAAAAAAATGTGGTAAATAATTTCAAATACTTGAAAGAGAACATATTTAAAATGTGGTGGTTCTTTACTTGTGATAAATACAAAATTAGAGTTACTGTTTAATTTAAATTTGAAAGTACAAGATATTAAATTTGATGACATTCTTGTATTACCCACAAAATTCTTGGAGTATATTTGATATTGTGGTCGTTGAGTCTCTCTTTACTAGTATATGATATGACTAGTATGAAACCACAAAATAATATTACTCGTCCAAAAGAGTTCTATTCTTTGATTAAAAAGTTTCACTTAAAATATTGTAATTTTTCATGATAAGATATATCTATTAAAATAATATTTTTTGTATAGACATGAACATTGGTGAACAACTACATGTTATGTTTGTATTGTAAAACAAATATTTGGGTCATATTGCCCTTATTGGACTAGATTATGGTCATGGGTAATTTTATAACTAATTGAATGTTATGGAAAGGTCTTTCTGAAAAGGACATATTGTAAGGACTTTATTGATTGTGAAAACATAAACAATCTAAAAACATTTAGAAATCCTATCAATTATTCAGGATCGTAGAACTACATAATTTTCACATAAATATATTACTATGATAATTCAGTCAAGATATATACCTGAATCAGCCATTATAATTCTTCTCTTGATTGAGCGGAAGTCTTTTCTTTTGGTTCTTCAGAATTTGTTTCTCTCTCTTGCCTTATACTTTATGAATAACTTTCATGGATAAGACTATGTCTTTATGGCAGAGAGAGGACCCTTTAAATAGAGTTTGTTTTAACATCATTCCCACCTTTCCATCATGGTGAATAGCGGAGATAATGGATAGTAGGAAAAGGTAATGGATAAAGTAGAAGACTTAATTGGTAGTTGTACTAACTTCCTCACTTCCCCACTTTTCCACTTCTCCACATGTAAGTAACTTCTCCACTTATCTAATAAGAATTATCATTTAGTTAATAATTAAATATTAAACCGAAACAATATTATTGTGAGTGGGTCATAAAACTAACATTCTCTCACTTAACACACGTAACATCATTTACTTAATGATTTAATAAACATTTCAATTGCAATGTGCACATATACTAAATCCAACATTATTTGTTGTTATTAAGTAAATCAACTAATATGAGTCATAGCGGTTGTACACCCCTTTATTTGACATAGTCCTTTCTGCACTGCAATATTAGTATATTGCCTAACAAAATCTTTTAATACATAATAGGTCCACCATAATTCTTAGAATATCTTTATCTAAAATAAAATCTGTCATCATCATTCTCAACATAACATAAACAAGAGAAAACAGGTAATAACAGAAACATATATATAATTGAGCTCAAAGTGTCAATTGCATAAATATAATATAATCTTTACATAAAGTCATTTATTGCTATTAATAATACCCATTCTTTCAACATGTTCAACAAATTCATTGGGTAGTTATCCTTTTGTCAAAGGACCAGCAATCATAAATTTGGTGCTAATGAGTTCAATTGTCACTTTATGTTTCTGGACTTCTTCCTTAACTGAAAAGTGTTTCAATTTCATATGCTTGGAACCCTTAGAATACTTATCATTTTTAGAGATGAAGACTGCTGCAGTATTATCACAATAAATTTTCAGCGGCTTGAAAATACTCTTGACTAGTCCAAGTCCTGAAATAAAGTTCCGCAGCTAATTAGTCTAAACTGTGGCCTCAAAGCATGCCACAAACTCCACTTCCATAATGGATACAACTATAACAGACTGCTTTGCACTCTTCCATGATATTACTCCTCCAGCTAATAGAAAAACATATCCAAATGTGAATTTTTTTGTATCCACACAACTAGCATAATTTGAATCTGAATATCCGATTACATCAAGATGATCAGATCTTCTATAAGTGAGCATAAGATCTTTAGTTCCTTGCAAGTATCGCAACACTTACTTGGCAACTTTCCAGTGAATAATTCTTGGATTATTTTGATAACGACCCAACCTTCTAATAACGAAACTGATGTCTGGTCTAGTACATGTTTGGGCATACATTAGACTCCCAACTATTGATGCATAAGGAATATTATTCATTTTCTTATGTTTCAATTCATTCTTTGAACATTGATTGAGACTAAATTAATCTCCTTTCTGAATTGGAACGAGACTTGATGAGTATTTTTCCATTCTAAATCTCTCTAACACTTTGTTAATATAGGATTTTTGAGACAAACCTATTAGTCTTTGTGATCTATTTTGAAATATTTCTATCTCAATCATATAGGATGTCTCTCCCATATCTTTCATTTTAAAATTGTTAGATATATATATCTCTTGGTATCATGCAACAAACCAAGATCATTAGTAGCAAGTAAGATGTCATCAGTGTACAGGACTAACATAATAAACTTACTCCCACTAACCTTTAGATAGATACACCGATCAACAATGTTTTCCTTAAATTCAAAAGTTACAATAGTCTCATTTAACTTAAGATACCTGATATACCATGGTTTCACGGTATAATTAATACTTTTTTCTTAAGTTTAGTGTGTCCGAAAGCCTTTTTGTGCTAATTTTGATATAGTTTCTCTTTGTTTGCAGGATATGTCCAAAGCTGAATGACGGAAGATTTGGAGCGAAAAAGCAGAAGAAACACCTACGGAGCTTATGCTGTCCGTAGTGCCGTGGACCGGTCGTAGGTAGCAGAGTGTGCAGCTGCTGAAGGAAGATGGGGAAGTCTGACCAAGTGTGGGATTACGAGAAGCTTGTGACGGTTCGTCATGGCTATGACGGTCCGTCTGCAGTTCGTCGTGAAGCTCAGGAGAGTGATCCCAGTACCCAGATTCCAAGAGTGAAGTATTTTGAAAACGAAGATCTCGAAGGACCGTTGTGCCTATGACTTGTCGTCACACTAGCCGTCGAAGTGAAATGAAGGAAAGCAGCAGAAGAAATTGCACCCAAGTAAGGGACGAAGGAGTCCACGCGGACGTTGTGACCAACGACGTCGTGCGTGGCCGTCGACCAGCCGCGTTTTGGCAGATTTCCCGTAATTAGAATCCTTGTTAATTAGGTTTTTATTTTTTAACATAGTTCGAAAAACCTCATTTTGAGGTTATACTCGCGAGATGTAGTCATCATATTATTAGACTTGGTCTTAGGTTTTGATTTTTGGAGCTTCTTACAAGTGATTTTTGGGATTAATCAAGAAATTTTCGGACTTGATCTTTATGTACACTTGAAGAAGTACATGAAGTCTTATTTTAATTATTTGAAATTGTGGTTATGGGCTCGGAGTAACTAAACTCCATAACTAGGGTTGGGGGAACCATAGGCAAAAATGAGATAAACCTCTAGCTAAAATAACATTTCTAGCATAGTGTCTGCATGTATTAATAATTCATTCTATTAGAAGTCTTTTTAACGATGATCAAGTTAGAAATGCCTTAGTGCTACTTGCCGGACCAGGAGGTAGAAATAGGAAAACGAATTATTAAACATAGATTTAGTGTTATACATTCTTACAAAAAAAGAGGCTCGTAGTGATTGGTAGAGGTAATAACTTAGTCAAATATCGGAATACGATGCTTAAAAATGAGGAAAGATAAGGGGTTAGGGGAAAGCAAACACAAGTAGCCTGACCAAGGTGCGAGTGAGATTTCGAGATGCCGGACCAAGGATTTAAGAATACATAACTATCACTTTGCATGCAAGGATAATAGGAAAGAATTGGTATAGTTAGAAATTATCAAGTTATGAACTATGGGGAACACGTAAACCCTAGTTACTTTGATTAAATGATTATACATTCAACTTTCAAAATGTTAAGTGTCTCTTTCATTTCGTTAGTGATTTTTACTCATTAGGAAATACAAACCCCCCATTTTTATGTTTTTAGTTTTAAGGAAGTCAGTCAACCGAACATAGTAATAACAAGTTAAGTAAGTCCAGACTATTTTCCTGTGGAGAACGATCCCAACATCACTAGTTGGGTTATTTACTTGACGCGACCGCTTTACTTCTCATTTGAGAAGATGTTTGAGCGTATCAAATTTTTGGCGCAGCTGCCGGGGATTTAGCTTTTAGATTAACTTGAACCTTATTACGGAAATTAGTAGATAGTTTTGATTGTACTTGTTTTATGTTGATTTCCTTTCCGAAAACCCATCCTCTTTGTATGCCAAATACACGAGCGGAGATACTTGATCGGGGACAGGATGATACCAATAAAGCCGGTGTTGGAAACTATAGCAGGTGGATCTTATGAGAATGCCCTTTGATGAGATTGCTGAGAAATTAGAGAAACTCATCCCGGAACAACAAAGATGGAGTTATAGGAAGTCCGAACAGGGAGAAACACCATTCTGCAGTGCAGTCCACTACAACCCCGCCCACAGATGATATTAATGAAGAAATGGCCAGATGGAAACTGAGCTTGGAGTGGTACTAAAACATGTCACTGGGGTGCAGAAAAGATTAATGCAGTTCAACTACTTAGCTAAACCACCACCTCAAACGAGCGAGTGTTATTATGAGGAGGTTCCTATGCAGTAAATGAACAGATGGGGGGGTTCCGACCAAGTGCCCAGAGCTTAATCAGGAGGAATTGGCGCCAAGGTCAAGGGAACCAAGGTCGAAATTATGTTAACTATAATCGTGAGGGCATTATGTCCGAGATGGAAACTTCAATCGCGACAACAACTTAAACGGGGGAACTATGGTAAAGAAACGACAGGAATGGGACGCTATGTTCCTCCTCCAAAATCGTGAAGTTTACTCATAGGGATGGTGGAAGGTGATGTCGAGAGTTGAGGATATGTTGCATAAAATGATGAGGGGTTCGCTGCTAGTGATGAGCACACTAAAGAGTTGAGGAATGATAGAGGGATTGGCAAAAAGTTGATACACATGCAATATCGATTAAGCAACTTGAGTTACAATTGGCCAATTATCGAAACTGTGAACACACGGCAAAACCGGGCACTTTCGTCCTAGCAACACTGTCCAAAATCCGAAAAAGGATGGACATTTTATGGCAATTAATACGCGCGGTGGCAAGCAAACCATTGACCCACCTATGCCATCACATGAGAATAACGGTAACAAAAGATACTGATAATGGTAAAATGTGGATGTGATTTAGAGGATAAACAATTGCAAAAGATGCTGAAGTTCCTAAAAGGTGACTCCTATGCCTAGGCCACCACCCCATTTCCTAAAGATTAATGAAAAGACAGAGGATGGCAAATATCGGTGTTTATTAACAATGTTGAAGCAACTTCTATTCAATGTCCCTTTGGAGAAGCTTTAGAAAACAAATGCACGGTTACGGCCAAGTTTATGAACGATTTGGTCACAAAGAAAAGTTAGTTACTTTTGAGGCGATGATAGAATGCAGCATTGTAGTGATATTGCTACAAGATCTCGGTTACAAAAGAAAGAAGATTACGGGTGCGTCACATTCCTTGTTACAATCGGGCTTTACTATTTTGACGAAAGCATTATGTGATTGTGGGGCAAGCATAAATCTCATGCCCCTCTCGATTACAAAGAAGGTTTGGTTTGGGGACCCAAAGACCAACTGGAGGTGGCTACTGATGGCTGATCGAACGTAAAACGACCATAGGATACTTCATGATGTGCTAGTAAAAGGGAGTCAGTCAATCTGTTCCGGCTGATTTTGTTATTCTTGATTGTGAGGTTGATTTTGAAGTGCCTTATTATCCTTGGAGGCAATTCCTAGCTATAGGAAGAGCTAGTAGACATGGAAAAGGGGCAGATGAAAATTTCGAGTTGAACAATGAGGAAGTGACCTTTAATATTTGTAGGTCCACGAAGGCAGAGTGTGAGCTCCATCAGGCATCTGCTATATCCTACAACACGGTGAGACAGTTGAGACACAATAAAAGAACGTCTAGGGGTTGAAGCATTAGCGGCAGTGTAATGAACTTTGATAGCGATTGCATTGAAAAGTATGAGTCCTAGTTGCGGCTCTTGACAGAGGTGATGTTCGGTTTAAAAACGACAGAAATTTGAGCTTGATATGAAACAATCGCCGATTCCCCACCCGCGAAACCAGTCGATAGAGGAGGCTCAAAAGGTGAATTAAAAAGCTCTCACCTCATCTTAGGTATGAATCGTAGGAAATGGTGCACACTTTGCCGGTAATCATGGCAGGTCAGACCTGGATGAACAACAAGTTTAGAGTTTGGGGAAGTACGCAAGGTTCAAAAGAGCTATTGGGTGGACCATTGAGGAATATTGGGATCCCTCCTAGTATTGCTCCATAAAATCCCAACTCATGCCTGATCATCAAAGCCGAGTATTGAGCATCCAGAGACGCCTGAAATACTCCTATTGCAAGAGGTTGTGAAGAACGAAATCATCAAGTGTTGGATGCCGGAGTAAACTATCCAATCGCCGATAGTAGTTGCGGTATGCCAGTTCAGTGTGTACCCTAAGAAGGGGAAGACTTGGTCCTCCAACGAAAAGAAGGAACTTGATCCAATGAGACCTGGTTACTGGATGGAGGGTGTGTATGGATTACAGTAAATGACACCATGGATGAAAAAGGACCATTTGTCCTATGCCCTTCTTGATGGGGATTCGGGTATAATAAAAAATTTCTATTGCAACCAGAAGATCAAGAGAAAAAAAACCACTTACTTGTCCATACGGGACTTTTGCGTTAACGAGATGCCGTTGGGTTGTGCAATGCACCCGCAACGGTTCAGAGCTGTATGATGTCAATATTTTATGACATGGTGGAGGATACTAAGAAGTTTTTATGGTGATTTTTCTGGGTTGGTGATTCAGTCGGGCGGGGTTTGGGACCAATTTATCTGAGGTGCTTAAGAGGTGTGAAGGACTGCAATTTGGGAATAAATGGGAAAAGTGTCATTTCATGGCTGAAAGAGGGTTTGTGTTGGGTCATCGCATGTAAAGAAAAGGCGTAGAGGTTGATCGAAGCTAAAGTTGAGGTAATAGAGAGGGACTCCCCCGCCGATCTGGTGAAAGGTGTGAGAAGCTTTCTTGGGCATGCAGGTTTTTACCGAGATTCATCACAGGCTTGTCAAAAAAAAAACCAAAAAAACAAAAAAAAAAAAAAATAGATGCACACCCCATTTTGCAAATTGCTGTAGAAGAATGTAAATTTTTTGATGAATCCTGTCTTAAAGCATTCGGTGAGCTAAAGAAAACAGTTAGTGTCTTACGCGATCAATTATTTCTCCGGGATTGGATACAGTCCATTTAGGTAATGTGCGATGCTAGTGGGGTGGCTCTTGGTGAGGTAGTGGGACAGAGAAGAAAACCAAATCCTTTCACCCAATTTACTATGCTAGTAAAGCCCTAAATGAAGCTACAGCAGAACAAACCAGTGACTTGTGTGAGCAAGAACTCCTTGCAGTAGTCTTGCTTTTGAGAAATTTCGCTTCTATTGCTAGGTGAGCGTATTTGATGCGAAGAAGGATGCGAAACATGCGTTGAATTCGTTGGTATAATGCCGGCAAGAATTGACTTTGAAGTGCTGGATATGGAAATGGGACGGAAAAATCAGTGCTGATTCAGTTCTCGGTCTAGAGGATGACGCTATGAGAGAGTTAGGGATAAAGACTGACATTGATGATAACTTCACCGATGAACAGTATTAGGGCTGCTTCACAAGACTTGATTCCATGGTCGCCAGATTTTGCGAAACTATCTGGATAGGAATGTTCCATCAGACTTGTCCTTCATCAAAGGAAAAGGTCATGTACGCATGGCTGAAGAAGTTCTTTTGGGATGAACCAGACTTGTCTATAGGAGTTGTGCCGACGGGCTTATTGGTGTTGTTGTTGCCCAGAATGGGAAATGTTGAATGTGTTGGGGCATGCATTCTTACATGGCGGGACATCACAGTTTTTTGTGTATCCGAACCGCTCACAAGATATTACAATGTGGTAAATCTCTTTCATCAAGATGCTCATGGGTTTGCTAAGCCCCCCCCAACCATGAGTGACAAATGTCAACGAGGATGGTGGTCTTTAAGAAAGCAAGGAGCTCATCTAAACCCCATTTTGGTTGATTGAGTATTGATGTTGGGGTATTGACTTTATGGGCCCTTCGTGAGTTATAGGAATGGAAGTACATCTTAGTAGCGTTGACTTATGTATCTAAATGGGTCGAAGCCATAGCCCTCGCACACAATGAAGGGAAGAGTGTCACTGACCTTCGTGGAAAAAGAATAATATTCTCAAGTTTGGGCACCCCAAGAGGCCATATTAGTGATGGGGGCTCCTATTCTGCAAAGAGTGTCAAGGGGTTATTGGAGAAATACGGCGGGTTACGCCATAATGTGGCCACTCCTTACCACCATCAAACTAGTGGGCAATTTGAAGATCCGAACGGGAGATCAAACAGATATTGTCCAAAACAGGAATGCTAGTAGAACGGATGTTCAAGGAGGCTTGAGATGCGTATTGGGTCTACCGGACAGCATATAAAGACTTCCATAGGTATGTCTCCATACCAACTTGATATGGGAAAGCTTTTTCATCTCCGGTGGATTGAGCAAAAGCAATGTGAGGCTATGAAGAAGTTAAAAATGGATTGCGCGAAGCTGCAGAGCAACGGTTAAAGGGGTTGAATAACTTGATGAATTTCGCTTGAAAGCCTAGATGCTGAGCCCTATACGAATAAAAGATGAGAAGTATCATGACAACAAAATTAAAAACGAGAGTTATGGTCGGGGATTTGGGCTTTTATTCAATTCCAGATGTGGCTTGTTTCCAGGCAACCCAAGTCAAATGGGACTGGTCCTTACACGGTTACACAACTATTCCCTCATGGAGTAGTTGAGTTGGAAACTAAGGAGGGTGTGCTGGTTCAAGGTGAAGGACAGCGCATAAAATCTATCTTGGGCATGCTGAATCGGTGAAGGAAGTGATCGAGGCATACCATCTTGATGAGTCGTGAGTAATCAAGTGGCCCAGTAGTGCCCGCGACATTAACAATAAGGCGCTTGTTGAGAGGCAACCCAATTCTTGTCATTCTTTTAGTCAGGAAGCATGTTTCTACTAATAAGTTTTTAAATTTGCAGGCACATCACCAGGAAATTCTGCAGAAAACTACTCCCGCAGGGGTAGCCACGACGGATACATCGGACGGACCGTGCGCATGCGACGAACCGTCGTATGCATCCTCGTACAGGTACGTTTTTCGGTACGTTGAAATTAGGGCACACAAGACGGACAACCGTACGACGGTATTCACAACACGACGGGCTATCATCGGGGAACGTCACGTGAATTAATAATTTTACAAGACAGGACCGGCTGGACCCTTTTCAAACAATCTGACCGTTTAAACCCCCAACCTCATTTTCACCCCAGGAATTCATTATTCCGGTACTTCCTCCTCTTTTCAACTTCAACATTTCCCCCATACGATCATTACCACCCACAAATTCTACCAGCCTAAAACTATCATTACTATCGGAACTGCTGCTGTCAGGTGTCTACCCTGACAACTGAGTCATTGTTCCATTTGCTTGTTCTCCATTCTAATGTATGTGTATTAAAGTGACACTCATTTATCTTGATTTTGTTATTAGTTAGTTTTCTTAGTTCTTAGTCGTATATTGTTTCCTTTATATGATTATGTCTAAAACCTAGGCTAAAAATGTTGAATTTGCCATGTTGAAAACCATGACATAGGTGATTTTGCATTAATAGTTTCCTAGGTAGTTGGATAGACACCATATCGGTCCACAACAATACAAGACCTATGTGGGTTCATCGGGGTTGCTTAGGGTATCTAACAGTTCGGTCTGTCATTCAGATGGAACACCGACGATGGACCGTCGAGCCAAGACGGAATCGTCGTAGGGTCCAGTTGCAACAAGCCTAGCAACACTGCCCACCGGACACATGTGACGGGACCGTCGTACCCACGACGGTTCAGTCCGCTATGACCATCAACCGGTCAGAGACCCCTTCCTAAGGGTCTCCCATTTTTTTTCCAAGTGTCCTTCAACGGACACTGTGGACGAACGTTGTCCCAAGACGTCCTTCTGCAGAACGTCATATCGGTTGGACCCTTATCATAAGGGTCGCCATTTTTTCCAAAGTCCTACGATGGAAATCTATAACGGACAATGTAATGTGACGGTCGTCCTGCACACACCGGCATGCTAGTCAGAGGACCTTTAAGGTCTATATGTATACAGAGTCCAAGTAACACCACGACGGACCTCACGACGGTCCGTCATTAGTCAAGACGAGCCGCAACGGCCCGTAATTGATCACTTTTATACAAACATTTACATATTATTTTCATGTTTGATATCGTATGGTTTCGCCTGGTCTTGTTGCCATACTGCTACTAATGTGATCCTTTGCAGGTAATATCTACTACGGGCACCCAAGCAAGCCGAACCTACGACACGCGCGGGGCGATCAAAGTCTATTGCCCCGTCTGGCACGCTTGATCATCGGCTATGGATGTGAGCGGGACCCTGAATATGTGCACCCAGGCCTTCCGCCCTTCACGTGTTGCACGTGAGCCAGAGACCACACCAAGACGGTGGCGTCAGACGTGTTCACTGCCTCCAGCTGAGAGCAAGCGCCAACACTGACCGGCAAACCCTCTGGGGTTCAGCCACAATTGAGGAAGGAGCGTCTGGCTCCTTAGGAGTATCATGGTCCGAGGAGGATTCCGGCTCTGCTGAGGTATCCCGCACACCGACACTGCACAAGTAGTCCTGTCTGATGAGGATGACAGTTCGACTATACATCGGCGCACCACCTCAGGTTTCCACCCCACCAGCTCTGACCGCCAACACGGTGGGTGTCGAGGCAGTTTCAGTTTACCTCCGACGCCAAGTTCCTGATGATAAAGGAGTGAAATGACAATCGAGAACTCAAATTGTGAGCGGCGGTACTACAGGGAGTCATTCCCATCGATGCCGGAATCAAACCGCTTCACCAGGCACGCTCGAGTGGACAGCCCGTCCGTTGGACGATACAACGAGGAAATGGTCTCGAGAGTTCTACGCATCTTAAGTAGCGACTCTCTGATTCACACCCCCCCCCCCCCCCCCCCCCCCCCCCGATCGATAGGCGGGAGCTCCTCGCCTAAACAGGCCCCACTGGAGCAGGTCGAGCTCCGGGGCGATGCAATTGACATATTTCCCTTGCCAGCCATCCGTTCGATTTCTATATGGCGAGAGTGCAGATGCTCACCGGACCCCCGTCACGCCGAGTTGACTACCGCTGGCAGATAGTAAAGGATGGACAGTCTTGCGCGGCCAGCACTGAAGAACGAGGACCACCAGAGGTGGATGGACATGCAAACATGTAAGTAGATGAGAGGGTGCCGACTTGGGGCACTAAGACTGAAAGGAAGCCATAAGAAGGCCAACCTCAAGTTAGTCGCAAGTTCTTGTGGCTGCTCGTCCGTCAATGGCCTTTTCCCCACAGTGCTGATACACATCATCACCTGGGACTACATCTACTCCCCAAGTTCGAGCAGTGTTGATGGCGGCGATGATACGCGGATTCGAGGTCGGACTTCGCCATGGCTCTCCAGGCAGTCATGCCCGCGAGGGCATTCAATGGCACTATACCGACCCCTTCCCGGTATGATCTTTTCCGTTGCAGGTCCGCAAGTGTGCCCCATATGGCACATAGACAATTGAAGAACCCCGCAGTGGCACGTTGTGTCGCCTCAGAGAGACGAGGCAATGAGTTGGCACCAAGGAGGGCCCATCCAGAGCTGCACCACTTGCTGATGATCTTGCGGATACGGTAGCCCAGGCCCGAAGAAGCACACAAGCGTCCACTGGACACGACCCCGGTCGAGTCTATACAGGGTAGTAGCCCAGCCCCGAGCTCCTCTCGCACAGCCCCTTACCGTACTGATCCCGCTACAGGGTCCAAAAATGGAGGCACAAATGGCCACTTTTGATAATCCAGTTGTGGATGCAGAAGTCGATTACTGAGTCTGAAGAGCGTCTAGAGAGGAAGGTAGCAGTTTACCGCGCGGAAGATGCTGAGGTAACCAGCGCTAGATACCTTTTTGATTTGAGGGAGTGTTAGCTCGACCAGCCCACTCCGGTAGAGTGTAGACTCTTCAGGCTGCAGTCGACAGGTATTCGTGACAGACATCGACACGATACTAGAGGCAGGGGTGCCGATTTAGGCCCCTTCTTGTAGAGCCTGCCCTGAGGACACAGTATTGGCGGCCGCTGTACTACTGAAATTCCAACCACTCCCCCTCGTGAGGTGCCAACAAGCTAGGGGTCGAGTAGAGGCTGAGGCGCGAGTAAGGAAGAAGGAGCGCCGAGAGATGGAGGCTGCGAGGATAGCCTCACAGCGGAGCGGAGGCAAACCAGATCAGAGCAACACAGTTAGTGCTGGGGCGTCTAGCTCCCGCACTGTAGAGACAGCAGGAGGCACTACTGCTGGTGCGGTTGGTGCCTGAGGAACAACATGCGGGTGTTCCAGATTGAGAGGATGTGGGTCCGGGGAATTGGCCCCACCAGCTTGTTGGAATCGCCAGGCGCTTTGCGCACCAGGTTTTCTTCATCCGACCAACTAAATATTTAGATTTTTTTTTAAGCATTGGGACCAATTGCCGGATTTTTTGGGGGGGGGGGTGACGGAAAAGTGAGTGTTAGGTTGAAGTTGAGAGACCAAACTCATTATAAAAAAAAACCTCTTTGGGGTTTCTTGCCTGTGTTCCTTTTACCCCAAAAAGACTGATTAATTTTCTGTGAATGGCACGTTACTATCTTTGTACATAGTTTAACTCTGAAGCATGATGGCTAAAATGATATCTGAATTAAAACTGGAAAATGTTGCATGACTAGGGTAATAACTGATCAATGGGTGTGCCTCTAAACATGAAATTTTTTTTTAGAGTGAACCCATTGCATTACCCTAAATCTTCAAGGCGAACTAGGTGTCTGGATAATCGGGTATAGTATGAGATGCTCAAGTGATGTGAGGAAATTTGAATAGTCCAATACTGGTACTGAGCTAGAAAATGCCATTGGTTAGTCCTGCTAAAAGTAAGCTGTTAACAGACAATTAGGAAAGATAATAGGCCCTTATTCAGAGAGCACATTTCTAGCACTAAATAAAAAGAAACCAAATGAAAGTTATCGTTCTTTGATCAAATAATTGAGCTAAAAATAGACATTTCTTTTTCACCCCACTGATCTTTTCAGTGGACATGTGACCTCAGCTTATGCCAAAAAACATAAATTTGAGGTGGCTAATGACATAAACAACCTTCGTTATGCCCTGACCCGACTTTGGGTCTTGGTCCTTGACTCATGGCAAAGCCATGATGAGGGGTGGCTGTTTTGAAGATTGCTCGGGAAAGTGGCGGTTGAAAGAACAAAGAGAAAGAGAGAACAAAAGCAAAGTGACTTAAGAACTCGTTGAGAAAAAAAAGAAAAAAAAGGAAAAGGGCACCTACACAATGAAGAAAGAAGGGTAATAGCAAGGTGAAAGAATGATAGAAAGTGGAAGGTTAGCCGATATGTCAAGGCGGGCAAAAATCAGTAAAGTATACCCTAAATAAACCACCTGACTTGAGCCTTGTTACAAGGCTAAGAAAGTCCTAGTGATCCTAAGGGTTGTATAGGAACTAAGGCAGTTGAAAATAAGGGCAAAGCTTATGGGAAATAGGTTGAATGAGTGTAACTTTGTTATGAGAAGCGAGTGTTGAAACGTAATCCTTATACTCCCAAACTGAAATCATGTGTGGAAAATGAGGATTTTGTTTTGAAGTGAGGACACTAGTTGCCAATCCCAGAATTGTTAGCGCCTAGGTGAGAAATTGAAGAGGATAGGTGTTAGTGCATGGTGAGTCTGTGTCATTTTCGAATCCACAAAAATTCAACCTAATAGTGATAGCAGCATAAGATTGATGAGATTAATCGGGATTGATAGCCAAATGATGCAAAGGATAAACACATGAAATACTATTGTACAAAGATTGCTGTAGTGAGAATAGTGCGCGTTGAGGAACAAAAACGAATTAAGTTGAGGGTGTGATATACCGTGGTTTCCACGGTATAATTTATACTTTGCCTTCAGTTTAGTGGTCCGAAAAACCCTTTTTGTGCACTTTTGAATAAGTTTCTCTTTGTTTTGCAGGAAATTGTCCAAAGCTGAAGCGAGATTTTGAGCGAAAAATGCAGAAGAGGACCACCTAGAGCTTTGGACGCGTCCGTTGTGCCTTGTGCGGTCGTAGGTGGCAGCGTCAGTGCAGTGCTTGAAGGAGATGGGGACGTCTGGACCAAGTGTGGGATACAAAAGATTGTGAAGGCTCAGTATGGCTTGACAGGCCGTTCTAGGTTCGTCGTGAGATCAGAGAAGTGATCCCAGTAACCAGATTCCAAGAGTTGAAGTATTTTGAACGAAGACCCTCGAGACCGTTCGTGCCATGCGGTCACGTCCACAATAGCCGCGAAGGAATGAAGAAAGCAGCAGAAGAAATTGCACCAAGTACGGGACGACGGGGAGTACACGGACGGTCCGCTGTGAACACGACGGTCCGTCGAGTGGTCCGTCGACCAGCCGCGTTTTGGCAGATTTCCAAGTAATTAGAATCCTGGTTAATGAGGTTTTTATTTTTATAAATTAGTTCAAAAAACCTCATTTGAGGTTAGACTCTGCGAGATTAGACATCATATTATCTAGACTTTGTGTATTAGTGTTTGATTTTTTGGTAGACTCTACAAGGATTTTTGGTGATTAATCACAAGCAAATTTTCGGGAATTATTCTTTCTCTTGAAGAAGTACAGGAATTTATTTAATATATTTGAATATTGTGTTTTGGCTATGAGTAACTAAATCCATGGACTAGGCGTGTGGAACCATAGGCCCCACATAATGAGATAAACCCTAGCTAAAATAACAATTCTAGACTGGTCTTGCATGTATTAATAATTCTTTCGCTTAGAAGTCTTTTTAAGGAGAAACGCTAGAACTCGCCTTAATGCTACTTGCCGGACCAGGAGGTAGATAATAGGGTTAAGAGTATAAAATAGATTTAGTGATCGATCTAATAGGAGCTAGTATTGATTGGTACGAGGTAAGAACTTAGTCAATATCGAATACGATGTTAATATGAGGTAAAGATAAGGGTTAGGAAAGCAAACACACTGCCGGACCAAGGTGCGGAGTCGAGTTTTCTAGATGCCGGACCAAGCCCGCCCATTCCACCCACCCGGACAATACCACCATCAAATTCATCACGTTGCATGCAACAGATACTAGGAAAGAATTGTATAGTTAGACTTATCAAGTTATGACCGTGGGGAACACGTAAACCCTCAGTGACTTTGATTAATTGATTATAATTCAACTTTCAAAACTGTTAAGTGTCTCTATTCAAATTTTCGGTAGTTATTTTTACTACATTAGGAAATACCAACCCCATTTATGTTTTTACGTTCTAAGGAAGTCATCAACCGAACAATAGTAATAAAAACAAGTTGAAGTTAAGTCTGACTTATTTTACTCGGGGAACGATCCAACCCCCTTTGACTTAGTTGAGGTTTTACTTGACGCGACCGATTTACTTCTCATTTGAGACGTACGTTGAGTGTATCACTACCATTGTCGAGAAAAAACTGTTTAAGTCTGATACAGGACTTTACTTACAATCAAGTGTTCCTTTCCTTTACCAGAATAAACCCTCAGGTTGATTCATATTAAACTTATTCCTCAATTCTTTAGAAAGGATGTTTAACATCCATCGAGGTAGATCTAAGTCATAATGAGCTACTAAAGTCATTATAATTCGGAGTGATTTTTTTTCTATAGACAGGTGAAAATGTTTCTTATAGTCGATGTCATCTTTTTGAGTGAAACGTTTTGCAACAAGTCTGACCTTGTGACGTTTGATGTTGCCAGTTGAGTCACGTTTGGTCTTAAAGTCCCATTTGCACCCAACTCTTTTACAACCTTCTGGTAATTCAACAAGGTCTCATACTTCATTTTTTTCCATAGATTTCAACTCATCTTTCATAGCATTTATCCATATTCATCTATCAGAATTATTACTTTTAATATCTTGTGAAAATGAAACTGGATCAATATCAATTACCAAGTCCATTTCTGACTAATGTAAATATACCAAATAGTCATCAGAAATAGAAGATTTCTTTTGTATTTGAGATTTTCTTAATACTACTTCTTCTGGTACATCTATTGTAGATTCATCAATTATCGCTTTATTGAGATTAACAGGAGAATTTATTTGTTGTTCTTGTTGAATGTTAGGTTGTGCAACAACTTTCGGAACAATATCTTTAAAAGAAGTAAAATGTAGGGAAACCCTCACCCTAACTTCTTTAATTTACACTTTACGTGGTTCATCACTCCCACTAACATCACCATTCTCAATGAACCTAGCAGTTCCAGTTTCAACTATTCTTGTACTGTGATTACGACAGTAAAATCTATACCCTTTTGATTTTTCTGGATAACAAATGAAGAAACAACTGATTGTTCTTGAATCCAGTTTCTTTCTTGTGGGTTATAAACTCTAACTTCTGCCGGGCAACCCCAAACATGCAGGTGCCTTAAACTAGGTTTCCTACCAGTTGATAGTTCAAACTGAGTCTTTAGGACTGCTTTACTAGGAACCCTATTAAGTAAGTAAACGGTAGTCCTTAAAGCATACATCCACAATGAAATAGGAATAAATGAATTACTTAACATACTTCTAACCATGTCCATTAATGTACGATTAAGCCTTTCTGCTACACCATTTTGTTGTGGTGTTCTAGGCATTGTGCATTGAGCACATATGTCATGCTTTTTGAGGAATTTAGCAAATTAACCTGGGTGTTGTCCATTTTCATCATCTCTCCCATAATGTTTACCACCTCTATCTGACCTGATTATTTCCACCTTCCTATCTAGTTTTCTTTCAACCTCAGTAACTAAGAACTCTAAGGCATTTATATCTTGAGATTTTTCATGCAAAAAATAGACATATTCATAACGTGAAAAATCGTCAATAAAAGTGGTAAAAAAAATTCTTTACTGAAAGATGCTATATCAAAAGGACCACATATATCAGTGTGTATAATTTCAAGAAGTTGTGTGCTTCTTGTGGATCCTTTCTTTGTGTCTTGTTTGTTTTTCTTTAATACAATCCACACAAATGTTAAGGTCTGTAAAATTTAAATTTGAAAGAATTTCATTCTTAACTAATCTTTCCAATCTTTCTTTGGATATGTGACCTAAACATTGTGTCGCAAGAAAGCAGATTGTTCATTCACCAAACTTTGTTCGGTTCCAATATTATAATGCAGAGTTAAGAGTGTTTCGACAAATATATTATCAAGATTTAGTTTGTATAAGTTATCACAAAGAGTATCAGTACCAATGAGATAATTATGTTTAAACAAACTAAAAAACATCCATTATCGAAATTAAAAGAGTATCCAGTCTCAACTTAGACAAAGAAACTAAATTTCTCAAAAGAGAAGGTACATAACAAGTTTTAAGTAAATATAAGTAGTGCTCAATATCAAAGATCAAACGGTAAGTTCCTATAGCTTTAACTAGAGCCTTCACTCTATTCCCCATATACACATATCTTTCATTCTAGTTTATGGTTTTTGTTGTAAGGAATCTCTACATCGTATTAGAAACATGAATAGTACAACCAGAGTTAATCCACTAAGTATTATAAGAAACTTCAGTTAGATTTTATTCGAGACATGTAAAAGCACCAGGCTTACCTTTATTCTTGATCCATGCCTTAAATTTCAGGCAATCTTTCTGAAAGTGTCCAGACTTTCCATAAAAACGACACTTATCATTCTTGTGTTCCTTCTTATGTACTTGAGAGGAGAGCTCATTAACATTATGGTGCCTCTGTTTTCCTTTAGCATGTTTCTTTCTTTTCTTTCCAACTCTTTGATGACATAAAGTTAATGGAGTGGGTTCTTTGATTCTTGAACCTTACTTCCTCATGAACTAACAGTCCGCACAATTCATGCACGTTTTATTTGTCTTTTATGGTGTTGTGTTTCATTTGGAAAAAGGCTATACTTAGACGGTAATGAGTTGATAATGAATTGTACAAGGAAAATTTGTTCCATTTTCATTCTCAATGACTTGAGTCTTGCTGCTACGTTTGTCATTTCAATGACATGCTCATGCATAGTACTTAAACCATCAAACTTCATTGTGGTTAAAGTACCAATTAGTGTCTAGCAAGAGACTTATCAACAGTTTGAGAGGATTCTTCCACGAATTTCAGTAAATCTTTTGCATTTTTTGTTTTGGGAAGAGTAGTCTAAATGTTGCTTGCAATATTCATTCGTATAAACAGTATGCCTAATCTATTAGATCGACTCCAGTGCTTATAATGAGACCTTTCTTTAGTATTACTAGTTTTAGTAATAGCAGTTAGCTTCTATGTGTAGTGCAACATCAAGATCTAAAACTCCGAGATGAAATTTGATTTGTTCCCACCTATCTGAGAAGTTAAGATCGTTAAAGGTTGTAACAGAGGCAGAGTGCAAATGATGCAAATGTAATATACTCATTTGTTCATACTTTGAGTTATAAATTTTAACTTACTGTCAAATTCAGAAATGGTTTATAAATTCTTAAATGTATATTGATGTCCTCCTTTGGACGAAACATCAAAATACAACTTTAGACATAATGATGCTTATATGTGAATTTAACGTAATTCAATAATTTGTAATGTGTCAGTTAATAATATTTATTATATTTGGATAAATAAATAAAACTAGCGACACATCTAAATTATCTCATTAATGTTCAATGGTTATAAAACGAAATAATCAACCTCTGGGTGATCCGTAAATATCTTACAACCAAAAATTTCAATATATCCGTAAGTTATATCAGTTATAAGAATCAAAACTATGGATAACTAATATACGTTTAATCATTATTATTTTGAATTTATTTTTCAAAGATTAGACCGCTTTGGTGATTAACTAATCTCATATGCATAAATTCAAAACAAAATACATCATTATAGAGAATAATTATTTCACATAATACTACCTATTACCGTTTTCAAATAAGGAAAACATTAATTTTATGAAAATCATTAGTTCTTAAACCAAGCTCTTGATACCACATGTAAAGATTTTTTATTGATTGTGAAAACATAAACAATATAAACATTCAAAAATCCTATCAATTATTCAGGATCATAGAACTATATGATTTTCACATAAAGGTATTATTATGATAATTCAGTCAAGAATATCTAATTGAATCAGCCATTATAATTCTTGACTTGATTGAGCAAAAGTCTTTTCTTTTGGTTCTTCAGAAGTTGTTTCTCTCTCTTGCCTTATACTTTATGAATAGCTTGGATAGATAAGACTATATCTTTATGGCAGAGAAAGGAGCCTTTAAATAGAGTGTGTTTTAACATCATTCTCACCTTTCCATCATTGTAAGTAGTGGAGATAATGAATAGTTGGAAGAGGTAATGGGTAAAGTGGAGACTTAATGGGTAGTTGAACTAATTTCCCCACTTCTCCACTTCGCCACACATGTAAGTAACTTCTCCACTTCTCCAATTAGAATTAGAATTTAGATAGTAATAAAATATAAAACCAAAATATTATTAATGTGAGTGGCTCATAAAACTAACACATATGGCAAGGTGTTGGTTGTAAAACAATGTCTGGATTTGAGAAAATTATAAAAAAAAAAAGAGTAAAGAACAAGATATTTGTGGAAAAAGGTTACCTCACAGAAGCTTTTTTCAAACTTAATATTTTTGTTTGTTCTTGACTCAAATTGTTTTTGACTTAAATGATTGAGACATGTCGATTACAAAACCTTGCAAAAACTAATCAACGTAGAAGGTTTGCGTAACTTCTAGTGCAATAAATCAATGTCAAGTATGTGTTGTCGAAATGAATTAAAATACCATAGAATTGGTTTATTTTTACATTTGTCAAATGAAGTTAACACCATCTCGTGGTGAGAAAAAGAATTCTTAATAGATTTTACTGACAATTGCACTATATACTATTATGTCTATTTGATGAATGATAAGGATGAAGCAATAGAAACATATAGGTAATATAAAACTGAAGTTAAAAATCAGTTGAATAAACGATTATCATGATTAGAAGTGGTATATATGGAGAATATGAGTATTCTTTTATAGAAATATATTTGAAAAATGGAATCATCCATTAATTTTTTTTACATACTCACCTTAATCTAATGAAATTGTTGACAAGAAAAACAAAATCGAACTTTGAAGGAGATGTTGAATCTTCCTACTTAAAAGTTTAGGTTTACCACAAAACATGTGGGGGAATGTTATCATTATAGCAAAAGAGAACAATAATTTTTTTTCTTTTATATGTTCAGAAAGAGAGAAGCAAAAAGTTTTATTTGTTAATAAGGGGAGAAACTAATACAAAACTTTTGTTTGTTAAGAAAGGGAGCAACAAAAAGTTTGTTTGCTTAGACTTTGTTGTATCCTGATAGAAAATTGTTTGTCATCCCATAAAGTATACACAAGCAATAATTCTTGGAAGATAGTGATCTAACAATTATCAATACAGTCTATTCCATATGAGAAATGAAAATGAGGGAACTATTCCCAAACGGTCAAAAATACGACCTAAGACTGTGGATTGTATATTCATTGGATATGCTACAAATAGTAAAGCATGTTCATTTCTGGTTCATACGTCTGAACCGTCGGATAGTCAAGAAAATGGTCTAAACGATCTTGGAAAGAACCAAAAGAGAATGTACTTAATAAAGAAAGTCATAGGCGTGATAAATGTCAATGGAAAAATTACTTCGTACTTAATAAAGAAAGTCATAGGCGTGATAAATGTCAATGGAAAAATTACTTCCTACGGGCTTTATTTTGTAATATTTCTTCTTGAAAATGAGTCCATATAGTTGAAGAAGATATGCATTTTGGGGACTCATTCTTTTTGGAAAGAGGTTGCCAATAATAAGATAGATTCAATCTTGAGTAACCATACTTGAGAGTTGATTGATCTTCTTCCAGGAAATAAATTTTTGAGTTCAAAGTGAATCTACAAAAGGAAAAGAAAGTTAATGAAACTATTGTAAAATATAAAGCAAGTATTGTTTTTAGACAATAACATAACTAGGATCACAAATTAAGATGTTGATTGCGCTAGTTGCAAATTTGTCAAAATGGATGTGAAAATATTTTTTTTGGAGGAAAAAATTTATATGGAACAACCTGAGGGCTTTGTGGTTCTTGGTAAACAAAAAAAAAGTATGTAAACTTGTTAAGTCACTTTGCGGACTAAAAACAAGCGTCCAAATAATGACACATGAAGTTTGATCAAACGATGTTGGCAAATAAATTCAAGTACGTGATAAATGTTTTTACGTTAAAGACATCCGAATTACAAGGTCATTGTTTGTTTTTATGTTGATGACATGTTCATCATAAAAATAAATATTTCTTACATAAATGCTACTAAGCATATGATAGAAGTAACTTCGATATGAAAGACATTGAAGTTACTGATGTGATTGAAAAGGTATTTGACAAGTTCAAGTATTTTGATTTCAATATTGTCAAGACTCTAATAAATGTAAGTTTTGTACTTCAAAAGAATGAATACAAAAATGACTCGCAATTGAATTATGCTAGAATATTGAGAAGTATGATATATATTATGACGTGTACACGATCAACTTTAACACGTGCTACCAGTAAACTGAGTTGGTTGACAAGTAATCTCAATCAAACTCAATGTATGATAATAAAAAGAGTTTTGAGTATTTAAAAACATACTTAACAAACTATTGTTTTGCATTATAACTAGTCTTCAATAATACTGGAAGAATACAGTGATGCAAATTGAATCACCAGGTTAAATGAAATAAAATTCACGAATGGATATGTATTTACTCTTGGTGGAGGAGAAGTCTGTTGGAAATCTTCCAAACAGAAATGTACCGCTCGCTCTATTATGAAATCATCAGTTTAGATAAGGCCGATGAAAAAGTTGAATGACTCCAAAATTTCTTGAAAGATTTGTGGCCCAAACCTATAGCTCATGTGAAAGTTAATTTACAATAGGTTGGGCATGGAGCATGATGTATAACGGAAGGTCTCATCATATATGACGTAGACATAATATCGTTAGAGAACTACTCTCTAGTGAAATTATCATAATTTACTATGTAAAGTCAAAGGATAATGCGTCGGATCCACTTATAAAAGGCCTAACTAGACAGGGAGTTGATAGATTATCAAAGGGAATGAGACTATGGACGAGAACTAGTCATTGTGGCGGTAACTCTACCTAGTAGACTGGAGATCCCAAGATCTAGGTTCAAGGAAATCAAACAAAGTCATTGATGACGGTTCAACATTGTCAAAATATTTTTTTTATGGTCCATTCTCATGATAAGAGAATGTTCAGTAACAAGGATAAAGACATTATGACTTTTTAATGGTTTCTAAGTTTGATACAGAGCATATCAAATGGTGTATCTACATGATAATACATTTAGAAATCACCTTTGTAAGTGTAAAGTGTAGGCCGCTTCAATGAGAATCTGGTAAGGTCAGTTCTCTAAGAACTTATTAACCTAGATGTGTTCATGGCTGAAACGAACAAAACAATGAGAATCAAAAACAGTTCAAGGTTTGATTGTGTGACTTATGTTGTCTAGGTATACACCAAAGCTCGATGGTTCAAAGATATCAAATCTACTGATTGATTGAGTATACCGATATAAGTTTATTATGGAAAGCTTAAAGGGAAACCTCCTTATCCAGATGCGATTAACCCTTACTTACGAATCACACAGTTTTCATGCATATGTTTTTTTTTAGAAAAATAGTCATTCCCTATAAATGTGGGGGATTGTTGGGTTTTAAAGGTGTGAACATGAAATGAAGGGTTGTGACTCTCCTGAAGAGTTGTCACTTTGTCAGAGGGTTGTGACCTTCTAAAGGGTTGTGATCGTTTGAAAGGTTGTTCCTTTCCAAAGTATTGTGTCCTTTCTGGAAGATTGTCTTCTTTCTTAAGAGTTAAGACCTAAACCCTTTGTTGGCTATATATCGAGAGGTTGTCTCTCATTTTTTAGGATTGAATTCTTCCTTTCTTTTGCATGCATTTCTTACAAAACAAAATTGATCAATCGTGTATGTGTGAGTGATTCGTTGTTGTCATTTTGAGTTTGTTGAAATTATTGAAGTTTGAGGTACCGCTACATCTTTAATGGTTAATCCAATTTATCTTGGAAGGAATTAATCTGCAACCTCGGGTACTTGAGGGGATTAAATTTCTTAAGGACACACAATGAATTCTGTGGACTCGGATAATTCTTTGCGTTTTTCTTTCATCTTTTATTATTTTTATAATTTGCTAATCTGAATACAGGATTTAACAGAGTATCTATTCAAATGTTAGAATTATTAGCAGGTAAAGTATGACTTTCACTTGCTCTTTATTTGTTAAGTACATGACATATTCAAGCAACTGCTTGAAGACCTCAATTGTGAGATGTAGGACATCAGAATGTAAGGATTTGCTAACTTCTTCTGGACTGCCATGGATCCTTCCCTATCTTATGGTCCATCTTTTCGGGCACAAACACTGAGACTTTAGATCATGTTTTCTTGTTGGATTGCATCCCTTTACTCTAGACTTGCTAGATATTTTGGTACAACAATTTTCAAATGTAGGAGTTATTCTGCAATCATTTTGTTGATTTTTCGAGATTATGGGAATTTAATTTTTTAATTCTTTTAAACAATTTTCTTAGTGTTCAATATCATGACTTTGCTTTTTTAAATGGCCTACTGATTAAGTTCGGAATTGATAGTTGATTCTCCTACTCAAAAATTAGCGTGGATGCCACTGATACCGGATCAGGATCGTTACATGACTCTGCCTGCTATTTTTCCCTAATCTCTATTGCTATAGTATAATTTATTTATTTTTTATGGTAATTAGGAAACTTTGGCTGGTCTCTTTAATATCATGAAAAGGGTTTCGGGTACGGGTAATTAGTTTGAGGTCATGAAGCTCTTTTAAGTTTTAACTTTAAATAGGAGTAATATTTTTAAATGTTTTTGTGATTTTTGGTGATGTTGTCCGGAAAACGACAAACACGATATTGTATGAAGCAAAATAAAAATTTATAATTATAAAAACAAATTTTAACAGTTTTATCATAATTATGCTACAATCTTGTGTGTACTCTCACTTGTGTGTGGACTTGGACTATATATTTTTAGTCAGCAGTTCGCTATAGTTAGGTCATCACATTCAAATTTTGTCCCAAAGAAATAAGTCATCGTGTTAGACATTGGGAAAGACAAGGCACTAACAAAGAATGTCTGACGGGATAACAGCGGAAGACTACCCAAGTCTATACTTTCCCTTTTCGATTTGAACCAAGAGAAGACAAACAACCACAAGCAATATGATAGTAAGGCAGCACGTAATTCAACCAAACAAATATAACAATTTGGCAATATAACCCATCACACAAGGGACACAAGTCACGTGGAAAACCCTTCGATGTGGAAAAGCGTAAAGTAAAAAAACAACGGGACCAAAATGCTCACGTTAATCACCAAGAATTACAATATTGTTCTCCGAAATGGCCACAAAACAAGTGCCAACAGCCGAGCAAACAACAAAATAAGATTGCACCAAATCTAGAGGAATTAAAAGAGCAAAATCACCAATTTCGCAGATAATGTTCACGCAGCAAAACTGAAGCTGAAAGATCCACCAAATCCAACTCTGTTAGTTCCTTAATCAAAGATTGAAGATGAAGATAATATGCTGTCCAAAATAAGCTTATCGGAGGACAAGGAAAACGAAGCGGCGATCGGGAATCGCAATTTGAAGTTGGCTGTTAGGCTGAATTTTGACTGGAAAAATGCTCTTTCCTCTTTTGGTTGCTGAAAAAAATCTCTCTATGTATTTGAAAATACGACCTAAAATAGGCTTATATTCGCCTATAAGAATGGGCCTATGAGCAAAAAAATGGGTGGTCCAAATTGGGCTTTTATGTATCAACATAGGAAGGGAAAAAGGCCCATAACCCAACAATCTCCCCTCACGACTATGTGGAGGACACCGCCATCCCGGGCCGACCATTTGGCAAAATCTCAACTCACTCTTGGCAAAGCTTTCGTTCATCCATATCGTAAACCATTGTCATTTTGTATGAATCTTTTTTCAAGCTCAAGCAAACTTAGAATTCAACACAACTCGAATCCAATGGTATCTCACATCAATATGTTAGGACCGACCATGGAACATTAGAATTCTTGCCAAGATGGATAGACTTTGACGTCACAAATAAAGCACATACCTCGCTTGAGCATGACAAGTTCCCCCAAGATCTCTTATCCACCCAAGCATTCTTTACAAGCTTCACGGCAGCAATAAGCTCAGCTTCTGTAGTAGATAGAGGGCAACACATATTTTGCACTAGATTGCCAAGACACAGCTCCCCTTGCAAGTAACCAAGTGCTGAAGTTAGACTGTACGGAGTGATCACTCACCAGCCATGCATGAATCAGTATAACACAAAAGGAATAGGCTTCCCTGTACTAAACACCAAACTAGACTAGAAGTGCCCAGGATATCTCATTAACCACTTCACAGCATTCCAATGGTTCTCTTCCGGATAGAAAGAAAACGGCTAACAACTCAAAGCGTGAGCATCTCCGGTCTTGTACAAACCATCGCATACATCAAACTAACCAACAGGTGAAGCATAAGGAACTTTCTCCTATGTCCTTCTCATCATCACTAGAGGAAACTGTTTCGTGCTTCAATTTGAAGTGTGCATAGCTAAAGGTGTACTGACAACCTTAGCTTTGGTCCATGCTGAATTGCGAAGTACTTCTGAAGTAATCTCGTGTGATAATACCACTTTCTGGCTTTATATCACGGACCCAATTGCATGCCAAGAATCTTCCTTGCTGGTCCTAAGTCTTTCATAGCAAAAGACTACTCAACTCTTGCTTCAAACTTCTGAATCCTGCAAGTATTCATGACCAACAACAAGACATGTCATTCAACATAAAGCAACACAAGAATAAAGTCACAATTAGAGAACGTTTGACACAAAAAAACAACAATGGTATGAAGAAGTCCTCTTGAAGCCCTGCTGACAATAAAAGAAACCAAACTTCTGTTACACTGCCGGGAGTGTTTCAAACCATACAGCTCTTCTTCAATTTGCAAACATAATTCTCTTTACCCTGACTAGAAACCTTCCGGTTGCTCCAATAAATTTGTTCATCTAAGTCACCATGGAGGAGGAAAGTAGTTGAAAGTAGTTTTAACATCCATTGGCTCAAACTCTCAATCTAGATGCAGCCAAGCCTAGAACCACAGAAGGGATGAATCTTCACAATGGAGGAATATGTCATCAAAATCAACTCCCCTTTTCTGATTAAAATCCCTTGACAAACTAATCTAGCTTTGTACCGTGGAACTGGATACATCTTCAGTTTCAACCCGAAAAAACCCACCTTTTTTTTAAAGCTTTTCGTCTTTAGGTAACTAACCAAATCAAGGTAGGATTATCATTGCAAGGATTTAATCTCATCTTCCAATAGCTCAAACCCCTTTCCTTTCTTCACTTTCCATTGGCCTCATCAGACATCAGGTTCTACCCCGTCAGTCACGAGTTACATACTCGATTGGGAGAATAACAGATGAAGGAATTCTCTCTCTACTAGATTCCGAGAGAAACTCTCTGGAGCATTATAATTGGGTTGTTGGACAACCACATCATCTTGCGGAGCATCAACAACATCATGCGGTCATTCTGAACATGATCACATCTTCATTATCAACTTGATTTTCATCAGTATGAAGATTTTCTTCGGTGCCAATAGTCAAGAACTGTAATCAACATCAACAAGCTCTCACTATCTGAAAATCAGCCTTGTCAGCTTTGTCAAAATCTTAATTGTATTTGGTGTCAAAACAAGAAACACAAACATCACGGCTTCTAAACGTTTCTTCTCAACAGGATCATAGAAACGATAGCCAAATTCATTTTGACCATAAACCAATGAAGATACACTGTCGAGTTTTAACATCCAATTTGACCTTTCATCCTTAAGGAACACGTACAAAGCTTTACACCCAAAGACTCTAAGATGCATCATAAGAAACATCTTACCAGTCCAAACTTGTCAGGGCATCACCATCTAAAGTAACGCAGGAGTAAATTGATAAATACGCAGACAGTATTAAGTGCTCTGCCCAAAAGGAATCTGACCGCTTAGCATCTGAAGCCTACATCTAACCCTCTCAACTAGAGTTGCTGTCATCCTCTCTGCCTAAACATTTAATGAGAGTCTGGAGGAGTTTTCTGATGCCTAATACCAGGCTCTCGCAACTATCTACAAAAGGACCAATATACTCAACACCATTATCTGAGCGGATGCATTTCAAGGTCTTTCCTGTTGTCTTTAACCAAGGCCTGGAAACCTTGAACACATTAGTACTTGATCATTGGACTTCAAAGAATGACCCAGAGTTTGCGAGAATGATCATAATAAAAAGCACAAGTAAGTGCACCACCATGAGATCTTACCTTAAAAGGACCACAAAAATCAGAATGTACCAACTCCAGCAAATCGACGTTCTGAAGGCGGGGAGACTCTGACAAAAAGAAACTCGTTCTGTTTACCGGCTAAGCAATGAACCACATTTGCTAACTTGGCTTGTTTCACTCCAAAGCAAATATATTTCTTAGCCAAACCATCAATCCCTTCTCGCTCATATGACTCAGCCCTTCTATGCCATAACTCTGATAAGTATCATTCTCCACTAATACTGTGTCTCTGGACATGGAGCCCTGAAAATACATACAGTTAGACAACTTCTCACAGGGCCCACAACCATCAAAACCTCTAGTAAGCTTCACTGGCCACACCAAGTGTATTAACATAACCCTCATCATCACGATATCCACAGAAATCAAATTTCAGCGAACATATGGAGCATGCTGACAATTATTGAGAACTAGTTTGGAACCATTGTGACTTTCCAAGACAAACTTGTTCCCAATGCATACTTCAAATGATGATTATTGCCCATTTTTCAACGTTCCAAAATTACCTGAGTATAAGAAGAAAATAATTCCTTATTTGGCGGTGGACCCCATGAGAAGAAGTAGCACAGAATCCACAAACCAGCTTTGACTCATCACGAACAAGATTAATGGCATTGCATACACAAGAAAACAAGAAGATCATCATTAGACCACAAACAAACAACACGATTTTTATATCGTCTTTCTCTTTTTTGTCTCATATTCTCTTTGTGCTCTCCTTTTGTAACAATATTTCAGATTATGCCCATCTTGTGGCAATGTCATGTAATATTCTTGTATTTAGACTTTGACGGCCTTATACTTTTACCCTCTATCATTCTGACCTTGGACTTGTTTCTCCCCCTTCGTCCGTAACCACATAGCGGAGGTGTTTGTGAACTGAAAAAAGATGAGGGGATTGAGATTCTTATCATTCTTATTCAGAACACCACTTCTTAGTATATTCCATGTTACAACCACTGGAGCAGAATTAGTCGAAGAAAACTCGAAAGTTTTTTCAGGAAGTCTGAGCTGTCAAAGAACACCTGAAAAATCATTAATATGATCAGAACATAGGAGTGCACTCATTTATAACCTGATATTCATTAATTGTTTCAATAGAACAACTTGTTGTTGCCAGTCTTCGAAGCATAAAGTGTCTCGAGCTTGTCCGCACAAAACTTTTGGCATGTGTCTCTATTCACAATATGATTTCTCACATATATTCAACCAATTGTCTAATATAGCCACAAACCTGCAGATGCTCAAATTCCAATTCCTTATCATTTTAAAGACTGAGATTATTAGAAGCAAACACAGGGTAAATGCACTTCTTGACAAATGAAGATCTTTCATCTTGCCAACTCTTCCAAATATGATAGTATACAATTTTTTAAACACACCATTTTGCTCAATGCCTCCTGATGAGTCACTCAAAAACGACAATCAAAAATAACAATGCTCTGATACCACTTGTTGGGAAAGAAATGGCGCTAACAAAGGATGCCTGACGGGATGAACAGCGGAAGAATACCCAAGTCTATACTTGCCCTTTTCGATTTGAAACCAAGAGGAAGAACAAAACAACCACAAGCAAATGATAGTAAGGCCGCCAGTAATTCAACCAACAAAATATAACAAGAACAATAATAAACCAATCACACAAGACACCAGTTTAGTGAAAACCCTGCAATGTGAAGAGTAAAAAACCACGGGACCAATAAGCTCCACTTATCATCACCAAGAGTTACAATATTGTTCTCAAAATTTGGCCACAAACAAGTGCCAAAACAACGAGCAACAACAAAATAAGATGACACCAAAATCTAGAGAATTAAAGAGCAAAATCATACAATTTCGTAGGCTATGTTCACGACAGCAAACTGAAAGCTGCAGTCGCACCAAATCCAACTTGTCAGTTCCTAATCAAAGATTTGAGATGAAGATAATATGCTGTCCAAAATCAGCTCAATCGACAAGAAATGAAGCGGAATCGTAATTTTGCAGTTGGCTGTTAGGCTGAATTTTGACTGCGAAAAACTGACTCTCTTTCTCTCTTTTTGGTTGCTGAAAAACCTCTCTCGTAATTTGAAAATAATGGACCTAATAGGTTATATTTGCCTCATAAGAATGGGCAATGAGAAATCAATCTTCTTCACCGTGCTGTTACTTCTCATTACTGGGTTGTGTGTCCAAATTGGGCTTGTATTTAGCCACTGGAAGGAAAATAAAAAGGCCCATAACCAACAATTGTATGAAGCAAAAAAAAAATGAATATCATAATTATTAAAAAACAAATTTTAACAGTTTTATCATAATTATGCTACAATCTTGTGTGTACTCTCACTTGTGTGTGGACTTGGACTATATATTTTCAGTCAGCAGTTCGCTATAGTTAGGTCGTCACGTTCAAATTTTGTCCCAAAGAAATAAGTCATCGTGTTAGACATTAGGATACATATGTTTTGTAATTACAAACTTATACTTAATAAATTATGAAAAATTATACAAATATACATTTTATTTTATTATATTTCTAAAATTCTTGATCAACTAAAAATATATCAAAAATCCCTTTATAGATACGTCACTCTTACATATCCGTATTCCTCCCCTCTCGGATATATTCCTCATGTATGTATTTGGTTGTCTGCTGGCGTATGAAAGTCCAGTGATGTATCTGGATATCATATCTCCTCTCTGATAAATTCCTCCCCTTTCAGATACATCCCTCACCTATGTATTCGGAGGTCTAGTGATTTATTCCATGTCTAGTGATGTATTCGAAATTCAAAAATTTTAAGGGACTTTTGTAATTTGAAAAAAATAAAGAAAATTATATAATCAACTCTTTATATTATGAAATTTATGTAAATATTGGTATATTAGGAAAATAGTATCTAAACTCTGTGGGGAAGGCAAGGCTAGTCCGTCCGATCAACTTATGTTCATTTTTGTAATGCTAGAAAACAAATATTATCTATCTAAGCTGATAAAGCAAACTAATGGCCGTTCGGATGGACTATCAAGGCTCAAATGGACCGTCAAGATCAACATCAAGAGTGAAGCTGATTTGAAGGAGTAATATATTTTTAGAAAACTAAATTTATGTAAATATAATATAATTAAGAAAGAAAAATTAGATACAAACCTAATTAAATACATATAGGACTATTTCTTTTGTATTAATTATTTAGGTTTCATTTAGGCAGTTCTTATAGCATAATTGGTTTCAAAATTTCTTAATTTATTTCTATCGTTTAGAACCTATAAATTAATTAAGTGCAATGTGAGGTTTCAAATTTTTAAATAAAGAATCATATAAATATTGACGTTTAATTATAAACGAAAGTGAGGCATTTTTTTTCTCACTCACGAAAGTGTATTGTAGAAAACAAAATTCTATATCGAAAAGAGCAATCAGCCGCTGATTGAACTAATTTTGAATCATCTAGGTATTTTTTTCAACATAAGAAACAAAGAGACTATATGCAAAATGACTGTCTGACCCACCAATAATGATATCATTCTTCTTAAATTATTTGCACAATTATTTCTTTAACTAACCACTCAAGGATGACCCAATTTGTAGATATTTATTTCAAGTGGGCCAACAACAAATTCCTACATTAGCCGTAAAGCCATTTCATCATCTATTAAGATAAAACTTTTAGGAAGTTCGAAAATGACTCAAGTTTAGATTTAATTAGAGATCTATAGCTATAATTTTTTTACTTATAATTCATAGCTACGTGTTAGGAGGAGAGAAGACACGAGTGATACAAGGCGAGGGAGGAGAGAGAAGCGAACTGGTGAGAGAGGAGAGAGCTGAGGATGTAATAGAGAGGATGAATACCATCAATACTAAGTACATAATTGTATCATATATATAACATAATTGTATCAAGTATATCAATGAATATATTTGTATCAACGAATACAACTGTCATAAAACAAATGATCATACTACAATTGATACAAAATAATAATGCAGTTAATATGAAATAGAAATATAGTTGATACAAAGTATAAATACAATTGTCATATTATATAAACGTTGTTTGAGATGCCAAGTTGTTTGGGCAGAGAGAGAGAGTGGGTGGGGGAAAGAGGTCAATGGGAGGAGATAGGCTAGTGGAGAAAGAGAAAATAGAAATTTATTATAAAACTTTAACAGTATGTTTGGATCATTGTTGTTCGTTGTATTGTATTGTATCATTTTTATACTTACAATGTTTGTTCTAATTGTTACTTAAAATGTATTGTACTGTAATTTTAAATTTTGCTGTTACATAACAATGAAACCACCATCCCTAGTTAGAACAACAATTGGAGTGGTTACTATTGTACAATTTCTTTTGCTAATATATCTTTAGATAAGACTTTCAAAAATATATTTTACCCTTTAACTTAATTATTTAAATCTAGTCAAACCTCCTACCCTAGAATAATTAAGGATAATTTAGTAAATTTATAAATTACGTACGATACAATCCAATCAAACAATAAAAATATTATGAAACAACAACAAATAATACAGTCTAGTCAAACATTGTATCTACCATATAATACGACATAATAGATTGCAATACAATACATTATGAAACAATAGATAATAATGATCCAAACAAAATGTAAATGTTTTAAATTATAATTACGTACAATAAATAAATATCACTTATATTAAATTACTGTAAATATCCAAGGTATGATAAGCATTAGTGCGTTGTAGTCCCCAGTTTTCAAGTTTATATGGGTGACATTTGATTCTTCGACTTTCGATTTTATCAAACTTTGATTTGAATTTTTGGTTTCTAATTTTAGAAAAGTGTGCACCGTATATTAAATCAAATTAATTTGATATGGTTTGATTCTTTCTATTTCAATTCGGTTTAGTTTGGTATTTTTAAATTGATTTTTCAATGTGAATAAAAATTAAAATAAGGATAAAGCATAAAGATACTTAAAAATTTAAAATTATGTTAAGGAACGATGCATATTACCGTCGAACACTTATTTTGCTAACTAAAAGAATATATTTGGCTTTATAAAAAACAATGTGCCTCCAACAATTTATCGAGAAAAACAAGTATGAAGATGGTTCCTCTACATAATGTACATTGGTAGAAATATGTTTGAGTTTCTCTTTGGAAATTGATATTTCAAATTAACTATTGAATTATACATTTGGTGTTACTTTGATTTGTTCTCTAATGATTTAAATTGATTGAATCTTTAATTTTTAGTTAAGAAAATGCCCATATATATATATGAAAAATATTTAAAAATTTAATTTAATTTAAATAAAAAATTGATTTTTCGATGCACCGAAGTTTTAAGACCCTTACATCGAACCAAAGAATCAAACTTTCAAAAAGATAACATTGATACCAAATCGAAAAACTGAAGAACTAAATTAATTTGATTCGATTTGATCTTTTGATATTTATGCTCAACCTCTTGTTTATCAGTCATCTTATTCCCCCTCCTTGAAAATGTTGTATAGATATTTCGCCGATATTATTTATTATTGATTAGAGATGAAAATGCCTTTGACATGCCAATTGAAGTCCTTGATTGTTCTAGCTAGATCCAATTAGTAAGAGCACACAATCACATTCTACTTCAATTTTCTTGGCATCATTCTTGTTACACCAAGCAATCTTGACCATCATCATCTTATTCAATCGATCTCCAACAAATCTTCAAGACAAAACTTGTATATTCATGTTATTTGGAGGCTGCTGAACGGAGGTCGGGTGGTGATTGACAGTGTTCGGGCCAAAAAAGACAATAAAAAGACACTAAATATATACATGTATTTTTGATACAAGATACATAGTTGTTAATTGTATCTAGTTGTTCCTCTTTTTCTAAGTATGGATCCATTATCAACTACATTATTGAATTAAGTAATTGTATCTAGTTGTTCCTCTTTTTCTAAGTATGGATCCATTATCAACTACATTATTGAATTAAGTAGAGCATATTTAATATCAAACTTATTTGATGAATATATTGATGTTTATTTGATACCAATAAGAATTACTTAAGTAGGATACATCTAATTTTGTTATAGTCAATAGGTAGACGTATTTTTTTTTAAAAAAATGAGTGTATCTGTAATCTATATTAATAACTTATCTATAATTGTGCCTTCATTTTCCAATAGATATTTTTGAATTGTTTTGATTCATTTGATACAATTTTCCCCAATATTTCCATGAATCACCAAAATATCTTATGTAAATTCATATTTTTAATATGTGGTTGGTAACATATCAATAAATCTTAGGTACAATTAAAGAGTCACACACAAATTTGTGTCTTAGATACAAGTAATCAACAACTAAATACAAAAAAAATAGGAATAGAGGTTGTTAGGTTAGTAAATAGCAAAATTATTGTTGGATTGTGTAATATTATATACTATAACTATTTACGAAATTTCTTTTGTATATATATCAACTAGGGAGAAAAAATCAAGACCCTATTAATCTTGTGAGGAAATTCCTAGATTAGGAGACTACACTATTTAAGTTAACCAAACTCGGATTAGCAAACTTTATACTATACTTAGCTGTTTATGTGTACATCAAAATATTAATCAGGATTGTAACACTAAAAAATTGTGAATAGGGGAAACAACACCAGAATAAGAATTCTAATAAAAGCGAAGTTACAAATAAGTTGGCTACTTTGTGATACAGATGAGGCGTTTGCTCCAAACAAACTAAAGATCAGTACACCATATTGGTGAAAATTGGAATCCTTTGATCTCTAGGACAGTCAAAAAAGAAAAAAAGAAAAAAATGAAAGTAAATAGAAAAATTCGGAAGGCAAAATATGAAGGGTCTCTCTTATGAAAAATAAATAAATTAAATAATTCATGAACCTTTATAAGGATGGATATTTAATAGCATCTACATCAACAAAATGGACGGCTCCCTACCCTCTAACCATAATAACATGGACCAATAACTCTACACCTTCTTATTCATCATCAACATATTATCACTAGGACATTCTGCGTTCACATAGCCCCCCAAGTCATTTGCTATCTCAAAACCCTGCATGTTATAGTTGCGCACCTCAACCCACCTTCCCTCTACTCCTACACATATTCACCTCCCCGTATTTTCGCCCTTCCACACCGCCCCATTCTGCAATGCCCCTCACATTTCACCAAGTGTGCCTTTTTGATTCCCGAATTTCCAATCTCCTCAAGATTCTCCTTCTTTTGCCCTATCTTTCGCATACTTACATGCCGCACAGCCCCCACCTGAAAAAATCAAGACCCTAATTAATCTTGTTGAGACATTCCTATGATTAGGAGACTACACTATTTTATAATTACCAAACTAGATATTAGCAACGTTATACTATTACTTAGCTAGTTTATGTGTACATCAAAATATTAAATCAGGATGTAACACTAAAAAATTGTGAAATATGTGAAACAAACACCAGAAATAAGAATTCTAATAAAAAGCGAAGGTACAAATAAGTTGGCATACTTTTGTGATACAGATTGAGCAGTTTGCCCAAACAACTAAAAGATCATTACACCATATTTGGTGAAAATTGGATCCTTTGATCTCTAGACAGTCAAAAAAGAAAAAAGAAAGTAAATAGAAAAATTCGGAAGAGCAAAATATAAGTGTCTTCTTATAAAAATAAATAAATAAATAATTCATTTGAATTTATAAGGTTATGGATATTTAATAGCATCTACATCAACAAAATGGTATTAGTTGAACACCCGTATTGAAAATAGAAAAAAAATATTTAAATATAATCATATGGTAGATAAGCCAAAACAAATAAAACACTTGTTTTAGAGCCTGTTGGATCAGCTTAAAAGCTGGTCAAATGACTAAAAGTGGTTTTTGACTTATTGGAATTGTTTGGCATATACTTAAAATAACGTATTTTAAGTTAAAAAAAACTTATTTTAAGTCAAAAGTTAAAAGCTGGGGTAGGGGTCTTTTTATTTTTGCTTATAGCTGGTTAAGTGACCACATTTTATCTTTTGCCCGTACATATTTTTTATACAAATCTCCAAAGTACCCATATAACCCTAAACCTCTTTCTTCATTTTTCCCTTTTACGTTGGCATAACAACTTTAGCACTTTTATTCCAAACGCATAACTACTTATTTTAAAAATAAGTTCAGACTTTCAAAGTACTTTTTAAAGCTGCTTTTATTAAGCCCAGTCCAAACGGGCCACTTAGACCCCCTAAGATGTTCATATAGATATATATATTATAGCTATATAGAATATATATATTATATATATATATATATATCTAGATATATAGATATATAATATATTATATATATATATATCTATATATATATATATATTATTGTGAATTAGTAATTAAAATAACTTTTCTCGCAAAGTTATAAAATTATTTTTCTAAGAAAATTTCAAATTCCTAAAACAATTTTAATATCTGCATCTACCATTTCACTTTCAATTTCCAATACCTATTTTTGGTTAAAGATCCGATCAAGTATAATTAGGTAAGTATGTCTAATAGCCTATAGATTCATGTCATGTGGACTATATGGATAAATTTATGGTTGGCGACTCTATTAAAATTATTATACTCATTACTTTAATAATTAAAAACAAAACAGTGTTCATTTTTATATTTTTTAAAACTATTAAATAAAGCAATTATATGTATCCAAGCTAATATTTTCACGAAAATAATTTAAGATTGACGGGAATATGTAAACTTTCTGAATTTTTACCCGACAAACTTGTTCAGGGGTACTTTCACACATGATTTCTCCAAATTCTGAAGAAATCTCCAAGAATAGATCAAACTTAAAAACATAATTGAGTTCTAAATAATAATTCAATTAAAGAACATGATAATACATTTTTGTAAAAAAATATACTTAGTTGGAGGTTTTAAAATAATTATAAACATATATTTATTCAGATTTTTAAAAAATGTCGGATTCTTTAAAATTAGTATAATATAAAAAATTTAATACAAGTACGAGGTTTGGCAGGTTAAAAAGTCGGGAAGTCCACATATTTTCATCAGTCTTATTTTTTTTCTTGAAGATATTAGCTATGGTAAACTTTATTGTTTTATTTGATAATATTAAAAATAAAAATAATTGATACTTTTGTTGTTTTTATTATTAAGATGAATATTAACTTAACTCATCTCACACCAAAAATATTAACTGTACATGACTGAATATATTTTAAGGGCATTAAATATTACTTGACCTAATTATACTTGACTGTTGAATCTATCCCCTTTTTTGGTCAACTTTAGTTATTCTTGCTACAACCAATTGTTAAAAAGGAATACTAATTGGAGTTAAAAATAAAAGATTTGGTGGTTGACAAATTGGTGAGAGTTGCAACCTTTTTTGACTTTTCTATATTTAGCTATGTCATTAATGACATAAGCATGGTTTTATCCTTTGATAAATAGAGCAATCTTGCTCATTTGTAGAACAAACCAAGTTAGATGAGAAAAAACATTTTGAGAGAAAGTGAGGTATTCCATAGACTATAGAAGAAAAAATAGAATAATAATCTGTGAAGAAAAAAATAGCGTGTGAGCGATTTTTTAGTAAGGATGGAAACAAAGAGGTTGTTCCTTTGAGTGTGTAGTAGTCACTTTGTGTAGTATTCGTAACTACACTGTGTAAAATTCCTTACTATAGTGATATAGGTGCCTCTCTTGGCGTGATTTTTCCCTTATTGAGAAGGGTTTCATGTAAATTTCTTTGTGTTGTTATTTTCTCATTTTATTCCATTACATTACCATATATCATTTTGGTTTATCCGCATTTTTCCCAACAAACTGGTATCACAGCCAGATTTTTCTGGTCATTGCTCTGTGGTTGCGCAACAGTCTGAACTTGCACATCAAAAAAGATTTTACTTGATTTGCGAAACCATTATTTTTGGAAAAAAATAAACGGAATCAACACAAGTAGATGGTACTTTGAATTAGTGTAATTATGTCATTTTGGAAGGGGAAAAGGAAGATCTTCTTTAAGTCAAGAACTTTTACAAATCAGTATCACCTTACCACTGTAAAGCCTGATAATAAAACAGTAAAGAGTGGAATTTGCACAGCAAATTTGTGGATTCATTAGGCAATGGGTCGACGATAATGTGTTGAACCATATTTCTGGGAGGACAATAATCGGAACCCCAATGGGAGCCATTGAAAGTTGTCTGCTTCGGAAGACTGGCAATAAAAAAATGTTCTTAATAAAGCAGATGTGAGTTTAAATCTCATGATGGTTCTCCATTGACCGACCATCTGAATAATTTCAGGGGATCATGGAATAAATTATTGATTATGGACACAAAATTTGTGAAGAAATTCAAGGCTTGCTTCATACTTGGTTCCTTACCAGAGGATACGCCTCAAAAATTACTTCTCAAATGAGAAGTAAACGGCTCGCGTCAAGTAAATCACCCAACTAGTGAGGTTGGGATCGTTCCCACGAGGAAAATAGTTAGACTTAATTTAATTGTGATTACTATTGTTCGGTTGATAACTTCCTTAGAAAGTTAAAAAATAAAATGTAAAAAGGGGGGTTGATTGCAATACGGTAAAAAGAACTAAATAAAATTGAAAGAAACACTTAAAGTTTTTAACGTTGGGTTTTATCAATGAATCAAGTAACTAGGGTTAACGTGTTCCCCACAGGTTCATAACATTGATAATTCTAACTATACACAATCTTTCCTAGTATCTTGCATGCAAGTTGATAAGTTATGTATTTCTAAATCCGTGGTCCGGCATCTAGAAAAATTCTCACTCCGCACCTTGGTACGGTACGTGTGTGGCTGTCCTAACCATTATCGTTACCTATATAAGCATCGGTACCCCCTTTAATTTGACTAAGTTACTACCTCGTACAAACAATACTTCCTATTAGATAGTATACACTATATCTACGTTAATAATTTTTTCCTATTATCTACTCCTTGGTCCGGCAAGTGCATTGGCGAGTTCTAACGGTGATCATCCGTTAAAAAGACTTCAAGCGAAAGGAATTATTAATACATGCAAGACACTATCTAGAATTGTTATTTTAGCAGGGTTCCTCATTACTTTTGCCTATGGTTCCCCACAACCCTAGTATGGAGGGTAGTACTCATCGCCTAACACAATATTCAAAATATATTAAATAAGAATTCATGTACTTACTTCCATAGAAAGAATAACGTCCAAAAGTTTGCATTGATTAATCACCAAAAATTAACTTGACCAAGAAATTCTCAAAGTGTCAATAATCTCACGAAAAGTCTAATGTTATCGAGAATCCAAAACAATGTTACGAATACGGAGTTTCCAATAATCTAAGAGTCTAACTATCAGGTGTCCTATACCTCAAACAGTTTTTTCGAACTATTTAAAAAATATAAAAACCTAATTAACAAATTCAATTACTGGGAAATATGCCAAAAGCGGCTGGTCGACGGACCACGCGACGGACCGTCGTGGTCAGGACGGACCGTAGTGGACTCCGTCGTCCAATACTTAGGTGCATTTTCCTCTGCGCCTTTTCATTCCCATCAACGGCAAGTGTGACGGACAGTCATAGGGCACAACGGGTCCGTCGAGGTGTTGTCCACTTTTAAAAGACTTCAACCTTGGAATTCGGTACTGGGATCACTTCTATGTCTTCACGACGGAACCTGCAGGACGGACCGTCATAGCCATGACGGACCGTCAACAAGCTTCGTAATCCCACATTGTGAGACTTCCCATCTTCCTTCAGCAAGCTTCTATACGCTGCCACCTACGACCGTCACAGGCATGACGGACGTCATAAGCTCCGAGGTGGTTTTAGCATTCTATCTCAAAATCTCCGCATATGGCTTGGACAGATTCCTGCCCAAAACAAAGAGAAACTGTATAAAAATGAGCAAACAAAAAGGGCTTTTGGACGCACTAAACTGAAGGAAAGAGCATTAATTTTATACCGTGAAACACGGTAACAACACCTCAACTAAAGTCGTTGTTTGTCTCAAGCGGAGCACTATGACTCACTACAAAATCTTTGCTACAATAGGTTAATGTTTTATCCTTTGCAAGCATTGGCTATTCAATACGATTAATCTCTCAATCTATGCATGCTATCACTATTAGGCTTGAATTGTGTGGATTCGAAGTGACACAGACTCACCATGACTAACAACTATCCGCTTCAATTCTCACCGAGATGCTAACAATTTGGTATTGCAACTAATGTCCTCACTTTAGAACAAAAATCCTAATTTTTCACACAATGATTCGTTTGAGTATAAGGATTACATTTCAATGTACTCCGCCTCTCAGAAAAAGTCACACTCATTCATACCTATTGCCATAAGCTTGCCCTATTTTCACTGCCTTAAGTTATCTATACAACCCTAGGATCACGATAGGACTTTTTAAGCTTGTAACATAGGGCTCAGGGTTAGGTAGGGTACATTTTTAGGTAACGTTAGTGACTTTTTTCCTCCTGACATATAGGCTAAAACTTCACTTTTATCATCTTATCTCGCCACAGTTTCTCATACTCTTTCCCTTTGCAAAATTTTCTCTTTTTATTCATGGTGTTAAGTGATTTTTTTCTTTCTGCTTAATTTTCTTTCAACTTAATCTGAATCATTACTTTTGTTCTTTCTCTCCTTTTGTCTTTAACCCCACTTCCAGAGCATTCTCCTCATTAATAGGCCACCCTCAACTCATGCTTTGCCATGAGTAAGGACACAATATCCAAAGTTGGTCAGGCCAAAACGAAGTGTACTGTACTAGCCACCCTCAAACTTATGTTTTGCATAAGCTGAGGTGCCATGTCCAAGGAGGGACCAGGGCCAATACATTGTTCCCCGAAAAGACTGACAGTTAGGGTGAAAAGAAAGGTCTAATTTAAGCGCAGATTATTTGGTCAAAGAGGAAAAATTTCATTCGGTTTCTTTGTTTGGGTGAGAAATGGGCTTTCCTGAATAAGGGCTATGATACATTTCCTAATTGTTTGTACAGCTTACTTTAGAAGGGACTAACCAGTACAGTTCTAGCTCAGTACCAATAGTGGATATTCAAATTTTCCTCACTCTCACTTAACATGTCATCCACTATACCAGATTATTAGACACCTAGTTTGAATTAAAGATTAGGGTAATGCCAATGTGTAACTCTAGTTCCGCTTAGAGCCACACAATTGTCAGTTACTAGGCCTAGTCATGCGTTATTTTCAGGTCATAAGATTATTTTAGCCATATGATCTAGAAATAACACGATGTACAAAGATATAAAACACTGTCGGGTCAAAAAAAAATTAGGTCTGTTGGGGACAAAAGAACTCAGGCAAGAAAACCCCAAAGAGGATAGTGAGTTGCGGCTAATCAGAATCAACCCTAAACACTCACTTTCATTTACCCCACCCCCCACAAAAAAGCATGCATTATCCCCAATGCATAAAAAAATCTAAAGATTAGAAGGGTAGGGAGGGACTGAAAGCAAACCTGTGGGCATAGCGCGTCGATCAACAAGCTGGGGGTATGGTTTCAAGAAACACATCCTCTGCAAATTGGACACCCTTAGTGGTGTCCTCAGCAAAAAACCGCACCCTCAGTAGGGCTCCTGCTGTCTCTACAGTGCGGAAGCTAGACGCCCCAGCAGCTATCTGCATGCTCTGATTTGGTCGTGCTCCGCCTCAGCAAGTGAGGCTCTCCTCGCGGCCTCCATCTCTTGGCCGCGCTCCTTCTTCCTTGCTCGAGCCGCAGCCTATGATGAACCATGCCGCCTATGGGCAACTATCGCTGGGAAGATGGGGGAATGTCTGGAGTAGGAAAATAGGGCCGCCAATACAGTATCCTCAGCAGGATCGACAGACTCTGGCACTCTTGCCTCTAGGATCGTTCGATGTTTGCACGAAGACTGTCGAATGCGCCTGAAGAGTCGACACATCTACCGGCGGGGCTGGTCGAGCTAATACTTCTCCAATCAAAGTCATCTAGGAGTTGGTTAACCTCAGCAATCTTCCGCTGCATCTGCCTATCCATAGCGCTTCAGACTAGCAATAGACTTCGTGCATCACACGGGCGGATATGATGCCGAATGAGTGGCATTTGTGCCTCCAGTTTTTTGGAACGAGCAAGCGGGGACGGTGTCGTAGAGGGCTGTCTATACCAGGGCTAGACTCGACCGGGGTAGTGTCCGTGGATGCCTGTGTAGCTGGCGGGCCTGGGCCACCTATCGAAAGATATAATCTAGTGGTGGCAGCTCTGGACGGGCCCTCGAGGGGGCCAACTTCATGGCCTGTCTCTGATGGGCCGACATACCGCGTACCTGGCGGGGTCCTCACCTGATCTTGTGCCATATGGGCACATCTGACAGACTGCAAAGGCAAAGATCATGCATCGGAAACGGGGTAGGTGGTAGTGACCTTGAATGCCCTCTCGTGCATGGATGCCTGGAGAATCATGCATAGTCCACCTCGAAGCCGGATATCATTCGCCGCCATCAGCACTGGCTCGATCCCAGGTGACTATGTTCTTCAGAAGCTGTGCGGGGAAAGCAGTGACGCACGAGCAGCACAAGAAACTTGGCGCCGAAGGAGGTTGGCCTTTGATGGCCCCCTTCGGCTCGGTGACCCAATCGGCAAACTCTCGCGAATGATAGGTGCAGGCCCATTTTCCACCTCTTGGGTGGTCTCCCTCAGTGCTGACTCTCGCAGAACTGTACATCCTTCACTACTGCCAGCGATAGTAAAAACTCGGTAGTGGATGGGGGTACGAGTGGAGGCATCTGCAATATCGCGTATAGGAACGGCGGATGGTGGCAGGGAAAGGTTAAAACTGCACGCCCCCGGAACTCGAACCTGCTCCATGGGGCCTGTTTAGCGGGAGCAGCCGCCTGCGATCTGTGATCGGAGAGTAGCTACATAGACGAGTAGAAGTCTCGGACCATCTCTCCTCACTGTATCGTCCCAATGGACGTGGTGTCCACTATAAACGATGCCTGCTGAAGAGGTTATGAATCTCGGCATCGTGGGAAGGCTCCCTGTGATACAGCCGCTCCAGGGTGAGTAGTCGAGTCATTACTCCTTTATCGCGTCAAGAACTTACGTCGGAAGTAAACTTGAAAATGGCCGTCGACACACCACCGGTTTGGCTGGTCAGCGGCTGGGGGGGACCTGAACGGGCGCCGAATGTGAGTCGGAAAACTGTCAGCCTCATCAGACGATGCCGACGCAGCGCAGCTGCGGGTGTGGGAACCTCAGAGATCCGAAGCTTCCTCGGACCAGGAACTCCTAGGAAGCCAGACGCTCCTTCCTCGTTTGTGGCTGACCCAGAGGGGGTGCCGGTCAGTGTGCGCTCTCATCAGACTGGGAGGCAGTGAATTTTACGCAGGACGCCACCTTCTGGGGTGGCTCTGGGGGCACGGGTACACGGGAAGGGGCGGAGGTGGCCTGGGAGACATATCAGGGTCCCAGCTCATCATCAGACCCGATGATCATCGGGCAGACGGTGGCAACAGACTGGGATCGCCCACGTCGTAGGGCTCGGTCGTGCTTCGGGTTCCATAGTAGATAGATACCTGCAAAGGATCACTATTAGTAAAATGTCAAACAAGACAGGCAAGTCATATGACATTAAAATTTGAAAAATAGTGTGTTAGTAATATTGAAACTGTATCACACGAAGGGACCGAGGACGGATCGTCGTGACTATGACGGAAGTAATTGAGGGTCGTCATGTTTATATTGGTATATGTATATATCAGAACTGAAGGGGGATCTTCTGACCACCAATGGACGGGTCAATCAGGCGGACCGTCGTGAGTACGACGGTCGTTTGGGAAGAGTCCATCGTAGGGACACTAGAAAATGTTGAGAGACCCGTATAGTGGAGTCTCTGACATATGACGACAATCAGGAGGACGTCGGGCGTACGACGGTCCGTTGTAAGAGTCCGTCGAGGACACTTAGAAAATGTTGAGAGACCCTTATCAGTGGGGTCTCTGACATCATGACGGTCGTGCAGGGACGGACCGTCTGGGGAGTACGACGGTCAGTCGTAAGACACTTCGCGGAATTTTGGAGANCGTCGTTGTAAGACACTGGAAAATTGAGAGACCTATTAGAAACAGGGTTCTGACAACCAGACGGTCGTGCAGGACGGACTTCGTGGGGTGTGGACGGTTCGTTCACAGGCGGGGAGTTTAGCAGGGTGCTAGGGCTTGTGCGACGGCACCCTATGACGGTCCAGTCGTGTGTGACGCGGGCCGTTCATGGGTCTCGTTGAGAGTAGCAGTGTGTTTAGAACTGGGGGGTACCCTACGCATCCCGATGAGCCCCACATTGGTTGTGTAGTGATGTGGACCTATATGTGTCCATTACCCACGACTAAGAGAAACTACCAAAGCAAAAATCACACCTATTGGCCTTGGGTTATCCAACATGGCACATATGAACATTTTGAACCTAGGTTTAGACAGTAAGAGATTAAAGGAACAGTATAACGACTAAACTAAAAACTAAGCTAATATAAATACAAAACCAAAATGCAAGATAAATGAAGTATAAATGTCAGAGACACATACCTTGGAAATGGAGAAGAAGACGAGCAAATGGAGAATGATCCTGGCAAGGTTATGACAACCGACAGTAGATGATAATGATAAGGCTTAGGTGATGTGGGAGCAATGAGCAGGAGGGGAATGTGGAAGTGAAAACGAGAAGGGGAGTGAGGGGAATAAGACATAAAGTGGGGGGTGGAATATGGGGGGGGTGGGAAGTATAACGGTTATAAATTGTGAAAAAGGGGTCCAGCCGGGGTGGGTCGGGTAGATTTCATTAATCACGCGACGGTTCCTCGACGACGGTCCATCGCATTCTGTTGAGGGCCGCGTTAGGTTCCGTCGGTGTTGTGCCCTAATATTCAAAAATGACAGAACTACGTACTGGTGTGACGGATGTGCCTACGACGTCCGTTCATGTGTATTGCAACGGTCCGTGGTTTGTATCGTCAGTGGCTACGTGAAGTAGTGTTCTGCAAAAATTTCCTGGTGTGTGCTGCAATTTAAACCCATTTATAGAAAAAAAATGCTACCATTATTAAAAAGACGATAAGTATTGGTGCTGTGCTCCCAACAAGCGCTCTGTTTAATGTCGCGGCCACGACTGGGGAAACTTGATACTCAGACTCATCAAGATGGACGCCTCGATCCTTTCAGTCGCCGATTTCAGCATGCCCGGGATAGATTTTTATGCGCTGGTCCATTCACCTTGACACCAAACGCCCTCTTGGGTTCCAACTCAACTGCTCCAGAGGGAATGTGGGTGTAAACCTGTTTGGTATGAGGACCAGTCCATTTGGGATTGAGTTTGCCTGGAAAACAAGCGCAATCTGGAATTGAATAAATAAAAGCCCCCCCCAAATCCCCAACACAAAAATCTCGTTTTCAATTTGTGTTGTCATGTTACTTATCTCATCTTTTCTTTGTATAGGGCTGCAACTTATAGGCGCTTTTTAGGGCAAAATCATTCAAGTCATTCAAACCCATTTAAAACCGGTTGGCTCTGACGCTTCGCCCAACCATTTTTAATTCTTCATAGCCCAACATGGCGCTTTATGCTCTTAACTCACCGGTAGATGACAAGCTTTCCCCATATTACAGTTGGATGGAGAACATACCAATGGGAGTGTTCTTATATGCGTGTCCAGTAGGCCCAAAAGAGCATACATCAAGCCTCCTGACCTAATCGTTCACTACTAGCGTTCACTTGTTTGTACAAATCTATTTGATCTCTCGATTCGACCACTTCAACTTGACCACTAGTTGAGGGTGTGAGGAGTGGCCATATTAGGGCGAACCTCATCATTTCTCCACATAACCACTTTGAATAATTGTTGCAGAAGGGGAGCCCCCATCACTAAGTAATAGCACCTTGGGGTGCACAAAACGAGGAGAATATATTCTTTTTCAAAAATGCGATGCAACTGCTTCCCTTCATTGTTTGCAGGTAGTGCTATGGCTTCGACCCATTTAGATACATAAATAAACTGCTATACTTAGAAGTTACTTAGATCCATGAGAAAACTCAGAAAGGGTCCTAGTAAGTCAAGTACCCACACATCAAATACATCAATCACAAGAATGGGGTTTAGAGGGAGCTCTTGCTTTCTTGAAATACCACCATCACGTCGGACATTTGTCACATGCTTTAGAAAACCCTATGAGCATCTTGATGAAGAGTTGGCCAATAGTAGCCAAATTGCAATATTGTGAGAGCGGGTTCGGGGATACCACGTGATGTCCGCCAACAGGTGAAGAATGGCAATGCCTCCAACACCACTAACATTTCACATTCTGGGCAAAAACAACGCCGAAATAAGCCCGCGGCACAACTCTCTATACAAGTATGGTTCATCCCAAAAGAACTTCTTACATCGTACATGAAACTTTTGTCCTTTGATGAAAGGACAAGTCTGATGGAAACAATAACTAGCCAGAAGTTCGCAAAAATCGCAGAACCATGGAATCAAGTCTTGTGAAGCGCCAAACATGTTATCGCGGAAAGTGTCATCAATGTCAGTCATATCCCCAACTCTCTCATCGCTTATCCTTAGACAGACAAATGATCAGCCCATTTGATTTTCAGTCCCATTTTCATCCAGCACTTCAAAAAGTCAAAAGTCTGTGCCAGCAGGGTAATACCCAACGAATATCAGCTTGGTTCGCGTCCTTTCGCAATCAAATATCTCAAATGCGATATGGTCAGTATGCACCATAAACTCTAGTAACCAGGCAAATAGGAGCGAAATTTCTCAAAAGCAAACACTACTGCTAAGAGGCTTGCTCAGTCACTTTGTGAGTTCTCTGACTTCATTTAGGGCTTTTACTAGCATAGTAGATGGGGTGAAGGATTTTGTTTTCCTCTGTCCAGTAATTACCCAAGAGCTACTCCACTAGCATCGCACATACCTCAAATGGACTGCTCCAATCCGCGGAAGAAATAAGATAGGCGCAGAGACCAATCTTTTCTTTTAGTTCACCGAATGCCTTAAGGACAAGATTCATCAAACAAAAATTTACAATCTTTCTCCCAGCAGTCTTGCACCATGGGTGTTGCAATACTTTGAAAGTCTTGAGAATCTTCGGTAAAAACCTGCATGCCCAAGAAGCTTCACAACCTTTCACAGAGATTGGTGGGGCAGTCTTCGATTACCTCGACTTTTGAGCTCGTCAACCCTTATGCCCTTTGCTGAAATGCGATGACCCAAACAATACCCTCTTGCACACCTGAAATGGGACCACTTTTCCCAGGTAGTACCAAATTGCAGTCTTCACATCTCTAAGAACCTCAGAGCTAAATTGGGTAGCCACCGCTCGAAGAGGAATCACCAACCACCAAAAAATCATCATAAAAACATTCATTAGTATCCTACCACCATGGTCAGAAAATTAGTTGACATCTACATCTTGAAACGGTACGGGTGCATCTGACAAACCCAAATGGCATTCTTTATGAACCAAAAGTCTCATATGGACAAGTGAAGAAGTGACTGATGTTCTCTTGATCTTCGTGTGCCCTATAGAGAATACTGATTATACCACCGAATACCATTCAAGAAAATCAAACCACCACTTTTCCGGCAAGTCTATCCAACATTGAGTCCATGACGGGCATTGAGGAAAATGGTATTTTTCATCATGAGTCTAGTTTACGATTAATTCCATTACACAACCCTCCATCCAGTAACCGGTCCATGGAACTAGTTCATCTTTTCGGTGGGACCACAGTCATTCCCCCTTTATTAGGTAAAACTGAACGAGGGCATACCAACTAACTATCGGCGATGGAATAGATTACTAACCAGCATCCCAACCACTTGATAATTTTTTCAACCTCTGATAGAGGATGGATTCAAGCGTCTCGGGTGCCAATACTCGCTTATGACAGGCATTTGGATTAATGAGTTGGATTTTTTAGGAGAGCAAATACCAGGAGGGGATCCCAATAATGTCCGCAATGGTCACCCAATGGCTCTTTTGAACCTTTGTAGTACCTTCACCAAACTCTTGAACTGTTGTCATCCAAGTTGATGAAATGATTTCGTAAAAGTGTCACCATTTGCCTAAAATTCATACCTAAGATTGAGGTGGGAGAGCTTTTTAATTCAACTTTTGGGAGTTCCTCTATAGATGGTTTGCGGGTGGGGACTCGCGATTTTCATATTCAAGTCAAATTTCTTCGGTTATTTAACGAACATCACCTCGGTCAAGAGGCGGCACAAATGAACTATACTCGGTCAATGCAATCGCTATCAAACGTTCATTATCACTGCCGTAGCTTCGACCCTGAGACGTTCTTCTATTTGTAGTCCAAATGTATCAACCATGTTGTAGGAATATAGCAGATGACGATTGGAGTCACCACTGCCTCATGGACCTACAAACATTTAAAGGTCACTTCCTTATGGTTCATCGAAATTTCATTTGCCCCTTTTCCATGCTACCAGGCTCTCCCCGTAGCAAGGAATTGCCCTCCCAAGAATAATGGGCCACGTTACAAAATCGCCTCGCATAAAAAGAATAACAAATATGCGGATTTGCTGGAAATATGAATGAACTCCACTTTTACTAGCACATCGTGGAGTATCCCTATAGGTCGTTTCTGTTCAGATCAAGCATCAGTAGCCGCACGAGTGGGCTTTGGAGTCACCCAAACCCATAAACTTCTTGTAAATCGAGGAGGGGCATGAGATTTATGCTTGCCCCCAGATCACATAATTGCTTTCGCAAAATGTAATAGCCCGATTGTACAAGGAATAGTAAACGACCCGGATCTTCTTTCTTTTGGACCGAGGAGATCTTGTAGCAATAGCACTACATGCTGCATTCATATCATCATCCTCAAAAGATGACCGATCTTTCTGTTTAACCAGATCTTTTCATAAATTTGGCGCGTAAAACCGGGCATTTGTTCTAAAGCTTTCTATCAAAGGGACATTGATAGGAAAGTTGCTTCAACATTGTTATAAACGCCGGTATTTACCATCCTCGGTCTCTTTTCAATAATCTCTGAGGAAATTGGGGGGTGGTGGCCTAGGCATAGGAGTTACCTTTTTAGGCACTTCATCATTTGCAGTGTGTATCCCTATAATTCAGCATTCAACTTCTACCACTTTATCAGATTTTGTTGTCACCTTATTCTCATCAGATGGCATAGGTGGATCAATGGTTTGCTACCACCGCGAGTAGTAATTGCCATACAATGTCCTCATTTTTTGGATTTGGACAATGTTGCTAGGAAGAGTGCCCGGTTGCGTGTGTTCACAGTTGCCAGATAATTGGGCCAATTGTAACTCAAGTTGCTTTAATTGATATTTGCATGGGTATCAACTTTTGCCCAATACCCGCTAAATCATTTCTCAACTCTTTATGTGGCTCATCACTAGCATCGAACCTCCTCATCATTTTATGCAACATATCCTCAACTCGTGACATTACACTCCACCATCCTAGGAGTAACTTCCCAATTTGGGGAGGAACATAGGGCCATTCCTGTCGTTTCTATTACCATAGTACCCTGTTGAAGTTGTGTCGCGATTGTAGTTCCATCTCTTACATAAGACCCTCACGATTGTAGTTACCATAGTTTCGACCTTGGTTCCCTTGACCTTGGCGCCCAATTATCCTGATTTGAGCCTGGGCGCTTGGTCGAAACCCCCCATTGTTTCATTTACTGCCATGAGAATCCTCTCATAATAACACCATCGTTTGGAGGTGGTGGTTTAGCCAAATAGTTGACTGCATTAACCTTTTCTGCACCCCCAGTGACAGTTTTAGTACCAACCAAGCTCAGTTTCTATTTGAGCCATTTCTTCACGAATATCATCTGTGGATGGGTGTGAGTGGAGCTGCACTGCAAAGGTGTTTCTCCCTGTATCAGATTTTCTAGTACTCCAAGCTTTGTTATTCCGGGAGATTTTTTCTAATTTTTCAGCGATTCCGCATAAGGAACTTCTTCATACGATCCACCGCGAGATAGTGTTCAATACCGCTTGTTGTTATCATTTGTCCCTATAGAAGTATTCTTTCAGTGACTCATCATATACGGTGATTTGGAACACTTCTCAAGAATGAGGTGATGAATCTACCCAAGAACTACTAAACTGACTCTCCTGGTAGTGCCACAAAGTTATTCACCCTGTCTTGTGGTTTAGTTTCTTGGAGACCGGATAGTAGCGTGCTAAGAAGACATTCATCAGTTGATTCCAAGTAAGATAGAGTTGTATGGGAGCTCAGTGAACCAAATAGCAGCTCTCCGTCAGTGAGAGAGGAAACACTCTGAGCCCTGTCACATCTAGATCCAAATCAGGCCTCCCCCACACAACTTTTACCACTAGCCCTTACCTTAGCTATATGGGCAAGTGGATCCTCAGAAGGGTAGCCCTGAAAACAAAACCTGCTGGTGTGAGCATTTGCATGCGACTACTAGTTACCACAAAAGTGTGGCATGGTAGGTAGAGGAGGCAAAACCAGTGGCCCATCCGAATCTGCTATGTTATCATAGCCTTGTAGTATTGCTGGGGCCGTTGGAGCAGGATTCTGTCCCCTCTGCTGTGTTCACCCAGAGCTTCGGGTAACATATGACCATGAACATTCAACCGGAGACTGGGATGTTCTGGTTTGATCCTCATCATTGATTCACCAAATTACGATTCATGTTCGCAGTGTACGCTCTAACTGCGTGATCGTAGAGGAACAACGGTTCTCTTCCTCTCCGTGTATTTGGCATACAAGGAGGATACTTCTGAAAAGAAATCAAAAAAAAACAATAAAAACAAAGTAATAAAATCAAGAAAATATCAACTAAAAACTATAGTAATAAGTTTAAATTAATCTAAAAGCTAAAATTCCCCGGCAACGGCGCCAAAATTTGATTACGCTCAAACTTACTTCTCAAATGAGAAGTAAAGCGGTGGTCGCGTCAAGTAAATAACCCAACTAGTGAGGTTGGGATCGTTCCACGAGGAGGAAAATAGTTTAGACTTAAATTTTACTTGTATTACTATTGTTCGGTTGATAACTTCCTTAGAAAGTAAAAAACATAAAAATGTAAAAAGGGGGGGTTTGTATTTCCTAATAATGTAAAAGAAACTAACTAAATTGAAAGAAACACTTAACAGTTTTGAAAGTGGGTTTTAATTAATTAATCAAAGTAACTAGGGTTTACGTGTTCCCCAAGGTTCATAAACTTGATAATTCTAACTATAACAATTCTTTCCTAGTATCTTGCATGCAAAGTGGCAGTTATGTATTTCTAAATCCTTGGCGGCCGGCATCTAGAAAATATCACTACGCACCTTGGTCCGGCTACGTGGTGTTGCTTTCCTAAACCCTTATCGTTACCTCATATTAAGCATCGTATTCGATATTTGACTAAGTTACTACCTCGTACCAATCAATACTTAGCCTATTAGATAGTATACACTAAATCTATGTTAATAATTCTTTTCCTATTATCTACCTCCTTGGTCCGGCAAGTAGCATTAAGACGAGTTCTAACGTTGATCATCCGTTAAAAAGATTCTAAGCGAAAGAATTATTAATACATGCAAGACACTATTCTAGAATTGTTATTTTAGCTAGGGTTTATCTCATTATTTGCCTATGGTTCCCACAAACCCTAGTTATGGAGTTTAGTTACTCATCGCCATAAACACATATTCAAATTACATCAATAAGAATTCATGTACTTACTTCAATGAGAAACGAGTAAAGTCAAAAGATTGCTTTGATATCACCAAAAATTAATTGTACGAATCTCCAAAGAATCAAACACAATCAATAAAGTCTAATAATTGATTCTTAATAATGTAAAGTCTAAACTATCAGGTGGTCTAACCTCAAAAATGAGGGTTTTTCGAACTATTTATAAAAAATACAAAAACCTAATTAAACAAGAATTCTAATTACTGGAAATTTGTCAAAAAGCGGCTGGGTCGACGGAAACGCGGCGGACCGTCGTGGTCATGACGGACCGTCGTGGACTCCGTCGTCCCATACTGGTCATTTTTCTTTCTGCTGCTTTCTTCATTCCCCTCAACGGCAAGTGTGATGGACCGTCATAGGCACAACGGTCCGTCGAGGGTCTCGTTTCAAAAAGACTTCACTCTTGGAATTTGGGTACTGGGATCCATCTCTGATCTTCACGACGAACCGCAGGACGGACCGTCATGGCCATGACGGACCGTCACAAGCTAGTAATCCCACATTTGTCAGACTTCCCCATCTTCCTTCAGCAGCTTCTCTACGCAGCCACCTACGGACCATCACAGGCATGACGGACCGTCATAAGCTCCGTAGGTGGTCTCTTCTGCATTTCTCTCTCAAAATCTCCGCATTTGGCTCTGGACAGATTTCCTGCAAAAACAAAGAGAAAACTGTATAAAAATTAGCACAAAAAGGGCTTTTGGACACACTAAACTGAAGGAAAAAAGTATTAATTATACCGTGAAGCCACGGTATATCAACACCCTCAACTTAAATTCGTTGTTTGTCCTCAAGCGACGCACTATGACCACCACTAACACAATCTTTGTACAATAGTATTCATGTTTTATCCTTTGCAATCATTTGGCTATCAATCCCGATTAATCTCATCAAAATCTATGCATGCTATCACTATTAGGCTTGAATTTTGTGGGATTCGAACATGACACAGACTCACCATGCACTAACACCTATCCTCTTCAATTTATCACCGAGGTGCTAACAATTTTTATTGCAACTAATGTCCTCATTTGAACAAAATCCTCATTTTCACACCAATGATTTGAGTTTGAGTATAAGGATTACATTTCAACACCGCTCTCAGAACAAAGTCACACTCATTATATTTTGCCATAAGCTTGCCCTTATTTTCACTGCCTTAAGTGTCGCTATACAACCTAGGATCACGATAGGACTTTTATCTTTGTAACATAGGATCAGGGTCAGGTAGGGTACATTTTTAGGTAAACTCTAGTGACTTTTTGCCCTCCTCTTGACATATCAGCTAAAAAATTCCCTTTTTTCATCATCTCGCCCAGTCTCTACAATTCTTTCCCTTTGCCAATTTCTCTTCTTTCTTCATTTGTGTAAGTGACTCTCTTCTTTTTTTTTTTTTTTTATAATTCTTGTATACTTTCTTTTCTTTTCTTCTTTTCAAACATACTTTGAGTCACTTTACTTTTGTCTTTCTCTCTCTTTTGTTCTTTCAACCCCACTTTCCAGCGCATTCCTCGTAATAGCCACCCTCAAATTATGGCTTTGCCATGAGTCAAGGTATACACAATACCCAAAGTTGGGTCAGGGCCAGAACGAAGGTTGTTTTACAGCATTAGCCCCTCAACTTATGCTTTGGATAAGCTGAGGTGCACATTGTCCTAAGAGGGACCAGGGCCAAACACGTGTTCCCAGAAAAGATCAGTTGGGGTGAAAAAGAAAGGTCTAATTAAGCTCAAATTATATGGATCAAATAAGGATAAAACTTTCATTTGGTTTCTTTGATTGGTTAGAAATGGGCTTTCTTGAATAAGGGCCTATGATCTTCCTAATTGTTTGTTACAGCTTCCTTTTAGCAGGACTAACCAGGCAAGTCTAGCTAAGTACCAATATAGTGGACTATTCAAATTTCCTCACTCTCACTTAACACCCTGTCATCACTATACCAGAATCATTAGACACCTAGTTTGAATTAAAGACTTAGGGTAATGCAATGGTGTAACTCTTATTCATGCTTAGAGCCACACAATTTTCAGTTACATGCCTAGTCATGCGTTATTTTCAGTTTATCAGGATATCATTTAGCCATCATGCTCTTAGAATTAAACTTGTACAAAAAGATCTAAACTGCCGGTTCAACAAAAAAAAAAATCAGTTTTTTGGGGAAAAAGAACTCAGGCAAGAAAACCCCAAAAGAGGATAGTGAGTTGGGCTACTCAGACTTCACCCTAACACTCCTTTCCATTTACCCACCCCCAACAAAAAAAACATGCAATTGTCCCCAATGCATAAAAAAATCTAAAGATTAGAGGGGTAGGTGAAGCAAACCTGTGGCGCCATAGCGCCGTCGATCAACAAGCTGGTGGGTCTGGTTTCCCAGAACCACACATCCTCTGCAAATTGGACACCCTTAGTGGTGTCCTCAGCAAAAACCGCACCTCAAGTGTGCCTCCTGCTTGCTCTACAGTGCGGGAGCTAGACGCCCAGCCGCTATCTGTGATGCTCTGATCTGGTGGCCTCCGCATCAGCAAGTGAGGCTCTCCTCGCGGCCTCCATCTCTCGGCGCTCCTTCTTACTGCTCGCGCCTCTCCCCTGATCGACTCCTTCGCCTCTTAGCACTCTCTCTGGGGAAGATGGGGGGGGAATGTCTGGAGTAAGGAAACAAAGGCGCCAATACAGTATCCTCAGCAGGCTCGACAGACTCCGAAACTCTCGTCTCTAGGATCGTGCTGATGTCTGCACGAAGAATGTCTACTGCAGCCTGAAGGTTGAACATCTCCGGAGGGCTGGTCGGGCTAACACTCTCAATTCAAAGGCATCTATGCGCTGGTTTAACCTCAGCATCTTCCGCTGCATCTGCCTCTCCATACGCGCTTCAGATCAGCAATAGACTTCTGCATCCACGGCTGGATATGATGCAGAAGAGTGGCCATTTTTCCTCCAGTAGTTTTATGTTAGAGCAAGTGGGCGGCGGTCTGTCGGTAGAGGGGCTGTGCTACTACCCGGGATAGACAGAACGGGTGGGGTCGGGGTGGTAGGTTGGGTAGTGTCTGTGTGATGCGGTAGGTGCGGGGCCGGGGCCACCGTATCCGCAAGATCATCAGCTAGTGGTGGCAGCTGGAGGGGCCCTCAGAAGTCGGGGCCAACTCATTGGCCTGTCTCTGATGAGGCGACGACGTCAACGGTACCCGGCGGGGTCCTCAACGATCTATTGTGCCATATTGGCACACCTGCAGACCTGCAAAGGCAAAGATCATGCACGGAAAGGGGTAGGTGGTAGTGACTTTGAAGGCCCTCTTGGCATGACTGCTTGGAGAAGCCATGCATGGCCACCTCGAAGCGGCTATCATCGCCGCCATCAGCACTGCTCGATCCAGGTGACTATGTTATCAGCAGCTGTGGGGGAAAGGCGGGAGAGGAACGCACGAGCAGCCACAGAAGAACTGGCGACGAATGTGAGGTTGGCCTTTTGATGGCCCCCTTCGACTCGGTGACCCAATCGGCACCCTCTCCGTCGACTGATAGGTGTAGGGCCCATCACCTCTTGGTGGTTCCCTCAGTGCTGACTCTCGTAGGAACTGTCCACCTCACTATCTGCCAGCGATAGTCAAAACGGCAGGCAGTGATGGGGGTCACTAAGTAAGCATCTACACTCTCGCCGTATAGGAAACCGGCGGATGGCTGGCAGGGAAATGTCAACCGCACGCCCCGGACTCGAACCTGCTCCAATGGGGCCTGTTTAGCGGCGAGAGCCCGCTGTCGATCTGTGATCGGAGAGTCGCTACATAGGACGAGTTAGAAACTCTCGGACCATCTCCTCGATGTTTTTTTGTAGCGTCCCAATGGACGTTGCTGTCCACTCTAAGCGATGCTGGTGAAGGGTTATGAATCTCCGGCATCGTGGGAAGGACTCCTGTGAGTACCCGCCGCTCCAGGGTGAGTGTGTGAGTCATTACTCCTTTATCGGTCAAGAACTTTGCGGGGAGTAAGTAAACTTGAAACTGACCGTCGACACACCACCGGTTTGGCACCTTCCGGCAGCGGCGCAAATTTATACGCTCAAATTTACTTCTCAATGAGAAGTAAAGCGGTTGCGTCAAGTAAATAACCCAAATAGTGAGGTTGGGATCGTTCCCACGGAGGAAAAATAGTCTCTAGACTTAACTTTAACTTGTTATACTATGTTCGGTTGATAAACTTCCTTAGAAAGTAAAAACATTAAAAAATGTAAAAAGGGGGGTTTGTATCTCCAATAAAGTAAAAAGAACTAACGAAATTGAAAGAGACACTTAAACAGCTTTTAATGTTGGGTTTTAATCAATAAATCAAAAGTAACTAGGGGTTACGTGTTCCACACAGGTTATAACTTGATAATTCTAACTATAAAATTCTTTCCTAGTATCTTGCATGCAAAGTGATAAGTTATGTATTTCTAAATTCTGGTCCGGCATCTAGAACAATCTCACTCCGACCCTGGTCCGGCTACGTGTGTTGCTTTCCTAACCCTTATCGTACCTCATATTAAGCATCGTATTTGATATTTGACTAAGTTTACACCTCGTACCCAATCAATACTAGCCTATTAGATAGTATACACTAAATCTATGTTAATAATTTTTTCCTATTATCTACCTCTTGGTCCGGCAAGTAGCATTAAGGCGAGTTCTAAGTTGATCATCGTTAAAAAGACTTCTAAGCGAAAAGAATTATTAAACATGCAAGACACTATTCTAGAATTGTTATTTTAGCTAGGGTTATCTCATTATTTGCCTATGGTTCCCACAACCCTAGTTATGGAGTTTAGTTACTCATCGCCATAAACACAATATTCACAATACAAATAAGAATTCATTACTTACTTCAATGAGAAAGAGTAAAGTCCAAAAGATTGCTTGATTAATCACCAAAATTTATGTAAGAATATCTCCAAAGGATCAAACACTAATCAATAAAGTCTAATAATATGATTTCTAATTAATGTAAAGTCTAACTAATCAGGTGTTAACCTCAAAAACGAGGTTTTTCGAAATATTTATAAAAAATACAAAAACCTAATAAACAAGAATTCTAATTACTGGAAATCTGTCAAAAACGCGGCTGGGGTCGACGGGCAACGCGACGGACCGTCGTGGTCCATGACGGACCCGTCGTGGACTCCGTCGTCCCATAATTGGTCATTTTCTTTTGCTGCTTTCTTCATTCCCTCAACGGCAAGTGTGACGGACCGTCATAGGCACAACGGTCCGTCGAGGGTCTCGTTTCAAAGACTTCAACTCTTGGAATTGGGTACTGGATCACTTCTCTGAGTCTTCACGACGAACCTGCAGGACATACCGTCATGGCCATGACGGACCGTCACAAGTTTCATAATCCCACATTTTCAGACTTCCCCATCTTCCTTCAGCAGCTTCTCTACGCAGCCACTACGGACCGTCACAGGCATGACGGACAGTCATAAGCTCCGTAGGTGGTCTCTCTGCATTTCCTCTCAAAATCTCCGCATGTGGCTCTGGACAGATTTCCTGCAAAACAAAGAGAAACTGTATAAAAATTAGCACAAAAAAGGGCTTTTGGACACACTAAACTTAAGGAAAAAGTATTAATATCTGTGAAGCCACGGTATATCAGCCATGACGGACCGTCAAAAGCTTCGTAATCCACACGTCAGACTTCCCCATCTTCCTTCAGCAGCTTCTCTACGCTGCCACCTACGGAAACGTACAGGAATGACGGACCGTATAAGCTCCGTAGGTGGTCTCTTCTGCATTTATCTCTCAAAATCTCCGCATTTGGCTTTGGACAGATTTCCTGCAAAACAAAGAGAAACTTGTATAAAAATTAGCACAAAAAGGGCTTTTGGACACACTAAACTTAAGGAAAGAGCATTAATTATACCGTGAAACCACGGTATATCACCAGATTCTTGGGAAACATTTTGAACTTCATTGTCAAATTCTGCACCGGATGGTGTGATCTCTATGGATTCCGCCAAGAGTAGTGTCTTGAACGAATAGATGAGAAGAAAAACTCAAGGTTCTTCTTCGTCGGATATCTTAATAACTGGCCCCAGGGGGAGAAACAAAAATCGTAATTCTCAGTAGTAGAGAACAAAATAGGAGCAAATCAAGAGGCAAACTTAAGGATATTAAGTGCTATCATTGTGGCATGAAAGATCACACAAAGAAATTCTGCAAGAAATTAAAGAGGTTGAACAAAAACAAAGAGGAAACTAACGAAGATGGCAACGAAAATTTCCTAGCCACCGTTATCACCGAAGATCTTGTTACTGTTCTTGCTGCAGATATGATAAATATTGCTTGTGATGAGTCAAGCTGGGTTGTGGACACTGGTGTCACATATTATGTGACATCAAGGAAGGATTTTTTCTCTTCCTATACTCCTGGTGATTTTGGAACCTTGAATATGGGTAATGAACTGTTTCTAGGGTGGTTGGTATTGGTACAATTTGTTTGAAAAACTAGTGGTTGGAATAAACTAGTTTTAACAATTTGGAAACGTGCTCTTGATGTTCGTCTGCACCTAATTTTTGTTGGTGTTTTAGATGATGAAGGATATGTTAGTACCAACGGTTATGGAAAATGGAAGCTCATTAAAGGTTACTTGGTTGTGGTTCATGGTGACAAACGTCGTGTTCTATACTGGACTACGGCCTTTGCTTGTGTTGATATGGTGAATGCGGTTGAGAGCGATAACTCCTCAACATTATGGCATGAGAGACTTAGCTACATCAACGAGAAAGGACTAAATGTTCTAGCCAAGAAGAAATTTTTGTCAAATTTTAAAAGTGCTAAATTAGAAAAGTGTGAGCACTGGTTGGCTGGTAAACAAAATTGAGTTCCTTTAAATCCTACCCTCCTTTGAGAAAAATAGAGTTGCTTGAGTTGGTGCATTCTAATTTATGTGGTCTAATGAAGACAAAGACATTGGGTGGTGCACTCTACTTTGTCACTTTCATTGATAATTGCTCGAAAAAGCTTTGGGTCTATGTCTTGAAGACTAAAGACCAAGTGTTAGGTGTCTTCAAGCAGTTTCAGGCTTCAGTTGAAAGAGAAACAACTTAAATGTATTCGTACTGATAATGGTGGTGAATATTGTGGACCATTTGACAAATACTGCAAGTATCAAGGTATTAGACACCAGAAGACTCCTCCCAAGACTCCTCAGCTTAATGGTTTAGCTGAGAGGATGAACAGGACCTTGATGGAAAGAGTAAGATGTTTGATTTCTAAAGCAAAGTTGTCAACTCATTTGGGGTGGGGCTTATTGACCGCTTGTACATGTTATTAATCTATTTTTGTTGTTGGATAAAAGTGATGTACAAATAGGTGTTGGTATGAAAATGGTGGTTTCATGACCATCTGAGAGTGACTTGGTTGCAAAACTTTTGTACATGTGCCAAAAGATGAGAGGTCAAAGTTAAATGCCAAGACAAGGCAATGCATCTGCATTGGATATGGCCTAGATGAATTTGGTTACAGGCTATATGATCCAACTGAAAAGAAACTTGTGAGAAATCGTGATATTATTTTCATGAAGAATCAAACAATTGAAGATATTGACAAAGCGAAGAAGGTCTTTAAGTTTTGATGGTATAGTTCATCATAATGAAGTTCCTCACACAAGTGTGCATGATGTTGTTGGGCTTGATAATCATGGTGGTTCCCAGAATCATGTATCAAATCAACATGTTGATGTTGATAATAACAATGATATTGTTATTGATGATCATGTTGCCCACAAGACAGCAGTTTCCTTCCTCCCGTTATTCACCCAATGAGTATGTGTTACTCACTGACGGGGGAGAACCTGAATGTTATGAGGAGGCCATGGAAGATGAGCACAAGGATAAATGGATTGGAATCCATGCAAGATGAGATTGATAGTCTCTGCATGAGAACCACACTATGAGTTGGTAAAATTGCCCAAGGGCATGGAGGCTTTGAAGAACAAGTGGGTGATTCAAAGTTAAAGTTGAAGAACACAACTTGAAGCCCAGATACAAAGCTAGATTGGTTGTTAAGGGATTTGGTCATAGAAAGGGTATTGACTTTGACGAAATATTTTCCCCTGTTGTGAAAATGTCCTCGATTTAGAGATTGAGCAGATGGATGTGAAGATGACTTTCCTTCACGGTGACCTAGATGAAGAGATTTATATGGAACAACTCGAGGGCTTCAAATTAGAAGGTAAAGAAAATTTTGTGTGCAAACTCAAAAAGAGTCTTTATGGACTAAAACAAGCTCCCAGACAGTGGTACAAGAAGTTTGAATCTGTTATGGTGGATCAAGGCTATAAGAAGACTTCTTCAGATCATTGCGTATTTGTAAAAAAAAAATTTGACAATGATTTTATCATTCTTTGTTGTATGTGGATGATATGTTGATTGTGGGCAAGAATACTTCCAAGATTGACGAGCTAAAGAAAAAGTTGTGTAAGTCTTTTTCTATTGAAGACTTGGGTCATGCCAAGCAAATTTTGAGAATGAGAATTACTCGTCTCAGAGATGAAAGAAAAATTTATTTATCCCAAAAGAAGTACATTTAACGTGAACTGGAGGGCTTCAATATGAAGAATGTTAAGTCTGTTAGTACAGCTCTTGTTGGTCGTATGAAGTTGAGCAAGTAAATGTGTCCTACAGCTAGGGAGGAAAAAGAGAACATGGTCAAAGTTTCATATTCCTCCGTCGTCGAAAGTCTAATGTATGCAATGGTATGCACTAGACCTGACATTGCTCATGCAGTGGGTGTTATGAGCAGATTTCTCAAAAATTCAGGAAAAGAGCATTAGGAAGCTGTGAAGTGGATACTCAGGTTTCTTAGAGAAAGCTCAGATGAATGCTTGTGTTTTGGAGCATCAAATCCAATCTTGAAAGGCTATACAGATTCTGATATGGCAGGTGACCTAAATAACAGAAAATCCACCACTGAATATTTATTTATTTTTTCAGGGGGAGCTATATCATGGCAGTCGAAGTTGCAGAAGTCTGTTGCACTTTCTACAACTGAAGCTGAGCATATTGCGGCTACTGAAGCTGGCAAGGAGATAATATGGCTGAAACAATTTTCTTCAAGAGCTTGGTTTGAATCAGATGGAGTTTATTGTCTATTGTGACAGTCAAAGTGCAATAGACTTAGTAAGAACTCCATGTACCATACAAGAACAAACCATATTGACGTCGGATATCATGGATTCGTGAGGGAAGTGGAGAGTGAATCATTTCACATCCGAATGATCCACACAATAGTGAAAAATTCGCAGATATGCTAACCAAGACGAGATCGAAAGACAAGTTTGAGTTATCAAAAAACTGTGGGGGATGAGCTCTCTTAAAGAAGATGAAGATGAAGATATCTTGTTCCAGTAAATGGGACTAGAGGGGATGATTTGTTGACTCCATCCCAGTTTTGGTCAATTTAGCTATTTCAATTGCTACAAACCAATTGTTAAAAAAAAGGAATAGTAAAGTGGAGTTGAAAATAAAAGATTTGGTGGTTGGCAAATTGGTAAGATTTGCAATCATTTTTTACTTTGCTATATTTACCTATGTCATTAGTGACATAAGCATGATTTTATCCTTCTATAAATAGAGCATTCTTGCTCATATGTAGAACACACCAAGTTAGAGAGAAAAACCATTTTGATAGCAATGTGAGGTATTCTATAGACTAAAGAAGAAAAATAGTCTGTGAGTGTGAGCGATATAGTAGTAAGGTGGAAATCAAAAGAGTATTGTTCTTTTTGAGTGTGTAGTAGTCACTTTGAGTATTGTATTTGTGACTACACTGTGTAAAATTCCTTATTATAGTGATATCAGTTGCTTCTCTTGGCCCGTGGTTTTTCCCTTGTTGAGAAATGTTTTCACGTAAATTTCTTGGTGTCGTTATTTTTCCATTTTATTTTCATACTTTTACCATATAATTTTTGTGTTTTATCCGTGTTTTCCAAAATGACCGAGAATTTTTATCCCTATGTTTTTTTTTTAAAAAAGTTAACCAATATTGTCCGAGACGATTTATTATCATTTATTATTTGAGTACAATTTCTATTATTTTTTTTTTTAAGCATAATTTTTTTCCGTAATCCAAACATCATGCCAAAGATATATATGAGCCACAATCTTATCAAATATTCCCTCTATTTTAATTTAGTTGTCGTTAATTTACATATTTCTATATTAAAATAAATATTTTATTCACTTTTTGTTTTAGAGTTAATGAAACTTTTTTATAATAAGAATTAATATGACATACTTAAGGTAACAAGTTTCAATGAATAAGTTTTTAATTTTATAAGCATTAGCACTATTAATTAAGATAATTATAATAAAACTCATTTATATATCTAAAATTTCACGCCGAATAAATTAAAAATAATAAAACAAAATGAGTGAAATATATAAGCCTGTTTTATTTATTATCTTTGATTATATTTAGTTGAGCCGCAAGTAAATAAGTTTTTTTGATAAATATTAAATCAAAGAACTCCTTTAGCGAATTTTTGATTTTGCCACTGTTAGGACAATACCCAAAATCAAACGACAGGTCAATCTAGACGAAATCAATTTCGGCATTGACAATAGTAACAAGTAAACCCAAATTTTAGAATATACTAATATTGCAAACATATACGATGGACTGTCACTTTAGGAGAGGACAAATAAAATAAAGGAAAAAAATAATAAAAATTATGATGTTGTAACTAAAGACCAACAAACAGACATGCCACAAAAGAGATTAGAAGGACAAAACATGAAATCAATTGGTAGTTATAATTTATAACTAAAATTAGTTGGCAATAGTAACTATGGTTAGCCTATTAGAAGGTAGTAGTTAGTTGCGTAGGTCAATTAAGTAGAAGGTGAGCTGATTAGAAGTAGTTTAACAACCGCATGATATTGATTGTAACATATAGTTTTTTTGAATTAATAGACTTTACATTTCCCGTTTCATTCTATAATTTTTACATCTATCATTTCTTCTCTTAGACCGAAACCAAGCAACAACATATATAGCTGAGCTTGATTTCAAACTCAGATCCGAGAAATTTTACAAGACATCTATTTGGAACAGTTCAAATAATTAATGGTTGATACTGTTGGATTTTAAAAGGTATTTTAGCAATACAGGATGAACAACAAATACCAATATTAAGTGGATTTATATTACTGTTGTATGATTGAATTTTATGGAAATAAAACGAAGGAAAAATAATTGAAAAATGATGTAAGACCCTTACAAAACTATTAAATGGGAAAAGTGGTGGTTTTTCATATCTAGAATTTAACAATGAGTAGAACAACGGATTTGAAGTTTCCGGCATGTAAAACAGAGTATTAAGGTATATAAATTTCAAGTAGAAAAACAGTAAGAAGTTAACCTACAAAATTGCAAATACTCATTATTAGCAATTGTATGACAAAAGGAAATTCGAAAAGTAACTAAAGTTTTCAACTTTCAAGTGTGAGTTTTAACCCCAATAAAGACACACAAATAATCAAGGAAGAATCAGTGATTTTCTTCAATCCCCAAATAATGTTTGGACCAACAGTCAAAAAAGAGAGAGGAAAATGCGTGCTATCACGTCGTAAAGCACGTCTTGTGATGGCCGTCACACGGTCGGTTCCCTTTTTTTTAAATTCATTTTTCTTTCCCAAAATGCTCCTTGTATTTTAGTACTCCAATAGTTGGTTACTAAAATAAAAATTACCCCCCATTATATTACATTAAATACAATTGTTTCAATCATTCATTTCATTCATCATTATATTTTCTCTGTCTATTATATCCAAAATGAGGACACTGTGCCCAAACTTGGATAGAGAAGATGGGCTGGAAACAGTACTGGAAGTACCCATCCCACGAAGAAACTGGTTTGCTTCTCTAAACAGAGGACCGGCATAACATGAAAGACACAGTAGCAGGACGAAAAGTCAGCCGTTCTGTATTTTGGTAGCCGAGTGCTGAAATTCAGCTCTTGCTCGGTGTCGTTGGTGCTCCCTTAATCCCTCATCCTATTCGTTATCAACATTCTATCAACACTAAGATCAACGATCATCCCATCGTAAGTTATTACAGCTCGCCTAATTTATGATTTTTCATGAGTTCATTTGTTTTTCTAAGCTATATTTTCTTTCAGGAGGCTTCTATGGCGAAATATATAGTACAACAGTACATAGCGGCAGCAGGGGGAGAAGGTGCTCTGAATTCGATGGATAGTATGTACGCAATGGGAAAGATAAAGATGGTGGCGTCTGAGTTTAGTGCAGGAGATGGAATGGGTTTAAACAAAGGAAATATGATGAAGATCAAAAGTACTGTGAAAAATGGTAGTGGAGAAATGGGAGGATTTGTGTTGTGGCAGAAGAAACCTGACTTATGGAGCATAGAGTTGGTAGTTTCAGGATGTAAAATAAGTGCTGGAAGTGATGGTAAAGTTGTGCGTTGGGGGACAAACGCCATGGCATCATTCTCATGCTTCTCGTGGTCCTGCAAGGCCTCTTCGTAGTCTTTACAGGTACTTAATATCACTTGTATTTAATTTATTGATTTGTAACACTTACATGATTCAGTTTCAAAGTATGACAATGTTAAAAAATAAAATTTTAACCCTTTAGTTAGTGATGATTTAATATTCCAAGTGAAACTGGAATTTCTTTTACCACAAACTGGACCCCTACAATAATTGGCAAATAGGATAACTGACAACCTAAATGTTTTTCACTTTATGGGGGACTCATGTTTAATTTAAGTGAATGGCAATGTGAAAGCATCGGAAGATGATCAAAATTCTTTGTATTTGTATTTTTTTGAACTTTACTTTATAAAAGCGGATGATGTGTCATATTTTCAAGGCACCTTTTACTTTTTATTTTTGCTTTGTTCTCTTTTAGGGCCTATTGATTCTCTCATTGTCCTTGTACCAAATCCAATGATTGATTGTAATCAATTAAACATACTTACTATGAAAATGTGCGCACATCTTGCCTTAACCTCATCATCTTGTATCTAAACCAACCAGTAAACTCTATATAAAATGATGATTGCTAGTGGCAAGAATATGAATCATCAATAAATATATGCAGCATTAAAACTAGATTATTTTCAATGAAAGAAGCAAATGTGGACTTTTTTTTCCCCTAGAAATTATTACAAGTCAGCACGTTCTGAAGATGACCAAATTTTGGACTAAAAACACCTACAAAAAAGAAGAAGACAATATTGAAACAAGTAAGTATTAAAATTTACAGCCTAGTGATATTGATGAAAGTATTTGCACAATAAGTGTGTGTACCATCTCCGCATCCCTGGCCCTTCACATATTATAAATAAATAAAGAATGTTTAGTATTTTGTTTATGTATGAACTCAGTGGCAAAGTAGGTAGGGGAAAATGTTTGGGAAAAAAAAACTATTGTTTAGATGTACGGTAGATTTTGAGTCCTTATTTGTGGTGTACTTTTTCATATTTTTCACTTAGCTAATAAAAAACTCTAAACTCGTCAATTAGTATGAACTAAGTGGCGGCGAACTTAATGATGAAAACAGGGTCTTGATCCAAAATCCGTTGCTACATGTTATTCTCGACATCGATTTGTATTGGAGAGAAGACGGTTGAATGAAGAAGATTGCTTCGTACTAAAGCTGAAGCAGAGCCCTCATCTTTAAAAGCAAGAAGCAGCAGCAAAGTTGAAGTAAGAGGCAACACTGTATGGGGCTATTTCAGCCAACGAACAGGGTCTTGTTCCAGCTTGAAGACACTCATTTTTGCGAATTAAAGCCCCGGAAATGATGTCTTTGGGAAACAACAATGGAGTCACTAATCCCGATATCGAACAATAGATGGTTGTAATATTGAACATGCTGGTCTAGGACCTCTGTTTCTCTGTTCAGGTTTGGTGAGAACACTGAAGGGCACACTAGGACAAGGATGGAAGAAAGATTGGGACAATGAAGAAGTTGATTTTAACATAAAGGGGACTCTCGCGGACTGTTTCTTACGCCTAGTGACTTGATGAAAGAAGATGAAATGGGACATGATGTAAAACAAGAAGTCAAGGTTGGGACTGAAGACTCCTAAAATAAGAAGTTGTAGGAGAAGTTGTATCTAAAATAAGTCTATGATGAAGAAGATCTTTGAAGATATGAAGCAGATGAAGAATCTTGAAGTTTAAATTATATATTGCAAAAGGGCATATTAGTATTTTTGTGGTCAATTTTTGTACATGGAAAACCACCACGATATACATATATAGTTACTATGTCAGAAGTATTTCAAATAGGATTGACTTGTATTACACTAACACTAAAACAATCTTCAGTGACTGGTGGAAGGTTGTTTGCTGTGACTGATATCATAAGGTCAAAATAATTTGCTAATTAGAGGCAAAATCTCCTGTTAAACGTTTGAGGAAGGATATGGTAACGTTATGAGAGCGAGAACGACTCATTAACGTTCAGCAATGAATAAAGACGGAAAACAGTGGGATCATTTAGGTCCCCCCCCGGCGGCCATCTATGTGTATTAATCATGGTAACTTCCTCCACTCTCCTGAGAAAATTTCGCCTAGAAAAAGAGGTCTCAAGATTAGAGGTTTTGTGTATGGCCGATTTTAATGTGTTGTTGAACTTCATTAGATGATAGACAAAACAATATGGTACTGTACAAGAGAATGATCAGCTTCAAAAACTGGGTACAAATTAGGCGACTCTCAATTTCATAAATCAGGAATAAGACCTTCCTTGTTTCCCAAATTGGGGCCAAGATCAAGATAATTCTGTTTATGAGAATCAACAGATATAGGGCACAAATAGCACTTAAGGGAGTCTATAAAATCACACACGAGTTTGTGTTTGGAATTGATGACCTCATTACCAAACAAAATAATTGAAAGCAGAATAATACCGGAAAAAAAGGGGAAAATGACAAATTTATCCTCAAAACTATGTAAAATGGATGTAAATACCATCCGTCATACTTTTGTGAAAATTGTGCTCTCGCGTCCAAAAACTAGACCTACCAAAGTTCATTCACCAAAAATATGTTTTTCTTAAAATATTTACAAAATTGTATAAACGGATTCCACAGTAAGTTTAGGATATATTTCATTTTTTAAAAAAATTAATGGAGCAGATTGATATACGTACCACCGTACGTTTTACTCCACGTACGTTTTAGAAGTAAAAACGTTACTGGAAAAAATAACGTTTTAGTGGTAGTAAACACGTATTACAGTTACGTATATCAACCTAATGCTGTTATTTATTTTTTTATTTTAAAAACCCCTAAAATGTTACCGTGAAATACAGTTTTTATAGTTTGTTGTAAAATTTTAGAAAAATGTATTACTTGGTATAAATTTTCTATATAGATGACGTGTTTGGTTAAAAAATTCCTAAATAGAGACATATGACATTATATCCATTGATTTAAAGGTCAGATGTATTAGATAAGGATTATATGAAGGGTATATGTGCTCTAGTTTTTAGAACGGCACAAGGGCGCCAATGTTCTAAAAGTATAACAGGATATTTGGCATTTTACCGTGTTAGCTAGTTCGAAATATATTATCCTGTGTTCGAAAATAAAAGGAAATAAGAACATAAACTGATGTAGGAAGACGAAGAAGAAAAACTAATCGACTAATAATCAGCAATTAAACTAAGAATGCCATATGAGTGAAACTCGGGAATATCAGCATCAGCAACACCAATTTTGAGTATAAAGAGTGGATGATCAGCTACGGAGTCACAATGAAGTAACAAGGTTTGAGACCTTAGAAATAGGGAAAATTTTGCTGAGAGCGAGTAAAAGTGGGAGGATGAAGTTATTACTATTCAAGATCACAATGATATACATGTGGATCTGTTTGGGTGTGACTAGAGGTGGCAATGGTCGGATTGAAATTAAATATAGGCGATAAAAATGACTACAACATTAAAAGAGAAAATTAAATCGGAGACAAACATCCTGAGTAATATATAATACGGGTATAGTTTAATTGATATTATTCTTCATTAGTAAGTTTTTTTTGGCTATAATTAAGGGTCTATCAACCCTGATGTCCTAAATCAATCGATAAAAAAACTTTTTTTTTAATTTTGGATCTATTTTGATTACAATTCCAATATTATATCTTTATTCATATTCCACCTTTTTCTCTTATATAAGTACTTATTTGATTTTGAATTTCAAATCTGTGCAAAACTTCAATTCCTCCCCCTCCGAAATTGAATTTCAACGTTCGCCAGGGTACTCTCATAAATGTAGTCGTTTTCCTTTTGTTTCCTTATTCAACATATGTTATGTAGTGTTTGTTTCTTAGTGTTTTTCATATTTGTTTGGACTGAATGAATTATGATTTTTCTTATGTAGATAACAAATTCTTCGAATCAGAATGAATGAATCATCTTAAATATGAAGAATTACCAGAGGGTATTCCATTGATGTTAAATTTTATTGATAATTGACCCTCGTTGTCAATGGGTTAATTTAAATTTTAGGGTTATGGTAGGGTCTATGGTAAAATCCAACAAGTTCAACATGACAACAAACAATGGAAGAATTGAGATCAAAGAAAAAATATGAACCCTACCAGTTTGAAAAAGTTCTTAACAATGCAAAGCTAGAGGCATTAAAAATGTACAGAGGGAGAGGAAAGAAAGAGGAAAGCATAAACAGTGATTCTGCAGGAGAGTGCACTGAAATTAACAGATCTAAGTAAAGAACATCACAATCATGATGGTAGTGGCTTATCGTTAAAACACAACTTTAAGATACAATTTTTTTTTGTTACTTAGTGTGTCAATATACAAAAATTATTTGTTTAAGTAAATTTGTATTCACGTTAAATTGTATATAGTTATATTGTACAGGTTTAGTACACATACATTGTTTAGTTAGTATAATAGATATCTTCCTATTTATTTATTTGAATATATTCCTTTAGTTATGTATGTGTCTGTAGATTTGAAGTTAGTTATACATACTTTACGTTATGTATAAGATAATATACTTAAGTTTTAATAGTGGTAGTAGTGGATTGTTATTAAATGGCTCCATTATTATTTTTGTTTTCTATTACATATACAAAAAAAATTTATTAGTTATAACAATGGGAAAAGAAATTTCATATATAATTATAATGTGTGTATTTATGTAGTGTATATATCACAAAAAAATTATTGTTTTAAGTAAATTTGGTATTCACGTAATGTATATAGTATATTGCCTGTTTAGTACACACATGTTTTAGTTTATTGATAATAGTAGTCTTCATTAGTTATTTGTATATTCCTTTAGTTATTGTATGTGTTGTAGATTTTGATAGTTATCATACTTAAGTTAGTGTATAATGAATATATACTAGTTGTTAATTTGTGGTGCGGTAGGGATTGTATATTAAAGGTCCATATGTATTTTTGTTTGTAATATAATATAAAAAGTAATTGTATTCGTTATACAGACGGGAAAAATTATATATGGATTAAATTTGTATATTGAGTAGTTCAGATATTACAAAAAAATTATTGCTCTAAGTAAATGTTGGTATTCATTTATTGTATATAGTATATTACACCACATGTTTTAGTTATTATATATATTTTATTATTTATTTGGATATCCTTTAGTTTTGTATGTGTGTGTAGATTTGATTAGTTTATAATACTTAAGTTATGTATAATGATAAGATACTAAAGTTTTAATTTGTCGGTAGTAGTGGATGTCTATTAAAGGCTCCATATAATTTTGTTTTTGTATACTATTACAAAAAGTAATGTATTTAGTTATAGAGATGAGAAATTATTTATGATGATTATAACTTTTACATACCTTATTAGTAGTTAGTACAAATTATTGAATGTTAGTAGTATAATAACGGTTTATTATATTATGAGTATATAAAAATTCATTTAGACAGTTGATATATAACAGTGTTAAGTACCATATTCATGGTACACATACTAAATACAAAAAAGGTAAGTTTGTATATATATATATACAAAGAAACGGGCAAATTACAAATGTATATTTTTTTGACTTTTTTTTTTTTATGTATACAAAAAATGTATTTATCAGGTATCCTGATTGAAATAATGTAGCCTTTCCGGTTTTTTAGGTAGTCAGTTTATTGCAAGAACCGTATAAAAGAAGGACAATTACACATGCATTGTTATACGTAAATCAATACATTGAATGAGCTTCCGAAATAAAAACTGCCTCCAAAATATATATATCGATATGTACATCATCATGTTTTGCCCAGTTGACAAAATGAGACGAGTGTAGGTTGCAAGCCACAATTGTTTAGAAGTTGCTTTTGTGAGGGAGTTGGAAGGTAGTTACTGTCAAGCAATTACGTTTTTTTTGTATTAAATGGCAAACGCTTTCTGATTACAATCAGGAGGTTTGCAATTTTAGGGTTTAATTGTTCTATAATGGTGATGACTCTGTCTGCTTTGATTACTGATCAACCCTAATAGAATCATCGTTGAGTATATCCAGGAAATTTCTGTTTCTGTCACTAAAGCTCGCATGTGGCTGAAGCTTTATAAGCAAATATGGTTGCGGTGTTATGGGGTGAACAATCAGGAAGTTGCATCACAATTTTGTGGAATTCTATATTATATACATGAATTTCATGTCCGTCCGAACATACTAACAACAACAATATATAGGTTGGACTTGATATGAATTGAAACGGTAGATTTCATGGATATCCGTGGGATTGTAAGTCTTTAAAGAACTTGCCAAATCGATCACAACAAGATACAGCCAACATGGACAGTACATTATAGGATTTAGGGCGATCTCCTTCCAATGACAGTTGGGTTCATGAATGTTGCTCGTTGTGGATAAAATGATTGCTGTGCTCGTCAAGGTTTCTAGTCACTTCCTTTCAATACCAATTGGGTGACTAAGATATGACCCATCCTCGGATTTGATTATTTAATGGAAAACAATCTTCCAAAGATGCAAGATAATCGGTATGCATGTTTTAACTACAATTTGTATATAAATTTTGATTATATTTGACTTAAATTTTTCATGATTATGCAGATTTAAGTTCACGAAATATGAACCACCACATCGATGTTGAAGAAAAGTAAAATATCTCCAACCTTCCTCCACGACATGACGAAATGATATAAATTTCACAGGCCTCACAAACTCGAGTGTTCTGATCACAATAAAGCTACAGAGAGCGAATGATGATTTCAAAACCCAGCCTATTATACAACAGAGAAAGGAAAAGAGGAAGTTATTGATGTTCCTCTCCGATAGGAAAAAAAAAATCAATCTAGTTCTCTTTATCCCCCAAAAAATCTTCAATCAAGGCCAATTAAGAATATCAACGAAGATTCATGCCGCGGAAGGAGGCGACAGGAAGTCACACGATCACAGTCCATCAATATCAACAGTGTTGAGAGAAATACAGTGATGTAGGTACGTCACACAAAACCAATTTGCTTTAGCAACAACATCTTCACATGCCTTCCCTCCAAATATGTCTCAGATGACTGAATCGGAATTGTCCGGCAAATCTATGTATAGAACAAAATATTGAGCGTTAGGAAAGGAAACGGGAACCCATGACACATGCAGGCCATTTTTGCATGGGCTTGGACTGCTTTTGTGAGAGAGAAAGAAACGTGGACAAGACAGAACACAAATGGGGCCCAATGCTAGAGCAGAAGTCAAACATGCATTACCATTTCGCGTGATGAATTTGAAGCATTCAAAAAATCGGTAATTAATTATTATATAAATATAAGTTAGTTTAGAAGATTATATACCAATTTTACATAAAAGTGCACCTTATTCATATAGGTCAAGGTACGAGGTTTCGCGGATTTGAGAAAAATTATGAAGACAACTTCAAAATAGTGTTGAATGAAAAGCCAAATTCCAAGAAATCAGATGTATAAAATTTTCAGTTCAGTTTTAATTTGTTATACAACATAATATATAATATATTCGAATGAATACAGGGTATAATGAGTTTAAGGGTTAACCGTCGATTCGATGATCATAAGAATCACCTGTCGAACATTTTCATCACTCACCCCCCACCCCCCCCAACCTTTACTCTCACACCAATGAACCCCCCAAACCCAAGTCAATTAGAAAGAAAATTGAAAGATCAAGAGGTAGGTAATATTTGTATATAACTTATACCATTTAATTCCTTTAGCATACATAATGAAATGGTGGCAAAGGGGTTCTCCCTGTATCAGATTTTCTAGTACTCCAAAGCTTTGTTATTCCGGGTAGATTTTTTCTAATTTTCAGCGATCTCAGCATAAGGATATTGTCTTATACGATCCACCTGCGATAGTGTTCAATACCGCTGGTTTTTATAATCTTGGCCCACTATAGAAGTATTCCTTCAGTGACTCATCAACTATACGCGGAGTTGGAACACTTCTCAAGAATGAGGGAATCTATTCCCAAGAACTAACTAAACTGACTCTCCTGGTAGTGCCCCAAAGTTATTCACCTGTCTTTGTGTTGTATTTCGTGGAGACCGGATCAGTAGCGCTCCCCCAGTAGCCCCGTGCTAAGAAGAAATCCTCAGTTGATTCCACAGGAACCGATAGAGTTGTTATGGGAGCTCGTTGAACCAAAATAGCAGGCCTCTCCGTCAGTAGAGCGAGGAAAGGAAACACTATGAGGCCCTATCACATAAGATCCAACAATCAGGCCTCCCCACACAACTTTACACTATGCCCTTACTTAGCTATAAAAATTTGGGCATGTGGATCCTCAGAAGGTAGACCTGAAATCAAAACCTCTGGCTGTGAGCATTGCATCAGGACTACGAGTTACACAAAAGTGTGGCATGTAGGATTAGAGGAGGCAACAACCAGTGGCCCATCAGAATCTGCATGTTAATATAGCCTCTGTAGTATGCTTGGGCCGTGGAGCAGGATTCAGTCCCTCTGTTGATGTGCACCCAGAGCTTCGGGTAACATATGGACCATGAACATCAACCGAAGCTGGAGGTTTGGTTTGGACCTCATCATTGATTCCCAAATTACGATTCAGTTTTCGCAGTGTACGCTCTACTCGTGATCGTAGAGGAACACCGGTTTGGGGTCTCTTCCTCTCCGGGGATTTGGCCATACAAAGGAGGAAGTTCTGCAAAGAAATCAAAAAAAATTAAAAACAAAGGAAAAATCAAGAAAATATTCAACTAAAAACTATGAGTATAAGTTAAATTATCTAAAATTGCGAAATTCCACGGCAACGGCGCCAAAATTTGATAGCTCAAAACTTACTTCTCAAATGAGAGTGGAGTTAAAGCGGTCGCGTCAAGTAAATAAACCCAAGCTAGTGAGGTGGGATCGTTCCCACGAGGAAAATAGTTTAGACTTTAAATTTTACTTTTATTGACTATTGTTCGGTGATAACCTGCCTTAGAAAGTAAAAAAACATAAAAATGTAAAAGGGGGTTTGTATTCCATATAAGTAAAAAAGAACTAAACAAATTGAAAGAAAAAACACTTACAGTTTTGAAAGTTGGGTTTTTAATTAATAATCAAGTACTAGGTTTACGTGTTCCCCACAGGTCATAATTGATAATTCTAACGCTTATAACAATTCTTTCCTAGTATCTGCATGCAAAAGTGATAAGTTATGTTGGATTTCTAAATCCTTGGCCGGCATCTAGAAAATCTCACTCCGACCTTGGATCCGGCTAAGTGTGTTTGCTTCCTTAACCCTGATCGTTACCTCATATTAAGCATGTATCGATAGTGACAAGTTACTACCTCGTACAGCCAATCAATACTTAGCCTATTAGATAGATTACACTCAATCTATGTTAATAATTTCTTTTCCTATTATCTACCTCTTGGTCGGCAAGTAGCATTAAGACGAGTTCTAACGTTTGATCATCCGTTAGTAAAAAGGGACTTCTAAGCGAAAAGAATTTATTAATACATGCAAGACACTATTCTAGAATTGTTATTTTAGCTAGGGTGGGGTTTATCTCATTATTTGCCTATGGTTCCCAACAACCTAGTTATGGAGTTTAGTTATTCATCGCAATAAAACACCAATTATTCAAATACATCAAATAAGAATCAGTACTTACTCTTCAAGCAGAAAGAGTAAGTCAAAAAGATTGTTGATTATCACCAAAAATTACTTTGTACGAACTCCAAAGAATCAATTAACATAAATCAATAAAGTCTAATAATATGATTTCTAATAAGTAAAGTCTAAACTATCAGGTGTCTAACCTAAAATGAGGTTTTTCAACTATTTATAAAAAATACAAAAACCTTAATTAAACAAGAATTCTAATTACTGGAAATTTGTCAAAAAACGCGGCCGGGGTGCCGGCAAACCGGGGACGTCGTGGGTCACGGAAGGCCGTCGTGGCTCGTCGTCCCATACTTGGTCATTTTCGCTGCTGCGTTCTTCATTCCCTCAACGGCAAAAAGGTGATTGGGCCGTCATAGGCAAACGGTCCGCTCGAGGGTCTCGTTTCAAACGACTTCAAATCGTGGATTGGGTACTGGGATCCACTTCTCTGATCTTCACGACGAAACCTGCACAGGACGGACGTTCATGCCAGAGGACCTCAACAAGCTTCGTAATCCCACATTTGTCAGAATTACCCATTTTCCTTCAGACAGCTTCTCTACGCAGCCAACCTAAGGACCATCACAGGCATGACGGACCGTTCAATAAGCTCCTAGGTGGTCTCTTCTGCATTTCTCTCTCAAAATCTCGGCATTTGTTTTTGTCTGCGGACAAGAATTTCCTGCAAAAACAAAGAGAAATTGTATTATAAAAATTAGCCAAAAGAAAAAGGGCTTTGGGACACACTAAACTTAAGGAAAAAAGTATTATTAGACCTGAACGCCACGGTATATCAACACCCTCAACTAAATTCGTTGTTTGTCCTCAAAGAGACGCACTATGACTCACTACACAATCTTTGTACAAAAGTATTCTGTTTTTATCCTGTGCAATATTTGGCTATCAATCCCCGATAGTAATTCTCACCAAATCTATGCAGCTATCACTATAGGCTTGAATTTGTTGGATTCGAAACATGACCACAGCTCACATGCACTAAAAACCTATCCTCTTCAATTTATCACGAGGTGCTAACAATTTTGGTATTGCAACTAATGTCCTCACTTAGAACAAAAATTCCTCATTTTTCACAACAATGTTTGAGTGAGTATAAGGATTACATTTCAACACTCGCTCTAGAACAAAAGTCACACTAATTTATACCTTTTGCCATAAGCTTGCCGTATTTTCACTGGCCTTAAGTTGCTATACAAACCTTAGGATCACGATTAGGACTTTTTTATCTTGTAACATAGGCCAGGGTAAGGGTAGGTAGGGTACATTTTTTAGGGCAACTCTAGTGACTTTTTGCCTCCTGTGACATAAAGCGATCAAAACTCCCTTTTTTCATCTTATCTCGCACCGTCTCCATATTCCTTTCCCTCCCCCCTGCTAAATTTATCTCTTTCTCATTGGGAAAGTGACTCTTTCTTTTTTTTTTTTTTTATAATTATTGTATAATTTTCTTTTTTTCTTTTCTTTTCTTCACTACTTTTGAGTCACGTTACTTTGTGTCATTTCTCTCTCGTTTTGTTTCTTTCAACCCCACTTTCCTAGGAGCCTTCCCCCCTCGTAATTTAGCCACCCTCAAAAACTATGGCTCCCACTGCTGCCATGAGTCAACGGTACACATACCCAAAGTTGGGTCAGGGCAGCATTCTGAAGGTTGTTTACGGCATTAGCCACCCTCAACTTATGCTTTTGATAAGCTGAGGTGCAACCATGTCCTAAGCCTGGCCCGCCCAACAGGGGCCACCCACCACGGTGTTCCCCAAGAAAAGATCAGTTGGGGTGAACAAGATGAAAAAGAAGTCTAATTAAAGCTCCAATTACTATGGACCAAATAAGGATAACTTTCATTGGTTCTTGAGTTGGGTTTTAGAATGGGCTTCTTGAATAAGGCCTTAGTGATCCTTCCTAAGTTTGTTACAGCTTCCTTTTTTTTTAAAGGGAAGGGACTGAACCAGGCAAGTTCTAGCTAAAGTACCTAATAGTGGGACTATTCAATTTCCTCACCCCCTCATCCACTTAACATGTACATCACACCCCTACCAGATCATTGAGACACCTAGTTTGAATTAAAGATTAGGGTGGTAATGCTAATGGTGTAACTTTATTCATGCTTAGAGCCACACAATTTTCAGTTACATGCCTAGTCTTGCGTTATTTCAGTTTATCAGGATTATCAATTTTAGCCATCATGCTCTAGAATTAAACTTGTACAAAAATCTAACAGGCCGGTTAAACAAAAAAAAATCAGTTTTTGGGAAAAAGAACTCAGGCAAGGGAAAACCCCAAAAGGGGGATAGTGTGAGTTGGGGCTACTCAGACTTCACCCTAACACTCACTTTCCTTGAACCCCACCCCACAACAAAAAACCATGCAATTGTCCCCAATGCATAAAAAACCCCAATCTAAAGATAGAGGGGTTAGGTTGAAGCAAAACCTGTGGCGGCGAATAGCGCCGTCGATCAACAACGCTTGGTGGGGGGGCGTCTGGTTTCCCAGAACCCACATCCTCTGCAAATGGACACCCTTAGTGGTTTGTCCTCAGCACAAAAACCGCACCCTCATCGTGCCTACTGCTGTCTCTACAGTGCGGGAGTAGACGCCCCCCCAGCGCATCTGTGATGCTCTGATCTGGTGTGCCTCCCGCCTCAGCAAGTGAGGCTCTCCTCGCGGCCCGCCTCCTTTTTTCTTTCGGCGCTCCTTCTACTTGCTCGCGCATATCCCTGGATCGGACCTCTTCGCCTTCTTAGCCACTCTCTCTCGGGGAAGATGGGGGAGGGAATGTTGGAGTAGGAAACAAGGAACGCCAATACAGTATCTCAGCAGGCTCGACAGACTCCCGAAAACTCTCGTCTCTGGATCGTGTGAGTTGCCGAAGACTGTCTACGCAGGCCTGGAAGAGTGACACATCTACGGAGGGGCTGTCGGGCTTACACTCTCAATCAAAGGCATCTATGCGTGGTCTAACCTCAGCAATCTTCCCTGCATCTTGCCTCTCCATACGCGCTCAGCACTCAGCATAGTTCTGCATCCACGGCGGATATGATGCAGAAAAGAGGGCATTTGTTCCTCCGTTTTTATTACTCGAGCAATTTGGGGCGGTGCGGGTAGAGGGGCTTTGTGCTATACTACCAGGGATAGACCGACCGGGGTAGTGTCTGATGGATGCCTGTTTGTAGTGGTGCGGGCCGGGCCACCGTTATCCGCAAGATAAGTATTCAGTAGGTGGTGGCAGCTCTGCCGGGGCCATCGAGTGGGGCCAAATCATTGGCTCGTCTCTGATGACGCGACAGGCTCAACGGTACCCGGCGGGTCCTCAACTGATCTATGATGCCATTTGCCACCATGCAGACCTGCAAAGGGCAAAGATCATGACCGGAAAAGGGGTAGGTTGGGTCAAGGTAGTGACTTTGAAGGCCTCTCGATGCATTGATGCTTGGAGAAAGCATGCATGTCCACCTCGAAGCAGGGGCTATCATCGCCGCCATAGCACTGCTCCGATCCAAGGTGGGACTATGTATAGCAGCTCGGGGGGGGAAAGGCATAGAAGAGAGAAAGCTGAGGAGTGACCCAACGAGCAGCCACAAGAAGAACTTGCGACGAAGTGAGGTTGGCCTTTTTGATGGCCCACTTCGACTCGGTGACCATCGGCACTCTCCGTCGACTGATAGGTGTAGGGCCACCACCTGTGGTGGCTCCTATCAGTGCTGACTCTCGTAGGAATGTCCATCCTTCAATATCGGCAGCGATAGTAAACTCGGCATGATGGGGCGTCCTTCAGTAGCATCTACACTCTCGCCTATAGGAACCGGCGGGATGGATGGCAGGGAATGTCAATGCACGGGCGCCACGGAACTGAACCGGCTCCAATGGGGCCTGGACACACGCGGAGGCAAGAAGAAAAGAACTGTCAGATATGGGCTGGATACGGAGGAGAGGGAAAGAGTCTTTACTACAATGGACGCGTAGGAACTCTCGGACCCTCTCCTCGATTTGTAGCGTCCCAATGGACGTGCTTTGTTCCACTCTAAGCGATTGCTGGTGAGAGGTTATGACAATAGCCGGACATAGTGGGAAGGCTCCCTGTGAGTACCCGCCGCTCCAGGGTGAGTGTGTGAGTCATTCGCCTTTATCGGCAAGAACTTTGAGCGGAGAGTAAAGTAGTAGTAAAAGGGAAACTTGAAACTGACCGTCGCGACACACCACCGGTTTGGCCCTGGTGGGGTCTGGCAGCGGGCCAAAATTTGATACGCTCAAATGTACTTCTCACTGAGACGTAAAGCGGTTTTGCGTCAAGTAAATAACCCAACTAGTGAGGTTGGGATCGTTTCCCACGAGGAGGAAACATAGTCTAGAATTAACTTACTTGTTATTAATATTGTTCGGTTGATAACTCCTTAGAAAGTAAAACAGAAAAATGTAAAAAGGGGGGTTTGTATCTCTAATAAGTAAAAAGAACTACGAATTGAAAGAGGACACTTAACAGCTTTTAATGTTGGGTTTGTAACAATAATTAAATCAAAGGAACTAGGGTTACTGTTCCACACAGGTTAATAAATGATTTAATTCTAAAAACTATAACAATTCTTCCTAGTATTCTTGCATGCAATTAGTGATAAGTTATGTATTTCTAAATCCTGTTGGTCCGGCGGCATCTAGAAAAATCTCAGCCGCACCTTGGTCCGGCTAGGTGTTGCTTTCCAACCTTGCGTTACCTCATATTTTTAAGCATCGTATTTGTATTTGACTAAGTTACTACTCGTACCCATCAATACTAGCTATTAGATAATACACTAAAGTCTGTGTTAATAATTCGTTCCTATTATCTACCTCCGTGGTACGGCGGCAAGTAGCATTAAGGGCGAGTTCTTAACGTTGATTCATCCGTTATAAAAGACTTTAAGCGAAAGAAATTATTAATACATGCAAGACACTATCTAGAATTGTATTGTAGCTAGGGTTTATCATTATCTTGCCTTATTTCCCACAAACCCTAGTTATGGAGTTTAGTTAAAATCGCCAATAAACACAATATTCAAATACACAAATAAGAAAAGAATCATGTTACTTACTTCAATGAGAAAGAGTAAAGTCCAAAAGATTGCTTATAATCACCAAAATACTTGTAAGAATCTTCCAAAGGATCAAACACTAATCAATAAAGTCTAATAATATGATTGATAATTAATGTAAAGTCTAACTATCAGGTTTGTCAACATCAAATAACGAGGTTTTTCGAACTATTTATAAAAAAAAAATACAAAAACCTAATTAAACAAGAATTCTAATTACTGGAAATCTGTCAAAAAGCGGACTGGGTCGACGGGGCCAACGCGAGGACCGTCGTTTTGGGTCATGACGGGGACCGTCGTGGACTCCGCGTCCCATTATTGGTCATTTCTTTTGCTGCTTTCTTCATTCCCTCAACGGCAAGTGTGACGGACCGTCATAGGCACAACGGTTCCTCGAGGGTCTCGTTTCAAAGAATTAAACTCTTGGAATTTGGGTACTGGAATCACTTTCTCTGATCTTGCACGAAGAACCTGCAGGACATACCGTCATGTCAGAGGGACCGTCAAGGTTTCAAAATCCCACATTTGTCAGGACTTCCCCATCGTCCTTCAGCGCATGTCTCTACGCAGCACCTACGGACCGTCAAGGAGGACGGACCGTCATAAAGATCCGTTAGGTGTTATTCTGCATTTCTTCTCAAAACTCGCATTTGGCTCGTATATGGAAAGATTTCCTGCAAAACAAAGAGAAAACTTGTATAAAAATTAGCACAAAAAGGGCTGTTGGACCACGTTAAAACTTAAGGAAAAAAAGTATTAATTATTACTGTGATGAAGCCAAGGTTATATCAGCCATGACGGACCGTTCAAACAGCTTCGTAATCCCACCACTTGTCAGGGACTTCCCATCTTCCTTCAGCCGCATCTCCTACGGCTCCACCTACGGACCGTCACAGGCACAGACGGACCGTCATAAGCTCCGGTTAGGTGTCTCTTCTGCATTATCTCTCAAAAATCTCCGCATTTGGCTTTGGACAGATTTCCTGCAAAACAAAGAGAAAATTGTATAAAAATTAGCAAAAAAGGGCTTTGGACACACTAAATTTAAGGAAGAGCATTATTATTATACCGTGAAACAAAGGTTTATCACCCAGATGTCTTGGGAAACATTTTGAACTTCATTGTCAAATTCTGCAACCGGATGGTGTGATCTCTATGGATTCGCCAAGAGTCGTGTCTGAACACGAATAGATGAGAAGAACAACCTAAGGTTCTTCTTCGTCGGATTATCTTTAATAAACGGCCCCAGGGGGAGAAGATACAAAAACTCGTAATTCTCAGTAGGGTATAGAGAACAAAATAGGAGCAATAAGATGGGCAAAATAAGGATATAAGTGCTATCATTGTGGCATGAAAGATCACACAAAAGGGAAAGTCTGCAAGAAAATTAATCGAGTTGAACAAAAACAAAGAGGAGGAAAACTAACGAAGATGCACACGAAAATTCCTAGCCACCGTTATCACCGACGATCTTGTTAATGTGTCTTGCTGCAGATAGATATGATAATATTGGCTTGTGATGAGTCAAGCTGGGTTGTGGAGCACTGGTGTCACATATTATGTGACACAAGGAAGGATTTTTTTCTCTTCCTATACTCCTGGTGAGTTTGGAACCTTGAATAGGTAATGAACTGTTTTCTAGGTGGTTGGTTTGGTCAATGTACAATTGTTTGGAAAACTAGTGTTGGAACTAAACTAGTTTTTAACAATGTGAAACGTTTGCTCTTGGATGTTCGTCTGCACCTAATTTGGTTGGTGTTTTAGATTTGATGAAGATATTGGTTAGTACCAAGGTTATGGAAAATGGAAGTCATTAAAGGTTACTTGGTTGTGGTCATGGTGAACAAACGTCGTTTGTTCTATGGACTAGGCCTTTGCTTGTGTTGATATGGGGAAGTGAATGCGGTTGGAGAGCGATACTCCTCAACATATGGCATGAGAGACGTAAGCCCTCAACGGAAAGGACTAAAGTTACTAGCCAAGAAGAAATTTTTGTCAAATTTTAAAAGGCTAAATTAGAAAAAGCTGTGGTGTGAGCACTGGTTGGCTGGTAAACAAAATTGAGTTCCTTTTAAATCCTTACCCTCCTTTGACGGAAAAATAGAGTTGCTTGAGTTGGTGCATTCTAATTTATGTGGTATAAGGAAACAAAGACAATTGGGTGGGCACTCTACTTTGTCACTTTCATTGATAAATGAGCCGAAAAAGATTTGGGTCTATTTTGTCCTTGAAGACTAAAGACCAAGTGTTTTTTTTGTTCGGTGTCTTCAAGCAGTTCAGGACTTTCAGTTGAAAAGAGAAACAATTAAATGTATTCGTCTGATAATGGTGGTGATATGTGGACCCTTTGACAAACAAATACTGCAAGTATCAAGGTATTCGACACCAGAAGACTCCTCCAAGAACTCCTCAGCTTAATGGTTAGGCGAGAGGAGAACAGGACCTTGAGGGCAAGAGTAAGATGTTTGCTTTTAAAGCCAAAGTTGTCAAACTAATTTGGGGGTGGGGCTTTTATTGACGCTTGTACATGTTATTTAATCTATCTTTTTGTTGTTGTTGCTCAAAGTGATGTACCAATAGTGTTTGAGTATGAAAATGGTGTTTTCTATGGGACCATCTAGAGTACTGGTTGCAAAACTTTTGAAATGTGCCAAAAGTGGTTTTTGGGGGGGGGGGGGGTTTGTTGGGGGGGTTTTTTTGGTGGGGGGGGGTGGGTCTTTTTTTTTTTCTTTTTTTTTTTTTGTTGGGGTCGGGGGGGGGGGTTTCTTTTTTTTTTGGGGGGGGGGTGAGAGGTCCAAAGTAAATGCCAAGACCAAGGCAATGCATCTGCATTGGTATGGCTAGATGATATTGGGTTTAACAGGCTATATGATCCAACTGAAAAGAAACTTGTGCGAAAGAAATCGTTGATATTATTTTCATGAAGAATCCAACAATTGAAGATATGGACAAAGCGAAGAAAGGGTCTTTAAGTTTTGATGGTATAGTTTCATCTAATGAAGTTCCTCCACACAAGGTGCATGATGTTGTTGGGCTTGATAATCATGGTGGTTGCAGAATCATGTATCAAATCACATGTTGATGTTGTAATAACAATGATATTGTATTGATGATCATGTTGCCACAAGACAAAGCCGTTCCTTCCTCTCGTTATTCACCCAATAGTATGTGTTACTCACGGACGGGGGAGAACCTGATGTATGAGGAAGGGCCATGGAAGATGAGACACAAGGATAAAGGGATGAACCATGCAGATGAGATGCACCAGTCTCTGCTATTGAGAAACCAACATTATGAGGTTGGTAAAATGCCCAAAGGGCCTGAGCGCATTTGCGAAACAAGTGGGTGCTTCAAAGTTAAAGTGAAGAACACAACTTGCAAGCCCAGATACAAAGCTAGATTTGGTTGTTAAGGGATTTGGTATAGAAAGGGTATTGACTTTGCGAAATATTTTCCCCTGTTGTGAAAATGTCTCGATTTAGAGAGTTGAGCAGATGGATTGTGAGATGATTTCCTTCACGGTGCACTAGATGACAGAGAGTTAGATGGAACAACTCGAGGGCTTCAAAATTAGAAGGTAAAAGAAAATTTTGCTTTTTTGTGCAAACTCAAAAAGAGTCTTTATGGACTCTAAAACAAGCTCCAGACAGTGGTACAAGAAGTTTGATCTGTGTATGGTGGATCAAGGGGGCTATAGAAAGGGGGGGGTGGGGGGGGGGGGGGGGGGGACTTCGTCAGATCATGCGTATTTGTAAAAAAAAAATTTGACAATGATTATCATTCTTTGTTGTATGTGGATGATATGTTGATTGTGGGCAAGATACTTCCAAAGATTGACGAGACTAAAAGAAAAAAGTTGTGTAAGTCTTTTTCTATTTGAAGACTTGGGTCAGGCAAGCAAATTTTGAGAATGAGGAATTACTCGTGTCTTCAGAGATTGAAAAAGAAAAAGTTATTTATCCCAAAAGAAGTACATACGTGAACTGGAGGGCTTCAATATGAAGAATGTTAAGTCTGTTAGTAAGCTCTTGTTGGCGGTATGAAGTTGCGCAAGTAAATGGGTCACAGTAGGGAGGGAAAAAGAGAACATGGTCAAAAGTTTCTATTTCTCCGCCGGGGGTCGATCGAAAGTCTTTAATGTAATTGGCAATGGTATGCACTAGATCCGAACCATTGCTCATGCATGGGGTTGTTTGTTATGAGCAGATTTCTCAAAAAATTCAGGAAAAGAGCATTGAGGAAGATGTGAAGTGGATACTCAGGTTTCTTAGAGCGAAAGTCAGATGAATGCCTTGTGTTTTGGAGCATCCCCCACAGCACCAAATCCTCACCATCTAGAAAGGGCATACAGATTCTCGTTCTGGCTAGGTTGACCTAAATCAAACAGAAAATCCCACCACTGAAATTTATTTATTTTTCAGGGGGAGCTATATCATGGCAGTCGAAAGTTGCAGAAGGCTGTTGCACTTTACTACAACTGAAGCTGAGCATTATTGCGGCTACTGAAGCTGCAAGGAGATAATATGGTGAATTGATGAAACAATTTCTTCAAGAGCTTGGTGTGAATCAGATGGTTGTTGTCTATGTGTGACAGCAAAGTGACAATAGATCTAGTCAGAAAACTCCATGTACCATACAAGAACAAACCATATTGACGTCGGATATCATTGGATTCGTGAGGAAGTGGAGAGTGAATCATTTCACATCCGAATGATCCACACAAGTGAAAATTCTGCAGATATGCTAACCAAGACGATATCGAAAGACAAGTTTGAGTTATCAAAAAACTTGTGGGTATGAGCTCTCTCTAAAGAAGATGAAGATATCTTTTTTCCAGTAAATGGGACTAGAGGGGATGATTTGTTGACTCCATCCCAGTTTTTGGTCAACTTTAGCTATTCAATTGCTACAACCAATTGTTAAAAAGGAATAGTAATTGGAGTTGAAAATAAAAGATTTGGTGGTTGGCAAAATGGTAAGATTTAGAAATCATTTTGTACTGCTTATTTACCTATGTCATAGTGAAACATAAGGCATGATGTTATCCTTCTATAAATAGCGCATTCTTGCTCCATAGGTAGACACACCAAGTAGAGAGAAAAACCCATTTGATAGCCAATGTGAGTATTCTATAGACTAAAGAAGAAAAATCGCTGTGAGTTGCGCGATATAGTAGTAAGGTGGAAATCAAAAGAGTATTGTTCTTTTGAGTGTGTAGTAGTCACTTTTGAGTATTGTATTGTGACTTACACTGTGTGTTTGATTGTTGTCCTTATTAAGTGATATCCGATTGCTTCTCTTGGCCCGTGTGGTTTTGCCTTGTTGAGATAAGAAATGTTTTCACGTAAATTTCTTGGTGTCGTTATTTTTCCATTTTATTTTCATTACTTTTACCATATAATTTTTGTGTTTATCCGTGTTTTCCCAACATTGACCGAATTTTTATCCCCTATGTTTTGTTTTTTAAAAAGTTAACCAATATTGTCCGAACGATTTATTATCATTTATTATTTGAGTACAATTTCTATTATTTTTTAAGCATAATTTTTTTCCGTAATCCAACATCATGCAAAGATATATATGAGCCACAATTCTTATCAAATATTCCCTCTATTTTAATTTAGTTGTCGTAATTTACATATTTCTATATTAAAAATAATATTTTTATTCTACTTTTTGTTTTAGAGTTAATGAAACTTTTTTATAATAAGAATAATATGACATACTTAAAGGTACAAGTTTCAATGAATAAGTTTTTATATTTTATAAGCATTAAGCACTATTAATTTAAGATAATTATAATAAAACTCATTTATATATCTAAAATTTCACGCCGAATTAAATTAAAATACATAAAACAAAATGAGTGAAATATATTTAAGCCTTTTTTATTTATTATCTTTGATTATCTATTTAGTTGAGCCGCAAGTAAATAAGTTTTTTTTGATAAATATTAAATCAAAGAACTCCTTTAGCGAATTTTTTGATTTTGCCACTGTTAGGAATACCCAATCAAACGACAGGTCAATCTAGACGAATCTATATTTCTGCATTGACAATAGTAACAAGTAAATCCCAAATTTTATGAATATACTAATTATTGCAAACATATACAGATGGACTGTCACTTTAGGAGAGACAAATAAAATAAAGGAAAAAAATAATAAAAATTATGATGTTGTAACTAAAGACCAACAAACAGACATGCCACAAAAGAGATTAGAAGGACAAAACATGAATATCAATATTGGTAGTTATAATTTATAACTAAAATTAGTTGGCTAATAGTAACTATGGTTAGCTATTAGAAGTGTAGTTAGTTGCGTAGGTCAATTAAGTAGTAAGGTGAGCTGATTAGAAGTAGTTTAACAACCGCTATGATTATGATTGTAACATATAGTTTCTTTTGAATTAATAGACTTTACATTTTCCCGTTCATTCTATAATTTTACATCTATCATTTCTTCTCTCTAGACCGAAACCAAGCAACACCATATATAGCTGAGCTTGATTTCAAACTCAGATCCAGAAATTTTACAAGACATCTATTTGGAACAGTTCAAATAATTAATGGTTGATACTGTTGGATTTTAAAAGGTATTGTAGCAATACAGGATGAACAACAAATACAATATTAAGTGGATTTATATTACTGTGTATGATTGAATTTTATGGAATAAACGAAAGACAAATAATTGAAAACTGATTGTAAGACCCTTACAAGAACTATTAAATGGGAAAAGTGGTGGTTTTTCATATCTAGAATTTAACAATGAGTAGAACAACGGATTTTGAAGTTTCCGGCATGTAAAACAGAGTATTAAGGTATTAAATTTCAAGTAGAAAACAGTAAGAAGTTAACCTACAAAATGCAAATACTCATTATTAGCAATGTAATGACAAAAGGAAATTCGAAAAGTAACTAAATGTTTTCAACTTTCAAGTGTGAGTTTTAACCCCATAAAGACACACACATAATCAAGGAAGAATCAGTGATTTTCTTCAATCCCCAAATAATGTTTGGACCAACAGTCAAAAAAGAGAGAGACAAATGCGTGCTATCACGTCGTAAAGCACGTCTTGTGATGGCCGTCCACTGTCGGTTCCCCTTTTTTTTAAATTCATTTTCTTTTCCCAAAATGCTTCCTTTTATTTTAGTACTCCAATAGTTGGTTACTAAAATAAAAATACCCCCCATTATATTACATAAATACAATTGTTTCAATCATTCATCATTCATCATTATATTTTCTCTCTGTCTATTATATCCAAAATGAGGACACTGTGCCCAAACTTGGATAGAGAAGATGGGCTGGAAACAGTACTGGAAGTACCCATCCCAGAAGAAATGTTTGCTTCTCCTAAACAGAGGACACGGCATAACATGAAATATCACAGTGACGAAAAGTCAGCCGCTTCTGTATTTGGTAGCCGAGATGCTGAAATTCAGCTCTTGCTCGGTGTCGTTGGTGCTCCCTTAATCCCTCATCCTATTCGTTATCAACATTCTATCAACACTAAGATCAACGATCATCCCATCGTAAGTTATTACAGCTCGCCTAATTTATGATTTTTCATGAGTTCATTTGTTTTTCTAAGCTATATTTTCTTTCAGGAGGCTTCTATGGCGAAATATATAGTACAACAGTACATAGCGGCAGCAGGGGGAGAAGGTGCTCTGAATTCGATGGATAGTATGTACGCAATGGGAAAGATAAGACTGGACTGGTCGTCTTGAGTTTCAGTCGCAGGAGATGGATGGGTCCCCCCCCCCCCCTTAAACAAAGGAAATGATGAAGATCCACACCCCCACACAGACTGTGAAAACACCCGCCCGGTAGTGGAGCCACCCAATGGGAGGATTTGTGTTGCTGGCAGCAAGACCAGACCAGGAAGAAAGAAACCTGACTTATGGAGCATAGAGTTGGTAGTTTCAGGATGTAAAATAAGTGCTGGAAGTGATGGTAAAGTTGCTTGGAGACAAACGCCATGGCATCATTCTCATGCTTCTCGTGGTCCTGCAAGGCCTCTTCGTAGATCTTTACAGGTACTTACATTCACTTGTATAATTTAATTGATTTGTAACACTTACATGATTCAGTTTCAAAGTATGACAATGTTAAAAATAAAATTTAACCCTTTAGTTAGTGATGATTTAATACTTCCAAGTGAAACTGAATTTCTTTTACCACAAACTGGACCCCTACAATAATTGGCAAATAGGCTAACTGACAACCATAAATGTTTTTTCACTTTATGTGGGGACTCATGTTTAATTTAACTTGAACTTGGCAAGTGTGAAAGCATCGGGAAGATGATCAAAATTCCTTTGGTATTTGTATTTTTTTGACTTTTACTTTATAAAGCTGATTGTCATATATTTTCAAGGCACCTTTTACTTTTTACTTTTTGCTTTTTCTCTTTTAGGGCCATATTGATTCTCTCACTTGTCCTTGTACCAAATCAATGATTGATGTAATCAATTAACATCTACTATGAAAATGTGCGCACATCTTAGCCTTAACCTCTATCATCTTGTATCTAAACCAACCAGTCAACATCTATATAAAATGATGATTGCTAGTGGCAAGAATATGAATCATCAATAAATATATGCAGCATAAAACTAGATTATTTTCAATGAAAGAAGCAAATGTGGACTTTTTTTTCCCCTAGAAATTATTACAAGTCAGCACGTTCTGAAGATGACCAAATTTTTGGACTAAAAACACCTAAAAAAAAGAAGAAGACAATATTGAACAAGTATTAAAATTTACAGCCTAGTGATATTGATGAAAGTCTTTCGCACAATAAGTGTGTGGTACCATTCTCCGCATCTCCTGGCCCTTCACATATTATAAATAAATAAAGAATGTTTAGTATTTTGTTTATGTATGAACTCAGTGGCAAAGTTAGGTAGGGGAAATGTTTGGTGAAAAACTATTTTTAGTATGTACGGTAGATTTTGAGTCCTTATTTGTGTGTACTTTTTCATATTTTTCACTTAGCTAATAAAAACTCTAACTCGTCAATTAGTATGAACTAAGTGGCTGCAACTTAATGATGAAAACAGGGTCTTGATCCAAAATCCGTTGCTAATTTATTCTCGACATCGATTTGTATTGGAGAGAAGACGGTGAATGAAGAAGATTGCTTCGTACTAAAGCTTGAAGCAGAGCCCTCATCTTTAAAAGCAAGAAGCAGCAGCAAAGTTGAAGTAATGAGGCACACTGTATGGGGCTATTTCAGCCAACGAACAGGGCTCTTGTTCCAGCTTGAAGACACTCATCTTTTGCGAATTAAAGCCCCAGGAAATGATGTCTTTTGGGAAACAACAATGGAGTCACTAATCCTCGATTATCGAACAATAGATGGTGTTAATATTGCACATGCTGGTAGGACCTCTGTTTCTCTGTTCAGGTTTGGTGAGAACACTGAAGGGCACACTAGGACAAGGATGGAAGAAGTTTGGACAATTGAAGAAGTTGATTTTAACATAAAGGGACTCTCCGCGGACTGTTTCTTACCGCCTAGTGACTTGATGAAAGAAGATGAAATGGGACATGATGTAAACAAGAAGTCAAGGTTGGGACTGAAGACTCCTAAAATAAGAAGTTGTAGGAGAAGTGTATCTAAAATAATGTCTATTGATGAAGAAGATCTTGAAGACTATGAAGCAGATGAAGAATCTTGAAGTTTAAATTATATATTGCAAAAGGGCATATTTAGTATTATTCTGTGGTCATTTTTGTACATGGAACACCACACGATATACATATATATGTTACTATGTCATAAGTATTTCAAATAGGATTTGACTTGTATTACACTAACACTAAAACAATCTTTCAGTGACTTGGTTGGAAGGTTGTTTCTTTTGACTGATATCATAAGGTCAAATAATTTGCTAATTAGAGGCAAATCTCCTGTAAGTTTTGAGGAAGGATATGGTAACGTCTATGAAGCGAATACATTAACGTTCAAGCAATGAATAAAGAGGAAGAACAGTGACATTCCTATGTAGTATTAATCATGTAACTTCCTCCATATCTCCTGAGAAAATTTCGCTAAAAGAAGGTCTCAAGATAGAGGTGTATGGCGATTTTAATGTGTTGTTGAACTTCATTAATGATGAAGACAACAATATGGTACTGTACAAGAGAATGATCAGACTTCAAATATGGGTACAAATTAGGCGGACTCTCAATTTCAAATCAGAATAAGACCTTCCTTTTGTTCCAATTGGGGCCAATGATCAGATAATTCTGTTTATAGAATCAACAGATAGGGCCAAAATAAGCCTCCTTAAGGGAGTCTATAAACCTACACGAGTTTGTTTTTGGAATTGATGAACCTCATCTTACCAACAAAATAATGAAAAGCAGAATAATACCGAAAATAAAGGGGAAAATGACAAATTTATCCTCAAACTATCGTAAATGGTATGTAAATACCATCCGTCATACTTTTGTGAAATTCGTGCTCCTGCCGTCCAAAAACTAGACCATACAAAGTCATTCACCAAAATAATATGTTTTCTCATTTTAACAAAATAGTATAACACGTATGACACAGTATAAAGGGGGAGGCCGTAGTTAGCGCGGTTTTCTATCTTCCTTGTTGGTTAACCTTTTCGTTCTTTTTTTGCCACGTCGCAAATCCTGTCCGGCTTTTAGATCTACACTATCCACCGTTAGTTGTTTGCATTCATCGTGTCGTCTTCGATATCTGGGGAACAGGGGGGATGTGAGGATTAGGTGTGGTTTATGGTCAGGTGCTTAGGGTTTGGGGTTAGGCGTGTGGGGGTGAAGCGTATAAGGGGTGGCCGCGGGGTATGGGGGCGGTGTGGGGGGGCGTGGGGCAGGGAAGGAAGGGAGGTTGGGAGCAGGTGCGTGGGGGGGGAGGAGGGGAGGTTGTGGGGCGGGGACATCGTGCCCAAGGGATTGGGGTCGATGGTGCCTAGCTGGGGGACGGCGGGTGGGCGGGGGGACGGGGGGCGGGATTATTGCGCGTGGCGGGGGGGGGGCAGGGTGTGAGAGTAACTGGGAGGGAAGGCTCGTGGGCTTAGGGGGGGGGCGGGGGTGGGGTTGGGGGGAGGGGGGAGGGGGGGGGGGGGGGGGGGGGGGGGGGACGCCAGAGGCGGGACCAGGGGACGGCCCACGGCCGGCAGGGGGGGGCGTTCGTTGGGGGGGGAGTGGGGGTGCGGCGGGGGAGGCCCCCGGTGGCAACGGGCCCCGACCCCAGACCCTAGGGTGGGCGCCGCCGGGGGGGAGCGGGACCGGGGGGGGGGGGGGTGGGTACCCGCCCCGGTTGGGTGGGGGGGAGGGAGGGAGTGGGGGGGGGAGAAGAATGGGGGGAGGAGGGCAGACGCGGTGGAGTGTTGGGTCTCCTCCTTTTTTTGTTGTTTGTTTTTTTTTTTTTTTTTATTTTAAAAAAATTAATGGCGCCAGATTGATATTACGTTACTCACACAGTGAACTTTTACTCCAAGTAACGTGTTTAGGAGTTAAACGTTACTGAAAATAACGTTTTAGGAGTAAAACGTTGACTTACAGTAAGTATATCAACCTAATGCTTTTAATTTATTTTTTTAACATAGACCCTTTAAAATGTTACCGTGACAGAAGTTTATATAGTTTTTTGTAAAAGTTTAGAAAAATGATTATTTGGGTTAAAATTTTTTATTAATGACTTAGTTTGGTTTTATTGTTTTTTATAAATCACTAAATAAGAGACATATGACATCCTGATACAGGAGAAATGTCAGATCGATAGATAAGATTATATGAAGGGTATATTTGCTCTAGTTTTTAAACGGCAAGGGCACCAATGTTCTAAAAGTATAACAGGATATTTGCATACCGTTTATGCTAGTTCGGAAATATATTTATCCTTTTGTTCGAAAATAAAAGGAATAAGAACAATAACACTGATGTAGGAAAGGAGAAAACTAATCAGACTAATAATCAAGCAATTAAACTAAGAATGCCATAATGAGTGAAACTCGAATATCCAGCAACACCAATTTTGAGTATAAGAGTGATGATCAGCTACAGGAGTCTACAATGAGATAACAAGTTGAAGCCTTAGAAATAGGGAAATTTTGCTGAGAGCAGTAAAAGTGGGGATGAAGTTATTACTATTAAAGATCACAATGATATACATGTGGATCTGTTTGGGGATGACTAGAGGTGGCAAATGGTCGGATTGAATTAAATATAGGCGAGTTAAAAATGGATAAACATAAAAGAGAAAATTACATCGGATGACAAACATCCTTGAGTAATTATATAATAAGGGTATAGTTTAATTTATTTATTTTCTATAATTCTAGTTTTTTTTTGCTATTAATTAATGCGTCTATCACCTATTCCGAACTCAATCGTAATAAAAACTTTTTTTTTTAATTTGTGTATTATAATTTTATTACAATTTCAATATTATCCTTCTATTCTATTCCACCTTTTTTCTTATAATTCATACTTCTATTTGATTTTGAATTTCAAATTGGCAAAAATTCAATTCTCCCTCACGCATTGAATTAACTTTCGCACGGTACTCCTAAAATGTAGTCGTTTTTTCATTTTTGTTTACTTATTCAAACAATTGTATTATGTATTTGTTTCTTATGTTTTCATATTTGTTTGGTGAAATAATTGATTTTCTTATTAGATCAAAATTATCGATCAGAGATGAATGAATCATCTATCCTATGCGAAATACCAGAGGTATCCATGCATGTAAATTATGATAATTTACCCTCGTTTTCAAGGGTTTATTTAAGATTTTAGGGTGTTTAGTAGGGTCTATGTAAAATCCCAAACAAGTTCAACATGAACAAACAATGGAGCATTGAGATCAAAGAAAAAATATGACCCTAAGGGGGGGGGGGGGGGGGGGGGGGCAGTTGAAACAAGTTCGTAACCAATGCCAGCTAGAGCCTTAAAATGTACAAGGAGGAAGAAAGAGGAAAGCAATAAACAGTGATTCTGAGGAGGAAGGGCCTCTGAATTAACAGATCTGACGAACAGCACAATAATGCTTGTAGTGGGCTTAAAAACACAAAACTTTAGATACAATTTTTTTGTTACTTAGGGTGTCAATATACAAAAAATTATTTGTTTGAAGTCAATTTGTCTTCACGTAATTGTATAAGTATTTTAATGTTTAGTAACCATTGTTTAGTTATTTATATATATATCTTCCATTATTTATTTGTATATTCCTTTAGTTATTGTATGTGTTCTGTAGATGTGATTGTTTAACATACATTTACGTTAGTATAATGAATAATATACTAAGGCTTTTTAATAGTCGGTAGTAGTGGATTGTATATTAAGGCTCCATATTATCTTGTGTTTTTCGATACATATACAAAAAATAATTGTATTTTAGTGTATACAGATGGGAAAAATTCTATAGAATTAAATTTGTATATTTTAGTAGTTATATAACAAAAATATATTGTTAGTAAATTTTGTATTTCACGTAATTGTATATAGTTATATTGCATGTTTAGTACACACATGTTTTAGTGATTTTATGATATCTTCCATTAGTTATTTGTATATGTCCTTAAGTTATGTATGGTCTGTAGTTTGATTGTTTTCTACATACTTTAAGTTAAGTTATAATGAATAATATACTAAGTTTTAATTGTGGTGGTTAGTTGGGATTGTATATAAAGGCCTCCATATTATTTTTGTTTGTGTAAATATATAAAAAGTAAATTGTATTAGTTATACAGACGGGGGAAAATGTCCTATATGATAGTATTTGTATTTTAGTGTGATATATACAAAAAATTCATTTGCTTAAGTAAATTTTGTATCATTTAATTGTATATGTATATTACACACATGTTTTAGTTATTTATGATATTTCTTTCATTATTGATTTGTATATTCCTTTAGTATGTATGTGTGTTGTAGATTGATTAGTTATACATAATTTACGTTATGTATAATGGATAAGATACTAAGTTGTAATTGTGGTAGTAGTGGAATTGTAGATTAAAGGCTCCATATAATTTTTGTTTTTGTAAGATATACAAAAAGTAATTGTATTTTAGTTATAGAGTGAGAAAATTTTATATATGATTATTAAAGTTGTATAGTTTTAGTTAGTTTAGATACAAATTCAATAAGTGAGTATATATTTACGTTATATATATTGTAGTAAGAAAAAATTCATTTAGAAAGTGTATATATTAACTGTTTTAATTACCATATTAATGTACACATACTAATATACAAAAAAGGTAAGTTTGTATAATATATATTACAAAAAAGAAACGCAATTACAAATGTCATATTTTTTTACTTCAACCCTTTTAATTTACTTTTTTTTTTGTATGTATACAAAAAATGTATTTATTATGGATCCCTTGATGAAAATATGTAGCCTTCCTGTTTTTTTTTTTAGGGTAGTCAGATTATTTGCAAGAACCGTAAAAGAAGGACACATTCACATGCAATGTTAGTCCGTAATCAATAATTGAATGAGCGTCCGAATAAACTGCCTCCAAAAATAATATAATCTTATATATGGTACATCATATGTTTGACAGTCTTGACAACAATGCGACGCGGTATGTGCAAGCACAATTGTTAGATGCTTTATGTGGAGGAGTTGGAAGGTAGTTCGTGTCAATGCAATACTTTGTTTTTTTTATATAAATGGCACAACGCATCGTTTTACAATCAGGGAGTGCAATAATTTCTGGTTTGAATTGTTATGATAAATGGTGATGACTTCTGCTTTGATACGATAACCCAATAGAAATAATCGTTGAGTATTTTCCAGGAAATTCTCATGTCATCTAAAGCTCGAATGGCTTAAGTTTTAAAGCAAAGGATATGGGGTGACAATCAGGAAAGATGATTACAATTTGGGATTCTATATTATATACATGAATTTATCATGTCCGCCCTGACGAAACATACTACAAACAACAATATATAGTCTATTTTGATCTGATTGAAACCAGGTAGTCATGGATATCCGTGGGATTTGTAGTCTTTTGAAAGAACTTGCCAAATCGATCAACAACAAGGATAAAGCCAATGGACAGTACTATAGATTTAGGGCTTCCATCCCTCCAATGAAGTTTTGGTTCTATGATGTTGAGAGTATGTTGATAACAAGATTGTGTCAAAGGTTTCTAGTCACATTCCTCATATTACCAATTGGGTGACTAAGAATGACCATCCTCGGTTTGATTATTTAATGAAAACAATCTTCAAAGATGCAGATAATCCGGTATGCATTTTTTAACTACAATTTGTATATCACATTTTGATTATATTGACTTACAATTTTTCATGATTATGCAGATTAAGTTCAGAAATATTGAACCAACATCGATGAAAATTAAAATTCTCCAACTTCCTCCACTGACAGACGAATAAATTTCACAGGCTCCACAAATCGAGTGTTCTGATCACAATAAAGCTACAGAGCCGAATGATGATTTTCAAAACCCGCCTATTATAACAAGCAGAAAAGGAAAAGAGGAAGTTATTGAATGTTCCTCTCCGATTAGGAAAAATAAAAATCAATCTATTCCTTTTATCTCCCTCAACAAATCTTCAACAAAGGCAATTAAGACTTATACACGAAGATCAATGCCGCGGAAAGTCACACGATCACAGTCCATCAATATCAACAGTGTTGAGAAATACAGTGATGTAGGTACGTCACACAACAATTTGCTTAGCCAACACATCTTCACATTGCCTTCCCTCCAAATATGTCTCAGCTGCTGAATAGGTGCTGCAAATCTTAATGTATAGAACAACTATATTGAGGAGTAAGGAAAGGGATCCCATGACAATGAGGCCATTTTTGCATGGGCTTGGACTTGCTTTGTAGAGAGAAGAAACGTGTACAAGACAGAACACAAATGGGGCCAAGCAAGAAGTCAACATGCATTACCATTTCGCGTGATGAATTTGAAGCATTCAAAAAATCGGTAATTAATTATTATATAAATATAAGTTAGTTTAGAAGATTATATACAATTATTAATCAAAAGTGCACCTTATTCATATAGGTCAAGGACGATTTCGCGGATTTGAGAAAAATTATTGAAGACAACTTCAAAATAGTGTTGAAAGCATAAATTCCAAGACATCGATGTATAACTTTTCAGTTTTAATGATTATATACAACATAATATATATAATTCTAATGAATAAAGTTGTATAATATTTCAGGTTAACGTCCGTTGATGCCTCATCAGAATCACCCGGCGAACCATTTTCATCACCAACCCACTTACTTCAAATGAACCCAAAAAGTAATCTAGAAAGTGAAGATCAAGAGGTAATATTGTATGTACTATACATTAATTTAATGTATATTAAAGACATGAAACTTTTTATTAATTGTCTATACGTAAATTCAAGTTGTTTTATTTTATAGGTATAAAATAAATATGCACTATTATACTAATATAGCTGAAAAGTTGGATATGGTATACAAACATCTCACTTATTTGTAATAGAATATATTGAGAACAATTTTCGTATATTTTGTTACTCTTCAGGCTACTGTTGTGAAAATGTCATGCAAAGACCCGCATAATTCACCGTTTCATCAGTCACAATACCAACTCTTCACAGTTAGGGCCACAAAACAGAAGCTGGTCATTCCAAGTTAATGTAAAAGGATCAACGACGGTACTGTAAATGCTTATGTACATTTTAAATTTATATATTTGATATAATCAATGTGTTGGAGTATTAATTATTTTTTTCCGTTACGTGGGAGATAACTTGAAAGATTCTAAAGCCGAATATGCGCTGTGGATCAAGGTGATTTTGGGTGATAATTTGGAAGGATCTAAGGGAGTGTCCTCACCAAGATCAAGTAGTGTTGGATAGCTGTACGTGGATTACCCAACAAAAGTGGCCCCAAAAGGAAACTGGAACAGATGCAACATTAAGGTACATAATAAGCATATTGCTGCTGCATCTGATGAGCGTATTGAGATGCAAAAGAGTTACTATATGCATCGCCTATAGAAAATGGCTATACATGCCTGATCAAATCAGGACACAACTATAACTGAATACAGGAATGAATTGCAAACCAATTTTTTTCAAGCATTGAACACACAACAAATATTGGTTACAAAAAAAAAGTTGAACGGCTCAAGTAACACCAATGCTAACTGTTAGGCTTAACGCCAAGGTCCATCAACATATCGCATAAATGACTTCATTCGGGTTAATGATGGGATGCAACCAATATTATGTTCACATTATCATACAAAACCATATTGTGTGCCATGCTGTAAATATTTGTATATACTGAACTTTCAAGTAGTTCGTTTCGACAACAGTATTAAGTTATGTTATCTGTGACAAATCCATTTGTTTCATTGTCTGATCGGAGAGTCTGATTTATTTCCAAATTTTGGGATTGGGCTGAAAGAAGATCTGCGTTAATCGTCAAATCCTACAAACAAGTAACATATTTATTGATATTATGATACAATTGTTATTTTAATCGTTTGTTAACAATATTGTAGTAATTTGTCATTGTTTATATTAGAGAAACTAGTGCGGAGTGGCTCGCTACAGAAAGAAAAGGCATATTACCACATTTGTCTAAATTTTGTGTAGCGACAAGTGACACATAAAATTGAGATAACAATATCGGTTGAGCGCCATTTGAGGATAAATCGATATGTTTCGGTTTTTATCTTATAAAAGGTGTATAAATTATCTGAAATGGTATAAGCAGAACTTATACTCGTTTACTTATTTTATCGCAACACATAGATGTCATATTCTACAATAAGAAAAAAGGCCAATACTCCAAGTAGGAGGACATACAACAATCACAAATCTATGTTGCAACTTTCAACACTATTTTCAAAAATGTGGAAAAAATTTTGGGCCCCCATATTTATGGAATAGAGGTGACTTTTCTAAGAAGTTTTAGAGGAGATTTATTGATACATTAATGGATACAAGATGCAAGGCTTATGCACCATGGCACAAAGTCAATGGTGTATTAAGCCCAGTCAACGTTAGAAGAGGTTACAATTGGATTCTGATTTAATATCTTTCAATGATCGATGCATCAAGGTGTTCTGATTCATCAACAATATCTTCATCATCTTGTTGTTGTTAATCACATTCAAGAAGTCTGCACAGCTTATCCCGATGTATATTGTAAAGTGGGATTTCTATATGAAGAAAGATTGGATATGGCAAGTCACATCGATATCAAGGTTCAATACCGTATCGATTCCTGAAAATTGTATATGTGGAAGCGCTTCCCCACAACAGCTGCTAGTTTGTAGTTCAAATTTCATTATTGTAGTTTATGAATAGATATTAGTAGACTTTAAGTTAGTTATATAGAACATTTGACGTTTTTTGCATATATATTTTTAGGGATTTGTCGAGTGTATGTTGTATCATACGTGGAGTTTTTGAGTGAGAGGAAAGACATTCCAGCAGATTTAGATCCAGAAGAAGTTCGTATTAGATACGATGCATTGTTGTGGAATTACGGCATTCAATACGGCCCAAACATGTTCACAAGGTATTTTCTAGTAGGAAATCTTCCAAAGGTGCAAGTTTTTGCTTAAGACAGACTACAAAATTATCTTCCCATGTTAACATGTACAACTATTCCGTTGACGGTACAACCTGCTCATTTATAAATTACAATAAAAAAATCATCATATAAGATATAATAGCATAACAATTTACAACATTATAATTATGAAAATATTCTTAAATATTATCTCATTTTGTGCAAGTGCTTTATTGTCTGCAGTATGTCATGGTATTTCCAATCAATGATGTATAGGTGCAACTTATCTCCTTCTTTAGTCATGACTTACTTCCAATATAGCATTAGCCTGCTTCGAGAAATTAAAAATAAGTCACTTCCCTATCGATGAAATCATTTGCAACATAATTACTTCAGCAATATTTGATGTCATGATGCCAGCATCTATGTACTTGGCAGAACAAGAGCCCAATTTTTCATATCCAGCTAACTCCAAAACTCTTTCACTCTTATGTCTTCCTTTTCTAAGTATCCTTAAATATCAAATTTATTATTGTGAAGATTTTGCCATTGTATAGAATCCACAGATAACTTCCATGAGATTTTGGCTAAGCTTTTTTAACCTTATGTCATAAGTTCCCACATAAAAGCTAGGTGGTCCATTAGTGTATACATTGTAACAGCCTTATAATGCTCTCATTTCTATCAGCACAACACAATGTTACTCCTCTCACCGTATGCCTTCTTTAAGTGTGCTCAAAAAACCAGTCAAGGCCGGCAGCACGTTCTCTAAATTAAAATAATCCATAAGCAAAGTGGAATATTATGTCCTAACAAATAATATCCATATACAATTTATTTTTAATGACGAATCCATATATTAAAGTCCATATACAAAAGATTCAGTATATACAACACATTATTTTATATATATAGATACTGCGCCTTCTGTCGTGCGTGCCTGTGCAACAAATGTCCTTTATATGAACTCGCATTGACTACCAGCCACCACGACTACTGCTCTACAATGCATGAATCTTTGTATAAATGTATTAATGCAATTATATAGCATACAAGATAATCATATTATAACTCTTTTTTCATTAGTATATGGCGACCCCGGGTAAGTGATATCCATCATATACAAATACGCATAGTACTTTGCATATGATCCCGCTGGGTAAGCTCAAGATGTCAACGCTTTCTCCTTGGCCCTCCAAGCCAACATATAGTTACATCAACTCCAAGATCAATTTAACATCTTTTTTTTATATCAGCTGGTGTATTTACTCTTATATCTACAAATTTAGTTTCACAAGCCCTCAATCAAATTGTTAGTACATGTCGTTGTGAATAAACTCTATCTTTTAAAGGACATGTATGCTTTATGTTGAATGCTCGAATACTGAACATTCCAGTTTGTTGATATCTAGAGGCCTTCATATCCATGCACATCACTTAGAAATACATTACAGAGTATAACTAATGAGAGGCATGAATGTATATTTGAATCAATTCATATAGTAGGCAATATTCATTTTACACGATGACAATTAAAAATATTTATATATTTTAAAGACGATCTTGAAAGGCACACTACCTGATTGATTTGAACCTAGACAGTTTTATATGAAAAAACTCTCTTTATAATCGATTACATTTCAATATGCTTCAAAATTGATCTGTATCTATCTACTTGATCAACCTCAAAATTCGTGTTAGATTCATCTGAAACACACCCAGTTGTATTCAATAGATACAATGCAACATTGTTTCCTCCCGATTCAACAGCAATCATACCAGAGAATGCATTTCGGCACAGTTGGCAACACCTCCTTCTCCTCAGATGAATAGACCTTGAAATTTAGAAATCTGTTCTATCACATGAAGCCAAACTAGTTACAAATAGGACAACTTGTTAAAAATATATGTTCGGCCTTTTTAAGCATACAGTACAACCTGGACACCCATTGTCATGTGTATAACCAGTAGTTTATGCTCTCTTCCACTTGTACGCAATCTCAAAATCTTATTATTATATTTCAACACCATCTGTGTGCATAGTAGTATAAAATCAAGAACGTTTGATTGTTACTTACAAACTACTCCCTCTATAGTATAAATCAATGTAATCCCTATTTGTATCGTTTATTTTTCCAGAATGCATAACCAAATAGCATGAGGCAATGATCGTAGAATTTTCAGAATAAAATTTCTTTTAAATCATTCACAGAAATCATATATACAATTAAGACAACACTTTATTACAACCAGAAATGAATGGAAAACTGATGTTTACAATTAAGCTTCTTCTAATATTACAAATACTACATTCAAATAAAGTAATCTAATTGATCCTGAGAATTTTCTTCTTAAAAAATTATAATTTTGAAATCACTTTAAAAAAAAAAACACGTACATTATGATAATAACATTTATCACCACTACTACCGATGAACATACATCCAAAGTTTTGTTGTAATCCAATAGACATTGTAGAATGATTGCCATAATACACATGAAATTTTCATCCCAACGAACGATTCCTTGTATTAGTTACACTGATCTTATTTTAATATACAAATACTACATAAAAAAGTAATATAATTGTATCTATGAATTTTCTCTTAAAAACAATTTATATAATTTTGAAACCAGTTTCAAAAGAAAAAACACTTACGGATGCTATATACAATTTCACCACAAATACGAACGCCACATACAGCCATTTTAAAAATCTTAATAGAACATTCTAATATAATTATGTGCAATAATAAAATGAATTTTCATCCAATGAACGAGTACCTAATTCGATTATACAGAAAAAGGAGTGAATGCGGTCCGTCAAACTGCAAAAAAAACCAAGTTTATCTTGTGTTTCAATTGTGGTATACTTCTTCTTTTTTGTTTTGAAAAAAAACAATGAATTTTGAACGTTGACCTTTGTAAATTATGGCCATGATCTAAATTTGATTGTTAGCGTCTTTAAGCTCAATTTTAAACAAACCACTTTTCAAAAATAAATTGTATAAATAAAAACAAAAGAAACGTGGGAGTGGGGGTGAGGGGGGGACGATGGTCTAGAGATGAAAAAATGAAATTGAAGTTTGAAATATTTAAAAAATAAATTATAATATTTTTAATTTTTTGGGTTGAGGTGAGGGGGCTGGTGTGGGCGGGGGTCGGGGGGGGGGGGGGTGGGTTGGTGGGGTAGGGTTGAAAAATGAAATTTGAAGTTTTAAAAAGGATATTTTTTAATAATAAATTTATTTTTTTGGTGCTATGGATGGCCAGGTCGAGAGTTGAAATATTAATAAGGATCCATATATGAATGTTTTGAAAAATCGCTTCTAAAACTTGGTAACTGAAGTTTATTTGAAACTTTGAAGAAAACTTGCGATACCCATATTTGAACCGTAGTTTACCCATAATGTACCCATATTTTAATGGGTAAAATATGGGTATAATCCCAAGTATTATCCATATTTAAAAGGGAAAATTGCAGAGAATGACAAACTAAGGAAGGTAATTAGATTAATTAAATCCCCTTTCAGTTATTTCCTTTAAAGGGCAAATTTAAAGTTAATTTGCTATACTACGTCCCACATTTTGTATAAAACATTTTCCCCAAAACAAAACCCTTTATTTTCCTCTCTCCGTCTATTTTATACAATTTCCTATTCTTCCTTCAATTTCTCCATAATTTTCTCCACAATTGCAATTTGAAAATACCAACTTCTCCTAGCACGCACATCAGAGCGATTTTCCAAAAATATTTCAAAAGTTTTGATGGATAGTGGTTTTGTGGTACCGACTTAAAACCTTACTTCATTAATCAGTTTTTGATTTTTTTTTGCTTTTAGACTAATTTTCACGTCAATTGTTAACGCTTCGAAGTGTGTTCAATTAATGGCTGCCCAATCTCCATCGAAGAGATCTTTACAAGAGCATTTACCATTGCATGTTCAAAATGATGTTGAAATCAATCGTCTCATTGGGTCTAACTCAAGAAAATTGGGGAGATTTCAGGTTCATTGTCTAATCGACTAAATGCAAGAATTAGATTCAAATTCTCAATAAAGGACCAATTTCGTTTTGTGATAAGGTATGAAGAATAGGGTTCAGGTTGTTCTAAGTGTAATAAGAAAAGAAACATAAAACTGCGTTATACCTTTCACAATGATAAAATGAATTAGCCCTTGGTTCTGGGTCCATGGAGCATAAGGTATGGTATAAGAATTGTTTATATGTTTTATTTTTATGTTAATTCCATGTCTTATAAAATTATAAATGTATAATATATATTTCATAATCGTGTTATGTTTTCTGTGATTGTGGCCTTATCCAAATTTTTTTAAAATGTATAATATTCTTAATACCTGCTTTCTGTTCATGTCTTATAATGCCTAAATTACTACCTCATTATACAACTGTATGTATAAGTGTGTAATTTCGTCTATCTAATTTACTGCCTCATTATACAATTGTTTTAAAAATGTATAATTTATTCTGACTAATTTACTGCCTCATTATACAACTGTGTATATAAGTGTATAATTTATAATGCCTAAATTACTGCCTCCTTATACAACTGTGTGTATAAGTGTAATTTATTCTGCCTAGTTTACTGTCTCATTATACAATCATTTTTATAAGTGTATAATTTATTCAGCCTAATTTACTGTCTCATTATACAACTGTGTGTATAAGTGTATAATTTATAATGCCTAAATTACTGCCCTCTTATACAACTGTGTGTATAAGTATATAATTTATTCTGCCTAATTTACTGCCTCATTATACAATTATTTTTATAAGTGTATAATTTATTCAGCCTAATTTACTGCCTCATTATACAACTGTGTGTATAAGTGTATAATTTATAATGCCTAAATTACTGCCCTCTTATACAACTGTGTGTATAAGTCTATAATTTATTCTGCCTAATTTACTGCCTCATTATACAATTATTTTTATAAGTGTATAATTTATTCAGCTTAATTTACTGCCTCATTATACAACTGTGTGTATAAGTGTATAATTTATAATGCCTAATTTACTGCCTCCTTTTACAACTATGTGTATAAGTGTATAATTGGTTCTGCCTAATTTACTGCCTCATTATACAATTGTTTTTTATAAGTGTATAATTTATTCAGCCTAATTTACTGCCTCATTATACAACTGTGTGTATAAGTGTATAAATTATAATGCCTAATTTACTATCTCCTTATACAACTGCGTGTATAATGAGATAGTTTATTCTGCCTAATTTATTGCCTCATTATACAATTATTTTTATAAGTGTATAATTTATTAATCCTAATTTACTGCCTCATTATATAAATGTGTGTATAAGTGTATAATTTATCTATATTTGTGTCTAATACCACTATCTTTTTTTTTATTAAAATGTATATGTTTTTTTCAGGAAGTTAAGTATTTAGGTCAAAGAGAACCAACAAGAATTCCGCACATTCAGTGTTACACAAATATTGACTTTATGAATGTTCTATCTTCAAAGCTTACTGAGTCACAATACAGACAATTTTGTGGAAATACATGTTTTGCTCAACTATCTAGCATTCGTAGGTGTCACGTTCAGGCACAACTAATTAGGTGCATGTTTTTGAGAGAAATTGAAGGTAGCTCAAAAGATGCAATCCTGATACATGTCAACGACACTACTCTGCGTTTCACCATTCGCGACTTTGCTTTAATAACTGGGTTAAATTGTTCAGATAATGAGAATGATTTTGTCTTTATTACTGAAGAACCAAATAGGATTATTCATCAGCATTTTGAAGTTAGAAACCCGTCATCAAGCGTCAATTGATTGACAAGTTTGATAAAAAAAATTGGGTAAATAATGATGATGTTGCTTTTAAAATTGCAATATTGTTCTACATTCATTAATTGAGGTCTTTTCTGAAACGCAACTGGCTACTGTAAGTGAAAAGAAAAGATTTGATTTAGTGGAATCAGGTCAGATACATTGACTATCGTTGGGGTACAAGACTTGTGATATAATGATTATCATTTGAAAATACTAAGATCAAACATGATGGGAAATATTTTAGGTTGTATGGTTTTCCCACTTGCTTTGCAAGTGTGATTTTATGAATGTTTGTTCTAATTTCACATGATGAAAGTGCTTGTAAAGTATCTGAATCACATTCCTAATCTCACTATTAGGACAAAAAAGATTTCCCCTCGTCTAAGCTATTTTGCTAAGTGTCATTATCAAGATGAACAACACTCCGGTACGCAACTGGCACAAATATATGTATAATTTATGTTTTCGTTTATAATAGTTTACATATTATACATTTAATATATTAATTTACGTAGATATATAACTGTATAATATGTACTGTATAATACATGTAATCAGTTTATCCTTTAAAACTATATGTATAAATGTGCTCCTTGTGTAGATTATTGTTTATAATGTCTGAAATGTATATTTGCATAAATTATCCTACATTGTATAAATATATAGTCTTCTTTGTATATATTACTTGTAACTGTATAATATAATATTTAACGTTTGGACTATATATCTATATAGACTTAATTATATAAATAAGTTTTATGAACTGTCTAATTATACATCCATGAACAGTTATATATTTTGCAGCTTGTTTTTTTATAATCTGATTGAAACTGAAATGGAACTCTAGATCTTGAATTATACCCCTGAGTAATTCTCAATAGAGCAATGCCCACGAGTAACAACATAACTGCCAATGATTTCGATAGATTAATGTTTCAGGATCCTCCTCCAAGTCCCAATAATAATCCTGGAAAAGAAGAGTTGATATTTGTTCTTCTCCTCCTAAGAAGATCAAGGCGCACAATCAGTCATATATTCAGAATAGATTCACCCACCCTCGAGTCATTTCTAAGCAACGTGTTTGACACCAAGCTCCCTCGAATGCTCATATGCGAAAATACTAAGCACACACATCCGAAGAAGTAGACCAACAAAATTTCAAGGTTCCAGCAATTATAGGCATTAATAAAATGTTGAGATTAAAGACTGTGTTTTCTTTCTGAAATTCCATCCACCATCAAGTCACAGGATTCAAAGTTGTGTTGGTTCTATCAAAACCAGAAATGCGGAGATAGATTTTTTTAATATTGATAATATTGATCAATACATTATTTTATACAATATATAATATATATATATATCTATATATATATATATATCGTAGTTTTTCTTTTCTTTTAGGCGTGACGTGTAGAAGTACCGCAAACTTATAACTTCCTACTCGGTTCCGATTCAGTCCGAAGAAAACCTCTCTAAATTTAACCTTCTAAATTGAACCTGTCATCTGTGATGAATGATCTAAATGATCAAGAGGTAATATCTTTATTTATCTTCTTTTTCATCAAATCTGCGTTACAATTGTTCATTTCATTATGAATTAGTATAATTATACATTATAGGATATACAATTGTTCCGAAATTTTGAAATTTAATAAAATACGCTTATACAATTTATAGTTTTACACACGAACATATAAAACTAGGATTACATTTAATTAGATATATACATATACATTCAAGGCTTATCAAATAGTTATAACTATACATATATTTCAACTAAACAATAACATATTTTATACATTAACTGTATAAATATCGACAATTATACAATTGTTAATTCATTATTAACTATAATAATTTTTACTGTTAAGTATCTGTAAATTTATAGCAATTTTATAAAGTTAATAGATGTTCAGTCTCTTTAAACAACAAACTATACACATGTTTTTTCAATCTATGAATTGGTAAAATTTTTTACAATTGATATAATTGTTCAATTGAACTTATACGTAAAAGTATTTATGTATATGATGTACAATATCGACACAACAATAATTTTCCTAAATAATAGCATAAACAAAAAAGAACATGATTATCACAATTAACTAATACATACCAACTTTATCCCATATTAAAATAACTAACTCATAACAGTTTAAACACAAAACTAATGTTATACATAAAATTCAATTGTATATCAAATCAAATGTAACAGTTCAATAGAAATGTAACGACCTGTCTAGTCGTTTTGAGCATCAGATTTTATTCTGGAAAAAACTGCAGAGGTGAATGGAGGCACGACGGACCGTCCCGGGCACGACGGACCGTCGTTGATGTGTCTTTTCAAAACAATTAGAAAAATCTGGAATTGGGTACTGAAAATCGACTCTCTGAACGTCGTGACGGAGTGGCAGGACTGACCTTCGCAGGCGCGACGGCCCTTCACAGCCATCCACTTAAAACAGTCTGTGGCGCATGACGGACAAGCAGGAACTGAGGACGTCGCAAGCGCGACGGCCTCGTCACGGGATACGGCAATCCCAGTTCGGGTGGATTTCTTTACCCGTTTTAAGGACTTATTGACTATTTCCTGCTTTAATTATAAAGTTATGAGGGTTTAATGGGTAATAAGTCTAATTACTTGGGGGTTACAGAGGTACCTTAATTAATTAATGGTTATTATTGCCTATCTTTATTCTTAATTATATATTCCATTAGGGTAAAAAGAAATAGGGTTTGAATAAAGAAAATAGAATAACAAAGATAGAGGGAGAATCGATCAAGAGAGAGAGACGAAGATGATAGCAGGATTTTGATAAGATAGCTTTTGTGATTCAAATTCTTGGTGGAAGTAGGTTATTGTTTATGTTACCTATATTCGTATTGAACTCTTAATAAAGTGAATATTATGTGTTTGATAGTATTTAAACCCTGCTTATTTGCTTTAAATTGTAATGCTGGCCTGATTATGATTTGAATTGGTGATGAATTACAAGCATGATGAAGCTATTGAATCCCAAATCTTTACAGACCTCTAATTCGCTGATATATTATTAGATGAGAATGATGATGCCGTAGTAGGAAAGAAGGCTTGATAATTATATCATGAGAATGATGATGCTTTATTTGTAAAAGAAGGCTATGATGAATTAGGGGATCGGGTGCCACGTTCCGTACCGGATAGCATGATATGAGGATCTGGGGTGCCCTTCCGACACCAGGATAGAATATGGATCGGGTGCCACGTTCCGGTACCAGGATAGAATGATATGAGGCCGAGTGTCACGTTCCGACCCATATAGAATATGGATCGGGTGCCCCATCGGTCCGGTACAAGGATGAATGAATATGAGGTATCCGGAGTGTCACGTTCCCGACAACACCATGATAGAATATGGATCGGTGCACGTTCCGGTACATGATCGAATGAGGATCGGAGTGCCCCGTTCCGGACCAGGATAGAAATGAGGAGCGGATGTCTCGTACGCCACAGAGAAGAAAGATAATGAATCGTGAAAGATAATGAATATACTCAATCCTAATGAACTTAATTCCCAAGATAAGTATGGTATTGAGGCTTGAGTCCTCATGTGTGAACCCGGGTTGTAGTTATTGATGCTTCATGTTGTTATTGCTTACTTTGGATATTGTAGTTTGAATTTACACATATTATTGATATATACTGTTCCTATTTTGAGTTGACCGATGATATCTACTCAATTACGTGTGGTTGTACCTACCCCCTACTTTCATGTTTTCCTCTTTGTTATTTTGTGTAATGGCACAACGTTCATTCAACTTCACGCAACAAACCGTATATCTATCCAGTCTTCAACTTCATCGTAAAATTCAGGGTGAGCTATATGCTCTACTTGGACTGGGTCTTCTTTCCTTTCTTCAAGTCTTGATGCCTTGAACTTCCGTCAATGGACTAGCTTTTTAGTTTATTTTGTTCTTAGACCATTCCTAAGTTAAGTAATTTGAGATAGATGTTCTTGGATGATGACTTCCCCGTTTGGGATAATAAAATAGAATTGAATTGTTTTTATTAATGAGTTTATAAGTCTTCGCATTATTTTCTGTTGATATAATCTTGAAAATGTTCGGTTAGATGGGTTGGTTCGCTCACATAGGAGGTAAAGTGGTGCCAGTCGCGTCCCCTGATTTTGGTCTTGACAAACTTGGTATCAAGCTTAGGTTCGTTGGTCTCATCACACAAGAGCAGGTCTAGTAGAGTCTTACGGGAACGGTGGGGGACGCCTTTTACTTTTCTTTGGAGGATATAAGACTGTAGTAAAATTTCCCCTTCATTCTTCTTTCTGCTACTACTTGAGTCCAATTGTACTGGGCGATACGAATTGGTATCTGACCATCTTCCAACTCTATTTCGCGATTGTTGAACTAGAATATCAACTACCGCACAGCAGCAACACGGAAAACAAGAACGACGTGAGCCAGCCACTGGGGCTGTAGTCGAGGAAGAGCAACGGCAAGAGCCGTGGGAGCAGGTCCGTGGGAAGACTTCCTCTAGAGGAAAGGACAAGCACCTATCCATCTGATACTAGGGCGGTGACTCCTCCAGGACCGAGGAGGTGATAGAGAGGGGAGGAAGAAGAATGAACAATGGAGAATGAGAAATGCCACCCCAACCTCCCCCAGAGATGATCAACCAATTACTCGTCTTATCTTAGTGGGTTATCCGATAGGGTCAGGCACCTCCAGTGATTCTGCACCACCCTCCGGTTTCAGGGTACGACGATGGCGGCTAACTTGGCTCCCCGCCTGGATGCAATCAATTGGGAATAGGCGGCATTTCCACGTCTTACTACTGGGCCTCACTTATGACAAATGATCACATGAAACTTTTCAGTAGTTCTGAAATTAAACCTCCAGTCTTAAGGCGAGAATCAGAGGATCCTACTATTTTCTGGTTGATTGTCATGAGCTCTACACCCGTGGGGTATAGTAGAACGTGTTTGGGGCGTTGAAGTTCGTGGAGCTATCAGTTTCAAGGGAACGCCAAAATGTGGTGGCGTCACATGTTGAGTGTCCAACCAACAGATGCACACTATGACTTGTGGGAATCATTCTCTACCCTGTTATGGAGAAGTCTAGATCCCAGGCCTTTGGAGATAGAAAAGGGACGAGTTCTTGAGTCTATAGCACTGGAGATGACAGTTAAACAGCTTATGAGGCTAAATTTCGCGCGACTATCCAGATACATCCACCCGCACTTTGGTTTCAGTCCACAAGAACGGATTCGCCGTTTTGTGAAGGGGTTGGGTCAAGTTGCGGATTTCGGCTTACAAATAGCGGCTACGCAACACTTCCAAAGGTGGTAGACTTTGTGATAGAGGTGGAGAGTGAAGCCCGATGACTTCCCCCGACGATCGACATCGAAAAGGTTTCGAAGTGGAGGCGAGTTTAATGGTTCTCACTCTCGAGCAGAGCGCCGGAGGTACTCAATCGACCAATTCAGTCTTCACTACAGACTTGTATTTGGGGTCCACCACAGAACTTTCAACACTACTCCGAGGACCTATGCATGAACCCCGAGAGTGTTTATTGGATGTGGGGAGGTGGACACATCAAAAGGTAAATTGTCTCAAACAGATTAGTCACAGAACCCCACTAGCTAGAGGTAGAGTGGTCATTGTCGAGGCTCTTTTCCTGGAGGACTGGTTGGTCGAGGTAATGGTGGTATCACAACGGCAGAGGTGATGGGCAAAATGGAAGCCCACTACTACCAACATGGGTAGGGGCATGGACAGACAAACGATGGGCCCCATTGTACCTTTTCCTGTGGAGATCTGAAGCGGAGCAGGCTTCGGATGCTGTTATCACAGTAATCTTTTGGTTTGTGGATTGCATGCATCTTATTAATTTGACCCCTGGCTTCCAACGTTTTCATATGTATCTTCATCATTTGCTAATGGTCTAAAAATTCATTGTGAATTATTTTGACATGCCTATTCCGTGTTTCTACACCGGTGGGTGAGTCTGTGGTAGTTGAAAGGTACATAGGTCTTGTTTGGTGTAACTTTTGTGGGGGAGCAACACTTATGTATTTGGTTATTTAAAAATGGGTGCCTTTTGATGTAACTCTGGGTATGACTTGCTTCCCAAATTTTGCGATCTTGGATTGTAATGCTAAAACTGTGACATTGGCCAAGCCTGGGACAGATCCGTTAGTGTGGCATGTGACTACATTCCAATCCGGTGCGTATCATCTCATTCCTTCGTGCTAAGACAATGGTTAGTAAGGGGTGTTTAGCTTTCTTGGCACATCTCAAGGACGACACTACCATACCCTTCGATTGATCGGGTTTTGTGTGTCCGGGAGTTCTGAATGGTATTCCCTCCGCTGCAGATCTTCCTGGATATGCCACCGAGATAGGGATATTGACTTTTTTATCGATCTTAGAGCCGGGCCACACGCCCCATTTCATAACCCCACCCCCGTATAGAATGGCGCGCCGCGGAGTTAGAGAGTTAAAGGCTCAACTTCAAGAGTTGTTGAGCAAGGGCTTCATTGACCAAGTGCATCTCCTTGGGGTGCTCCATGTTGTTTTTTGTGAAGAAGAAGGATGGGATTTTTCGGATGTGCATCGACTACCGGCAGTTGAACAAGTAACTATAAGAACAAGTATCCTCTTCCTCGCATTGATGACTTTTCGATGCAATTACAAGGTGCTTGTGTGTTCCTAGATTGACTTGAGATCCGGTTATCATCATTGAAATACGGCACGGATGTGCCAAGACTGTTTTCGAACGAGTAGGACATTCGAAATTTGTGGTGATGCTTTGGTCTTACGAACGCCCCTGCTGCTTTCATGAGCCTTTATTCCGGGGAATTTAAGAAGCCCTTATGTTGGACCTCTTTGTGATCGTATTTATAGATGATATACTGGTATATTTCTAAAAGTAGCAGGAACATGAGGAGCTTTTGAGAATGTTATTGGAAACGTTTAGGGAGAAAAGCTTTAAACGCCGAAGTTTCTCTAAGTTGTGAGTTTGGCTAGGTGGAGTGTCCCTTCTTCTTGGGGCACTGTTTCTAAGATGGAGTGATGGGGATCCGTCTAAGATCGAATTAGGAAGACGTGGGTAAGAACCGACTAATGGTGGCAGAAATAAGGAGCTTTGGTTGGTTTAGCTAGCCTACTACCACTACCGACACCCGCGATTTTGTCCAAGGGGATTCTTCTGCTTCTATTGCTTCCGCACTGACGAACTTGACTAAGCCAATGGTCCATTTTTGGTCAGATGAATGTGAGGGAAAGCTTTCAGAAGCTTAGTCTTTGTTGACGACTCGCGCCTATCCTCACCTTGCCGTAGAATGAAGAACTTCATTGTTATTGTGATGCATCCTATTCTGGTTTGGGTGCAGTGCTAATGCAAGAGAAGGACGTGAATTGCTTATGCCTCAAGACTTAACAAAAGTGCCTGAACGTAACTATCCAGACTCATACTTTGAATTGGGCCGCGTAGTGTTTTGCATTGGCCATGGAGGCACTATTTATATGGGGTTAGTGTGAGGTCTACACGGATCTCGTAGTCTACAGTACATGTCTTCACTAGAGAGATTTGAATCTGAGACAGAGTAGATGGATGGAACTACTTAAGACCTACGACATCACTATTTTGTATCATCCGGGGAAGGCGAATTTTGTTGCCGATGCCTTGAGTAGAAATGCGGGAAGCATGGGCAAGTCTATCTCTTTTTGCAAGCCTCTATCGCCCATTTGGCTAGAGAGGTTCAGACTCTGGCTACGACTTAATGAGGTGGAAATAAATGAGAAGGGATGGATTGTTGGCTATTTTGGAGTCCAAGATCTTCTTTCTTGACAAATTAAGGAAACGTTTGATGTGAGTAACTAAAGGCGAATCCCGCGATAAGTGTTGCTGAGGAGAGGCTAAGAAGCAACATCGACGAGGAAGGGTGTTGAGGATTAAGGGAAGGTATGTGTAACCCCGCATTGATAGTTGGATCAACACTATTCTGGCAGGAGCTCATAGTTCAGGTATTCTATACCTCCGGGCACCAAGATGTATCGCTGACCTAAAAACAACACTTTTGGTGGCGTAGAATGAAGCGCAATATTTGTTGACTTTATTGCCAGTGTCTCAACTGTCAACAATGAATATGACCCCCAAAGGCCCGGAAGAAAACACTTCAAAGATGCCCATTCCTGATGGAAGTGGGAGAGATTGCATGGACCTTTGTGTTGGTCTTCCAAAGACATGGGCAAGTTCTACCCATTTGGGTGATTGGTGGACAGATAACTAAGTGCTTCTCATTCATCCGGTTTTAGGTGACTTACCATCAAGAGAAGTTAGGCAAAAATCTACATCTCAGAAATCGTTCGATTGCATGGGGTTCCACTATCCATTATATCAGATATAGGTACGCAGTTTACTTCTACGTTTTGGAAACATTGCATGCATAATGGGTACTAGGTTGGACTCTTAGTACAAGGGGGGTGTGGAAGGGTTTGACAGAATGTCTTTCCATCCTCCTCCCTCATTTCATTCTGAGCGAACGATTCAAGTGTGGAGTATATCTTCGCGCATTGCGGATAGTAGAGTTTTGGTGGCCATTGGGATAGCTTCTTACCGGTTTGGCAGAGTTTTTCGTACGATAATATCTATCACTCCAGTAATTGATAATGTCTTCCTTGAGGCATTGTATGGGAGGAGGTGTATATCTCCCATTGGTTTGGTTTTAATGCATTCGAGGTTAGACCTTGGGTAACCGATCTCTTGAGGGATTCGTTCGAAAGGTGAAGGTGCATTCAAGAAAAGCTCTAGCGGCGCAAAGTAACAAAAAGAGTAAGCAGACCGGAAGGTTAGGACTGGGGTTCAATGGAAGGTAACAAGTCTGTTTAAGGTTTCACCCATGAAGGGGTGATGCGGTTTGGCAAAAGAGGTAAGCTAGTCCAAGGTAATATTGCCTTTTGAGGTACTAAGCGAATGGGGAGGTGGCTTATGAATTTAAGTCTTGCTCCCCAGGGCTGTCCGGAGTGCATCCGATATTTCATTTGTCCATGTTTGAAAAGACTACCATGGAGATGGAAGCTACATTTATCCTTTGGGACTCATGTTGGTTGGATGAGAATGTTTTACAGATTCGGTACTCCTTTTCGCTCTTGTTTTCCTTCTTTTATCGTTCGGGACAAAACGATGGGTAAATTGGTAGTCTATTGTCACGACCCTTTCTAGTCTGTTTTGAAGCAAACAGATTTTTTCTGGAAAAACTGGAAGTGGAAGGAGGCCACGACGACCGCACCGGGCACGACGGACCCGTCGTAAATGTGTCTTTTCAAAACACTTAGAAATCCGGGAAGTGGGTACTGAAAATCGCTCTTCTGAACGTCTTGACGGAGTGGCGGCGGACCCGTCCTAGCGCGACGGCCGCGTCACAAGGCCATCCCGTAAAACAATCACTGTGGCGCACGACTACAGCAGGACGTACCGTCGCAGGCGCGACGGCCCCGTCACGTATAAACGCAATCCCTTCGGGTCGGATTTCTTTACAGTTGTACGGGGACGTTTTGACACTATTCCTGCTTATTATAAAGTTTAGAGGGTTAATGTTAATAGTCTATTACTTGGGGGTTAAAAGAGGTACCCTTAAGTTAATTAGTGGTTTATTGCCATCTTTTAAATTCTTAATTATATATTCATTAGGTAAAAAGAGGGTTTGAATAAGAACATAGAAAGAACAGAAAGAGAAGGGAAATCGATCAAGAGAGAGAGACGAAGAGGATATAAGGATTTTGAGAAGATAGCTTTGATTCAATTCTTCGGTGGAAGTAGGTTATGGTTTATGTTACATATTCGTAGTGAACTCTTAATAGTGAATATTATGTGTTTGATAGGATTTTAAACCCTGCTAGTGCTTAAATTGTATGCTGCTGATTTGATTATTATGAAATTGTTATGAATTAACAAAGCTGATGACGCTATTGAATCCCAAATCTTGCAATAAACCTATTCCCGCTTGATAGATTATATAATGAGAATGAGGATGCCTTAGTATGAAAGAAGGCTTGATAAATTATATAATGAGAATGATGAGCTTTATTGTAAAAGAAGGCTTGATGAATTAGGGGAGCGTGCCACGTTCCGTACCAGATAGCATGCATATGAGGATCGGAAGTGTCACGTTTCCTACACCAGGATAGAATAATTGGATCGTGTGCCCCGTTCCGGTACCAGGGAAGAATGAATTGAGGAAATCGGAGTGTCACGTTCCGACAACCAAGGATAGAATATGGATCGGGTCCACTCCGGTAACCAGATAAAGAATATGATGATCGTATGTCACGTTCCGACACAGGATAGAAGTTGATCGGGTGCCACGTTCCGGTAACCTAGGATAGAATGATGATCGGAGTGCCACGTTTTCCGGCACCAGGCTATCAATAGGTATCGAGTGTCCGCGTACCGCCACAAGAGGAAGAAAGATATGAATCTTGAAAGATAATGAATATACGACTCAACATTAATGAACTTAATTCCCAAATAAGTATGGTATTGAGGCTTGAGTCCCATGTTGTGAACTCGGTTGTAGTTATTGATATTCATTTTGTTATTGCTACCTGTTGAGTATTGTAGTTATTTACATTATTATTGATATATACTGTTCCCTATTTTGAGTTGACGTGATATATCTCTCATCGTACGTGTGGTTGTACTGACCCCTACTTTCATGTTTTCCTCTTTGTTTTGTGTAATGCAGCAAACGTTGAGTCAACTTCACTCAACGTAACTAGAGCAGTCTTCACTTCATTCATCGGAAAATTCTGTGAGCTAATGCGGCAGCTTGGACTGGGTCTTCCTTCTTCAGTCTTGATGCCTTGACTTCCGCATGGACTAGCCTTTTTAGTTATTTGTTCTTAGAAACTTCTAGTAAGTAATTTGAGATAGATGTTCTTGTGATGGAATGACACTTCCTATTGTTGGTGATCATAAATAATAGTATTGAAGTATTTTATTAATGAGTTTAAGTCTTCCGCATTATTTTCTGTTTTTATTCTTGAATATGTTAAGGTTTATATGGGTTGGTTCGCTCACATAGGAGGGAATTGGGTGCCAGTCGCGTCCCTGAGTGGGGCGTGACAAAATCATAAAAACTTAGTAAACTTCTCGAGTCTTTCTTCTTCATGAGGCCAATTGTGACCTGCAAATCCCATGTACTACATGCATTCTTCCTTTTAGTCCAAAGCAATTCACGTTTAGTTTTTGGTACGAGTTTTATTTTTAGGCTTCCGGGAGTGCTTTTGAATTTTGGAGGAGGTCGGACTTCTCATACATTATGGATTTAGGTATGACCGCATTCTGAAAAGGAAGGCAATGATAGATCAGTATCGTCATAATCTTCAAACCGTCATATGATTATTACAATCTGAGTAATATCCTTGGCTAACTTGACTTTCCGACTTCGTACATCCTAACAGTTCACGTACGAATTTCTTCATACTGAACTTCCCCCAGCTGCATGTTTATTCTTTAGCACCACAAACTCCTACCATCACAGTCCTTGTATATGTATTCATTGAACTTGCACAACCGTTTCACACAAATAGAGTATGTAATATGTATATGTCTATACAAGTTTTCTGTGTGCATAACGCATTCAATGATTAATATATATATACATAAACTAACCCTCTTCCGTGTGCTCATTGCTTCATATTGATTAGTAAATTTTGACTATCCATCACGAGGTAAATGTGCAGGCTGCCTTGTTTTTATTTTCATGATCCATCTCCAAAACATCATCTGACCTCTTCCCAGAAATAAATATTGGTAATTCCCTTGCCGATACTAATACAACATTTATACTCTTTGCAATGTAGACTTCATAGCTCATGCATCCCCGATAGTTTCTGCATGACAACTGTGAATCACTTATATATCAGCTAGCTCCAATAACTCTTTAACACTACATCACTTTTTTTAAAGTATCCATCAGCCGTGTCAACTCACTTTGTTGCAAGTCTTGCCATGTATATACACACGTTACTTAGCTCCTTGGGATGTCTTCCGACATGTTTCTTTCTCTACTTACCCCACAAGTGCCGTATACCAGCCTAATGTGCACAGTTCTATGGACACGGGATTCACTGCCTTTATGATATTTTATTTTTATCTGACCACCACATATTAATACTTTCATTATAAGCCTCTCTTTGTTGTTAGAAACACCAAACCAAGTTGCATCATTTTTCGCAATCAATGATAACCATATGCTTGTGGAAAAATTTCCTGCATTTTAATTTACCCACACATAACATTTTGATAAAATTGAACAATAAAAAATAAATGAATCATAACCTGCTCCGTCGTTGTACTTGCAAGTAAAAAAAAAAAAACAACAAAACAAAAAAAAAAAAGAAAAAAACAGGGGGGAAAAAAAAAAAAAAAAAAAAACAATTTGTTTCCATTAAACGGTTCTCTTGGTGACTGGGACTGTTTTCCATCACAAACAATTACAGGCCTAGAAATGTTCAAAGCCTTTGTATAAAGTAGTCATGCAACAAAACATACAAGAACTCATTATGCGAAGCCTGGATATGTAATATCATCATATAAAATATGCGGTAAGCTGCTGTACGATGCGCTACACCCCCCTCAATGAAACAGAGCCTTTTCTCTAGCCCTTCAAGCCAACGAGTACTTACACACTCCAAATATGTCTTTACATCACTTCGAATCAGAAGGTGGATTTTTTCTCTTGTGATCAACAAGTTTGGGTTTAAACAATCCCTTTCCATCGCATTCTTGTGCATGTTTTTTTGCGAATACACTTTATTCCTTCCAAGGACAAGTATTCGTCTATATGAAATGCTCTATTCTAAACATACCCGCCTTGGTTAAATTAGATGCTTTCATTAGCATTCACCTCATCAGAAATCACTCCAGTGGATAACTTACATAGCAAAAACCACACAACACAATCCATATCCAATCATTAAACACAACTATACAGTTACAATATTATGTATTATAAAGAATGTACCTGATTGCGTTTGACCTCATGCCTCTATATGAAATCTTTTCAATTGCATTCTTTTTACATCAACAGATTTTCCAATATGTCCTTTGGTCTTATACACTTGGTCTACCTCCACGAACTTATTACAGGAATCTAAATAACTGCCAATCGCTCTCCCTGACACCAAAAATAAATTGAAAAGTTTGGCTCTACCAACTCTCTAATAGATGTTATCGTATCACTATCCTGGTTTGAACTTCCACACAGTTCATTGGTACCAATTATACTAGGCAGTTTGCTTATACACAGTGGATACTTGTTGAACTCTTTTCCAGAATTTTTAAGCATAATATATACTCTAACGCGCATGTCGTTGTAAATAAACATGGGTGTCTTGCTTTATACAATCTTATACTCAATTATGAGTTTATTCACATTTGTATCAATCCCTTGTTGCATTACAATGACATTATACAACTCAGTATACGATGAACTTTCTTTAAAAATCACCCCCTCAATTGTATAATCAACGTAACAATTGTCATTATCCCATCTACCAGAATGCATAACCAATATAGCTAGTGAAGCCATTTTCAGAATTTCTGTACACAAAATCAAATTATATACATTTATAAGCTAAAGAAATGCAGCAACAAATATAATATATACTTATACATATTATAGCAACTTCAGTTTTAAGCTTATACATATTTTTAAATTATACAAAAAAAATCTCTGTATATACAAAATTATAGCTTTATAGAAGTATACAATTCAATAGCAACAATAAAAAAGTAGATGAATATAATGGGCAAATTCGTATGTAACAGACAACAAATTCATACAATTATACAATTTACCAAATAACACTGTATATGATAGATTCGAACATACAAATAAAAATCTAATACACTTAAACACTTATACATATTATGAAAATTCGAAAAACAAAATTAAAATGTAATGTATAGAAAGAAAACATAATAGTTGCATAACTCAAATCAAATCCCATATACAGTTCCAAATTAAAACAATTCTATGATTGGAGAAAATCTCAAATCAGTAATTCCAAATTAACAACAATTTTTTCACAAAATTTCTATAATTCACATTAACTAATCAAATCAATTACAGACAAATATTCACATCTCAATATACATTCAACTGATTTGATGAAATTGAAAAACAAAATTTGAATTTTAAACACCATTGTCGACAAAATCAAAAATACAATCACAATTACCTCTTATTTCTATATCTAAAAAGAAATTTATCTTGCTTGATTGCTTAAAACCTTTAATAGCTTGATCAATTTTTCGAATTGTCTACAATGGAGCTACTTTGATCGAAGGAGAAGAAGGTAGACAGAAACTGAAATTGATTTCATATGAATTGTGGGATTTTTTCCTTATTTATCTGCCGCATTTTTTAAAAAAAAATTGGAAGTGTATAAATGGATCAGTTATACACAAAAGAAGACCCGTAGCAAACTTTTAGTTTGCTACAGAACATAATTCTATATTGTTTGCTAAAATATAAAATTATCAATTTTTCTTTGCTATATATAAAATTTGCCCTATTTAAAATCACTCTTTCAACCCATATTTAAAAGGCTATTTGGGCGGGTTATTGAAAAAATGAGCTTAAATTGCCAGCACCAGGGATGACTGACTAGAAGCAAGAGGAAGGAAAACTATTAGATGCTCAGATTAATCTCTCAATAAAATCTAGGGAAATACTCAGGACAATAGACATTACTCAAATTCTTTAGCAACAGAACATTCCCATTGCTCAAAATAGTTTTGATAATAAAAAAGACAAGGTATACTTTATTTGAAAAAAACAGAACCAATAGAATGATTTTGCTATAGTGAAGGTGGTCCGGTATAGCAACTTTGAAGAAATTAAGTGTTGCTCGTAAGATTTTAGCATGCAAATTATAGAATTAATTATTCATTGATATAATGGAATATAAACTTGTAAATTTGATGATGTGATGAATGGTGATATCCTGGTTATTTTATGCTAGATTTGTTTCCCTTGAAAGGTAATTGGAGAGGTTAAATTGTCTTAGGCATATTTATATGCATAAACGCCAAGATTAGACACATAGACCATAGGGAAGTTTGAGAGTAAAATCTCTTATATTTGCATGTTTAGCTTGTAATTTTGTCAATTATTTTGTCAGCTGTAAATTATTTTCTCAAAGTCTAGTCACTACTTTTAAAACCCTAGGTCGACAGGGAGCAGTCATGGCTGCTCCGGCCACCAGACGGCCACCTTTTGAGGCTGTCCACCCCACCCCACCCCACCACCCAAAACCATCACATGCGTCACCCTTTTAAATTTCAATACTATAGATCCTAAACAGTATGACCTAATTAACTCAAAAACAAGTGTAAATTCCAATGGAGAAAAGGCAAGATTTTATTATCGAAGAGGGATTACATCAAGCAATGGTGTTTAAATTATCCCATGGTGCGCCAAATTTGAAGGTATTAAGGTTAATTTTACTGTAACATCTTGGTACCAAGGGAAATTATTTTGGCTTACTTGCTCTAGAAAATTTTTGTTGAGGTTTGATCTGCATGAAGATTATGTACTAGGTTTATCTGCTTAGTTAATTATATTCTATACAATGGGAGGAGCACCAATGTAGGGTTTTCCATGGTCCATTGGATATAACCTTAAGGAGGAATAACGTTAACTGTGGCTTGAATTTCTCTACCGAAGTTATGTTCAGATTTGTTTGCAAAAAAGTATTTGTTGTCTATAGCATCATCAGTTGGAAAAGTGATAACTATAGATAAATCTACTCAAATCAAGTCAAGACGTAGAATTACTAGGTTCAAGGTTATACTTGATCTAATGGAAAAACTTTCAAATCGTATAAAGTTGTAGTTTGTGGATGGAAAATATGGTAAGTTGATCGAGGTTTTTTAGGAGATTGTATCTGATAATCTACCTTTTTATTGCAATTATTGTAAACACCAAGGTCATGATGAAGATAGTTGTCATTTGATTTTGAAAAAAAATCAAAATAACAAACAAATTGATGATACCATTGAAGGTAATTTAAAAGGTACTACCGATAGTAAAAAAACATCAAAGCGATGCGAGAGAGATATTAAATGAAAAAAGAAAGACTGTAGATGTTGATCAAAGTAAAGCTACTTCTTTAGATCGACAATTGGTTGCTTCCACTTTCAAGTAGAATCGTGTAAACTCAATGGATGTTGATACAAGAAATATTGGTGACAACTATTGAAAATAAAGGTGATTGCAATAACCAACAGACTGCTACAAATGAGGTGCAATCAAAAGAAGTTGGGGCTGAATTTGATGTCTAATGCAACTAAAAATACAAGGGAAACACAAAGAGTTGGGGTTGATGCGTTGCGAGTTGATTCTGGGAAAAAATTAATGGATTCAGCACAAAAAATAATGGATACATCTGATGTTGAAGATACTGAAAATTTTGCACAACATGTTTTGTAAGTTAAAAACGAGAATCCAACTAAAAACTGTACAATGGTTGCACACAAAAAATCAACTAGTAGTCCTAGCCTTTCCCCCTACTAGTCAAAATAATTGTCCATGTAGTGAAAAGGGTCCGACTGGAATTTTCATGACAGTTAGAAGAGGCAAGATACTAGTAATGCCTCAAGAGACCTATTATGGTCAAACATCTTTGATGCTTTTGTAGACTAATGGAAAGCAAGTAAGGTTAACAGAGAATGACTACGATTTCATCCAAGAATAACAAGTCGCATCACCTGCTTTAAATAACAATTTGTCCAAAAACTTTTGTATTTGTATCTAAATGTGTGTTTGCAAGGAAGAATGAGTCAAGTGCCTTAGTGTCAAATACAATTGATTTGGGTGAGGATTCTCTTAATGAAGAGTGAATTTGGGTGAGGATTCTCTTGATAAAGATGAAGAAGAAATTGTGGGACATTTGTTTGATAAGTTGGTGAGTCGAAGGGTGTTAGGCTGTGTTTTGATATATCACCAAGCAACAATTGTATTCGAAAGTGGGAAAGCAACAAAAGCAAAAATAAGACATATTGGAAGGCAACATAGTTGAGACGGTAAAATTATTGAGGACTTTGTTCCAAGGCACTTACCTATGCGACAGTCAAAGAAAAATCATTTGACAGTATCAGTAGGATCAACTAGATACAATAAATCCATTAATAAGGTATGAATCATTAAGTGTTGTTTGATAGGTTTGAAGAAGAAGACAAGAGAAAAAATACTTCAAGTTACTTTTGATAAACAATCAATCTTTTTAATTCATGATTTAGTAATAGAAAGTTTGAGGTTGGCATCTCAACTTTTTTATCATCATGGAGTGTATTACAAACTCTGTGATGATCAGAAAATACTTAGTTCTCTCTAGATCTTATTTTCATTAGGATTAGTAAGGTAAGGCCGAACCCCCTTGCTTGTAGTTGTCCCTATTTATATTATTTTATGTTTAATAAAATACCACTAGACACTCTCTAGTGATAATTTGTTTTCTTTTTTTAAAAAAGCTTGTAATTATGTCCATACGCCAACAAATGTGATTAGATTTTTTGTAGGTTGAAATCTCTTGTGAATGGAGCTTAAATGAAGATGGAATATTAGGAAGATGAAATTGAGGCCAAGTGATGATCGTAAAGGAAGAAGAAACTCAAGAGAGTTTCTTAGCCACAAAGCTGGGAAAGAAATTTTTTCTTCAACTAGAATACTGGTCCACGGGCAGTCTATTCCACACACCTGGGAGCGACGTACCCCCTACCCCCATTTTCTTCTATAAAAAGAAAACTTTTTTGTGATATTTTAGTGTAATACCTCCCAATTCTACTTTTAGAATGGTCGTCGTTGTGTTAGTCTGTATGAGGTGTATGAATTACTATCGAATAATTTTTCCAACTTGGAGGTTGTGTTGATTAAGTCCTTTACCAAGTATATGAAGTGTATCATGTTGGGTTTTGTGCATATAAAGTGTGAGATAAAATTAAACGAAGCAGTGTGTTGCGGTATCTTGTTGATTGAATGTAGTTTGTGTGTAGTCGTTGATGAATGATTGAGTTTTGAGGATTTTATGAAAGAATGTGACTGCTATAATGCTATAAAAGGTGGTGACTTATCTGAAAAATTATCACTTTTTCAATGTTTTGTGACCTTTTCGGTAAGGCACAATAAGAACTTTTTACACTACCCTTTGTTTTTTATAAATTTAGGGATTTTCTCTCATCTTAAGAACATGATATTTCTGACTTCTTCTACTACTACTAAATATAGTGTTTAAAGTGTACTTTACTGCCGTTGAGTGGTTCACTGAAATCGTGATTTTAGGTACCGAAACACTGGTGAGTAAGATCCTTCTATCATGGTATATTGTGTTAACCTCAGATACTTGAGGGGAATAATTTTTTTAAGGGGACACTGTGCATTGATTGGACTCGATTTTCTTTCTTTGATAAAAATATTTTTATATTATTTCTAATCAGTTTCTGATTCTATTTTTTCTGCTAGTCTTAATTTTCTAGTATTCAAAATACTCTTTAAACTTCGTTGTTCCGTACCTAGTTCTTCAAAGTTTTGTTCAAAGTATCTTAGGAATACAAGATCATAACAATCTTAAGAAAATTTCATACTATTTGTATTTCTTGTATTATACTAAGAGGTAAACAAATCATGGAAGTAAAGATTAATGCACTACTTCTCCAGAATTTAGCGCATTGTTTAGCATGGTCAAAGTGAGAATGGAAGAATTGGTGGTATTCTGATTAAAGATTACGCTAGGTAACATTCTTGTTATTTATTTAATGAGGAAAATAGTTTCTAAAGATTAACAATGATGATATTCATCATGTGTGACTTTGAAAAAAGTTATGCAAATCATATGTTTTGTGAATGAATTTTCCTTGATAAATAGTGTTGCCTTTGAAATTCACTAGTTTGCAGGATAAGATATGCACATTTTTATTTGATAAAATAGTATGTCAAAATGTTATAGTTGGAAGACTATTTGAAAAGAAAAATATTTCTATGTAATAATTTAATAATATATTTTATTCTATTTGGAGAAAAAAAACTTTTGTATTTTTGTACACTTTGTGAATTTGACTGTGTCTGATTGTTGTTGACTAAAAACTTTTATAGTTTTATACTTTAGAATAAATTGGACTGTGCAATTGGTTTGAAGAATATGAGAACTCCACCTAATAAGTTAGTGTTGCACTTTTGATTTTCTACAAACTTCATTGTTACATATAAACAAATTATACAAAAAAAAATTTGGCCTTTATTGTTACTATTCTAAATATTAAGTGGTATATCTAAATGTGATAGGAAAAAATAGACCAATGACTTAAAAGTACGTGCTTTTGTGCTTGGAATATGTGCTTCTTGGAATGAATTTTGACACTATGAAAAGATTGTCAAAAAGAATTGAAACACTATAATTCTTTCATAGAATAATATATTCAAAAGATGCTTCACACTGTCAATGACATTTCGATAGTTCAGGAAAAAATGTGCAAAAACTATTCTCAAATACTTAAAAAATATTTTTGAGATCATAGTTAAAGTGTGGTAGGTTCTTTGCTTATGACAGATAAAATTCGACTTAGTGTCTAACTTAAAATTGAAGCACAAGATATTAAATTCAGTGATACTTTTGTATTATGTTAGACCCACAAAATTCTTAGAGTATATTTGATGTTATGGTCGTTGAGTTTCTTGTTTACTAGTATATGACATGACTAGTGTAATACCTCGTAGCTAAAACAGATCAAAAATTAGTTTATCAGAAAAATCTGCAGGTGCTACCAACGGCGGCACGAGGTTAACCCGTAGCCTGAACCACAGTTCGTCCTGCAACCGTCTTGGATAAGAAACTCCAAAAATTTTAAACCTAGAAAATTGGTTTAAGTATTGAATGACGGACGGGACTTACGTCAGTAGGTCAACGACGATCCGTAGTCCGTTGACCGCGATCAAGGGACTCACCTTTCAACACTCTCTGAAAAGAGCTATGGATGACCAGCATGGTTTGTAGGTGGGACCTACGGTCCGTAGTGGAAATTTGCAGCCCGTAAGGGGAAAATGTATTTAGGTCAACTTAAAATATCATAAATCTTATACAAATTAAATTAGGGTTTTCCATGACCTACCCATAGATAAGATAATTGAATATCTTCCATATCCACCGGCCATTGCGAAAATCAGGAACTCCGAAGGATAAAGTTCTGCCAAATTGTAGTAAAGGCCTTGAGAACAGTCCTCACGGACGGATCCAACGATGGGGCGCCAGGCGCACGAACGGGGACCGTCAGGTCCTGCCGTCGTGGGGCCGACAACAACCTTCCCAGGGGTCTTTTGTTACCTTTCCCACTCGTTCAAACGCTAAGGTATGTCATTTTGACCTATAATATTAAATTTTAGTCAGTTAAGGCCTAGACAAATAATTAAAAACATATCCAACGTCAAATCAATAAATCAAAAACTTAGAAGAAAATTAGAAGCAAGAGAGGAGAAAAAAAATCAAAGAACCCTAGTTCAAGATCGCCCACAAAGCTCCAGCTGTTCAGCCCCGGAAACTTAAAGATTTTCCGTTGGGGTTTTTTCATCACCAGGTATGTGGGATTTCAATAGTGGGTTCCTTTCACCCACTGGGTCCTTAGTTTTTAGTCAGTTCTTGATTCTTTTATCATGATTAAACTAGGATTCTAGAACTTTGATATAAACTTCATTGAATTTATTAAATATATTTCAAATCCGAGTATCCTGTTATTACTCAGATTATCGCATGAATTTCAAAACCCTAGCTTGGTATTTCTTTAGTTCTTGAATTAACATGCTAGGTTCATCTATTTAAGGACACTTCAGGATACATGCCTCAGTTCTAAATGCATAATACCAGCTTAATTGTTGCATTATTACGCTTGCAATTTAGTTTTGACTATCCAATATTTAAAGAAAATTCAGACATAATAGAATTACAGAATCATGGGGAGTAGATAATGACCGAGACTGGACAGGTTTTAGCGTAGCCAATAGTCAGAAACGACTAGCCGAGTAAGTTGCAAGTCCCTCGGCGGGCAATCCAATTTAGTGATCACGACACAGCATGCCTTTATTACCTTAGGGCAGACCTATATTGGGTCCTCTCGATGGGGCGTATCATCGGACTCCCCAGTTATAGGTTTATTAGTAGCTTCCTAAAGGTCAGTCAGACCCTCTGCATTGACCATTTATCAGTATATCAGCTATCCAGTTCAGTATGTTTTATAAATTGCTCATTGAGTCCAGTTTAGCTCAGACATCCGTCAATTATTATTACTTGTTTTTGTGCTTGTTCAGTTAGTGTCTTTCAGCTGTACTCTATCCCTACATGATCGACCTTTTTCAAGTTAATAACGCAAACGTTCGCTACATCTTTCTCGTGTGTAGGTTCAGGTTCTCAGCAACCCCAGATCACGTATAGATCGATTTTCTGATGTCTAGTTCAGAGATTCAGTGGTGAGGTCCTCATTCTGCAGAGGACAATAGTCATGAGTTTCATTTCAGTCTTTCGTCATTTAGTTTAGTTTTTGCTAGATTTGAGCTGGGGCTTGTGCCCAGTAGTTGTAGTCTAGTGTAGAGGGGATCTTTCAGACATAGTTGATTCAGCTTAGTATTGATTAATAGTTCTTTTGTATTAAAAATTCATTGTTTAAATTCTTAGTTATAAATAGGGGTATGCCCTTCTTTTCATTTAAGTATGATTAGCTTTCGCAACAGTTTATTATCTTTAGTATGCTTATGATCATGCCAGCAGGGTTAGCTTGGGATCACTTGTGGTCCTAGTTTTTGTGTTCGCGTCTCGGGAGTAGCTCGGGGCGTGACAACTAGTATGAAACTATCAAATTACATATATACTTGTTCAAAATGATTGTGTTTTTTAATGAAAAAATGTCACTTGAAATGTTGTGATTTTTCATGAAAAGATATATCTATTATATACAACTATTTGTATAGACATGATATTAGTTGAATAATTATTTGTCATTTTTATAAAAGAAGCATGAGATTAGAATTATATTGACCCGAAGAAATTTTGTTCATGGGTAGTTCTATAAGAATCGAATTGAAAGTATGGAAAGTTCCTTCTGAAAAGGACATTTGATAAGGTGATGACTTTAAACACTGTTTTATCACACAAAATTATAAGAAATGGAAACAAAATTTTTGTGAGGAAAAAGCTTACCTCGCGGAGAGCTTTTCAAACTCAATATTTTTATTTGTTCTTACTTGATGGATCAAACTGTTTGTGACATGAACACTTGGAAGATGTCAATTACAAAATCTTGTAAGGAAGTGATCAACTTAGAAGTTTTACTAGTGCAATAAATAAAAAATGTCAAGTTTGGGTGGAATCTAAGTATGCTGAGCATTCTTAGAAATATGTTGAAATAAATTCTAATCCCTTAAAATTGATTTACACTTACATTTGTGATATGAAGGAAACACCATCTCGTGGTGGAAAAATGTATATCTTAACTTTCATTGACAATTGCATTAGAAACGACTATATCTATTTGCTGAATGGTAAGAATGAACCAATAGAAACGTAAATACAATATAATATTGTAGTTGAAAATCAGTTGGAAAAAAATAAGAAGTGATAAGGATGGAGAGTATAAATCTCATTACCGCAAAAGGGAACAACAAAAAGTTTTTGTCTTTTCTTAAGGAAAGCAATAAAAAGTTTTATTTGTTAGGTTTCAATCTATTCCATATGAGAAATGAAAAGGAAGGAAATCTAATGAAAAATATCGTAATATTATGGGGTGTCTAGCCAAAGTCCAAGTTCTATGCTAAAAGGATTAAATAGGATCTAAGACTGTTGTCAAGAAAAAATTAGCTCAGTTAGTCTAGTAAAAGGTCTAACCGACCTTGGAAAGAAATAAAAGGCATTGTATTAAGAAAGAGGTAGTAAATGTCAAATGACATATTACTTCCTTCGAATATAATTTGTAACATTCTTGTGTCTTCTGTATCGATCATCCTTTTTGACAGTGGTGTCAGTAGTGAGATTGGTTCAATCTTCAACAATCTATTGGACGTTGTTTTAGATTCTCAAGAATCACATTTTTAGTTCCAAAGTGAAAATCCTACAAAAGAAAAATAACATTTGTGGAACTGTTTGACTATATAAAGTAAGACAAAAACAAACAAGGTCTTGATCTTTTCGACACATATTCACCAGTAACTAGAATTACATTCATTTGGATGTTAATTGTGTTAGTTGTGGTATATGACCTCTAAATTCACTAAATGAATGTGATAACAACTCTCATAAATGGAAAATTGGAGGAAGAAACTTATATGGAACAGCCGAGGGTTTTGTGGTTTTTGGTAAAGAAAAAAAATGTGTGAACTTGTCACATTATGAACTAAAGAAAGCACCCAAACAATGACCATTAATAAATTGCTAAATCAGGTGGAAAATGTATTAAGAATTATGAAAGTGATAAATGTGTTCACATTAAAATCACAAGGTCATTCTTGTGTCAAATTTGTGATATGTTGAGCATCATAGGAAGTAAATGACATAAATCTACTAAACTAGACTATAAAACAAGTTTGATTGAAATATCTTAGAAGTTTTTGATAAGATCTTAAGTATTAGATAATCCATAATGTTTAGCATTGTCACAATTCATTGTATTGAAAAAAGGGACTTGGGTAGTTCAAAATGTTGGATTTCAATATTGTCGTGTCAAATAAATGTGATTTTTGCCTTTCAAAGAGTGTTGAAAGGCGAAAGGGACTTGCCATTGGATGAGCTAGAGTATTGGAAAGTATGATTGTAGATCACGAAGGGTGAGCGCTCAGATATAGCATGTGTTATTAATAAAACTGACAAAGTCAGTTCACGAGTAATTCCAACAAAACCGAATTGGTGACAATGAAAAAGAGTTTTCGTGGAACTTAATACATCTTGTATTTAAGAATATCAACACAAAATTGCGAGGGATATTAATGATGCAAATTGGACAGCGAAACAATAAAATAAAATTCCAGAGTGGATAAATATTTACTCTTGGTAGAGGAGCATTCTCTAGGAAACCTTTCAAAAAAGACATGTATCTCTAGTTCTACAATGATCTACGTGCTAGGTGCTTTATATAAGATTGGCAAATTAGTTGAAAGATTTCGAAATTTCTTGATTGATATTCTTTTTTGGACCAAACCATTGAATCAGTATCCATACACTTTGATAGTCAAGATGCAGTAGGTAGGGCATAAAGCACGCCATAAAATGAAAAGTCTAGTCATATAAGACATAGACATGATACCATTAGAAAATTACGCTCTAGTAGAATTATCACAACTGACTATCTAAAGTCAAAAGATAATGTGTTGGATCCACTTATAAAAAATTCCTAACTAGAAAGAAAGTTGAATATTATCTAATGGAATGAATTTACGGCTTAGGACAAGTCATCATGGTGGTAACTCTATCTATCAGACTGGAGATTTCAAGAGCTTGATTCAAGGAGAAAAATAAAATTGTGACTGACGGTTCAACATTGTCAACCAATTTAATCCATTTCCATGATGAAGACAATGCTCAGGAACAAGGATATAATATTAAGGCTTATTAATGAGTTAATAAAGCTTAAAGTTTTTAACGATTTGCTAAATTTGGTAGATGTGACCAACTAGTGTATTTATGCGATAACACATTTATAAATCACATATGTGAGTGTGAAGTATAAGCCGCTTCAAAAATATGATTGTCAAAAGCCCATCTCTTTATACACTCATGAAACCAGGAGGTGTTCATGGCTGAAACGAACACAATCGTAAGAACCATAAATGGTAAAGGGTTCATTGTGTGATATATATTTGTATAGGTATACACCAAAGCTCGATGGTTCAAGGATATCGCATCGAGGGATTAATCGATTATATCCTTGTTTTATCGAAAAAGGTAATTTCGAAAAAGAATTTTTTTTTTCGACTTTTAGGAGTCGCCACTTAATTTTTTAAGAAAAATCAAGAAAACTTCGTTCCTAAACAACTTAAACAGGAAAATTGTTTTGAAAATATTTTAGAGGGTTCGGGATTCTCCACCGAAGGTGTAAGGCACCTAAGACACTCCGTTAAATATGGTTTTTTGGCGATTAACAATTTGACTATTTATTTTATCCTTTTGCGAATCTTTTGTTTATTTAACTTATTGAAAATTTAGTTGGACGAATTTTTAATTTTTTTTTGAAATATTTATTGTCCATCTTGTCATTTTGTGAATCTATTTCGAAGTTAAATTCCTTAAGGTTTTTATCCAAACAAACTTTGCAAATTTTGAAACATTATCGTTTTTAAGACTTAGTTTTAAAGTGATAAAATAGAAAGGCGTTTCGAAAGGGGTTGGAAGCTTTATTTAAGCCTAAACTAACGAATTCAAAACAAAACGTAAACAAATAGCAAAAAGAGAGAGAAGAGAGAGAGGGAGGGAGCCGAGTGGGAGGAGAGAGAGAGATTCGGGTCCAAGTTCGGATTCTGTTCGCCTTGACCGAATCTTGGACCCAGCTGTTTTTGGGTTTTTAACTCATTCACCTATCCTAATCTAAATAAGTAAAAAAATACGAGAAAGTAAAGCGGCGAGGGCTTATGCCCATTACAAAATAAATAGAATACAAATATATAAAATAAAGAAATTTCTAATCGATTTCTTCAAGTTCCTCAATCTTCGCGATTCCAAATTTTGCCCGTCTTGATGGTTTGATCGAGATAGAAGAATTTTGAGCCTTATCGACTCTTCCGAAATGTGAGGGCAAGGTGGAGTCCCAAAATGGACTCAAAAGGAAATTTCCCATGCAATGAAGGAGAAATGAGTTAGCATACAAAACGACAAAATAAATCAGATGAGTTTCGGACGAAACATAATAAAGACATAGAACTCTAAAGAAAATCAAAATAAAAATAAGAAACCAACCAAATCCCGAGATTAGCAAACATACTAACTTTAAGATTCATTAACTTCCAACATGCAAGGCCATATCAATTGTCAACATCAATGATGAAATATCCCCAAAATAACATGAATAAATTAACCTTCAAGGACTTGCAACATGCTGGAATAGCAAACAAAACAGTAGCTCCGGATCACCAAGTTGAACCACATGCTAACTTTAATTTAAGTGCACATAACAGTTTTCTACCAATATCAAAAGATTCCAAAAAGTTTAAATCAAAAACCAAAATAAGCATGAGATCTAAAACACGAACCAAAGATAGTCTAAGCTCGCTTATAATTTGAAAGCAATAAAACACAAACAACAAAAACAAAACCAGGGAGCCAAAGAAGGATCGAAAAAGCCTGAGTTGGTGTTCCGTAATGAGTGGCTACAAGGACAGCACAAACTCCAAGCCTCATGAAGAATGAAATAGAAATACAGGAACACCAGGGCCTAAACCACAACTATAGACGAGATTTTGAGCAAACATATCGACTCATTTGTCATATAGAAGAAATAAAACGAGAAAACTGCTACGTGATACAGACATTGAACAAATAAGAACAAACAGATTTCCTATCAGACTATTTTGAAGAAGACGAAAAAACATGCTGACAAAGATTCCTATTGAAAGCATTGATTAGACAAACAGATGAAATCCAAAATTTCACTATATAGCGATTAAGCGAAAAAAGGCGAGGCCGGCATTCCTGCTAACGCCGACAATTTGAAAATCTCCAAATATTCGTATTAAATGTAGAAAATTGGACCCTACCATAAACAGCTAAACAAACAAGAAAATCCACATCGATTACAACTATTCCGAACTACTATCGAAGAAACTATCTTCACTAACAAAATCCCAAAAACAGCCAGACAAGAGAAAAATCATTTACATGTCATGAAACAAAAGAATATCAGAACGAATGCAATAACAAACGAACCAGCATCCATGAACACGAATAAAGAAGGAAAAACGATGGATAACGTAATAATCAGAAGCGGTTTCATGATTGAAACAACATGCTGAGTTGACAAGACGAAGAAAACTTAAGAGGACGATTACCTTCTTCGGAGCAGTGGCTGAGACGAGGAACAGAGCAGGGACGAACTTCCACGACCGAAATGAGCTCCAAACTGTTTTGAAAACGACCCGACAAGCAAAGGGAACAGAATCGTGACTTCAGTCTCCTGAGCTACGTGACTCTCTCCCTCTCTTCTGTTCTTACGAAACCGACAGTGAAACGCACACAACAAAATAAAATCTTTCCGGTTGAGAACAACTACCGACTACTCTTCTAAAATAAAGAAAGAACCCGAAAGTTTCCTTCAAAACCCTTCCAATAATCTTTCGACTAAAATTCCAACAAAGGAACGAAACAAAACAGTTTTCGACAAAGTTGACAAGTTTCCAAACTAAATTTAGTTGAAATTCCAAACCAAGTTCTACTTCTCTGAAAGTTTGAAAAAAAATCTCTCCCCCTTTTCTTAAGGACAGAAGGGGTTTATATAGAGGGAGAAATTAAGGTTACAAACTTTAGGCGGGATCGACGAGTTCGAAACTTGAATTTTCTCTTTGGGTCAAACCCATCAAGGAAATTGCGTGTTGGCGAGGGCGACAGCGACGTCTCGCAGACCTGCTTGATAGCGGCAGGGTATGTGTCTCTGTCATTACGTCTCGCTCACGCGAAATGAAGGGGGGAAGGGAGGAGAACGTGGGGTTGTTGGCGCGATTTCTGGGGAGTTTGGTCTGTTTTTCTGGGTTTCTTTTGAGAGGGGAAGCTCGCGTGGGGGAGACGCGAGGAGAGGATGAGAGGAAGGGAGAGAGATGAAGGAGAGAGCGTGGGGAGATGAAGGAGAGAGCGAGCGTGGGGTGAGAGAGACGCGAGCTTCGCTGGCGTTTTTCTGGTACATTTTCCGTGTCGATTTCTCTGGGAATGAATGGGGTCGCGTGGGGTGTGAGGGGATTTGGGGAGGAAGAAGGGACAAAAGGGGGAAGCGGGTAGGGTCGGTAAGAGAAAGGGGTTGGGTCGGATTTAATTTGGTGGATTGGGTTATTAAAGTGTTGGGCTGGGAATAAGAGTGGGCTGATGGGGATGGGTTTGGGCTGAAATTAAAAGTTGGGTTGAAGATTTTAAAGGTGTTGGGTTGAAATGGAAGAAATGGGCCTCTAAATTGGGTTGGTTTCGAATATACACAGTATATACTGGCTGTATACACACATATGTAAACATTATATCGTTTAATTTTCGCAAGACTTATAAAACTAATTAACTTAAATAATTTGGAAAACTAATGAAGCTCGATAATTAATTTATACCAACGCGGTCAAAAATTGTGGCAACTGTTGTCAACAACGGTTCCCTCATTTTATGGGTTGATGACAAGCAACTCGAGGAAAATGAAGTGACCGAACCATTTTGACCAACTCATTCGCTTTTAAGAAGACAGGATTTGACAAAGAGTGTAGGAAGGAATTATGGACGACCCTGTGCAAACGGGTTTCCTACATATCTCAGGCTATATGAGAATTCGGCCATTGTAGTTCGATAAGCTTGATTACAGCATATGATTTGAAAGACAACAAAAGCACTCGATACGAATGATGAGGTATCGAAATGTTTGAGAATAGGATTCGAGAAGAGAGAGAAAGTTGGAATACAAAAAACCGAGTTTTCAAATTGAATCCGCTACATATCCTTTTACATCAGGAATCAGCTGCTCGTAGTTTGTCAACTCGATCGGTTGAAAAGGACTCTATTATGCTAGATAACATTTGGTTTTGGATAAGTGACAAGTTAATGAGCATGAAAAGGGGGCTCGGTAACCTCTTAGCCAGGACTTGTGGCGCGCTCACCCCATTAATTAAGACATACTACGGAATTAATTTCCAAAGCTTTGGCGCAATTGTCAATCAGATTGGAAACTGCTTCCGGTAAATCAAAAATTCCGGATGCGAGACGAAAACTGACAAAACTAAAGAAAAAACCCACATGCCTTAAAGCTAGGGGTGTGGTTGGGATTGCTGGTGGAAGGAAGTCACTCCTATGCCCCGCGTCCCTAAGAGTTTGACATTTCCTCTTTGGACTGTGTCACAGTTCGCTGCTAAGAAAAAGTTCCACGTTGGCTGCACCTTTTTGATTCGTCCGACCTGTGGTTTTTTTTGGGAGAATTATCCTTTTGGGATGCTTCTCGACAAAGACTGAGATAAAAACTCGTCAGATTTAAAAAATGTGTAATTAGGAGGGAGACAGTGTCTTTTACCGGGTCGACAATCATGTTTCTCCTCCATATGCGACGTCGACTCGAATTTCGGTCTGACGCGCCAGCAAATAAAGCTTCTGCTTGCATTTGACAATATAAATTAAATGTACTCATCATTGAGCTAAACAAATAAATAAATGTTGATGCGATATTGATGTTTCTTTGTGTAGTCATCTGCAATGCTCTTCTTGACGCTTTCTTTTATCAAAAAAAATAAAAGATGCGGTGAGGCTATGGATCAAATGGTTCTTCTTATTGCGGGGCATGATACCTTCCAGCGATACGTAATTTCCGCGAGGATATGAATCTTCTCGCGATGCATGACTTTCAGCAAGGAATGAAATCTTCTCGCGGATGTGCAAATTTTGACGAGGCATTGAGTTCTTCTCGTCGGATAATGGTTGGCGAGGTTGACTCTTTTCTCGCGATATATAAATTTGAAGAGGTATGAAATCTTCAGTCGTGCATAAATTCAAGAGAGGTATAAAGTTTCTCGCGATATAACATTTGACGAGGCATGAAGTCTTCTGTCGAGCATTAACTTCCAGCGAGGGTATGGTATAAAGCCTTATCGCGATATATAAAGTTTGAAGAGAGGCGTGAAATCTTATCGTGTCAATAATGTTTGACTCGCATGCATGACTTTCCGCGATGAATGATTTTTCAAGAGTGGGCATGGATCTTCTCGTGATGCCCAAATTAGCGAGGTACAAATTCTTCTTGCGATTTTGTCTAAATTTTCGGGCGAGTTATGGAATCTTCTCGCGGTTGTATAAATTTTCCAAATTCGCGATGCCGTTTTCAACGAAAGCATGATTTTCGCGATGCATTGTTTTTCCGCAATGATGGATTCCGCAATGCATGATTTGCCGCAATGCCATAAATTTTAGCCGAAGCATGTTTTTCCGCAAATGCATGATTTTTCGCGATGCATGATTTTGCGGCAATGCATGATTTTTCGCGATGCAGATTTTCGCCAAGCATGATTTTCCGCAATGCATGATTTTCACGATGCATGTTTTATGCAAGGCATCCGATTTAGGGAAGGTATGATTTTTGCGAGGCTGGATGGGGGGCTCAATAATGATTCCAACTGTTACGAGGGGAGGCTCGATAATGTTCCAAAAACTGTGTAAGAGGTGGATGGACGATAATGTTTCAAACGTTAAAGAGGTGGAGGCCGCGATAATGTTCCAACTGTAACGAGTGGAGACTCGATAAGTTCCAACTGTAACGAGGTGGATGGCCGTCGATAAGGTCCAACTGTAAGAGGTGGATGGCTCTCGATTACTGTTCCAAATGTAACGAGGTGGATGCCTCGATAATGTTCCAACTGTAACGAGGTGGACGGCTCGATAATGTTCCACTGTAACGAGGTGGATTTGTCCGATATGTTCCACTGTTAAACGAGGTGGAATGATCGATAATGTTCCAACTGTAACGAGGTGGATGCTCGATAATGTTCCAAATGTACGAGGGGAATGCTTCGATAAGTTTCCACTGTAACGAGTGGATGTTCGATAATGTTCAACTGTAACGCGGTGGATGCTCGATAATTGTCAACTTGTGTAACGATGTGGGATGCTCGATAATGTTCCAACTGTAACGACGGTGGATGATCGATAATGTTCCAATGTCACGAGGTGGATCTCGATAATGTTCCAACTGTAACGAGGTGGAGGAATCGAAAATGTTCCAATGTAACGAGGAGGAGGACTCAATAATGTTCCAACTCGTTAACGAGGTGGTGCTCGATAAATTCCGGCAAGATAAAAGAAGACTGTTTACGAAATCACTAGAGGCAATATAAGGAATAGAGATAAAATAAGGTAGGAAGATTTTCTGGTTTGTTGAGGAGTCCCACGATGGGTGCAAAGTGGACGCCTTTTGTCATTCTTGACAGCGTTACATAGCACTTGTGACTTCAATGTTCCTTGCATCCAAAGAAAAATTATTAGGTTTGAAAGACTGATTGTGTTGGTTTGTCTCCATGCTCCTTCTTGCTGTGCGTACACGGCTCGCGTGTCATTTATAGGACATATTTGAGGATTTTTTAGGACCCTACTCAAAAATTTGTCCTGCGGTCTACAATTAGAAGAAACTCCATAACTTGCTCTGAACCTCTGACGTGGTTCATTCTGGAATTTTGAGCCCCTCCTCAAAATTATCAGTCGTTTACTTCAACAAGTAACACATTGACATTTGTGGAATTTTTTAGATCATCTCAAAAATCTGTTCCAAGTTGCAAACTAAGACTATGTGTGTTTGCGGAGATGCCACCTAAGGCTAATCTCTGTAGAATTTTGAGCGTCTTTTGAATTTGTTAAAGAAGGTCCAACTTCAAATGAATTTTGAGATTCCTCTCAAAATCTGTCCCAGTTTCCATTATGAAGAGAAGGAATATCTTACTGGGTATATGACCGAGCAGTTGTGGCGGCCTACGTATCCCGTTGGGAGCAGGCATCAGGTCAAACGTAGTTCCCCTCTTCAAGGATTAACCAAATAGGAAGTGTGATAAATAAACGACGAGGCCGACATAGGTCGGCCTACGTATCTCATTCTGAGGAATTAAGGTCGAACGTAGTTCCAACTCTTAAAGGTGCAATACATTTTCAAAAGGAAGGTAAAGAAAAATTAATATGCCAAAATATTGAGCAATGTTGGGCACTCTTCTCTCGACCTTTGATGGATGAATATCGTCAAATGACTCAGTTCAAGGAATGTCTTGTAGTCACTCTTAAGCATCAATATGTCACCGTTCAGGTGGTTTCCTCAATATTGCAAGTTGTTGTTTGATCATATTTTTGTATCTTGTGCTTCAGAGAGTTGAAACAAGTCTATGTGTCGTGGCCAACGGCCTCATGAATGACTAAAGGTACACTGTGGTCAGCTCTGTAAAAGGTTCCCAAAGTTGGGGGTCTTCTTCATAGGGATAGAGCATACCCTTGCTTTCAACACTTTCATAAAGTTGAGTTTGAGATTCCCTTTAATGGTTTTGTAACTACTTTAGGAGCCTTCCATGAATTTGGGCGGGAAAATTTTTCTGTTAACATATGGTTTTTTTTGTTGGGGGGAAGGTATTTCCTGAGAAGCTGGCTCATACGGGTAGTCGTGACCATACTTACCCCCTTTTCTTTGCCACTTTTCCTTTTGATTTCAATATCACTAATTCTGGGGTTAGATTTACCATCAGATTTCGCAATGCGGTAAATTTGGTGAGCCTTTGTCCAGTCTTGAAACATCTTCCAAAGCTTCTCCCACTTTGCCATCTCGACAAACTTTTGTCCATCTAACACCATTCTTTCAAGTACTCAGGCTCTTGGTACGAATTGAACATTCAGTTTATCTCCCGTTGGACATGGGAGGTTGAACTCTGCTGCGGGCTCTGTTCTCCAACGAAGAGCGTTCTACTCTCGATAATTTTCTATAGACTTCTCGTCTGCTCTCTCCAAGTAGTAGCGACTGGGGCATCTGCTATGTTTATGTCCAAATCTTTCCGTGATGAAATCCTTTGCGAGTGTATTCAAACATTTTCCATGTCTCAGCTTCCTGTGTGTATGTAAAGCCAATCCAGATCTTCTCCACTTAGGACTCGACCGAAGAGACGATCACAATGTTTCGTTTTTGCCAACTCCCACGAGTGATCACAATAACTTTCAGATGTGCTAGAGGATTTCCTGTTCCATTAAAAGGACAAACTTTGGCACTTTGAACCCTTTGGTGAGGTCGAGATTCGGATGATGCAAAATCCTTAAGCTCAATTCCATAGAATTTGGAAATGCAGTGTAACTCCTTCCGGCCTTTCCTGATCTCTCTTTCATATTTACTTGATTACCCTCTTCTTTGACCTCCACTCCTTTCATGTTCCTTATAGTGTCGAGGCTCGGAACAGTAGGGCATAAGGTTTAATTTGAATTGGGATGCTGGAAAGAGTTTTTTTATTTATGGGTGAAACAATGGAGGAATCTGGGTATTTTGAGCGGGTCTTGAGATTTTGGGGAAACACGTTTGAGATCGGGTATTTGGTTTGAAGATGGGGGAGGGTTTGAGCATTTCGTTATATTTTGGTTTGAAGATGGGGGGAAGGTTTTGAGCAGGGTGGGATGTTTGGTTTTGAGGGAGATGGAGGATTGGAAGGTTAGTATGTTGAGGGGGATGTTCGGTGGCTTGACACGATTGTGGTGGCGTGACGGGGATTGGGGGGGGGTAGTTAAGTCAATGGGTTGAGGATTTTGAGTGGGTTAGAGAGAGGTCGGAACATGTTCCGTGCTTGGAGGAGGGAAAGGAAAGTGGAGGGGAGGGCTTCCACTCTTGAGAGGGTGGAAGGATGAAAGTTTGAACATTAGATAGAAAAATCTTGCACTTTGATTTCGACCCCTCATTTCGGGGCATATGTTGCATCAACTGCAAATCAAGTCATTTTTATCGCGGTGGAGGGTTGGAGCCATGTCAACATCATTCACGTCAATATCCCCTTGTTCTCCCCAATTGTTTGCATTTGAATTTGCAAATTGATCGGGAAGGCAATCTTGGGGGGCATTAGCTGTGAAATCGGATTAAAGTGATCAACCAATTATCAACCCAGATCAGTTTTAACTACCTGACAAATTTGAAAAAACTCAAAGACAATAGGTTCGTGCCTGGAGTGGTAATAATACAAATACACATATAGGGTAAACACGTAAGAGGTGCTTTATCCGGAGCTAAAAAGCTCACAACATAGAGACGTGATTAAAATAGACAGAATTTGTCTACTTGACTTGGGATTAGGTAAATAACAGGTCCGAATTGAGTCGAGACAAAGTTGACGGTATCTTTCATTTACCGTACTTTGATTTTTGATGAGATGTACCATTAATTTTCTTTGTAACGAGTCGAAGAAAAAGGTAATATTTCTCAAAAAAAATTTTGATTTGGAAATGATGATGAATATTTTTCTGGTATGAGAGTAATATAAAGAAAAAAAAAGTACGCATTTTTTCGGAAATAAAGACTCAAAGGTATTTGGACGCACTTTTGATAGTGACTCGTATTTATGCTTATGGGTCTTAAAAATATTGAAAAAGAGGAGGGAGAATTACTCAAGATAAAAAACATAGTCACATAAGCAAGTTATAACAAATTATTGCGCGTTCTAAACAGATAGTGACAACTTTTCTGCCAAGGGGTGGGCCTAGCGATTTGAGGGGATGTATACGTCATTGAAATATTTCTCGAAACACCGTAAATCATTCAAATTTAAACACAGAAAGTCATGAAGTCCTCGAGCCGTAGCTCTTTGGACTCAAGGGGTCTACGCTCAAATGGGCCCGACTACCTACTTGGGTCGTTCAACTACGCTAACGACGAGTGTCT